>JASAUF010000666.1:3385000-4065000 GCA_030180095.1 Magnolia changhungtana | reverse complement strand
TGTAAGACTGAAAATGTTGATGCAGGAGTATGCAAGGCAATGCTTTCGAGGGTCCCATACCATCCAGTTTTTCTAATTTGACCTCACTGAACTATTTGTGAGTGTAGTGTTCATTAACTTGTATTAATCTTCTAATAGTCTTCCTTCACATAACTAAATTTTGATATTGGAATTTGTGCTCTAAGAGTGCGTTTGGTTGCACCAAACATTGTGACATTTCGTGACATTTGGCTAAACTAAACACACCCCAAGTAGAATTTCCAAAAATCACGAGTGGGATCTCCTGTGTTCTGCAGGAAAGAAGTAGCTCTTTTGTATCCAGGCAAATATCGTTTTCTTTTTAAAGTAAAACTCTTGAAAATCGTGAATTGTTTTTCTCCAATCATGGCCTTAACTAACCATGTACTCATACAGGAGGCTCAGTGATGTGTCTCATGGGAGCTCCTCGTTGTATTTTATTGAGAATATGACATCTTTATCTACCTTGTAAGGCTATACGATCTCAGCATATGGAGTAATAGTAATATGTTAGATTTTATTTATTTACATTTTATCCATGCCTTGGAAAGTTAATGACATACTTGCATAGATTGTGTGCGCTTTCTCTGCAGAGTCTTAAGAAACAACTCGCTTTCTGGTAATATACCATCGACCATTAAAAAACATCAATCATTGCGCCAGATGTGAGTTTTTTTAGTTATGTTTGGTTCAAATTACAATTTCTTCTGTTTGCTGTTCATACATTTGCAGTATATATGAGGGAGAGGACCCCGGTGCCTTTAAGTCATTGGTTTACATGGGGCAGAAGTGAATGAGATCAAAACTGTTCATCCGGCAGTGAATTCTCCTAGTCCAAAAAACACATTGCTTGGATGATCCCAAGTAACTTCTGACATTTAGTGAGAAAAAGGGTTAATTTTATAGATGGTTAGGATAATACCAATCATAGCAATTTTCGATTAGTGGGCCATCAATAGCAGAGCGGATGACATGCCTGGTCTGGTGTATGATGCATGCTATACGGGCATGAAGTTCATAGACGTTTGATCTGTTAGAAATGGGCCTGTGAGACCCACTCGTGGGGAACCACCAGTGAGTGGTACTCCCATGCAAGTTTTCCTCTTATTATTTTTTTTTCCCCTAATTTCTCTTAACAGTTTAAAGTTGAATTTTAAACTCAGAGCTTTAAATTCGATTTCGAATTTGATATATTGTTTTCTTCTACCATATTAAATTGATTACTTTTGTATAGGGATTTAAGCTTCAACAATTTAAGTGGCACAATTCCGGTTTCTCTCTTCAATATGAATTCGCTTGTTTACCTGTAAGAATCAAATAACCTTTCCTCAGTCCATTGTTCTTTACACAAGTCTTTTTGATGTATGCATCTCGTCATTGTAATTTTCAGGTTTCTTGGAAACAACAGCTTATCCGGTACTCTGCCCTCCCAAAAAATTGAAATACTTCATAACATGTATGTTGTCTGACTCCCTTAGGCTTATTTGGATACACAATTGAGTTGAATTTCAATCTCTAACTCTATTATCATGTAAAAGAGAAGAGAAAGAATGGAACAAAGGTTAGGGAAAACCCTAGCTCTGGTACCATCCAGAAGAGGTGAAATTTGGGGAAAATGTTGTGTTTCGGAATAAATGACCCCAGAACTTAAATTTTATGAAAAGAGTTTTTATAAAAGGTATGGTGTGTGTGTGTGTGTGTGTGTGTGTATATATATATATATATATATATATATAGAGAGAGAGAGAGAGAGAGAGAGAGAGAGAGAGAGAGAGAGAGAGAGACTCAAGTCCACCTGGTTGGACCATACCTCAGGTCCAACCAGCATAAAAACTCATGTTAATGTAATGGGAGAGAAGGAACGGTTCCTGGGTTGGTTAGACCCACGGTGGTGTTTTGTGCAATCCACCATGACCACCGTGTGTGTGCACATGACCTAAAAATTCAACCTCATCTATGATTGAGATGGTCTACATAATTAAAAATTGTATAAAGGTCAAAGGTCAACCCACAAATCATTTCCCTTTGTGCGGCCCACCTAAATCACTAATGAGGTTGATTTTTAGGCCCCAAGACTCTCTTTTAATATGTCATCAAATGGTTAGAGTGGATTTGATATAATAATTACAGACCATACAGACCATACTGTATAAAAATCAAAGGTGGAAGTCTCTCTCCCAATCATATCCATTGTTGTTGCCCACTTGAATCCCGCCTGAATTGTAGGTCAACAAGCGTTTTTTGCATTTAGACTTGAAATGGGAATCTAATGGTCGGTACGAATCTCACATAGATATCACTGTAGACCCGACCAAAAATCAAAGTTTGTGCATCATTCTTATGCGGGTTCAGGAACAACTATTTATTACCAAAGAGTAGTTTTTTGATCCACTTGCTGGACCACAAGCTATGTGCACCTATATGATAACCTCCAAATTGCCTACATGTAACATCGAGCCCTTCCAGAAAGTTGGCCCCACCACAAGCATCTTGTAGTATAATTTTCAGCCTATCTAGCCCACATCATATACATATGGTGATGACAACAATAGGTTAAATCTATTATATAAAAGCTTAGAAGTTATATCTAGTTGGACCTTAACCAATACTCAAACCAGTTAGACCTGCACACAAGCTGTCACTTGATTTGGACATGGTCCAGCATGATGTGTATGTGAGATCCACACTGACCATTAGATGCATAATCTCATTTGAAGACTTTATACGAAAAATTATTAATTTGTAATTTAACTGGGCCACAATAATGGAAACAGTTGGGCGAGAGAGGTCCATCCTTGGTATATATATATATATTTACCGGTCCCACCGTGATTATTATCTTGAATCCACTCTCACCATTGGATACCACACTAAAATATAGTCTTGGAGCCCAAAAATCAAGCTCATTAGTAATTCATGTGGGTTGCACTAGGGGAGGTATTTTGGAGGGTAAGCTTTGACACATACACTGTTTCTAATTGTGTAGTCCACCTCAATCACAGATGATGCTGATTTTTTTTTTTTTTTTTTATTATAGGCTAACACCATGATAGGGTCCACCCTAGGCGGGACCCTTTTTCTTTCTCCCCCGCATTTATATAAGTATTAATTGATTGTAAATTCCTATGCTAGTTGGACCCACGTATATCAACCGAATGTTCACAATCCAACGGCCATTTGTGCATCCCTGCATTACCTTAACAGAAGCTTGGAGACAGCACTTGAATGGACTGTTGATTTGAATTGTGCAATACTAACCACAAGTACTTTTAGAGTACCTTGGGAAAGGGGCGGAAGGAATCAGTTCCACAAGTCGAAGAGGTTTCATTTCCTGGTAAACCAGAATCTGTTAATTTTCCCAAATTTCACCTCCGTTAGATGTGATGTCGTCAGCATACTCAACCAGTATCAACTTGGGTGTCTTAGCAAACACAGCCTAATAAAGTGGAAATGACCACGTGAAACTTATAGGGTGTATGGGGCCACGGGGGTATGGAAACCTTGGAATGAAATTAATTTTCAATGAAAATCTACAATTCATACATTTGAAAGAAAAATAAAAGTATTTTTGGAAACCAGTTACCATTTCCCTGTTCTATTTGTGGTAAGTTTCTTTAGATAAGTTACTTATACCTCCACTAACTTATCTAGGTTTTTACTTATTTTTTTTCTTCTTTTTTTTTAAAAATTTTTATTTTTATTTTTATTTTTTATTTTTTATTTTGACAAATAAGTATGTATGATAAATAACATATTTATCAGCCAAAAAGTAACAACATCATATGAATACTTATCCCTCAACTTTGTTTGGTCCACATTTAATAAACATTGTTCCAACCTTTGTGAATTGTCCTCATGTGGGGCTCATCTAGATATGGGCTATTCATCATGTGGCGCCAACTTTTAATATCCACCACTCATCATGTGGAGCCCACTTTTGATGTGGACCATCCCTCATGTGAGCCCACCTTCAATGTGTGTCTATCATGCGGGGCTTGCATTGGAAGTGGTCCCTTCATCATTAGGAGGCGGCCTTTGATGTGGAATGTCCATTATGTGGGGCGCACCTTGATGAGGGTCATTCATCATGTAGGGCCCACCTTCAATGTCCACTGCCCATCTATGGAGCCCACCTTTGATGTGGACTGTCCATCGTGTGAGGGCCCACCTTTAATGTGAGTCATCTATCGTGTGGAGCTGGCCTTTAATGTGGACAATTCATCATTAGGGACCATAGACCACCCATTATTTGAGTTCCACCTCAGTGTGGGTCATTCATTTGTATGGGTCCACCTTCAATGTTAATTGCCCATTATATGGTGTTCACCTTCGATGCCCACTACCCATCATGGGGAGCCCACCTTTGATATGGACATCCATTATGTCGGCCCTGCCTTCCATCATACAGGACCACGTTTGATATGGATTATTCATTGCATGGAGAGATGAGAAAGAAATAGAAGGAGAGACAAAGCAGAAAGTATAAAGTCAAGAAATATTTTTTTCTATCCAATAAATTAAAGTAACTTCAGTGTGTTAAGTTACTTTGAAAAAAATATTTACCAAACTAAATTAACTTCAGAAGTAACTTTGTTATTGTCTTAATTAAAAATAAATAAATAAATAAATCATAAGAGGTAGTATCCAAACAGGCCTAAAATCTTCACAAGGCAAATAACATACAGAAGATGACTGGTCAAGATTCATACATGGAATTCATGTAAAACTGCAATCCCAAACATATAGATGAAGGGAAATTGTAATCCATGATTTTTCATTATCCGAGGATTCTAGTTTATTTTACTATATCCACATCTTGATTTTTTATGTTTTCACTGAGAAAACATATTTGAATTTTGAACATCAATAGGTTAATGCCGATCCATCACCCATGGCTCCACATCATCATTATTTGTGGCGTTAAGGGGATCCAACAAACAAGATTTATTTTGTTTCAATGCGTGTTGTGGCAGGTCCCGTGTCATCACAAACTTTTTGCAATCAAAATCAAACTAATTTTGTATGCCTAAAATTGTTATTTTAATGATCACAATCGTGTAACTTAGTGACTGTTTATCTCATAAATGATACCTTACCTTCAATGTTTAGATAATGATATGCTTTTTTATAATTTGCAGAGATTTATCATACAATCAATTATCAGGAAGCTTTCCACCTTGGGTTTTAGACGGAGGCCTAAACTTGTATGTATGAGGAAGCACAAGCCTTCCTCCTTTCACCACCACTTTTGAACATGTAAAAACCATGTTTTACACTGTTAAATGCAGACTGCGTGACATTTCCAAGGCTATGATGGAAGTCGTAACCTTCTTTCTTTATTGTACTGAAATATTTGAAAACATCTCTAGGGTACGTTTGGAATTAACGTGTGTAAACCAATCAGGACTGACGATTTGGTGGGCCCCCCAAAAGATAAAGCGACCGATTGTGGTCTCAAAAGGGATGATCACTCAAAAGACACATGGTAGGAAAAATGTAGAACAGTTGGATAGTTAGAGCTGTCCAATTGCTGTAACTTTGGTGCATGGCCCACTGGATCAATGATCCTCATTAGGACATACATTTTCACATCTGCATCATAAGAATACCTATTATCAAAATTATTGACGATATTGACACCGTGCTCCTTGTGTACAGGAATTTGGTGGCTAATAATTTCCTAGTTGATAGTTCTAACAGCAGGTGATTATCAATGTCATTTTTTAAAATGAGTCAAGACAGTAAAAGAATTAGTTCACTTATATATATATATATATATATATATATATATATATATATATATATATATATATATAGTTCACGACATTATATACCCGACCACCAGAATATTGCCTTTTCCCACATTGATTTTATCTATGTTGCATTTTGGCTTTTTTGTTAAACAAATTAGGCATCCTCTGTAATCAACGGCCGTTGTTCCATCATATAATGGCCGTTATTTAACTAGCATTTTTCTTGTGCTTTCAGGGATTTGAGCTTGAATTGTCTTCAGCGAAGCTCTTCATGCTATCAAAACTCTCAATACCGTAGGCCATCCTTTCCATTTCTAGGAATAGATAATCTTTTTTATTTTCTATTCTATATACATAATAATAAAATGGGGTAATGGCCCTATGCCCCTAGGTGCATCGGACTTATCCTCCACTCATTATCTGTACTGTACATGCGGCGCATGTGTGTATGATTATCGGCACCATCTATCATTGATCCACGATCAACCAGAAATGTCTTTGATCGGGGAATCTGGCTGTCTGATCAATCAACTTTTTCTCATTGAGTATGATGGATCACAATCCTGTTGCCTCTTTTTTCTATCCATTTTTGTTCACCACGAAGTTAGTTATTTTATATCATCCAATCAATGTGATGTTTGGGCTATGCCCCATTCACGACCGCAACAGCTGAACAAACGGTTCAGATCTCATCAACATTTGCCACATGTACACAGTACAGTAGCCCTCACGCCATGAGATCGCTGTCCTATAAAATGTGGGAGCTTCCTGTTCTGTTCTCATTGTTTCATTAGATGTATTCATGTATGCGGTTCGGAAGCGGAATGGCCATCACCCCGGACACAGAGATATACCTGTGCCATGGCTGTGTGGGGCCCACAGAGATGTCCGTGACAAATCCACTCCCTCTATCTGTTTTGAAAGACCATAATAGGATTGGAATTTAAAAATCAGGCAGATTCAAAACTCAGGTGGGCCATACCAAATGGAACAGTGGGAATGGAAATGTCCACTGTTGAAACCTTCCTGGAGATGACCATGATAGTTATATTCCATCCAAACTGTTCATTAGGTTTTTACCACTAGGATAAACTATAGGTACAAATATCAACCTGATACAAAACCTCTGTAACCCTCGGGCATTCAATCCCCACTATTTTGTGTGGTATGGACCACATGTGCTTTGGATCTGCATGATTTTTATATGGTGGACGGGGTGGATTTATCACAGACATTCTTGTGAGCCCCACACAGCCCTAGGCATAGGAATATATCTGTGTCCAGGGTCACAGGCAATCCACTTCCATGTGGTTTACCTATAGTTATGATATAATACTCTAAAGAATCAGAGGTTTGTTGCATCTCTACATGCGGTTTGACGTGTCAACTTGGCACATGTGTATGACATCCAAGCCATGTATCAGGTTGGACCCACCATACAGATTATCATGTGTTACTCACCATAGATGGGGAATGGCCTCGAAATAACACCCGTCGGATGATCCTAATTGCTCGAAAATGGAGGACATTTTTATCAATTTGTCTTTCTGATCAAATGAATCTAAATGGTATTGTTATTGGGTTATGGCCTTGGAAATCACGTGTAGTGTAGTGTTACGTAACCATATTAAGTTTCAGTTTAACGAGATCATAATTTCATTTTTTTTGCATTGGATCTTCTGCGTTCATTGAAAAGATCGCTGCAGATCATGATCTAACATTGATCATCCGATGAGGCAACGATCCCCATGATCCTTCAAATATGCCATGCACTGATCAATGTCTCACTGTTCTATTGATCTACAGAGTCTTCATTCGCGATCAGGTGTGGTGGACCCTCGATGAAAATTAACGACATAGAGTATGAGGGGGACAATGAACCTCTGGGCCCAGCATCCTATATGGTGGCCGGCTCAGGGAAGTGGGCCGTCAGCAATGCGGGAATATTTTCTCTAAGCAGCAACAAAAAAAATTACATTTCTGAAGGCAGCAGCAGCAACTATATCACGCAAACTGATCAGGGTGTATTTGGGAATACAGTAGATAAGGAGCTATTTCAATACGCAAGGATATCACCAGGATCGCTGAGATATTATGGTCTGGGGCTTGAAAACGGGAACTACACTGTAAATTTGAAATTCGCAGTGACGGATTTTCCAGATTCAAAAACTTGGGAGAGTGTTGGAAAGCGTGTTTTCGATATTTATCTTCAGGTATGCGTATTAAGACATTTTCCTGAGTTTGTCAGTTCCTGTTTTAATCTCAAAATCCCTTAGGCTTGATAGACCCACGACAAGTGCTTCTACATGCAAACACGTGCCAGTCTAACATGTGTAGGACATTGGATGCGTCCATCAGGTGCGACCTAATGTGTAGATCATCTGGCCTAATTAAATTTGGTAGGCCAAACATTTAAGAAGAGTGAAATGTTTGATTAGTTTCTGGAAATTGGCAACAACGCACGTTCGATGAAGGGCTGGATCATCTAAGAAGCAGGGCCTACTGGTTTCATGTCTCAAATGGATGGGAATTGCCTGTGCCCTAGCCTACAACTTCCGGGAGGCAGAAGCTACATGGGCCCACTGCAATGTCCATGAGAAATCCACTCCGTCCATTGGTTTTGCCCACTCACGTTGCTTTAAAATGAGGTAGGTCCAAAACTGAAGTGGGGTATGCACACCACATGAAACAGTGGGGATTGGAAGTCCACCATTTAAACTTTCATGGGCAACATAAGTTTTAGATCATAATAATATTTGTGTTTTCAGTTCATCCCAGTGGGAATAACTTTATGAACGATTTGGATGGAATGTAAACATGACGGTGGACCCTGGAAAGTTTTCAGTTCATACCACTGTTTCCGACTCTGTTTCGGGTTTTATTTTTTTTTATTTTTTTAATGTAAGAAGAGGCATGCCCCTAAAATTTTATTGAAGGAACAGATGATGTACAACCTGACTTTCAAATGGGCCCCACAAAAAATTACGGGCCACATCTATCATATCACCTAATTGCAAACACAACAGCAAAAGAAAAGGATGAGCCACCCTGAAACAGAACATGATCCAGGACTGACTCTCCTACTAAGAGAGGCTGCCTATCCCTGCTTTTCATTACAACGGATAAACCTTCCAGCAAGGGGGCTCTCCTAGCAGCAACCTGAAGATCAAATAGCAGCTGAGACCCTGCCGCATCCAAGGAGCATTCCGCCTGAGCTCTCCTACCGCACATGAGCAGGGGCCAGCTGCAGCAAGATGATAGCAGTACCACCATTGGGCCAGCAGTACCCTGACATACAAGGCCATCAGCAGGAAAGGCAGCAGCAGCACCAGCGAAAGCAGGGGGCATGATGAAGAAGAGGAAGTGAATCCAGAACTGTCCTGGAGCTGACCAGGCATGACAGGGCATGGAGAACTTAAACCAATCCCTTTCTTCGATTTGGATTTGCTATCTTTTTATTTTCTTTTTCCATGCATGACAGGGCAGCGAAAACAGGGGGCATGATGAAGAAGAGAAAGTGAATCCAACTGTCTGTTCCACTTGAGTTTTGGATTTGCTTCATTTCTAAGCTCATGTCCTAACTGAATGGACTGAGTGGATTTCTCATGGCCATTGCCGTTGACGCCACTTGTATCTATAGGAACTTCCTGTAGGCAGAGGGCACAAGCAATTTGTGTCCCTCTCAAATCATGTGATCTAAGCACAACTCTTAGATTATTATAATCATAAACTATCTTTTTATTTTCTTTTTCCATGCATTATCCAATGATCAAGGCATAGATGTTTTCTTGAATTCCATGTAATTTCAAAGAGTTCCAAACATAATGAATTACCATCTGCTCCAATCAAAATTCTGTTTTTGAAATTTTGATTATTCATTGTGACAACCATTTCTATTAGTTTTGAAGCGAAGTTAACGGTGCAGGGCAATCTGGCATGGAAAGACTTCGATATAAAAAAAGAAGCAGGTATTGCCTTCAAAGGCATTGAGAAGAAACAGTGGGTTATGGTATATGAACATATTCTTGAAATTCATCTTCTTTGGGCTGGAAAGGGGACTTGCTGTATACCTTTCCCGGGCACTTACGGACCCACCATCTCGGCCATCCATGTTACTCCTAGTAAGATTTAAAGATTATTTTATTTTTATTTTTTTTTGAAATTTGATTCTATAATAGGCCTAATAGAAATGTATTATTGATGGGTTTTTTTGACCCGTCTTCGACCGGTCGTGAGCCCTGCTCGACCGGTCGTGGGCTGGTGTTCGACCAGTCGTGGGTTCGAGTCGTGGTACGACTCAAAGTCCAGCGAGTTTGGACGATTTTTCTTCGCGGTCTTCGACCAATCGTAGGTGAGCTTCGACCAGTCGTAGGAGGGCTTCGACCAGTCGAAGGAGGCTAAAACCATCTGGAATTTCCGAGGCTATCGTAGGAATACTGCTGATTTGTTCGCGATTTTGCGTGAATCATGGATTGAGTCCTTTTAACCTGGGATGCGAAAGGGAAGTTTCCTAAACTATAAAAGGGGTTGCCTAAGGTATTTCTAGATATGGCAAGAGGGTTTCCTAAAGCTTTACAAGGGATTTGCTAAAGGGTTTAGGGCTATCAAAGGTAAGAAAAAGAGAGGAAAAGAGAGAGAGGAAACTTATAGAAGGGAGGTTCTGCTCGTGGAGGTTATCTACTGTGCAATCTATATCTCAGCGCTTCTATGTCCTCGTAATTGGTTAGATATCTTCGGTTTTTCTATTTCTCTTATTGTTTATCCACTCCTGCGTGAGTGAAGAAGGTTGTAACGTTCTACTTCATAGTGGATTGTTGATCTAGACGAGGTCCTGTGGTTTTTAACTCTTTAAGGGTTTTCCATGTAAAAATCTCTTGTGTAGTGTGTGATTGATGCATTGATTGTTTTCATTGCTTTATTATCCATAATTCTGGTTTGTTCTGGAGGGCTAGATCCTAAGGTTTTGTGCAAGGCCCCCAACAGTTATTGCCCAATGCTCTCCATAGAAATTCTATTTGGTGTGATCCCAATTATAAATGTGGTGATCGTGGGTAGTAATTGTAACTGATTGTTTTGTAGTTGTCGCATGGATGTATCATTGGCCAAAAATCCTCATCATAATCTAAGCCTTTTTTTTCTTTTTTTTTTCATCTAAGCCTGATTCCAACTAATTGTAGCCGGATGCATGAATCCTTTTCCACCGTTTCACTCCATCAATGGCCATAACATTGATCACTAAAATTCTAGTGGCATATCTTTTCTTATTCCCTCTGGCCCATATGTTGTCCAGTCTTTTCTTTACTCCATCTACCCACATACTCTTAGACATTTTACTTTCCCTTTTAGAGAATAACTTGTACCAACTCACTTCATGCAATTTTTTGTTTCCGCTGAACATGACTAAATCATCTAAATCTATTTTTCTCATCTTACTACCAATTGCTGCTACGCCTAAATTCTAACGTATACATTCATTTCTAATTCTATCAATCCTTGTCTTTCCACTTATCCATCTCAACATCCCTTTTTAAGCTACACTCGTGCTTTGAACATGTTTGGTAAAGCATAGCTGATCTTATAATTATCATGTAAATTTTACCCTTTAATTACTTCAGTGATACACGACTATAATATAAAACTCTATAGGCACATTTCCATTTCTTCTACCATATGCTTGAATTTTATGAGTAGCATTCTTTTAAATCTCTCCACTCTCATGAATTATCAACTTAAGTATCAAAAGTGGTCATTTCGAAAGATATTTTGGTCAGCAATCTTAATTAATTTCTCGTTCTCACTCCTATTGTTATTAAAATTACACTCCATATATTTTTTGTTAGTCCAACTAATTTTAAATTATTTACATTCTAAAGCACCTCTCCATAAATTTAGTTTTTTGTTTACACCCTATCTCAGCTCCTCAATCATGACTGTCATTTGCAAACAACATACACCTTGGAATCTTTTCTTGCAAATGTCTTGTTAATTTGTCTATAACAAAGGCAAAGAGATATGAGCTTAATGCCAGCCTGTGGACCAAGCCTACAGTAATAGGGAACTCACTTGTCTCTCCACCGGTGGTCCTCACACTTGTCGCTACTCCCTCATGCATATCCTTAATCAGGACAATATATCCTCTTGAAATTTTTTTATTTTCTAGCACCCATATTGAGATTAACTATCCAGGGACCCTATTGTAAGCATTCTCTAGGTCAATATATAAAGACCATGGGAGATCCTTCTTCTTCATCCTATATTTGTCAACCGATTGTCTAGGTAGGCAAATAACTTCAATGATAGACCTCTCTACCATAAAACCAAACTAATTTTTTGATACACTTATGCCTCACTCTTTGCTCAATGGCACTTTCCAAAAGTTTCATAGCATGGTTCGGAAGTCATAGTGAATTAGTGAATCGACCACTACTAATTGGATGGCTACAAGAGTCCTATATCTATGGACTATCAATGTGATGATTTACCAAATCAACAGTCCTGATAACCCCTTCCAAGTCCATTTTTAGCATTCCTCTAAAAGTACGTTGTAGCACATGCAAAAGTTCAACATTGACTAATCATATTGAGTTCTTGTCCAGATTTCGAACCGACTGCCAGCACTCGAAGAAAGAAGAACAAGATTGCTTTGGCTGTTGAAATTTTGGCTCCTGTTGTTCTGAGCATTGTATCTGTTTCTGTATTTTTGATTTGGAAAAGGAGTAAAAGGTTTAGTGTTGATGAAGATGAAGGTAATTTCAACGTTTGTAAATAACTAAAAGATAACAAAAATGAAATTTCAAAAATGTTCAAGTAACATAGTACAGTTCAAGAGTACATTAAAGGCGTGTTTGGATGTACCACTGAATCACAGTTGGGTGCTTTTCCAAACCACAAGATTTGGTGCTAGCCTATCAAATCGACTTTGGTAAGTGGGGAAATCGAAATGTGGCCTAATTCCGTATTTGGATGCACAAGTCAACTGAATTGCAAGAGTTTCATGTTATCAAGAGGAAATGAGAATTCAAAGCCCAGATCCTCAACATGAATGTTAAGGAAACTAAAATATGATGCTTTCCACTTTATTAGATGATTGTTTGCAATTCAATTTGATAGCGCATCCAAACACATGATAAATGTGCCAATCCCATAATTCATTGGGTTCAACATTTTTCAACTGGATTTATTTTTATTTCCTTAATTTTTTCCAGTGATTGCTAAAAACGACATTCAAATCCAATGAACAATTAAAATAAATAGAACTTGGATTGCCAAATGGTACAAATGTTTCTAAGCCCATGTATGATATTGAAGTGAACGTATGAATGCAACCTACCATTTTATATGTATCTGCAGAGTTTCTAGGAATGGGTCCCAGACCAAACACTTTCAGTTACCGGGAACTGAAGACTGCCACCAAAAACTTCAGTCCGGAAAATAAGCTCGGCCAGGGAGGATTTGGGCCCGTTTTCAAGGTCAGTTTTCTTTTATTGCATGTAAACTGCAATGATCAAAATATTTGAATGGTCCTGAGCCTCAGTATCGCGATTGCGTGCATGTGGAGCCCAGCTATGGATAAGGAATGCCAACTTGATAGAAGAATCCTTAACCTCGGATGGATGACCAACAATAGATAGAGGAAAAAAAATGCAGTTGCTCACATTCAATGGAACCAAGACCAATAGTCAACCATCTTTAGTGCTGTGCATCAGATTAGTCGTCTGGATCACATCCAAACCGTTCATTTAGTTTCAGGAATTTCTTCTTCTTTTTTTTTTTTTTTTTTTTTTTTTTTTGTTGCAAATTGTCATACACTTTTGTACTATTTCAATTCTTAAATGGAAAATGCTTGTAAGGAAAACCAATTGATCTGATTTGCACTACAGGGCACATTGCCAGACGGGCAGACTGTGGCTGTGAAGCAACTTTCGGTGGCATCTCACCAAGGAAAGTGTCAGCTTGTAGCAGAGATTGCAACTATATCTGCCGTCCAACATCGGAACCTCGTGAAGTTGCACGGATGCTGCATCGAGGCAGCAAATCAGCTCCTTGTTTATGAGTATTTGGAAAACAAGAGCCTCGATCAAGCACTCTTCGGTACGATACTGTCCTCTCCCTTCTCAATGAATTATTTTCTTGAGTGAAACCCAACACTTGCTTTATTATGTCTCATATGGTTTTAGGCTACATTTAGTTGCACTATCTGTTGGGATTTTTGAAATGTAGCAGAATTTAAGGTTTTTCAAATTCCAAATTCTATGTTATTTGGCCTAAAGATCCCAGAATTTTTAGAATGGAAAAATATAATTTTAAGAACTAGAATTACGTTAGATTGATGCTATAAAAAGCATTGTCGATTTGCCAATACGAATCCTTTAAAAGAGAAGGTTTCTCCTAGATGAAGGGGAAGTTGAGAGCCAACATGTCAACTCTTGGAGTAGGGCCAAGGGAGGTAAATAGGGCTTTCTAGGTGTTTAACAAATCTTTAAAGCTAGAATAGTAGCTAAGGGGTTCAAACAAAAAGAATTGATAGATTATTTTGACACATTCTCTAGTGGCTAGGATAACAACTATAAGGATTTTATTTGCACTATCATCCATATATCATCTTCACACCCACCAAATGAATGTAAAGACTGACTTTCTGAATGTTGACCTGAATGAGGAAGTATACATGGAACAACCCAAATGGTTCATTCTATCGGAAAATGAGAATAAATTTTGTAAATTAATTAAATCTTTATATAGATTAAAACAAGCACATAAAGAATGTCATGAGAAGTTTGATTTAAAAATATTATCTCATGGTTTTATGCATAATGTAGCTGACAAATGCATATATTCTAAAGTTGATGGTAACTGTATAGTTATTAATTATTTGTATGTTGATGACAAGTTAATATTTAGTAATAAAATGGAATGTGTAACTGAAACAAAGAAGTTTCTGTCTTCCGTATTCAAAATGAAGGATTTTACATGTGTGGATGCCATCTTGGGTATCAAAGTTAAAAAAAACATAGTTGGGTTTTTTTTTTTTTTTTTTCAAAAAAGGTGCGGCCCAGATCTTAGGACCATGTGATGGCGGGGGTCTTCATTTAAAGATGGCTTGGAGGATCAAGGAGAAGGATAGCAGCAGCTTATGGGGGCAGTTTATTCGCTCTAGATACTTGCTCTCCTCTCATCCCAGGTCGGGTAGCCAGCGTGCGATGTCGTCTCCAATCTGGAAAAGGATGATGGATCTATTCCCCGTCATTGACAAATTCGCCCTTTGGATCCTAGGGCGTAGGGAATGCAATATGTGGAGTGCCAACTGGACCGGGCTGGGCTCGCTTGATTATCTCCCTTCTCTTCACATCTCAGATTCCATGAGAGATCTGAGAGTGGCCGATTTCATTGACGGTGGGGGTATTAGATTGGATGCAGCCGAGTTACTCCCTAATTGGCTCAAGTCTCATATCATCAGGGGCGGATTCTGCACCTCTGAAGCCGACGATTCTCTCATCTGGCTTCTGGAGCCCTCGGGGCACTTCTCAGCCAAATATGCTTAGAATATCTCTAAGGTTCGTGGCCAGGTCCTTCCCTGGACTAACGGAATTTGGGATACCAAAATCCCCCCCCCCCCCCCCAAATCTTTGTTTTTCTCTGGAGATTACTTCACGATGCCCTTCCTGTTGATGATTTGGTGCAGCGAAAGGGAATCCAGCTGGCATCCGCTTGCTGTTACTGCAATGTTGCTTCTTCTTCTGGTCCCCAGACAGAAACGCCTTCGCATCTTTTCCTTCGGAGCTCCCTCGCTGACTCGGTGTGGCGCCAGACAGTTGCCTTTCTGGGGATTCAGCTCTTCAATTATCTCTCCATCTCGAATAGGCTTCATTAGTGGTGGCAGAGACCCCTCCCCTCGCGAGCAGGAAACCGATCATTCGTGTGGCCCCGAGTTTCCTTCTGTGGGAGATTTGTAAGGTTAGGAATGCTGCCAGATTCGACAACCGTCTGTGCTCCGCTTCAACTATTTTCTAGAAGGTTCGGTGGTTGTTGCATACCATCTTCCCCCATCTGGATAATCTGTTCCTCCTCCGGCCCATTTCTTCTCCAGCTTCAGCTTCCCTTACTGGCCCCACCATCCATTTCCCTGTCCGTCTCTCATCCATTGTCAAATGGATCAAGCCTAGAGTTGGCTTCCTCAAGCTGAATGTAGATGGATCAACTCTGGCAAATCCTGGCCCTCTGGGTGGTGGAGGGATCTACCGGGATCACCATGGCGACCCTATTTTTACCTTCACATGCGGATACGGCACTGCCTCCAACAATACGGCTGAAATGCATGTAGTGCATGACAGTATGCAATTCTGTTTGGCTCTCGGGATCCCTAACGTTATCATCGAATCAGATTCTAGTTGGGCGGTGTCCTGCCTTACCAAAGCTTCCTCGCTTTCCTGGAAATGGTCTTACTGACTAACAAGGATCAAACATCTCTCCTCTCGGGAGAACTTTCAGATTCTCTATGTTTTTAGGGAAGCTAACAGCTCGGATGATAGTTTGGCCAAGATTGGCAGCTCGGAGCAGACTAACTCTTTCTTCCATGGTCTTGCCTCCCTCCCTCGCTTGATCAAGGGTCAGGTTATTTTGGATAAAATTAGTCTTGGTTACATTAGAAAGGGTTCCCACACTTTACATGTATAGCACATGATTGGCAGATCTTCTATCCAAAATAGGCTTGTAATTTTTCCCTCAGTAATGAAATCGTTATTTAAAAAAAAAAAAAAAAAAAAAAAAATGCAGGACCTCCCTTTTCATGTGCGGGGTCTTTGTTTCCTCAACACGGTGGGGTTGGGTTATGTTGGGGAAGTAAATAGGGGCGCATTGGATTGAGCTTAGGTCAGCTGTCTCCTATTCCTTCGGACATTTTTTTGTAGTTTTTTGGTAGTTGTTTTTGGGTTTTCTTTTGGTTGAGATAGTCGGGTTTATGATAGGTTGCCCCCAAGTATTTTATCTCTTAGGGGGAGCCCGAATGTAATTGCTTTCCTGATGATATGAAATGCTCGTTTCGCCCAAAAAATAAATAAATATAAATATAAATATGTTGTTGGAAGCGTCCCCATACCCGCTGAAGAAGGCAAATGCCATCTCACCATGGTTGTCCTTGCAAATGCCTCCACCACTTGCAGGCCCTGGATTGGATAGGGCGGAACCATCGACGTTAAGTTTAAACTAGCCCATGGGGGGCCTGATCCATCTGACTATCTCGACTGTTGAGCGGGTGAAAGAATGGCTATCTGGACGTGAAACATAGGGATCAGGAGGGAGAAGGACAGGCTACTAAGGGCTCCTTTTGCCTGAAGGAAAGATAGCTCCCAACCAGCATTTAACTTTCCCAAACACGGCCGAAGCTAAGATAAGGCGACCATCATATTTAACATCATTCTTGGCTCTCTAAATTTCCCAAATAGCGAAGGCTGGAGCTAATAGGAGACCCACCGAGATCTTTATGAAAGGGAGGGGCCTAAGCCACCACCAATGAAGCCGGTCCGCTATCGAGAGATGGGAAACGAGGGAAATCCTAAAGAAACTCACCAGGAAATACCAAACTTGCCAACTCACCGAATAAGAGCAGGTGGGAAATGCTTTCTGTAGAAGGCCTGGAAACCGGGCCGCCTCCACAGGAAACACACATAGAGGCAAGGGGAATCCCTTTTCTTTGAATGCAGACATCAACAAGCAGCGCCCCCTGGATTGTTTTCCACAAGAAAGTTGAAACTTTAGGTGGAATTTTTGGGTGTCAAACCCACTTAGCCTAAGCTTTCTCCTGCCCATGCACTCTGCCATCGTTCCAGGCAAATTTCACTGAGAAATTCCCAGTGGAGGTTATGCTTTGTGTCAATCTCATTACATTGAGAAGATACTTAACAAGTTTAACCATCTCAATATAAAAGAAGCAAAAACCACATTTGATCCAAGTATCAAGATAAATGAGAATAACGGAAGAGCAGTTACACAACTTGAGTATGCATGTATTATAGGCAGTCTAATGCATGATATGCAATGCACTAAACTAGATATCACATATGTTGTCAGTAAACTCAGTAGGTTTACTAGTAACTCCATTGTGGAACATTGGAATACTATCAGTAAAGTTATAGCTATTTTACTTAGAGTTTTCAACCATATTGGAAGGATATACCAATGTGAGATGGATATCGAGTACAGTGGGCAACAAGTCTAATATTATAGGGTAGGTATTCACCCTAGGAGGTGCAGTTGTATCTTGAGGATCTAAGAAACAAACCTACATAACTCACTCGACTATGGAGTCTAAGTTTATTGTCTTGGTTGTAATAGGTAAAGAGGCTACGTATTACCCAAGTAAGCATTTTCTTCAATTCCCAATATGATCTTCCCCATATTACCAAAGGCCTGCTCCTCTTGGATAAGGTGGGTTTAGGCTATTTGAGGGAGAATTAGCTCCACCTCTCTATATGATAGGTGAGGCATCGGCCATTTTGTGATGCCCGCCCGAAAGCTTTATAAATCCCCTGCCTTTGTGCATATTTATAGACAGCCTGTTCCTTAAAATAAAATATAAAAAATAAAAAAAGGTAAAGAGGCTTAGTGACTTAGGAATCTTTTATTAGAAATTCCTTTTTGTGTAAAGCTTATACCGGCTGTGTCACTGCATTGTGATAGCGAAGCCACATTAGCTACATCCTACATCAACACTTATAATGAAAAGTCTACGAAATGATTATGTAAGACAATTGATTCAAGATGGAATCATTGCAATTTTCTATGTGAAATCATGTAATAACTTGACCGACCCTTTACTAAACCTCTAATAAGAGTGGTAGTAAAGGCAACATCTAGAGGGATGGGTTGAAACTCTTCAACCAAAGTTCCACCAGTGATGGAAACCCAACCTAAAATTAGAAAATCTCTAAGTTTTGCTTCAATAGGTAAAAACAAGTTACTTGATATGGGGTGAGTGTGTATGTGTATGTGTGAGGGGGGGGGGGTTGGTGTAAAAAAAAAAAAGTTACTGATATGTGGAAAGTTTCAGCACTAAAATTATATAAAACCTTATCCATAATAGATAAGTGTTGAGCATTACAGGAAGTTGGTTAAATCTTAAAACTTTTAATGAAATCCAGTCTAAATGACAAGTGTCTTAATAGTAATGAAGACATTGGAAGGATTTCACCTATGTGAACGTAGAGATGGTGCCGTCTCTCATGAAAGTTGGAGCTTCTCTCAAGATCGTTCATGAAATAGAATAAGACATGGCCATTAATTCTGCTGAGCAAGATTGTGCGAACTCTAATAACACAAAAGTAAATATGTGTGTGGTTTCTCCGGCTCTATTATTTAAGAATAACTGGTTCAAAGCGATGACTACCAGGAATTTCGATAGAGCGTTAAGATACTAACACTAAGAAAATATTCAAATCGAAAGATATTTTTCTTTATGCAAATAAATTGTTTATATTCTGACAAATATTTTTTTTTTCAAAAAAAAAAATCAATTTCAATTAAGTGGGGGATTGTTGTGAAAAAAAAAGCCTTGATATATATATATATATATATATATATATATAAAAGTTTTGCTTGAAAAACTTGCGATGTTGGCATTTTGGGAATAGTCCCATATCAAAAAGAAGAGAAGAAAAAACAATGTTTATATGTAGAGTGTGGAGTACATTATTTGCTTGGTTGAGTTGTTGTAGAGGTGTTAATGGTGCACTTTGCACTTGCAACAGGGAATATGGTCAAGTGGCTAAAATGAACATGTGATCTGATTAAGACCGGTGTGGCTTTTATAAAGGCTAAAAACTAGTCATCGGAGTAAGGTATAACTCCTCTTTCAACATTAATCCAACATGCACAACGATCATAAAATGGTTATACAACAGTCAAAAAATGGTCATAAAACGTCTAATCAGTGAGTCTAAACAGCCAACATGCAGCAACAATAATCCCACATGCACAACTAGGTCAGATACTGCCAAAATGGCTAGTTTCTCACTAACAGCCAAATAATGTTCATATGGAGTTATGACCCTAGAGCATAACGGTCTGCCACCCTAGCCTATATAAATAGCACATAGATGGTTCAATAGACCATTACCAACACTTAAACCACTCTCACTTACAACCCACCCAGAAGAGCAATTGTGTACTCTAATCAGTCAGCAAGGTTCATACGAAACTTAGCCAAAAGACCTTAAGAAATAGACCAACGCAGTGGTTTTGATTTTTCTAATCTCCTTTTTAAAATTGGAATTTTTTTTCTTTTATTTATCTATCATAAAAAAAAAAATGTGTATACAGATTTTCATTCGTGATTCTTCGTATTTGCTGAACACATAACCATACCCCAAGCTCGTCGTATCCTAGAAGAAGTTTGCCTACAACCTATCAGCATTCTCAATCATTCTGAGAAGGGGTGAATAATGCTTTAAGGATAGCGTGATCACGTGTGCTTCAGCCTATCCTTTTATTTTCAGTTTCTTTAATTATTTTTTATTTACAGAAATTGTAAAATCTGTAATTTACGATAACAACTACTTTGGGATAAACTTCTTTCATCGTAACCACTCATCAATCCTCTTCCCATGAAGAACCCCCATGGATGCATTAGCATCCACCACATACATGTGTCGGATGAAGGCAAAACCCCTTGGTCACAAGGAGATAGGGTCCTTTGGGATGAACACATCTCACCAGTTTAACGTACTTCTCAAAGATCTCCCTCATATCCTCCTTTGAACAATCATGGGGTAAATTCCCTACAAACAAGGAGACATCCATTCCCCATTCTTTTGCGTTTTTCCCCCTCGACAACTGTCCACTCCTGAACTCCACTGCCACCGATGGATCTACCCCATGATACTTTGCGAAGATCAAGAGCTTCCATCAATCTCTCTCTTCTAGAAGGGGCCCTGCTTGTAGGCCGTCCCACATGGAAGAAAACCTACTTTCCAGAAATCCTACCTTCCAACACCATGAGGGATCGCCAGGATGTCTGTAAAGTCATTAAGTTGTAATCGTGGATTTAATCTGATTACATGTCTAAAGTGTTTGCATTTAGGCTTTAAGCTGTAATATGATTACACAGAAATAGTTGTCTCAGTTTAATAACTTAAAATCTATTTACAGCCTTTATTTAGTTATTCACTTACGACATAGGTAAGAGTGGTAAATCCTTTAAAAATAATTAAAGGAGATAAAGTTTTTATGTAAGAGAGATCATTGGGATAAGCCTAAATTAATAAGGCCCATGGTTGATTTTTACGATAAACAAACCATTTGGTAGGCCACAGAAGTGGGCCCAATAATTCTAATGTAGCACTAAAGTTTGACAACATGTGAACATATGAGAAGTTTCAACCCTAACAATGGTAATAGAGAAATATATTTGTCTTCTTTTTCTTCATCTTCATCTTCTTCTTTCATTTTGGGTCTTTGCAACCATGAAAAGATGACCCCAACTCTTCTTACTTTGAAAATTTTCAAAAATTATAGTTCTTACCTGAAATTCATTTACTTATAATTTGAAACATGACTTTTCTCATGTATCATATTGCAGCTAAAAGTTGTAATCAGATTAAAGCCTACAATCTAAACATAGACAGACATATCCCTCCAAACAGCCCTTATAATCCGATTACCTGTAAACAAATTTGTACTTACAAGCATCCAAAGGACCCTGAGAAATTATTCAAATTCCCGTGTCCACATGTACCACCCATCTGTCAATAAAGACCTCGTTGACTTATATGGATGGTCCTGGTGGATATGCGAATGTGCTCATGTTAGCAAGATTCAGGTTGTTCATGTAGTGGTCCCCACTGTGTATGTACCATGCCCAGATATCCGGTCACGAGGTGGACCACATATGCATGAAAAGCAATTTTTTATTTTTAAAGGGAAGGGGATGGGGAATGGTCCCCATTTGATATGCATTGTAGCCCATCTGATGACCAGACTGGGTTGTTTTCTGGCTTCTACACATACACGGTGGGCCCCACCTAAAGAATGGCCCGGACCTCGAATCCACTTGCCAGCCGTGGCACATCTGAGGCAGGGTACAATTCAAAATCCTATTGTAACAGGTAGTTGTAGGAGAGCTTGATTGTACTGCATTTCAATGCTGATGGCTGCCATTTCCTTGCAGGAAATAGTAACTTGCATCTAGATTGGCATACCCGCTTGAAGATATGCTTGGGGACGGCAAGAGGTCTTGCTTACCTTCACGAGGAATCTAGGCCACGCATTGTTCACAGGGATATCAAAGCCAGTAATATTCTGCTTGATGCGGATCTCAATCCAAAGATATCAGATTTTGGTTTGGCCAAGCTCTATGATGACAAGATGACCCACATGAGTACACGCGTGGCAGGGACAATGTAAGTATTGATGAAACTTCCCATTTGCCTCCTTTCATGAGGCACATTTGGATGCTTGATTGACCTAAAATGCAATAAACCAACTCAATGCAAAGCACAACACCAAAGCAGAAGTCGTTCCATTTCATAATTTCAATCTTGGGGGTTGGTTTGCACAGTTTGGTAATTTCCACTTTGATCTTTAATTATTGCAATGCAAGTCGATCGAGAATCCAAATTCAGCCTAAATTTCTTATTATGCGACAATGGTTTCTGTAGAAGTGCCTCAAACAGTTAATATAATATTCTTAAGGGCACGTTTGGACACTTAATTGAACTAAATTGCAACAGTTCAATTTGACAAAGAACAAATGACCAATTCTATGCGTTGAACTTGGGCCCGAAATGAGTTTAGGGTTGGTCTCTCTTAGTCTATTGCCATTTTGGCAATTTTCACCTCATTGAATTTAATTATCACAATTCAATTTTATTATGCATCCAAAGGCGGCCTACATTTCTCATTGCATGATGTTGGTTTATATTGGTGTACCTCAAACTGCTATCCATATATGCTTGAAGCGGCTATCTTGCACCGGAGTACGCCATGCGTGGACATCTGACGGAGAAGGCCGACATATTTGGATTTGGAGTCCTTGCTTTGGAGATTGTAAGTGGAAGGCCAAACACATGCCAGAACGTGCATCTGGAGAAAATGTATCTCCTTGAATGGGTATGACATTTAAATTTTTCTACATACATAAATAAAAAATGAAAGGGTTGAAACTCAATTCTTTCATTTTGGAAAACATTACTCCATCTCTTGAGAATCTGAAATTCTTTGGTAGTAAGAATAATGAGACAAAAACACTTATTTAAGTTCTCAGATGACTTGAGTCACATTTTAGTTGAGTTTGGATCTTCTGGCACCCAAATGAATATCCAAGACGATTCAAATCGAACCTTAAGCATCCTGGATATTGTGTCGTGGGTGGAGAGAGAATCCCAGACATTGAAATCCCCACCACCCCAAATTGCGCAGCTAATCAAAAGCACATCCTTTCTAATGAATTATCATCCAGGAAGCTGATTTGGGGTACATCCAAATGCAAGTTTAAATATCCAAGAGGTTTCCAGTCAAAACTTTAAATGTCCTGGATATTGGGTTGCGGCTGAAAGGGGATCCAAGATATGGCGGTTCCTGAAATCCTCACCTCTCCGGAATGTGAAACTCATTGAAAGAGCATCCTTTCTAATGGAGCTGTTGATTTGGGGTGCATCCAAATGCTACTAGCACACATGCATTTTCAACAATCGGGGTTCTTGAAATATCTATCCCACAAACCCGGCGGACATTTTCCGTGAACCCTTAACTGCATATGTGATTTAAAATACCAAAATCTTGAAAAATAAAAGTAATGATTAGCTATTAATTAAAAAGTTCTACTAAGTTAAACAATAGCCTTTTAAAGCGGAGAGTGGAACTCAGGCATTCCCAACTTGCTTCTTCTTCTTCTTCTTCTTCAAATTCTCTATTGAATGTTGGATCAATGGGCATTTAAAAAAAAAAAAAATTTAAGGCTAAACACACTTTACAACATGAACATTTTGGGTAGGCCCACCGACAAAATTGGGGGGGGGGAGAGAGTGTGAGAGAGAGAGAGAGAGAGAGAGAGAGAGAGAGAGAGAGAACAGAAACAAAAAGAAGCAGCCATGGAGGAAGTTAGACTTTCCTCAAGTTGCCTAGGCCGACTCTATCGATGAAGAACAGACCATGAATGGGCTTGGGGCGATCTCCCAGTGACTGGAACATCCTGTCCCATTGACCGTCGTTCCCCAATCTAGCAAGGGCATCACCACGTCGTTTGCCTACCGAAGGGTGTGAAAGATGTGCACATCCATGTTGCTCATGAGAGAGCAGATTCTAGACTTCCAGTACCACAATGGCCACGCTATGAGATCATGCTGGAGAATGGAGGAGACCACCGATTTAGAGTCGCTAGCAATCTCCACCTTTGAGAACCCTAGCTTGGCGCACTCCTGAAGGTCATCCAGGATAGCTCTAATCTTCGCCCTCACGTTGGACCTAAACCCGTAAGCAGAAGAGAAAGCGAACACGAAATCACCAGAGGAATTCCTACCGACGCCACCACCACCAGATGGGCCAAAATTTTTCAAAGTTGACCCATCAGCGTTAATCTTTATCCAACCTGGAAGAGGCCTGGTCCACTTCACCACATGGAACCTGGGGGTGGAGGGAGCAGGAGGAGTAATCCCTAAGGCAATGAGGGAGATCGCAGAGGACAGGGACGAAGGGAAGAGAACCTGGAGAGAAGGAATGATCAGTCTAGTCCAGCAAAGGATATTGCTGATAATCTTTTCCCAACTGGTGGCGGAGCCGTCAAAACGGGCTACATTTCTTGCCTTCCACAATTCCCAGAAAATAAAAACTAGGATGATGCCCCTCAATTGAAGCCATGGGCGAGACAAGGAAGGGGTGGTCCACCAGTGGGTGGCCCTACCAACTGCTGAGGAGGGAGGATGGGCGTGAATGCCAAAAAAGCCATTCAAAATTGGGGGGGGGGGGGGGGGGAAGAGATCGAAACAAAAAGAAGCGGCCATGGAGGAAGTTAGACTTTCCTCAAGTTGCCTAGGCCCACTCTATCCATGAAGAACAGACCACGAATGGGCTTGGGGAGATCTCCCAACGACCGGAACATCCTGTCCCATTGACCGTCACTCCCCAATCTGGCGAGGGCATCAGCCACGTCGTTTGCCTACCGAAGGGTGTAAGAGATGTGCACGTCCTTGTTGCTCATGAGAGAGCAAATTCTAGACTTCCAGTACCATAATGGCCACGCGATGTGATCATGCTAGAGAATGGAGGAGACCACCGATTTAGAGTCGCTAGCAATCTCCACCTTCGAGAAGCCCAGCTTGGCGCACTCCTGAAGGCCGTCCAGGATGGCTCTAATCTCTGCCCTCGCATTGGAGCCAAACCCGTAAGCAGAAGAGAAAGCGAACACGAAATCACTAGAGGAATTCCTACCGATGCCACCACCACCAGATGGGCCTGGATTTCCCAAAGTTGACCCATCAGCATTAAGCTTTATCCAACCTGGAAGAGGCCTGGCCACTTCACCACATGGAACCTGGGGGTGGAGGGAGCAGGTGGAGTAATCCCCAAGGCAGTGACGGAGATCGCAGAGGACAGGGATGAAGGGAAGAGAACCTGGAGAGAAGGGATGATCAGTCTGGTCTAGCGAAGGATATTGCTGATAATCTTTTTGCAACTGGTGGCGAAGCCGTCAAAATGGGCTGCATTTCTTACCTTCCACAATTCCCAGAAAATAAAAACTAGGACGATGCCCCTCAATTGAAGCCATGGGCGAGACGAGGAAGGGGTGGTCCACCAGCAGGTGGCCCTGCCAACTGCTTAGGAGGGAGGATGGGAGTGAATGCCAAGGAGCCATTCAAAATGCTCCGCTACACAGGATGCCGCAACCCCATAGGAGAAGGTGTGGTCGATGGATTCAATGTCTGGCAAAGAGCAACAAGAACACATGGAGGCGATGCTAACACTCTTTCCCTAGATCTTAGCATCGACTGGGACCGCTTTGTGGATTAATTTCTACGTGAAGAGAGAGAGCTTAGGAGGGAGCTTGGCGTGCCACACCCATTTCGTCCATGGCTTGGCTTCGGCACAAGGACGAATGAATTTCCAAGCTAGGCCCATAGCAAATTCGCCTGACGAGGATCCTGTTCAGATGCAACGATCTGGCTCAACAGAGGTGCAAGTCCCCTCTTCCATGACGTGGTGGAGGACAGATGGCGGGAGGAGGTGACTGAGAAGGGGTAGTGCGAGCCAACCATCTGACCCAATCGCATTGCTGACCTTCGCAAGATGGTGGGCCGGTGGCGAAGAAGGAAGTTTCCAATCTGATAGAGGGCCCAGTCCAGACCAATCCATAGTCCAGAAATCGCAATCCCCAATGCCAATGGGCCAACGCGAGCGGGCAGCCACCACGAGGAACAGGAGGCAGATCTTCTTCCAGATCGAGGAAGCTAAAGAGGACAGGGAGGAGGCACCCAACTTCTGAAGATCGACTGCATACTTGGCCTACATGAAGCTGGACCAGCAGCTATGCTCGCCCCTGGAATGAACGGTCCATGCCATCTTCATACGGAATGCCTGCATAACTTGTTTAAGGTTTCTCAGCCCCAGGCCACCTTCAGCTTTTGGAAGGGAGAGCTTAGGCCAGCTGAGCCAATGGGAGAGTTTTCTGATGCCATCTTAGCCCTAGAAGAAATCTACAAAACAGGAATCGAGATCGTCGAGGAAAGATGACGGGACATCCGTCGTAACGAGCGTGTTATAATGCCCTAGATTTCGGGGGCCGAGTATATAGTTGACTCTCGATATCCCGGGTGTCACTTATACCTTGTGGAAGCTAGTTTTATGGTTCATTTTACTTGACATGTGAGCATTTGCGGAATTAAAATGTATCATGCAACATACACTGAAATGATTGTAACTTAAACTCAAAATATGACTAACAAGAATATATATATCCAGTGTACGACACAGTATCCCAGTAAAATACATACGGTTCCAAAATATAAAATGTCTTGGCCCTAAAGTCTCATCGCTTGCCATAAGGCAACCTATAATGGCCCGCCCAAGAGCTGAAAATATGAGAGCTCTTCCTCGGACGCATCACACTCCATAGTATCTGCATCTACAAAAGTGTCTGGTTGGTGTTTTAAAACACCGTCCCAGAGTAGGAGTGAGTGATCAACTCAGTGGGTTCCATTAACAATAAGTTTTACAAATCAGTTAATAACAGACATCCCATCTAATCCACTTCCTTCTACCAAATCAGATTTTGACTAGCGATTTCTGAGGCGATTTCTTAGGGTTTCCCCCTTGCCCTAGACCCCGGATGGGGGATCGAGTAGGCCCCAGCAATGCGGGATCGACTGAGATCTAGTGGGAGGTGCGGTGGAAGAAGCCAACTGTCGACTGCAGATTGTTTATTGGCAACCTTCCATTCACAACATCAACCTAAGACATAAGAGCTAGATTCGGGCAGTTCGGTGCCCTAGCTGATGTATTCATACTCTCTTTCCCGGCTTCTAAAAGAAGCAAAGGATTTGTGCTTGTCACATTCAAGCACCGGGACGATACAAAATCAGCGCTGGACCTCCTCAATGGGTAATTTCTGGGCCGTCGAAGAATGACTGTCAGTGTTGCTAATAATTGTCACTCAATCAAGCCCTCTGATGGCAATGCAGGACGCAACATCGCACGGCCTGGTACCTAGGTACCCTCCATTCCTCACCCTCCCCCTCCCCCTTTTCCTGCCAGGAACCAGTCAGATAAAACTCTCGGAATCCCAAACAGAGCTAACAGCAACAAGCCTGTTCCCCGATCCTATGCAAAGGCCATCACGCTCCCCTCCCCCCCCCCCCCGCCCAATAGTCGTACCATCATCATGCCCAAGTGGATCTCGGACAAAGGTAGAGCGGACTTTGCTTATGCCCTAGTTGGGGATACCATTCATTTGGTCGTCATCTCCCTCTCTCTGCGCGAAGGGATCGAATCCTCCTCCTTTCACTCCACCCCGGTGGAGATATTCCAATTATCAGAATCTGCCTTCTCTCTGAAATTTATATCCAGGGAAGCGGTGGCAGCCTTCTTGCGTGACAAACTCCTATACAACAAGCTGGGTCTGGCCAATGTGCGACCATGGGGACCAATGTTGAAAGTCCCGGGCAGAGGAGTTTGGTTTCATATTGAAGGCATCCCATTGCACGCGTGGAGTGAGCAAACATCGGGCAGATCACTGAACACATTGGGGAGGTCTTAGAATTGGATCCGTTGACGTTATTTGGGTCAAACAGATGGTTCACTAGGGTCAAGATATTTCCACAGCAGAACCTCGATCCTTGTGTGAAGTTAAATCTCATGGTAGAAGGAAGACCCTTTTAGATCTTGGTGTTGCTTGAGGCTTCACAAGTGAAGGACCCACCTCTGGGTGGGAAGGAAACGCGTAATGAACCACGTTTGGAAGGATTGAAGCAATGTGTTATTAAATCATTAGGGCACCAACAGGCCACCTTTACCTCAAACAAGGGAAGGGATTCTACCACTTTGATCCCTATAGGTGGGTGCGAGAGACAACATCCTCCTGATGTTCGACCACTTGCCTCTTTGAATCCTCAACTGTACCAGCCCCATCAAACACAATAGAACGAGCAATTGGTCAGCCAAATGGATGCTCAGTTGGTATATGCTGCTCCAATCCAAGCCCATCCAACTCCTCAATAGAAGGCGGATTGTGTTCCTGGCGGTGGGGCAGGGTCCCTTGCCGTCCCACAAGGGATTCATCTCCCAATCACTCGTTCAGACCCTTCTACCCTACCTTCCCACCCCCAGCTTCAAGGAGGCCCTGACCCGTCTCTGAATGAGTGCCAACAACTATCTCTACCGACCCTGCATAACTCAGCCTACTTGCCTTGCCCCTAACTAACCCACAGCCACCTTTAGACCTTCACCCCTGCAAACCTCACCCAATTACCTGATCTCATTCCCAGGCCCTTAGACCCACCCAGATTATCAATCCTCCCATCTCCACAACCTATCTCAACCCCCAACCTGCCCTTTGCGCCAATGGATCATCCTAGATTACCCATCGATGGAAATGTTATGAATGAGTGGGAAGGCTGGCTTTCGGGTGTCAAATAATTGTTTAGAGACAGTCCAACTCTGCTGAAATCAAAACCCGCTCCTCTCAGCCTGACTGCCCCAGCCTCTCATAACAATGAAGAAAATCAGATTCTATAAACTTGGGAGAACCGAACAGACCTCAACACAGTCAGAGTGGAAGCTATGTTGCTGGACACCAATAACATCCATCAGGTGCGCAGTGATCCTGATGAGGATGAGGCAAGTCCAAACACCTCTGGCCAGGGAATAACCAGTTTTGACTACCCACCTGTAAGTCTTCTAGCCCAACATGCTGCAATTAATGATGAGAACGGGATATCCCTATGGGTAGATATTGAAGCTGAGGGGGCGTCTGTTGAATCCAAGACCTCCAAACCTGAAACCCAAGTAGACGACGACATTGCTACGCCAGCAAAGATAACTAAAAGGAGAGGACGAACAACCATTTCAGTGCTCAGCAGAAGGAGTCAGAGATTAAAAAGTATCCGTAGAAGGGCCAACCAAAAAGGATGGGTTTCCGATGTTTAGCATCCTTTCTTGGAACGTGAGAGAGGTAGACAATAACCAAACTACCCGCCATTTGAGGCAATTGATCAAGAAGCACAAAGTAACGGTTCTAATTCTCCAAGAGCCTATGATTAGAGCTAACAAGAGAGACTCCGTGGTTGTGAAGTTGGGGTTTGAGTTTCACTTAATGGAAGAAGCTTCTGAAGGCAGAATCTGGGTCCTTGCTAAACAACACATTCTCGTCTAAACAGTTAGAGCTTCCAAGCAATGCGTCACGTTAATGCTCTCCCTTGGTAATTCCCCCCCCCCGTTATGATATTGGTCGTCTATGCTAGCTGCAACAAGGAGTGGAGAAAGGAGCTATGGGAAGAGCTTCGTCTGACTTCACGCCTTACCAATGGGCCATGGATGGCCTGTGGGGACTTCAACGCCACCGTGAGCACAAATGAAAGAATGGGTGGAGTCCCTTCCTTTTCAGCGTCGATGAGGGACTTCGTAGGAACCATTAATGATTCATGTTTTCTTGATGCGGGTTCAATGGGTCTATTTTCACGTGGTGCAACAACCGGTCAGGTAGAGGGTGGAGATGGGCCAGACTTGACAGGATGATTTTCAACACAAGTTGGATCAGCTCCCTTCCAACATTTAAAGTCGATCACTTCACACGGGCCTATTCAGATCACTCCCCGCTGCTCATGAGCTTCCAGAACATCACTGCTGGTTTCCCTTACCCCTTCAGTTTCCAATGCATGTGGACCACCCATGAAGATATTAAGAGAGTTGTCAAGGAAGCTTGGGAGATTGATGTTGCTACAGCTCCCATGTTCAAGGTCCTTATCAAGATGAAACACCTGAAAAGGCTCCTTAAAGAGTGGAATCGCTCCACCTTTTGCGATGTGCACAGCAAGGTGTAGCAGGATGAGGACGAGATCACTCGAGCCGAATCCTCCCTCCTCTCCTCTATCTCGAAAGCAGGTATTGAGAGACTGAATGCAGCTAAGGAGAGTCTCAAGTTGGCCCAGCTATAGCAGGAACTATTTTGAAAACAGAAATCTAGGATTAAATGGCTTCAAGAAGGGGTCAGAAACACCAAGCTTTTCCATGATTCAGTGTTGGACAAGTGTAGAAGGATGGCTATTGACAGAATCAAGCTCTCCTCAGGGGAAATCATTGACAATATTGAAGATATAGGCAGGATGGCCGTGGACTATTTTAAGGACCTGTTTTCATCATAGGAGAGGGCTGAGAATGAAGCCATCCTCTCATGTATCCCTGCATTAGTCACCCAACAGATGAACTCAGATCTGGCGGCCCTTATCATGATCGAAGAAGTCAAGGCTACGGTATCCTCAATTCCGATTAACAGTGCTCCTGGGCCGGATGGATATGGCGATGCTTTCTTCTCCTCTTGCTGGGATCTCATTGGCAATGATATTTTTGAAGCAGCAAAAGACCTCCTTCATGGCGGTCCTCTTCCCAGATCATTCCTATGCACCCTCATCTGCCTCATCCCTAAGAAGAGAATCTCAGAAACTATGATGGATTTCTAGCCTATCAGCCTTTGAAACGTCATCATGAAAATTTTTTCTAAGATTATCACCTCTAGGCTGGCCTCCATCCTTCCCTCCATCATCTCTGAAGTGCAAGGGGCTTTTGTCTAGGGCAGATCCATAGTGGAGAACATCTCCATCGCGAGGGAAATGACCCATGAGCTAGACCGCAAAGTGTTTGGTGGTAATATGATTGTCAAGCTCGATATGGAAAAAGCTTATGACAGGGTTGAATGGCCTTTCCTCGCTCAGGTGCTTAAGAAGTTTGGCTTCGACCATCGTTGGATCCTTCAAGCTCATCGTTGTTGGATGGGCAGCTGGTTTTCGATCCTCATAAACAGTAGAGCCTTTGGTTTTTTTCACTCATCCAGAGGCCTACGGCAAGGGGACCCCTATCTCCTTCCCTCTTCATTTTGGTCGCCGAAGTCTTCAGCCGGGGTATTCGAAACCTCTTCCTGTCGGGAACGTGCCAGCCATTTAAGCTCCCTCAAAACTGTCCTATTCTAACCCATTTATTTTTTACAGATGATGCAATCTTATTTTTGAATAGCAAGATAGGGACGGTGCGAGCTCTCCTCAAGTTCATAGCTGATTATGAGCAGGCGTCAGGCCAAAAGGTGAATGTTAACAAAACATCCTTTATTCTTCCTTCGAAAGCGTCTCCTGCCAAAACTCGCCAAATTAGGAATATGATAGGGTTTAAGCAGGCCAGCCTTCCTTGCACTTACTTGGGCATTCCCCTGATGAAAGGAAAAATTCGGGCCCATCTCTTGTTACCACTCGTCCAGAAAATTCTCCACAAGTTAGAGGGTTGGAAAGCAAGAATTCTAAATCCAGCGGCCAGAATGGTCTTGATCAAACACGTCTTGTCTAGCATCCCTATGCATGTATTGTCGGCGGTGAACTTTCCTAAAGCAACTTGCAGGTTGATGGAATCTGTCCTGTCTAACTTTTTTTTGGGAGAACGCGAACGGCCAGAAAAAGAAGCACTGGATCAAGTGGTCTAAGCTATGTTTCCCAATGTCGGAGGGAGGCCTGGGCTTCAGGACTATGGAGGATATAATAATAGCGTTCAGAATTAAAATGATCGGGAATTTCTTGGAGGGGAGATCTCTTTGGGCGAGATTAATGATGAAGAAATACTTCAACAAATTCGTAAAACCCAGGGGAATGACCTCAGCCGTTAACTCAACCGTCTGGAAGGACTTGCAGAAAACTCTACCATTCACCATCCTTCATTCGAAATGGCTCCTTGGTGAGGGTGATGTCAGTTTCTGGAACTACAACTGGACTGAGGAGGGTTTCCTGACCAGTTTTGTGGAAGGCCCCATTCCAGTCCATCTCAGGGAAATGATGGTGAAGGACTTTTTCTCCCCTTCTGGCTGATCCAGCTTGCATGACATCCGGGATATCCTCCCTTCTGTCATCTTCTAATCCTTGACGAGCAGCCTTGTCCCTCTGTCATACAGAGAGGACATACTGGCATGGGTCCTTTCAACGTCCAACAAATTCTCTTTATCTTCAGGTTGGAATGAAGTCCAGCAGCACCGATAAATTCCGCGGTGCACGCGCTGGGCTTAGAATAAGGTTCTTCTGCCTAAGATTGGCATTTTCCTTTGGAAAATTATGCACTACGCCATACCGGTGGATGCGGCTGTCTAAAAATCCGGCATGTATCTGGCTTCATGTTGTGAGTGTTGCTGTGATGAAACTGGGCCAACGGTGGGTACCTGCTCTGGGGTTTCAGTTCTAATCAGGGGATTCAGTGGACCCTTAATTCGGGTAGTGTGGGACCGCAGATCGACCAACAGAGTGCCCCAGCCTCGGTCTTGTCCGCTTCGCCTCCCTTTGAACAGTCTTCTCCTTCCATCGGGGCAAGGTCATCGCCTCAGCGGCCTGCTTCAACCCCTTCTCCAGTGCTGACTCTTGCCGGCCCTCTACCTCCTTCTCAGCCCCCGGCTGCTGCGCATCCTCAAGTGATCAGGCCCTCTGCCTACCGCGAGGAGAATTTGGATCATCTTCTCTGTTTCGGGCACACAGCCTCTGTTGCTTGGGCCCATTTCCACCGCATTTTTTATGTCCCCTATATTCCCTCCCACTCTATACAGCAGTGGATTAATTTCTGGTCTACCAGGGCATCCTCCACAACACGCCATAAGATGTTATTGGGCCTGATTCCTGCTCTTTTAACTTGGGAGTTATGGTTGAGCCGAAACGCGTCCAGGTTTGAAGGGATCCAAATGTCTACTTGTTCTGTTATCTCTCAGGTCTCCAGATGGTTGCAGGAGCTCGGCAATCCCATGACAGTCAGTAGCCACTCTCCCCTAATCGACTCTGCTCATTCTCAACGCCCCCATCTGCTCTTTGGCAGGGGGACGCCCGAAGTCAAGCCCCAGATTGTTTTTTGGAATCACCCTCCTCTCAGGTGGGTCAAGTTGAATGTAGACGGCTCCTCTCATGGAAATTCGGGAGAGATTGGTGGAGGAGGTGTCTACATGAGGGACTCCCAGGGTCGGTTTATTTTTGCCTTTCACCAGTATTATGGTCCTGCAATGAACACGATAGCGAAGGCTCAGGCTATGCTTGATGGCATCATCCTTTGTAGCAAGTTGGGTTTTTCGCACATTATTGTTGAATCCGACTTGAAGATTGTGGTGGAAGCAGCTGTCGACCCTTCTCGTCACTGCCCTTGGAACATTTGGTATAGGATGGGGACCATCCACTATATCAGTCGCTCCCTCAACCTCTCCTTCAGGCACATTTTTCGTGAGAGTAATGCAGTGGTTGATGCCCTTGCGAGAGCGGCAAGTGAAGGTTGTGCTAACTCCTTCTTCTGCTCTCCTTTGGAATTGCCTAGGCGAATCAGAGGTTCCCTAGTCTTGGATAAGGCTGGCCTAAGGAGCCTGCGAGTCTGATCCCTCTAGGTGTTGGCCGCTTCTCTGGCTTAGGTCAGCCGATCTGGCCTTTGCGCTTTGTCTTTCAGTCCTTTGTCTTCGGTATTGATCGGTACACGATAGGCGGGCTCCTTTCCTCTTTTTTTTTATTGGAGACCGCACGAAGCTTTGTACAGTCTTTTGCCTTGATATCAATATAATTGTGTTTTTTTTTTTAAAAAAAGTTAAACAAATTATCAATTTCATAGGTGAAATTAATGAAAAGCATCTAAACACAAAGTTTCTAACTACTCTTGTTAATGCATATGCATGTTCTTGTGATATGATGCATGCCCTCGCCATACAACACTCCCTCAAGCGACTCCATCTGACGATCGCAAATGACCAACACTCCCTCAATACAACCTCGACAGCCTAGTCGCCAACCTAACTAATGTGATGCGATCATGAATATGTTAACCAAGTATTTATTTAAGTTTGTTCATCCAACAAGATTGGAGAAGTGGAAACACCTCCATTTAATCAATGACCTTATCCAGATCACTTAGCCCATGGCGATCATAGCGGCTCTGAGCCTGCGATCCATGATCCAAATTTAGGTATCATCCATCGATCTCACAAATTAATAATTCCAATGGTAAGGCATGATATCTAAAGGTATGAGAATCAACTCAGTATGGGTCATCACCCAAGTACTGAGTATCATCACTCAGTTTAGAAGTGTGGGCTTGCCACATAACCAAATCATCACAAGGAATGGCTCGTCACCCAATTTCATTCATGTCCAAGTCATTCGAATGGTACTCTGGCACGAAACCATTGGCCAGGTAATTTAACGGGGACCGTTCGAATAAGGACCCGTCACCTCCTGTGTTCTTTGGTCACTACGGGGAGGTTCGTCACCCCAGTGTAAGCTGACAACAAGGACATGGTGTCTCATTCCACCATGCTCGGCTCGCGAGACTGGGTTACTCACTGGTCACTACGGGGAGGCTCGTCACCCCAGTGTAGGTCGACAGCTCAGACACGGTGTCTCATTCCACCATACCCGGCTCATGAGTCTTAGTGGGATCGAATCACTAACGGTTATCAATAGGCCTCTCAAAGGTCTGAGGTGCCTCAGATTTAGGCAGGCGTGACTATACATGGCTGACACACATGGTTGGTCAGTTAGTGGGCCAATTCATCCGATTTAGGTGAATTACGGTACATCTGGCATTGGGTGCGAGTAACTCACGTAGCCCAACTACTGCCGAGCACACATATTCGACCTAAATTCGTTAGATTGGTCGCTAGGCGGCCCAACTGGTGGGGCTGCCTTTACAGACCTTGAAGTTTTGCTGACCAACCCAAGAAAGGGATTTAAATTTACCTAACAACATAAAGAGGATCACGAATTACTTCTAAATGTAGAAGTTCAGGCATGCATGTATATAAGGTTCAATTACTTAATATCGTAAGAAAGTAATGAACTACTTTTAATTGCAGAAATTTCAGGCATGCATGTAAATAAGTTCCAAATTGTTTATCATCATAAGAAGATCATGTACTACTCCTAAATTTAGAAAATTCAGGTATACATGCAAACAATCCACAAGTATTTGACTCAATTTAATTGCACAGGAGACATGCGATATAATTTTCCCAAATTACTTAAGACTTGGGGATGATCCATATTTAGTTTCACATAATGAGAAGGGAAGAAAGAAAATATATATATATATATATATATATATATATATATATTATAATGACTTAGTCTAATTTGACATGAAATTCAGCATCTCTTACTCTAAACATATTTAGGCATTTTTATAATGAACTATCTACTAACAGATTCCTTGTAAATCAACATGCAAAGCAAATTTCGCACACACAATCATTAATAATAGCCTAGGTTCGATAAATAGCTACCTAAGGATAATGGTCCACACCTAGAGTGGTTTGACGGCTTGCAGAGCCGCTCCCAAAGTGCCAATCCCGCTAATTTGTGTGTCGGAGCCCTGTGCCAATAGGATGTGCATGTTAGGACACGTGCAAATGGCCTAATGCACTAAAAACTAAAAGCAAGTTGGAAGGATACCTTCCGATCACTGGTGATCTGCTCCCGCTGCAGTGGGGTTGCAAGCTCCGATGCAGGATTGAGGTAGGGGAGGGAGATTCCCCAATTTTCAGCCTCTTGGAGCTCTTCCTCACACTCTACTCCCGCTCTACTCTCTCTTCTCTTCCCACTTGCAGGAAAATTCGTATGGAAGTGTGGGAGAGAGGTTTTAGAGTTTATATAGTCTGGAAATTAGTCCAAATGGCCCTAGGTGGTCTAATTCCAACATATATATCCCTAGTGGGTAGGTTTCTAGCCCCCGGGGCCATGTTAGTGGCCCCCTAACCCATTTGTGTCATGGGACAGATGTCCCATTGTTAGATGAAGGGTTGTTCCGAGTTTGTTGGAAAATGGATGACTAATTTGACCGTAGGGGCCTGATTTGTGATCAACGGTCACCAATGTTCGATCAGGGCCCCCGTTATATAGATATGAGTAGGGAAATATCCCTAACTCATGACCCGAGTTTGATTGCAATTCAATGGTTGGAAAGTCACAACTTCGCTGTTTTAGTAGCGGGGCCAATTCACTTAAGTTTCTAGTTTCAAGTCCCAGAGAGTTGTGACTTTCAAGCTCTACCTTCATTGTCCAAGTTGTGCAGTTTGAAGCATTGTTTGGGTTCACCATCTGCGAAGGACAGTGAGACTAGAAATGCCCCAATTCATTCAAAAAATGCCCCAATTATCCGAACAAGTTCTATTATTTCGGAACTAGTGGCCCAGTAACGAGTGATCTAGAACTTGTTCGGATAATCGGGGCATTTTTTGAATGAATTGGGTATGGATATTTCTTGGGCGCAATTATTAGGGTATGGATTAACTAAGTTTATAGTGTGGCCTATTCAAAATTAGCAAAAATGATTATTTGGTCATGATCACTCTAGATCATTGGTTCTTAGGCTAAATGCGTGACCGGGTTGATTTGGTCCATTAGTTAAGATCCAGGTCATAGCTAGCTCGGCTTTGGGTAGATCTTTAATTAGTTATGGTTATCTCGAAAACATCCTAATAGGTCTAAAGTCAAAAAAAAATTCTTAGGGAGAATCTTTAGGATGACACAAATAAGGGTCGCCAAGAAGGCCCTGGGAAGGGCACCACCTCTGAAGAAAGCACGGGCTGCCTTAAGGATATTTGGGCCCACCATATCCCAGCATGCTTAGAAGAAGGCCCCTAAGAGACCATCCGGACCCAAGCCATTCATGATGGATGTTATCGCTCGAATCCAGTCAATCCTTTAACACCTCTAGTGAGCTGATGGGTACTTGCACTTTAATGGAAAATAGAATGACACTAGGGGCGTCGGTTGTGGCTTAGGATGCTCCTATGCCTAAGTTAGGTAGATGAACCCAAAGTAGATGTGGTTAGAATCGGAATCTTTTGTGAGTACATTTCCCCTTAGGTGGGGTGATGTATTTATAAGTTTTTTAGGAAGCTTGTGTATTTGAGTAGATCTGCGAGATGTGGTGGAAGGGCCGTATTGGAGTTGGAATTTATTTCCGAATATATCTCCAATTATGCCTCAATTGGCGGGATTTTCACTTAAAATCTCACTGGATAATACTAAACATATACTACGTGAAGTTCTCTCTAGATATTTTCATCCCGAGCTCGAGGTCAGTATCCAAGGTCGAGGTCGGTATTCGTGGTCGAGGTCGTTACGTACCCATGGTCGAGGTCGGTATCCGTGGTCAGTGGATCTTATTACTAAGCTAGGTTAACCGGTTTAGCTCGGTCGTTGGGTTTCCTCCTCGGCTCAGCTTCCCTGATAGTAAGTACTTCGGTAGTTCGGAGAGTCTGCCTTGATGGTTCTCTGCCATGTGTCTCATATCTCAAGTTAGTTCGATTTTTCCCATAACAGTGGAGATCCTGTTAATCCCCACATTGGCTTGTTAATCAAACTTCTAAAACCTAATTGATTTTGTATTACTACTATTATTAACGTTACTTATTTTGTAAAACGGTTAGGATTGTTTCCCAAATGAGAGGAATATCATTTCACCTTCAAAGAGTTGATCTGACTATTAGGATGGTGGATCAACGATCCCAATCTGTGGATCGTTCAGTGGGTAGCATGTCTCTACTCTATTCTCTTTTTGCATGCAATGAAATTCTCCATTTTTCATGTTTCAGCATCCATTTTATTGTTTTGTGTGTAGTGGCAACCAATCTCGGTTTGCTTGCTTTTGATTCTAAAACAACGATCCGAATCACAGGGTTGTTTCAGAACTGTCGAAAATTGGTAATGGATTCTAGTGCTTCAAATTGTGAGAATCACTAAATTGCATATCCATGCCACGATGGTTGCACCTATGCAATATTCATGCCATGCATTAGGTGGGCCTCATCAAGAACTTCCCTGGCTTGAAAATGTGGTCTGCTCACTCATTAGGTAGGCCACTCATGTACCCAGAAATATAAAATGGACAGTTAAAAGAAAATGACCAACAGGTTGTATTCAATATACAAGTTTGGCACCTGATAGGCCATCCAGCTTGATTTTTGGGCCAAATCATCTGGATTCTAGATGGTGAGGCATTAGCGCAAGTGACCCACATCTCATTTCTCATTTCCTTTTTTTTTTTTTTTCCTTTTGTGTGTGTGTTTCTGATCCGTTCTATGACCTTGCAGGCTTGGCATCTCCACGAAAACAACCGTGCATTGGAACTGGTCGATCCAAAACTATCCAAATTTGATGAAGGAGAAGCAACTCGGATGATCAGCATTGCTCTTCTATGCATCCAAGCATTGCCATCGCTACGCCCACCCATGTCACGGGTGGTGGCCATGCTGCTGGGAGACATTGAAGTGGGCATCGTCTCGTCGAAGCCAAGCTACTTAACCGGTTTGCCATCCAATGATACAAGCAGCTTCATAATTAGTGATCATACTTCGAGAGCATCAGCTAGTTTAACCATCACCAGCCAACAGTTCTCATTGTCGTATGAGAGTAGCTCAGCCCTGGGCACCACTAAGCCATTGCTGTGTGAGGATATCGGAAATGAACAGTGATGACCACCTCCAATCTCTCTATACGTGCATAAACATGTGTGTGTGTATATACTGTAAGAACTCTATGTGGTGGGCCTTACTGATCAACGATCTGGATTGTATTATAGTTGGACTGTTTGAATGAGTTAATCAGTGGACCCCACTTAAGGTGATACGCTGCACAATCTATTTGCGCAGCACTGCGTATTTGGGGTGGAATGTTATAGCCTTACGCAAGGCATTTTGAGTCGAACTAGGACACAGTAATGTGGAGCGTGGGAGAGAGAGTTTTGATGGGTTTCAAACTCTCTCTCCACAGTCTCTATAAAAGAGCGCTGGGTCCCCGATCCTACACCACAGCAAAATTCGAGTCCCATCTATTATATTGCAGAAAGGGTGTGAAGGAGAGGAAGATCCTAAGCTCTACAGGAATTCTGATATTCTTATCCGGCTTCCATGGTGTCATCTCAGCTAGGTAAGCTATCTGAACCCCTGATCACCATGTCCCTTGCACAAACAGATCCGTGGGCCTATTCCGCATACAGATTAAGTCCCACATATACGACCATACATATTTAGATGCCAGGCAGTTCAGTTGTTAGTATTGTAAGAATTTTATGAGGTCGGGCTAATTGATCAATGGTTTGGATCTTCTTAAATGTTGGATATCTTGATCAGGCATTATGCCCGGTGGACCCTATTAAAGTTGTGATTAAACTAAATTCATGCAAGTGTGGTATGCTTTAATTGTGTTAGACATTCTTCAATCCTTTTTTAAGTCTGCATTAGATTTTACAGTTGGTATTAGAGCTGATTGTGCATCGGCTACGTGGATCAATACATATTGTTGAATCCTTCCGTGAACCTTTTGAGCTAGAACAGGACCGTTCATTCATTGAGATCCAGACATAGATCTGGCCAATAGGTGCTTTTCCACATCTGATTCCAGCATCCAGTGATGACAGTGGTGTCGCCATTATCGCTGGATTTCTTCTTTATCATAGAGAATCGACCTTGGGTCTTCCAAACCCTGACTGGAAGAAGGGGGAGTCAGCTCTTAGATATGTTGCAGTCAGATTCCGACTAGCTAATTGCAGGGAAAACCATTCAGGGCTGCCGGAAAATTTTCCTTCTCCCCTTTCATTACGCCAATATCCATTATCATCGCCCCTTGTGCTGACATAGAGGATGTTGGACGTAGGCCAGTGGCACTGCAATCACTAGTGGGTGGGTCCAATAAGTTTAGGCTTCTTAGGGCATGTTTGGGCAGTGGGATTAGAAGGGATTAGGTGGTATGGGATTCATTTGGTCCTGTGCCAATTCCACATGGAAAAGCTTGGAATTAGATTAGATGGAATTGCATTGTCTCGTGCAATTTCACTCAATGTTAGCAAGTTGTGTAGGTCCCACCATGATGTGTGGGCTATATCCACGCCGTCCACCCATTTTTCGAGATTATTTTAGAGCATGGACCAAAAAATCAGGTAAATCTAAAGCTCAAGTGGACCCCACCATAGAAAGCAATGAGGATTGAATACTTACCGTTGAAAACTTCTTTGGGGCCACATAAGTTTTGGATCTACCTCATTTTCAGGCCCATGCCATAAAATGAGGTTACAAAACAAATGAACGGTTTAGATATAATACATGTGTGTTATTCTCAGTAATTGCAAATGATGGTGGGTATATCCATTCAATGTACCACCGTATTGCCAACAAAGCATGGCATTAATCTTATCCCATGGCAACTGGGGACAATCCCTATCATGGGTAATAATTATATTTTTTGAATCCCATCCCACCTAATCCCACTGCCCAAACAGGCCCTCAGAGCTTTTCATTTCTGTTAAGATTTCAAATTTAAAATTGAATTTAATTTTGGATGAGAGATAAGGAGAAGACTGGATAATCTAGTCTCATCTCATCTCTTCCTTTCCTTCTGGATAATCTGGTCTCATCTCATCTCTTCCTTTCCTATAAAAAGGGATAGCTTTTTCTCATGTAAAGAGCATCGATCATAAAAAATACCAAGAGTATATAGAAAAATATAGTGTGCACAATAATCTTTCCATTTTGGCTTTCCTTGGGACGATCTAATCTATAAATCATGATATGGGGTCATCTATACCATAGGATTAGAGTGGTGAATAGACTCATCTACTCCAATAGTAGATAGGTGAGCCATTGAATTTGGAGCGTTAATCTTCCCTTAAGAGGATGTACGTAATGTTAAAAATAATAATAATAATAATAATAAATAAAGGTTAGGATGATTTGTTACATGATTCTCTGAAGGATTCAATACCTTCGAATCATCAACTGCCCTATTGTCCGATCGTCAGTCGTCGTTATCGGAGGTCATGCAATCGCCATTGGTTCATGACCAGAGATCTAGTAGAAAGATGGGTTCTTCAAACCGTAGTGAAGTCTGTCGTGGCAGCCATGGAATTTATTTATATGGGTTAGGATTACTCTGATCGGTCATTCCTTTGATGGGTGCCAACATATGACAGGTGGCGTCCTCCATGACCATCTCAGTGTGGTCGTTGTCTTTTTCGGCCGGAATTTCCAGCGACAGCTGACCATTGAGCAAGAAGGCGAAGGATGGTGGATGTTATGGGAAAAATCAAATTGATCCCTCACACAGGAAGAATAACAGTTATCAACAAGTGATATACCTTTGAGCTAAGGAGGACCCTCCAAGTTGGGGGTCCAAACAGACACTACAAACAAACAAACAAAAAAAAAAAAAAAAAAAAAAAAAAAAAAGGTATTTGCCGATGATTGGGGGTAATCCTTTGCCAGTACTAACTCAACTCGGGCGCCTGTAAAGAGTCCCAGTAAATACAAAATTCGCAAACCCTACTCGTCATCTCTCATCGCCCCGACTCTCTCCCTGACTCTCCGCCCCCAAATATTGCCAAACTCATCTCTCTCTCTCTCTCTCTCTCTCTCTCTCTCTCTCTCTCTCTCTCTCTCTCTCTCTCTCTCCCCTCTCTCTCTCTCTCTCCTCCTGCCAAGCAAGCGCTCTCCCTCTCTCCTTGCCACAAAAAGTGCAAAAAACTCGGGTTTACAGGTCTTGCTCTTGGCTCCGACTGTAATAACTTTGCTGAATATGTAAAAAATGAATGTATGCTTCTCACTCTCGATTGTCCTTTATTTAATCGATTTCAGATCCGTCGATCCTCTTTTTTTTTTTTACATTATTTTCTGTTGCGGCGGAAGTACTTGTGCCCCTTCGTATCGATTTTGGTGATGTAGGAAGTTTTTCTAGTGTTTCATGTAATTAGGACTGCTCTTTTTCTGACATTTTTGGCAAATATGTTGTTTTGTAAATCTGAATCTTAATCTATTTAATTTCTAGTGATTTTTGTCATTTGTAGAGAATTCTGGCCCTTTTCATGAAGTTTACTAAAAAAGGTGATGTCTCTCGGATATAGAATCTGAATATGTTTTGTGTGAGGGCCTTTTTTTGTGTTTTTTATTTTGTTGCAGAATCTAAATCTGTTTTGTGCTTCTGAGTTGTTTTTCTTTGTTTGGTATAGAGAACTTCTCAAATGAGTTTTTCTTACTTTCTGATGATTTTGCTTCTGATTTGGGATTTCTGGGGAATTTTAGAGATTTGTATTGCAGAGAGGATTAGGGGTTTTATGCTTGGATCTTGAAAATTTTCGTATGGTTTTCTGATGTTTTTGTTTCCAGTTGAATGACCCTTGTTGATAAGTACAACTCTTAGAGCAGTTACCCATGACATGTTCAACAAAATGCCACAACAAAACAACCTTTTGTTTCTTTCTCCAATATTAGTTCAATCCAAGCTCTTCCTTTAGCAAACACTGTTACGACTCAGTCCAACCATGGTATCAGCATGAAAGCAATGCTGTAACATGTAACTCTCACCAAAAACCACCCACTTTCCTTTTTCACTCTATTGGATGGCAATAGTAATTAGCATGATGCAAGTATGGGCAAAAGGGCAGAACAATTGGTGTTTTGCAATTTTGTAGAGTTCTAGTCATGTTAGAGTTGTAGACTACTTGTTTTTCTGTTTCTGTACATAATTCGTAAATACCATATGGCTAAAATTTTATTTTTTAAAAAAATGTATTTTCTAATTGGATGAATATGAGATTTATTAAGGAAGAAAGAGAAAGGAAATACAACCGCGACATAGAGCTATTGGCAGACTGGAATCAAACACAAAGCAAAACAGAAAAAACTCTGCTGCAAAGACAGACACCAGAACCAAAGGAGAACACTATCTCCAATCCACAGTTAACATCTGACCATTATTAATGCCCTCCTTGGCTAATCTATCCGCCTCTGGATTTGCAGAATGGGGTACATGAACATGAGACACCGATATGTATGATCATAAGTCTGAAGCTGTTGAATTGTTTTTTTTTTTCTTTTCTTTTTTTTTTTTTCCGTTCTTTCTTTTAAGGGTCTGAGGCTTCTGAGAAGATGTTACAAAAGCCTTAACCGAACTAACCAGATTTGATCCACCAAATCACATTACTTCCTTTCAATGATTAGAGGACAGACTGATTAACAAATAATCTGACCCCTTGGGGAAAAGTGGCCACTTCAGCATAATTTGAGTCGTGAATTCCCAGAGGACCTGAGAATTCCAGCACGACAACTCCCAAGCCCTTCCGCATTGAACTTGTGAGGCTGGAAGTGGACAGTTTTGCAGACACCGTTAGAAAATGGTGGCAGTCCTTAATTGTTTCAGGAACAGCTGGGTTTTTTGTCTCAAAAACTCAAGCTCCTCAAAGGAAAACTAAATGCTGGGAAGGAGTTTCTATCCAAAAGATTGGTAATGGCAGATAGCATTATTTCTGAATTAAACGAGATAGATATTAAGGAGGAAGGGGTTGTCTTATCTGTAGAAGATCAAATACTTAGGAAGGTAATGTAATTTGTCCATATCAACTTTATTGAGCTAAAAGATTGCAATTGAATTCAATAATGCATGCTAACACAACCTATATGTACTTCAGGTGAATTGGTTGATATCTACAGTGGGCAGCACACACTTGTTTTACAAAAGCAATACTTCTTTTATGGGTGGCTGATTAAAGATCTTCCTATTACCTCTGTGTTTCTGAGGGCATATTAGTTAACGTGTTAGACTACCATGTGCGTTTTCCACCATTTCTTAAATGATGGTGCCTCATCTGCCACACTAGTAGCATATATGCCAGTCAATTCAGACTATCCAATTTGTGGGCCTCAATGTAGCTGAAATGCATATGCATTGAGATGGCCCATGTATGTGCAAATCTAGTCCTCCAAACCCATCTAATTGGACTGTGGGGCCCACACATCCAATTGTATCCTCATTTCAGAAATATACTCTCTATTTCCAGTATTCGTGGGCCATCACCAGAAGAAATACCCAATTTCCAGCAGCATACATCAACTAGATACTATTTTAGGAGTATTAAAGTCATACATAGCTAGTCAATCCTCTATGCAATCAACAGACACATTATAGGGAAGGAAATCCAGTCAACCTTATGGTATACTTAAAAGTAATTTCTCTGTTGGAATATGTGCTGGTTTTAGAATGTTTTACTCTTCATTTCTTATTTACTGCTCAGAAATTAGAGTCCTAACGTCCTTGCCTTCTTTAGATTAAGATCGATCGGATTATTCTGAAATAACCAATAGGGGAAGCGGATTAGAGAAAGGATATGAATAATTGACAGTGATTGTCCACAGCTTTGTAAGGGTTATAGCATGCAAAATTCATGTGGGCCATACCATGTAAAATCATGCATCAAACCTATAAAATCACATGGGTGTTACCCACCTGAATTTTGGAAGCCAATTCATTATGGTGGGTGCATGTTGTGAATGGAATGGAGGGCATATACAAAATGCAGTGGGCCTCACATGCAATCTAGATCACATGGGTGTTGCCCACCTGAATTTTGGAAGCCAATTAATACTAATCACTTAAGAATTTACCTAGAATTTAAATTGCAAGGTAATTGACCGCGAACTCCAATCACTCCCTAACACTCAGTGAAATCCATGTTCCATAAAAAAGAATAAGAGTGTGTTGATGTGAAACATGTTATTCGGAGAAAGGTCTTCAAGATTTCATGTTTATCAATGCATTGGCGTCCTCTCATAAAAAGAATTCACTTAGGCTTGAGTAGAATGCAACATGGAAGATGTAATGTGATAGTATGATGGAGATTATACGGAAATTTAGCGAAGAAAATGGGTGAAAATAAGAAATATAAATGATACAAGTGAGTCCAGACGTGTATTTCAACGTAAAGGAGATAATGGAATGAAATTGATATAGCAGGGGTACTATTTTCGACCTTTGGCAAGGCGTCCGTATAGCTGGGGCTTATTCTGGTGAGGTAAAATGAGGTGGGCTTAAGCGGGTAATTGGGCCATAAATGGGCCATACAGTGGTAAATTTCTCATATATATATATATATATATATATATATATATATATATATATATATATATATATATATATATAAACTAAATGGACCTCACCTAGGTCCAAACTTAAGAACGTAAAAGTCGAGGACGGATCGAGACACAGCTAGATCCAGCTTTTTAATCGATCCCGATAATCGAACCAATTCTTTAACGGGTCCAAAGGAGATCGGGGCACATTAAAATGTCGGGTCCAGTACCTATTGATAGCCCCGCAAATGCCCTTAAGCATTACACATGAGCGCCTAACCCAAGGTGTGAGAGACGTATAACGCAGCTCATCCGCCGGTGAGATTTTCTGTGGATGGCCCATTCACAGCTAATTTACACGTGCATGACACGTGTATGAAAGTGAGTGGTCGATGGGAATGGATTAGGTTACACCCGGGACTCACCGAAGACTGTGCGGCCCTTCCCGCAGGGCATACCCTGATGTATGTATTCTGTATCCACACGGTCCATCTGTTTTCCCAAATCAGTTTAAGGCATTATCCCAAAAATAAAGCAGAACCAATTATCAAGTGGACTATACCATAGGAAACCGTGGTGATTGATCGTTAATCGGCCACAAAAGTTTTGTATCAAGCTGATATTTGTTTTTTCATCCGGGCTTATGTGACCTTATCAACGGATATGATAGCAAATAAAAACTATGGAAATATTAAGATAGACTCTAAAAAGTTTTTAATGGTAGGACGTTCAATAACCACTTTTTTGTATGGTATGGTCCACCTGGTAATTGAATTTGATTCATTTTTTGGATAATGCCTTAAATTGAATTTAAATAATTGATGGACGGTATATCATTGTAGGCCCTGCGATGAGGGCAGTACTGTTTTGGTTGAGGCCGGGATACCACCTAATCTGCTCCCGTGATCGAGGACTTAGATTTTATGGTCTAGCATTGGACACCTGCTCCATCAGAAAACATGTAGAAAATGGATGCAGATTGCGTCCTACCCCACCCTTTTCTAGCCATGAACGGGCAGTTTTGTAGTTGGCCTATCATGATATATCTGTTTATCCACCTTGTTCATCCCTTATCTCCTGTCATTTTATGATATGTGTACAAATAGGAGGTAGATCTAATGCTCAAGTGGATCATACTGAATAATAAGCTTGCGTTGCATTAAATGCAAGAGTCATGTGTTGTAGTCCACTTTAGCATTGGATCTTAATCATTTCTGTGCTTATGCTTTAAAATGATCCAAGAAAAGGAATGGACGGCATGGATAAATAGATATATCACATAGTTACTCTGTTGGGACCACTGTGAATGCATGTGGTTTATCTACACCGTGCATTCATTTTTCCATATTATTTTAGGGGTTCAACCCAAAATTGATGCATAGACAAAGCTCAAGTGGACCATACCTCAGGAAAAGGTGGAAGTATTGATTTCCACCGTTGAAAAGTTTCTAAGGCCCCAAGTGATGTTTATTTGTCATCTAACCTGTTCATGAGATCATACACACATGGATGAATGGAAAAAACAAATATTAGCTTAGATCTAAAACTTCGGTTGCCCCCAAGAATTTTCCAACGGTAGATGTTCAATTCACGGTGTTTTCAGTGGTGTGGTCCACTTAAGGTTTTGATATGCTCCATTTTTGGGATAAAGCCCTAAAATTATGTGGTAAAAGAGTTGGACAGAGTGGATATAATGCATGAATGACAGTGAGGTCCACAGAATTTACTCACTACGCTTAACGGACTGAGTTACTCGGTATGCAATCCACTTCACGTAGAAAATGGATAGCGACGGCAATCAGAACTAGTCACGTTGGGAGAACAGTGATGTCACATTTATTTATTTATTATTATTTTCATATTTATTATTATTTTCGTGCACCAACACCGTGGGACGCGGATTGCGTCCTACCCCCGCCCGGGCAGGGTTTTGTGGGGCCACCATGATTTAAGTGTTTTATCCACGCCTTGCTTTTCTCAGATCATTTGCAGTCATGGAGAAAAAAACGAATGAAGAATATAAAAAATTCCAGTGGACCACATCAAAGTAAGCTGTAGTGACTACGACATCCACTGTTGAAACCTTTCTACGGGCTACCGTGATGTTTTTTTTACCATATAATCTATTCATAATGTCATGCAGACGTGGATAAAGTGAAAACAAAAATATAGGGGTGCACACGGTTCGGTTTCGGTTTTGAAACTGGAACCGAATGGCCAAGGTGATAGTTGAATTGGTCCTGCCAGCTGTCAATATGGACCGTTCCTGTGAAGGGGGCCACCTTTACTTCTTATCCCTTTTGAAACCGGATCCGAACCGTGTTCACCCCTACAAAAATATCAGCTTGATCCGATCATTCTCCAGCTTATAAGAAGTTTTTAATGGTGGAAGTTTAATCCCCACTTTGTGGGCCACTTAAGCCCTGGATCTGCCTCATTTTTGTTCCATATCTAAAATGATCTGAGACAAATGATTAACGGAGCAGATAAAACACTTACATCACGGTGGGCCCCACAGAGCCCTGCCCGGAAGGATTACCGTCCGGACGGGGGTAGGAAGCAATCCGCGTCCAACACTCATGCACCTTATTTTGGCCAATCCGCCTCTCAAGTATGGCAACCTGAGACGTGTGTAAGATCTAAACCAGTCATCAGGTGGATCCCATTATACAAATGATGGAGATTTCTTGGTGTCATAGCTGGTGATCGCATTGGCTGTTGTGCGAGGATCGTCTTACCAATTTACAGCCATTATACAAAAGGACCGGAACCCTGTACAACAGGTAGAGCTGGGCATCGGACCGAGTCGAATCGAGTCCAACTCGACCAGGTTCGAAATTTGCAGGGTGTGAACCGAACTCGATCAGAACCGATACCGGATCCGGGTCATCAAACCCGAACAGATCCGAACTCTGCTGACTTAGAACCGATCCGCATCCGACCAGGTTAGGAAACCCGAGTCGGATCGGACTGGGAAAGGTTCGGATTTATTCTCATTGTTTACTGCAGTGTGATGTACTTAAAATTTAGTACCAACACCTGAGATGATATGGAAAAACTGATGGACGGTGTGGATGAACCAAAAAATTCAATACGGCCCCACACAAGCTCACACCACCTTGTAGCTTCCAAAAGAAGCTACAACGAAGAAGCTACACGTGACCTCGTTTCATGCGGTAGTATCTTGACGAAAAAGATGGTATGGTACCGTAAGTTGTGGTACGTAGCCTGTAGTTGATCCGTTCTCACAAAAAAAAAAAAAAAGTCGAGCCAAACCGTCGCTACAAGCTGGTCTAGGTACGTGTCGTGCGCAGACGAGCACTGGCACTCCTCGAGCTCCGAGTTGTAAGAACGGGTGGGCCGCGGGTTACGCTACTGACGTGACGTCACCAAGTTCTGTGGGCCCCACTATGATGTATGTGTTGTATTCACACCATCCATCCATTTTGAGATATCATTTTAGAACATAAACCAAAGATGGAAGCAGATAAAAATTTGTAGTTGACCCACCACAGAAAACAGTGGGGAGAGTGATGCCCATCGTTGAAACTATCCTACAGCCCACCATAATGTTTATTTGAAATCCAGCCTGTTCAAAAGTTAAAAACGACGTGAAAGAAGGGAAAACACAAATATCATGTTGACCTGAGACTCTCGTGGCTTTTAGAAGTTTTTAATGGTGGGTGTCACTGTCCCACTGTTTTCTCTGCTGGGGTCCAACGGAGCTTTGGATTTAACTCATTCTTTGGATCTTGCCCTAAAATGATCTCTCTAAATGGATGAACCGCGTGGATACAAAAGATACATCATGGTGGGGTCCACAAAATTTAGTGACGTCACTTTGGTAGCGACTCTGGCTACTAACCTGTCAGTAGCTAATCCGCGCCCGATTAGAGGGAGAGGAAGAGTTGCAGAGACAAGAGAGACAGAGAGAGATAGAAGAGAGAGAGATTTAAATAAACCTGAGGAACGACTGCAATGTATCCATGAGAAGCAATGTGTTAAAGGATGGCAGAGTAGCAGCTGTTGGTGAGACAAAAGCCATGGAAGAAAACCACCATTGGATATTCTCCTCATTCGTTGGAGTCTTGATTAATAGAGGCTTTGGAGGTGATGAGCTTTGAGCCTCCACAACCTTTACACTCGCTTCCCTACTTCAAACACATCTCTCTCTCTCTCTCTCTCTCTCTCTCTCTCTCTCTCTCTCTCTCTCTCTCTCTCTCTCTCTCTCTCTCTCTCTCGGGCGGGAGAGTTTTGGGAAAAAAAAAAATGGGTAGGGTAAAAAGAGTTTTAGGTTTGGTGAAAAAAGGGTATTTATACATATATCCCTCGTAGAATAAGAGAATAACGGATATAGGGAGATAGAGAGAAATAGAGAGTACATTAGGCGAATTTTTTGTGGCGAACCTCAAGTCTAGGCGATAAAAGTTATATATATATATATATATATATATATATATATATATATATATATATATATATATATACGGGTCGGGTCGAGTCTGTTCGGGTCGGATCCCACTGGGTCGATTAGAGTCGGTCGGGTTGGAACATGGTCTATCCTAACAGTTCGAAAATATTTCAGACTGGTTTCGCTACTCGATCTGCCCGATCTTGACCGTCGGTTCTGTTCGAATCGGGTTTGATCGGGTCGGATCCAGCAGATCGGGTATAAAATGCCCACCTCTAATAGCAGGGGAGTGGATTAGGTGAGACCCCGGCCTCACCCGAGATGGTGCCTCTTTTACCACGGGCCCACCTTGATGTGTGTATTCTGCATCCACGCCATCCATCCATTTTTACAGCTCATTTTAGTGCGGTATGAAGAAAATGAAGTAGATTCAATTATCAGGTGGACCATACCATAGGAAACAGTGGTGATTGAATAAACTACCATTAAAAAGTTCTTAGGGCCCACTTTAATGTTTCCATGTTTCCATAGTATTTATTTTCCTTCCAATCCGTTGATAAGATAACATGCACATGATGAAAGTAAAAGAAGAAAAAAAAAAAAAAAAAAACAAAACAAAAAACAAAAAACAAATATCAACTTCATACAAAACTTTTGTAGCTTATTAACGGTCAATTATCACTCTTCCCTATGGTATGGTCCACCTAATTACTGGATCTGCTTTGTTTTTTTTAATAATACCTTGAAATAATTTTAAAAAGCAGATGAATGACATGGATATAGAATACATGCATCAAGGTTGGCCCTACGCCAAGGACCGTACTGTATTTGGTGAGTTTCGTGCGGGTCTCACCTAATCGTGTACTACACTTAGGGTGTACATGTACCACGCTCGGCCTGAAAAAATCAGAATTTTGAACAGGGGCTGGAACTAGTTCAAAATTAGAGTTGGACATAAGTTGAACTGAGACCAGACTGGCACAGCTTGACCCAGCACAACCACTATCTAACTCAGTTCGAACTCAGCTCGGCTCGGTCCTTGAGCCTGATTGGCCAGCGCGGCTCATTCTCAATTTGGTCAGTAGCTCAGGCCAGTTTAAGCTAAGTTCAAGCCAAGATCGAGCATCTGCAGCATTTTCTCAAATACATGGAGTGCACCTTCAATTTCTCATGGAATGTAAAACAGCAGCATCGGTTTATAAATATTTCATCAAACACTTAATAGACAACATTAAAAATCAAGATATAAGGGTATTTATTTCATATCCGTACATTCCTCCCCACTAGCCGGCACTTCGTTGAGTCATTTCATCAAACACTTGCTGAGCAACATCAATATTAAAATAACCGAGTCACCGAACTGGTTCGATCCGAGTTCGATTTGAACATCAATATTAAAATAACTGAGTCACCAAACTGATTAGATCTGAGTTCGATTTGAGTTGGGGCTCGATTTGAGTCGAGTCGATCTCAGGCAAGCTCGAACTAGGCTCGAAATTTGTTCGAGCTCAAAAAATCAGCTCGACTCAGCTCGAATTCAGTTTCGAACCAAGTCGAGCAAGCTAACTGAGCTAACTCAATTTGTGTACAGCTCCATTCAAAATTCAGGCCGAAACCTACTTCAGCCCCAGTGTGTTGACCACCCTAACAGCACAAACGCGGATTGTGTTCTGCCCCTATAAGGAGCCGACTAGGTACGCACAACATCACCCAAGATGGTGCCTTTAGTAGGACCCACTTTGATGTATATATTCTATATCCACGTACTCTATCCATTTTTTGCATATTATTTTAAGGCATGGGCGGAAAAATGAAGCAAATCCAAATCCCAAGTAGACATGTTATAAGAAACAAGGCTGATCGACCATTAAAAACTTTTTTTTTTTGGGGAAAATAATAGTTTTGGATCAAGATGATATTTGTTTTTTTCCCTTTATCGAAGTTTTTTTTAACCTTTTTAAGCAAATAAACATCACCGGAACATTAGGGTGGGACGACGAGATGAGTACAATGATACCCACCATTGAATCCTTCCTAGGACCTACCATGATGGTTATTTACTATCCAACCTCTTCATAAGATCACACCGACCGGGATGAAAGGAAAACACAAATATCACCTTGATCTAAAACTTTTGTGACTCCAAAAAAAGGTTTTCAATGATAGATGTTTAATCTCCCAATATTTCATATAGTGTGGTCCATTTGTGCTTTAGATTTACCTCATTTTTAGACTCATGCCCTAAAATGATCTGAAAAAATTGATGAACTATGCTGATATAACACATACATTGTGAAGGGGCTCACAAAGCTTTGCACATCAACACACTACCGACCTACTCTGCTCTACATTCCGCAATCCGAGTCTCATGTACCAACCTAGACGGATTGCATGGTGTGCCACACACTACTGATCTCCGTGTGTTGACCTAACCAAGTTCCATGGGGCCTAACAATGATGTATATGTTATATCCAAATCGTCTGTAGATTTTACATGAACATTTTAAGGCTTGAACCCAAGACAGATCCAAAGCTCAATTGGACCACACTGCATAAAGCAACGAGGATTGAACGTCTACCATTGAAACTTTCTTGGGATCGCAAAGTTTTGGATCAATTTAGTATATATAATTTTTTTCTATGTCATCCAAGATTTTCAGACTTATGAACAATTTTGATGGCAAATAAACATCATGGCGGGCACTTAGTAATGCTTCAATGGCACAAATCATTGTCCCCACTGCTTCTTGTGACGTGGTCCACTTGAGCCTTAGATATTACTCATTTTCCGGTTCAAACCTTATAATGATCTCGCCAAATGAATGAAAGGTGTGGATACAATAAATACATTATGGTAGGGCTCACAGAACTTGCTGACGTCAACACAGGTAAGCACACCACGTAATCCGCTACCTCATCAGCCATTCATATCCGTTTAATTAGATGCCTGGTGAGAAAAGAAAGAAAGGAGAGGTGCCTTTACAAAAGAAAGTCCTCTGAGGGGGCTCTGTTTTACTTCATTCCTCTTGCTTAGTCATTTCCAGGTTGGTAAGGAGACGCGTTTTCCGCATTGACCTCTCCAATACGGAGCTTCGAACTTATTGGTGGCTGTCTTGAAGCTCTGTGGCCCACATTGATATATGTGTTTTATCCATGCCATTCATTTTCGGGCATCATTCCAAAAATGAGGCAGATCCAAAGTTCAAGTGGACCACACCATAGGAAATAATAAAGATTGATGTTTGCCTACCGTTGAAATTAAAACTTATTGTGAGACGCATAAGTTTTGTATGAAGCTGATTTTTATGTTTTTACTTCGTTCAAATTCACGTGACTTAATGAAACAGATTGGATACCAATTAAACATGCAGTGAGCGCTGCTGGGAAAGTTTCAACGGTGGGTGTCACCACACCCACTAGCTCTAATGGTGTGGTCTACTTGAACTTTGGATCTACCTCATTTTTGAGCTTGGATCTTAAGCTCACAACATTAATAGATAGATAAAGCACATATATCATGGTGGGGCCCACAGAGCTTTCCTAGCACCGGCCATGCCAAGCCCTGTACTTGAGGAGTCACTATTAAATATGAGTCCCTTGGGCCCACCATGATGTTTGTGAGAAATCAACTTTGTCCATCCATTTTTCCAGATCATGCTAGTATATGGGCCCAAAAATGAAGCAATCCAAAACTCAAGTGGGCAGCATGACAGGAAGTAGTGAGGATTAAACATCTACCATTGAAACATTCATGGGGCCACAAAATATTTGGATCAGGGTAACATCTTTCGTGTTCTCAGCTCATCTTAGCAGGAGTGGCTTATGAACGGTATGGATGGCATATAAACATCACTGTGGACCTAGGGAGGTTTCAATAGTAGTCATTTCCGTACCCACTTTTTCCTATTGTGTGGCCCATTTAAGTTTTGGATTTGCCTCATTTTTGGGCCCAAGTCCTAACATGATCGGGGGCAAAGCACATGGACCGGGTGGATTTCTCACAAACATCATGGTGGCCCCACTTAACTCTCTGTAGCAGGCAATCTGCGATTGGCTAGTAAGACAGCCACATTAATAAACCCACTAAAGAGTAATTAAAGTTAAGAAGCTCACGTAAGAAGATGATACTACTACCAGCTACTAAATAAATAGCAGGAGGGAGCAGCCCTGCCAACACGACTAAAGCCATTAGATGTTGATACCTTTACCTAAGCATAGCTCATTTTTTTTCTAACTAACCTGGAATAAAAAGTAAATCACCTGCAGTATTATACCTTTCATCACCCGAAATGTAAGAACCAGGAGTACTTAGCCTTTCCCGCATCAGGGCGAGTAAAACATATGGTCATTCTCACGTTTGTATCTACCAAGTCATGCATTGACTTTGAGACGACTCATGTAATGAAAAGTGAAATTCATCCATTTATAGGATTTTGGGATTTTAAATTGCATAGCGTCATGAGATGAGAAGACCTGGCTACAGTACACCTCCTATGCATAGAATGATGAAAAGGTCCATGCGTAAACCTCAATCTCATACCCTGCTTGCCTTTTGCTTCTGGTGCATACATTTCTTGTGTTTGGTGGAGAGATGCAAAGCTCAAGCTATAAGTAATGCTACGACAGACTCATCTGAAGGTATGCATCATTAGAATCTCTCTGTCTCTCATGAAAATTTAGAGTTTCACCTGAACAAAAATTCTATTCTCTCTTGTTTCTAATCTTTTGATTGAAAACCAACTGCAATTGCAAACATCCGTGGGCCACCAGATTTTTGTGGATCAAGTAAGTGGTGCAATTTCTTCAGCTGAGACCCATCCATGTTGTGGACCACCAGATTGATGGTTTGTATCTTCCATTCATTTTTATTTTATTTTTTTCATGTTTTCTTGGATCCGAAAATGGTGCTGAGTTGCTTACATATGGACTAAAGAAATGATACATAGCAGTACTATAAGTGCGAAGATCACATATCATACCATTCCAGCCATCCGATCAATAGCCTATCAAATGGATGAACAAGATCATTTAAACAAAAGCAGGTTCAATCAACAATCTGAGCCGTCTCTTTGTTTGGGCCGATCATATGAGAATTAATTTTCTCATGCAATCTTGACCATCCCATGTCCGTGAAATGTGCACCGGACCTAATGGACGGTCTGAGTAAAACAATTGGACCGTCCAATTGTCCTGATGCAGCGTCAAAGTTTTTAATTTATTTAAGCTAAGATCTACCGCTCATTGGATTTTCATATCCAATCCAGTCCTATACTGAGAGATAAAAGCATTTAGGTGTCTTTGGCATGTTTGGGTGTCCACCAAATCCCAACCGACTGCATCCATGAACAGGGAAAGATACTTAGGTTGCATTTGGATGCATCATAGGATTGGATTTTGCAATAATTATCCAATTGGTGGATATCAATTGGAAGAATGGAAATAAAAAACATCAACGGTCCAAATTCAACTACAAAAATAAGATGAGAGGATGGTTAGATCAGTTCTAATTTCAACCAATTTTCAATCGACAATGGGACTCGAGAATTTAATGGTCGAAATTTGCAAAAATGTAGATTATGTACGGTGAATGATATACCAAAACCTTATATTGGTCTATTATCCCGTGGCTGAGAATGATTCAGCTTTTCAATTTTACTTTCCATTGGAAGCGGGATTGCGTACTGAGTAACTCGGTACGTTGAGTAAATTTTCTGGTGTCCACAGTGATGTATGTATTTTATTCACTTTGTCCATCCATTTTAACAAATAATTTTATTGCTTGAACCTAAAAATGAAATATATCCAAATCTCAAGTGAAACACACCATAGGAAACAGTATGAATTGAACATCTACCCTTAAAAATTTCTTGGGGGCCACACAAGTTTTGTATCAAGCTTGTATTTTTTTTTTCCCTTCATCCACGTCTGTGTGATCTTATGAACAGGTTGGATGAGAAATAAACATCATTGTGGGCTCTAGAAAGATTTCAACGGTGGAAGTCATTATTATTACAACTGTTTCCAATGGTATGGTCCACTTGAGCATTGGGTATGCTTAAATTTTGGTCTCAACCGCTAAAATAAGATGGAAAAACGGATAGACAGCGTGGATAGATCAGATCACATGGGTGTTACCCACCTGAATTTTGGAAGCCAATTAATTATGGTGGGTGCATGTTGTGAATGAATTGGAGGGCATATACAAAATACAGTGGGCCTCACATGCAATCTAGATCACATGGGTGTTGCCCACCTGAATTTTGGAAGCCAATTAATACTAATCACTTAAGAGTTTACCTAGAATTTAAAATGCAAGGTAATTGACCGCGGACTCCAATCACTCCCTAACACTCTGTGAAATCCGTGTTCCATAAAAAAGAATAAGAGTGCGTTGATGTGAAACATGTTCTTCGGAGAAAGGTCTTCAAGATTTCACGTTTATCAATGCATTGACGTCCTCTCATAAAAAGAATTCACTTAGGCTTGAGTAGAATGCAACGTGGAAGATGTAATGTGATAGTATGATGGAGATTATACGGAGATTTAGTGAAGAAAATGGGTGAAAATAAGAAATAGGAATGATAGAAGTGAGTCCAGACGTGTATTTCGGCATAAAGGAGATAATGGAATGAAATTGATATAGGAGGGGTACTATTTTCGACCTTTGGCAAGGCGTCCGTACAGCTGGGGCTTATTTTGGTGAGGTAAAATGAGGTGGGCTTAAGCGAGTAATTGGGCCATAAATGGGTCATACAGTGGTAAATTTCTCATATATATATATATATATATATATATATATATATATATATATATATATATATATATATATATATATATAAACTAAATGGACCTCACCGGTCCAATCTTAAGAAGGTAAAAGTCGAGGACGGACCGAGACTGGCTAGATCCAATTGTTTAATCGATCGATCCTGATAATGAACCAATTTTTTAACGGGTCCAAAGGGGATCGGGGCCTGTTAAAATGTCGGGTCCAGTACCCATTGATAGCCCTACAAACAGCCCTTAAGCATTACACATGAGCAGCTAACCCAAGGTGTGAGAGACAGGGCAACGCAGGCTCATCTGGCCAGTCAGATTTTCTGTGGATGGCCCATTCACAGTTAATTTACACGTGCATGACACGTGTATGAAAGTGAGTGGTCAATGGGAATGGATTAGGTGACACCCAAGACTCACCCAAGACTGTGCGGCCCTTCCCGCAGGGCATACCCTGAAGTATGTACTCTGTATCCACACGGTACATCTGTTTTCCCAAATCAGTTAAGAATTATCCCAAAAATAAAGCAGATCCAATTATCAAGTGGACTATACCATAGGAAACAGTGGTGATTGACCGTTAATCGGCCACAAAAGTTTTGCATCAAGCTGATATTTGTTTTTTCATCCGGGCTTATGTGACCTTATCAACAGATATGATAGCAAATAAAAACTATGGAAATATTAAGATAGACTCTAAAAAGTTTTTAATGGTAGGGCTTTCAATAACCACTTTTTTTTATGGTATGGTCCACCTAGTAATTGAATTTGATTCATTTTTTGGATAATGCCTTAAATTGAATTAAAAAAATTGATGGACGGTATATCAATGTAGGCCCTGCGACGAGGGCAGTACTATTTTGGTTGAGGCCGGGGTACCACCTAATCTGCTCCCGTGATCGAGGACTTAGATTTTATGGTCTAGCATTGGACACCTGCTCCATCAGAAAACATGTAGAAAATGGATGTAGATTCCGTCCTACCCCACCCTTTTCTAGCCATGAACGGGCAGTTTTGTAGTTGGCCTACCATGATATATCTGTTTATCCACCTTGTTCATCCCTTATCTCCTATCATTTTATGATATGTGTACAAATAGGAGGCAGATCTAATGCTCACGTGGATCATACTAAATAATAAGCTTGCGTTGCATTAAATGCAAGAGTCATGTGTTGTAGTCCACTTTCGCATTGGATCTTAATCATTTCTGTGCTTATGCTTTAAAATGATCCAAGAAAAGGAATGGACGGCATGGATAAATAGATATATCACATAGTTACTCTGTTGGGACCACTGTGAATGCATGTGGTTTATCCACACCGTCCATTCGTTTTTCCATATTATTTTAGGGTTCAACCCAAAATTGATGCATAGAAAAAGCTCAAGTGGACCATACCTCAGGAAAAGGTGGAAGTATTGATTTCCACCGTTGAAAACTTTCTAAGGCCCCAAGTGATGTTTATTTGTCATCTAACCTGTTCATGAGATCATACACACATGGATGAATGGAAAAAACAAATATTAGCTTAGATTTAAAACTTCGGTTGCCCCCAAGAATTTTCCAACGGTAGATGTTCAATTCACAGTGTTTCCGGTGGTGTGGTGCACTTGAGATTTTGATATGCTCCATTTTTCGGATAAAGCCTTAAAATTATGTGGTAAAAGAGTTGGACGGAGTGGATATAATGCATGAATGACAGTGGGGTCCACAGAGTTTACTCACTACGCTTAGCGGACTGAGTTACTCGGTACGCAATCCGCTTCGCGTAGAAAATGGATAGCAACGGCAATCAGAACTAGTCACGTTGGGAGAACAGTGATGTCACATTTATTTATTTATTATTATTTTCCTGCACCAACATCGTGGGACGCGGATTGCGTCCTACCCTCTCCCGGGCAGGGCTTTGTGGGGCCCACCATGATTTAAGTGTTTTATCCACGCCTCGCTTTTCTCAGATCATTTGAAGTCATGAAGAAAAAAACGAATGAAGAATATAAAAATTTCCAGTGGACCACATCAAAGTAAGCTGTAGTGACTACGACATCCACTGTTAAAACCTTTCTACTAGCTACCGTGATGTTTTTTTTACCATATAATCTATTCATAATGTCATGCAGACGTGGATGAAGTGAAAACAAAAATATCAGCTTGATCCGATCATTCTCCAGCTTATAAGAAGTTTTTAATGGTGGATGTTTAATCCCCACTTTCTGGGCCACTTAAGCCCTGGATCTGCCTCATTTTTGTTCCATATCTAAAATGATCTGAGACAAATGATTAACGGAGTAGATAAAACACTTACATCACGGTGGGCTCCACAGAGCCCTGCCCGGAAGGATTACCGTCTGGGCGGGGGTAGGACGCAATCCGCGTCCAAGACTCGTGCACCTTATTTTGGCCAATCCCCTCTCAAGTATGGCAACCTGAGACGTGTGTAAGATCTAAACCAGTCATCAGGTGGATCCCATTATACAAATGATGGAGATTTCTTAGTGTCATAGCTGGTGATCGCATTGGCTGTTGTGCGATGATCGTCTTTCCAATTTACAGCCATTATACAAAAGGACCGGAACCCTGTACAACAGGTAGAGCTGGGCATCGGACCGAGTCGGATCGGATTCGGTCCAACTCGACCAGTTTCTAAATTTGCAGGGTGTGAACCAAACTCGATCAGAACCGATACCGGATCCGAGTCATCAGACCCGAACTCTATTGACTTAGAACCGATCCGCATCCGACCAGGTCAGGAAACCCGAGTCGGATCGGACTGGGAAAGGTTCAGATTTATTCTCATTGTTTACTACAATGTGATGTACTTAAAATTTAGTACCAATGCCTGAAATGATATGGAAAAACTGATGGACGGTGTTGATGAACCAAAAAATTCAATACAGCCCCACACAAGCTCACACCACCTTGTAGCTTCCTGAAGAAGCTACACGTGACCTCGTTTCATGGCTTCCTGGAGAAGCTTCACATCTCACGATGCTATTGAATAGGGTGTACTAACAAGCTAACAGAAGAAAAAAAATGTAGTGCTTTGTTGACTCAACATATCAACATATCTGTGGGGCCCACTTATCAGTCTTATTCTTAATATTAGGGATCTTTCTATGGTAGGATATGCATGATGAGCGGCTTGGATATTGCGTACGTATTCTTATTTTCCACGTGTGAAAAACCAAAAAAAAAAAAAGAAAAAAGCTCAGGCATGAGTGCACTTGGCATTCTAAGGCAACCGGTACCACAACCACGTGCTTGTAACATCTTTTTCGCCCAAAATACCAAGCGTATATAAAATCGGGGCCATGGAAAAGATAGAAGTGGCCATGAAATCACTATCCTCTGGAATCATATCGGTCAGATCACTAGGTGGGCCACATGTATACATTGAATTAGACCGTCGGTTGTCCATTTATTCGACGGTGTTACCCAACCGATGAGCCTACCAACATGAATTTTGTCTTGATTAATTTTCATAGTGGGGCCTACCCTCTACATGGTAAGGATGATCTGCACAGGTAGTATCCTGACGAAAAAGATAGTATGGTACCGCAAGTTGTGGTACGTAGCCTGTAGTTGATCCGTTCTCACAAAAAAAAAAAAAAAAAAAAAAAAAGTCGAGCCAAACCGTCGCTACAAGCCGGTCTAGGTACATGTCGTGCGCAGACGAGCACTGGCACTCCTCGAGCTCCGAGTTGTAAGAACGGGTGGGCCGCGGGTTACGCTACTGACGTGACGTCACCAAGTTCTGTGGGCCCCACTATGATGTATGTGTTGTATTCACACCGTCCATCCATTTTGAGATATCATTTTAGAACATGAACCAAAGATGGAAGCAGATAAAAATTTGTAGTTGACCCACCACAGAAAACAGTGGGGAGAGTGATGCCCACCGTTGAAACTATCCTACGGCCCACCATAATGTTTATTTGAAATCCAGCCTGTTCAAAAGTTAAAAACGACGTGAAAGAAGGGAAAACACAAATATCAGGTTGACTTGAGACTCTCGTGGCTTTTAGAAGTTTTTAATGGTGGGCGTCACTGCCCCACTATTTTCCTTGCTGGGGTCCACTGGAGCTTTGGATTTAACTCATTCTTTAGATCTTGCCCTAAAATGATCTCTCTAAATGGATGAACGGCGTGGATACAAAAGATACATCATGGTGGGGGCCAAAAAATTTAGTGACGTCACTTCGGTGCGACTACGGCTACTAACACACGAGCTAATCCGCGCCCGATTAGAGGGAGAGGAAGAGTTGCGAGAGACAAGAGAGACAGAGAGAGAGAGAGAGAGAGAGAGAGAGAGAGAGAGAGATTTAAATAAACCTGAGGAGCGACTGCAATGTATCCATGAGAAGCAATGTGTTGAAGGATGGCGGAGTAGGTGTTGGTGAGACAAAAGCCATGGAAGAAAACCACCACTGGATATTCTCCTGCTTCGTTGGAGTGTTGATTAATAGAGGCTTTGGAGGTGATGAGCTTTCAGGAGCCTCCACAACCTTTACACTCAGCTTCCCTACTTCAAACACATCTCTCTCTCTCTCTCTCTCTCTCTCTCTCTCTCTCTCTCTCTCTCTCTCTCTCTCTCTCTCTCTCTCTCTCTCTCTCTCTCGGGCGGGAGAGTTTTGGGAAAAAAAATGGGTAGGGTAAAAAGAGTTTTAGGTTTGGTGAAAAAAAGGGTATTTATACATATATCCCTCAGAGAATGAGAGAATAACGGATATAGGGAGATAGAGAGAAATAGAGAGTACATTGGGCGGGATTTTTTGGCGCCGAACCTCAAGTCTAGGCGATAAAAATTTATATATATATATATATATATATATATATATATATATATACACACAGGTCGGGTCGGGTCTGTTCGGGTCAGATCCTATCGGGTCGGATTTCGGGTCAGGTCGGGTTGGAACATGGTCTATCTGGAACAGATTCGAAAATATTTCGGATCTGGTTTCTGCTACTCGAGCCTGCCCAATCTTGACCATCGGTTCTGTTCGAATCGGGTCTGATCGGGTCGAATCCAGTGGATCGGGTATAAAATGCCCACCTCTAGTAGTAGGGGAGTGGATTAGGTGAGACCCCGGCCTCACCCAAGATGGTGCCTCTTTTACCACGGGCCCACCTTGATGTGTGTATTCTGCATCCACGCCATCCATCCATTTTTACAGCTCATTTTAGTGCGGTATTAAGAAAATGAAGTAGATTCAATTATCGGTGGACCATACCATAGGAAACAGTGGTGATTGAATGAACTACCATTCAAAAGTTCTTAGGGCCCACTTTAATGTTTCCATGTTTCCATAGTATTTATTTTCCTTCCAATCCGTTGATAAGATAACATACACATGATGAAAGTAAAAGAAGACAAAAAACAAAAAAAAAAAAAAAAAACAAAAAAAAAACAAAAGACAAAAAACAAAAAACAAATATCAACTTCATACAAAACTTTTGTAGCTTATTAACGGTCAATTATCACTCTTCCCTATGGTATAGTCCACCTAATTACTGGATCTGCTTTGTTTTTTAATAATACCTTAAAATAATTTTAAAAAGCAGATGAACGACATGGATATAGAATACATGTATCAAGGTTGGCCCCTACGCCAAGGACCGTATTGTATTTGGTGAGTTTCGTGCGGGTCTCACCTAATCGTGTACTACACTTGTACATGTACCACGCTCGGCCTGAAAAAATCAGAATTTTGAACAGGGGCTAGAACTAGTTCAAAATTAGAGTTGGACATAAGTTGAGCCCGAGACCAGACTGGCATGGCTTGACCTGGCTCACCACTAGCTAACCTGGTTCGAACTCAGCTCGGCTCGGTCCTTGAGCCTGATTGGCCAGCGCGGCTCGTTCAATGGCCATACTCACCTAATCGTGTACTACACTTAGGGTGTACATGTACCATGCTCGGCCTGAAAAAATCAGAATTTTGAACAGGGGCTGGAACTAGTTCAAAATTAGAGTTGGACATAAGTTGAACTGAGACCAGACTGGCATGGCTTGACCCAGCTCAGCCACTAGCTAACCCAGTTCGAACTCAGCTCGACTCGGTCCTTGAGCCTGATTGGCCAGCGCGGCTCGTTCTCAATTTGGTCAGTAGCTCAGGCCACTTTAAGCCAAGTTCAAGCCAAGATCGAGCATCTGCAGCATTTTCTCAAATACATGGAGTGCACCTTCAATTTCTCACGGAATGTAAAACAGCAGCATCGGTTTATAAATATTTCATCAAACACTTAATAGACAACATTAAAAATCAAGATATAAGGGTATTTGTTTCATATCCGTACATTCCTCCCCACTAGCCGGCACTTCATTGAGTCATTTCATCAAACACTTGCTGAGCAACATCAATATTAAAATAACTGAGTCACCGAACTGGTTCGATCCGAGTTCGATTTGAACATCAATATTAAAATAACCGAGTCACCAAACTGATTAGATCTGAGTTCGATTCGAGTTGGGGCTCGATTTGAGTCGAGTCGATCTCAGGCAAGCTCGAACTAGGCTCGAAATTTGTTCGAGCTCAAAAAATATGCTCGACTCGGCTCAAATTCAGTTTCGAACCAAGTTGAGCAAGCTAACTAAGCTAACTCAATTTGTGTACAGCTCCATTCAAAATTTAGGCCAAAACCTACTTCAGCCCCAGTGTGTTGGCCGCCCTAACAACACAAACGTTGATTGTGTTCTACTCCTACAAGGAGCCGACTAGGTACGCACAGCATCACCCAAGATGGTGCCTATAGTAGGACCCACTTTGATGTATATATTCTATATCCCCGTAGTCTATCCATTTTTTGCATATTATTTTAAGGCATGGGCGGAAAAATGAAGCAAATCCAAATCCCAAGTAAACATGTTATAAGAAACAAGGATGATTGACCATTAAAAACTTTTTTTTTTTTGGTGGGAAATAATAGTTTTGGATCAAGATGATATTTGTTTTTTTCCCTTTATCCAAGTTTTTTTTTTAAAACCTTTTCAAGCAAATAAACATCACCGAAACATTAGGGTGGGACGACGAGATGAGTACAATGATACCCACCATTGAATCCTTCCTAGGACCTACCATGATGGTTATTTACCATGATGGTAAAAGTCGAGGGACGGACTGAGACCTGGCTAGATCCAGTTTTTTAATCAGATCCTGATAACTGAACCAATTTTTTAACGGGTCCAAAGGGGATCGGGGCCTGTTAAAATGTCGGGTCCAAGATCTATCGACAAATGGCCGAACAAACATGACCTTAAGCATTACACATGAGCAAAATAACCCAAGGTGTGAGAGACAGGGCAACGCAGCTCATCTCGGCCGGATGGCCCATTCACAAGATTAATTTACACGTGCATGACACGTGTATGAAAGTGAGTGGTCAATGGGAATGGATTAGGTGACATCCGGGACTCACCCAAGACTGCGGCCCTTCCCGCAGGGCATACCTGAAGTATGTACTCTGTATCCACACAGTCCATCTGTTTTCCCAAATCAGTTTAAGGCATTATCCCAAAAATAAAGTAGAACCAATTATCAAGTGGACTATACCATAGGAAACAGTGGTGATTGACCGTTAATCGGCCACAAAAGTTTTGCATCAAGCTGATATTTGTTTTTTCATCCGGCTTATGGGACCTTATCAACGGATATGATAGCAAATAAAAACTATGGAAATATTAAGATAGACTCTAAAAAGTTTTTAATGGCGGGCGTTCAATAACCACTTTTTTATGGTATGGTCCACCTAGTAATTGAATTTGATTCATTTTTTGGATAATGCCTTAAATTGAATTAAAAAAATTGATGGACGGTATATCAATGTAGGCCCTGCGACGAGGGCAGTACTGTTTTGGTTGAGGCCGGGGTACCACCTAATCTGCTCCCGTGATCGAGGACTTAGATTTTATGGTCTAGCATTGGACACCGCTCCATCGAAAAACATGTAGAAAATGGATGCAGTTAAGTCCCTACCCCACCCTTTTCTAGGCCCCAACAGGCGATTCTGAGTTGGCCTACCGTGATATATCTCTGTTTATCCACCTTGTTCATCCCTTACCTCCTGTCATTTTATGATGTGTACAAATAGGAGGCAGATCTAATGCTCACGTGGATCATACTAAATAATAAGCTTGTGTTGCATTAAATGCAAGAGTCATGTGTTGTAGTCCACTTTCGCATTGGATCTTAATCATTTCTGTGCTTATGCTTTAAAATGATCCAAGAAAAGGAATGGACGGCATGAATAAATAGATATATCACATAGTTACTCTGTTGGGACCACTTGTGAATGCATGTGGTTTATCCACACCGTCCATTCGTTTTTCCATATTATTTTAGGGTTCAACCCAAAATTGATGCATAGACAAAGCTCAAGTGGACCATACCTCAGGAAAAGGTGGAAGTATTGATTTCCACCGTTGAAAACTTTCTAAGGCCCCAAGTGATGTTTATTTGTCATCTAACTGTTCATGAGATCATACACACATGGATGAATGGAAAAAACAAATATTAGCTTAGATTTAAAACTTCGGTTGCCCCCAAGAATTTTCCAACGGTAGATGTTCAATTCACAGTGTTTCCTGTGGTGTGGTGCACTTGAGGTTTTGATATGCTCCATTTTTCAGATAAAGCCTTAAAATTATGTGGTAAAAGAGTTGGACGGAGTGGATATAATGCATGAATGACAGTGGGGTCCACAGAGTTTACTCACTACACTTAGCGGACTGAGTTACTTGGTACGCAATCCGCTTCGTGTAGAAAATGGATAGGAACGGCAATCAGAACTAGTCACGTTGGGAGAACAGTGATGTCACATTTATTTATTTATTATTATTTTCGTGCACCAACATCGTGGGATGCGGATTGCGTCCTACCCCCGCCCGGGCAGGGCTTTGTGGTGCCCACCATGATTTAAGTGTTTTATCCACGCCTCGCTTTTCTCAGATCATTTGAAGTCATGAAGAAAAAAACGAATGAAGAATATAAAAAATTCCAGTGGGCCACATCAAAGTAAGCTGTAGTGACTACGACATCCACTGTTAAAACCTTTCTACAGGCTACCGCGATATTTTTTTTTACCATATAATCTATTCATAATGTCATGCAGACGTGGATGAAGTGAAAACAAAAATATCAGCTTGATCTGATCATTCTCCAGCTTATAAGAAGTTTTTAATGGTGGACGTTTAATCCCCACTTTCTGGGCCACTTAAGCCCTGGATCTGCCTCATTTTTGTTCCATATCTAAAATGATCTGAGACAAATGATTAACGGAGTAGATAAAACACTTACATCACGGTGGGCCCCACAGAGCCCTGTCTAAGGATTACCGTCCGGGCGGGGGTAGGACGCAATCCGCGTCCAACACTCGTGCACCTTATTTTGGCCAATCCGCCTCTCAAGTATGGCAACCTGAGACGTGTGTAAGATCTAAACCAGTCATCAGGTGGATCCCATTATACAAATGATGGAGATTTCTTGGTGTCATAGCTGGTGATCGCATTGGCTATTGTGCGATGATCGTCTTTCCAATTCAGCCATTATACAAAAGGACCGGAACCCTGTACAACAGGTAGAGCTGGGCATCGGACCGAGTCGGATCGGTTCGGTCCAACTCGACCAGTTTCTAAATTTGCAGGGTGTGAACCAAACTCGATCGGAACCGATATCTGATCAGAGTCATCGGACCCAGACAAATCCGAACTCTGTGACTTAGAGCCGATCCGCATTCGACCGGTCGAAACCCGAGTCGGATCGGACCGGGAAAGGTTTAGATTTAATCTCATTGTTCTTTATCGAGTGTGATGTACTTAAAATTTAGTACCAATGCACGAAATGATATGGAAAAAGCGATGGACGGTATGGATGAACCAAAAAATTCAATACGACCCACACAAGCTCACACCACCTTGTAGCTTCCTAAGAAGCTACACGTGACCACGTTCATGGCTTCTGGAGAAGCTTCACGTCTCACGATGCTATTGAATAGGGTGTACTAACAAGCTAACAAAAGAAATTAAAAAAAAAATGTAGTGCTTTGTTAACTCAACATATCAACATATCTGTGGGGCCCACTTATCAGTCTTATTCTTAATATTAGGGATCTTTCTGTGGTAGGATATGCATGATGAGCAGCTTGGATATTGCGTACGTATTCTTATTTTCCACGTGTGAAAAACTAGTACTTGAAAAAAAAAAAAAAAGCTCAGGCATGAGTGCACTTGGCATTCTAAGGCAACCGTACCACAACTTCTGGTATTGTAACATCTTTTCGCCCAAAATACCAACTGTATATAAAATTAGGGCCATGGAAAAGATAGAAGTAGCCATGAAATCACTATCCTCTGGAATTATATCGGTCAGATCACTAGGTGGGCCACATATATACGTTGAATTAGACCGTCGGTTGTCCATTTATTCGACGGTGTTACCCAACCGATGAGCCTACCGGCATGAATTTTGTTCGATTAATTTTCATAGTGGGGCCTACCCTCTACATGGTAAGGATGATGCTGCACGCAGATAGTAGTATCTTGACGAAAAAGATAGTATGGCACCGCAAGTTGTGAAGTACGTAGCCGTAGTTGATCCATTCTCACAAAAAAAAAAAAAAAAAAAAAAAAGTCGAGCCAAACCGTCGCTACAAGCTCTGGTCTAGGTACGTGTCGTGCTTGCAGACGAGCACCGGCACTCCTCGAGCTCAGAGTTATAAGAACGGGTGGGCCGCGGGTTACGCTTACCGACGTGACGTCACCAAGTTCTCAGTGGGCCCCACTATGATGTATGTGTTGTATTCACACCGTCCATCCATTTTGAGATATCATTTTAGAACATGAACCAAAGATGGAAGCGGATAAAAATTTGTAGTTGACCCACCACGAAAAACAGTGGGGAGAGTGATGCCCACCGTTGAAACTATCCTACGACCCACCATAATGTTTATTTGAAATCCAGCCTGTTCAAAAGTTAAAAACGACGTGAAAGAAGGGAAAACACAAATATCAGGTTGACCTGAGATTCTCGTGGCTTTTAGAAGTTTTTAATGGTGGGCGTCACTGCCCCACTATTTTCTTTGCTGGGGTCCATTGGAGCTTTGGATTTAACTCATTCTTTGGATCTTGCCCTAAAATGATCTCTCTAAATGGATGAACGGCGTGGATACAAAAGATACATCATGGTGGGGTCCACAAAATTTAGTGAATTCTTCGGTAGCGACTATGGCTACTAACCTGTCAGTAGCTAATCCGCGCCCGATTAGAGGGAGAGGAAGAGTTGCAGAGACAAGAGAGACAGAGAGAGATAGAGAGAGAGAGAGAGAGAGAGAGAGAGAGATTTAAATAAACCTGAGGAGCGACTGCAATGTATCCATGAGAAGCAATGTGTTGAAGGATGGCGGAGTAGCAGCTGTTGGTGAGACAAAAGCCATGGAAGAAAACCACCACTGGATATTCTCCCTTCGTTGGAGTGTTGATTAATAGAGGCTTTGGAGGTGATGAGCTTTCGAGCCTCCACAACCTTTACACTCAGCTTCCCTACTTCAAACACATCTCTCTCTCTCTCTCTCTCTCTCTCTCTCTCTCTCTCTCTCTCTCTCTCTCTCCTCTCTCGGGCGGGAGAGTTTTGGAAAAAAAATGGGTAGGGTAAAAAGAGTTTTAGGTTTGGTGAAAAAAAGGGTATTTATACATATATCCCTCAGAGAATGAGAGAATAACGGATATAGGGAGATAGAGAGAAATAGAGAGTACATTGGGCGGGATTTTTGGCGCCGAACCTCAAGTCTAGGCAATAAAAATTTATATATATATATATATATATATATATATATATATATATATATACACACACACAAAGGTCGGGTCGGGTCTGTTTGGGTCGGATCCTATCGGGTCGGATTTCGGGTCGTCGGGTTGGAACATGGTCTATCTGGAGCAGTTTCGAAAATATTTCGGATCTGGTTTACTGCAAGTACCTCGATCTGCCGATCTTGATCTGACCAACTGGTTCTATTCGAATCGAGTTTGATCGGGTCGGATCCAGCGGATAGGGTATAAAATGCCCACCTCTAATAGCAGGGGAGTGGATTAGGTGAGACCCCGGCCTCACCCGAGATGGTGCCTCTTTTACCATGGGCCCACCTTGATGTGTGTATTCTGCATCCACGCCATCCATCCGTTTTTACAGCTCATTTTAGTGCGGTATTAAGAAAATGAAGTAGATTCAATTATCAGGTGGACCATACCATAGGAAACAGTGGTGATTGAATGAACTACCATTCAAAAGTTCTTAGGGCCCACTTTAATGTTTCCATGTTTCCATAGTATTTATTTTCCTTCCAATCCGTTGATAAGATAACATACACATGATGAAAGTAAAAGAAGACAAAAAAAAAAAAAAAAAAAAAAAAAAAAAAAAACAAAAGACAAAAAACAAAAGACAAAAAACAAAAAACAAATATCAACTTCATACAAAACTTTTGTAGCTTATTAACGGTCAATTATCACTCTTCCCTATGGTATGGTCCACCTAATTACTGGATCTGCTTTGTTTTTTAATAATACCTTGAAATAATTTTAAAAAGCAGATGAACGACATGGATATAGAATACATGCATCAAGGTTGGCCCTACGCCAAGGACCGCACTGTATTTGGTGAGTTTCGTGCGGGTCTCACCTAATCGTGTACTACACTTAGGGTGTACATGTACCATGCTCGGCCTGAAAAAATCAAATTTTGAACAGGGGCTGGAACTAGTTCAAAATTAGAGTTGGACATAAGTTGAACCGAGACCAGATCAAAGCATGGCTTGACCTGGCCTCGACCACTAGCTAACCCGATTCGAACTTCGGCTCGGCTCGGTCCTTGAGCACGATTGGCGCCGTGGCTCGTTCTCAATTTGGTCGATAGCTCGAGCCACTTTAAGCCAAGTTCAAGCCAAGATCGAGCATCTGCAGCATTTTCTCAAATACATGGAGTGCACCTTCAATTTCTCACGGAATGTAAAACAGCAGCATCGGTTTATAAATATTTCATCAAACACTTAATAGACAACATTAAAAATCAAGATATAAGGGTATTTGTTTCATATCCGTACATTCCTCCCCACTAGCCAGGCACTTCATTGAGTCATTTCATCAAACACTTGCTGAGCAACATCAATATTAAAATAATGAGTCACCGAACTGGTTCGATCCGAGTTCGATTTGAACATCAATATTAAAATAACTTATTGGTGGCCGTCTTGAAGCTCTGTGGACCACTATGATATATGTGTTTTATCCATGCCATTCATTTTCGGGCATCATTCCAAAAATGAGGCAGATCCAAAGTTCAAGTGGACCACACCATAGGAAATAATAAAGATTGATGTTTGCCTACCGTTGAAATTAAAACTTAATGTGAGACGCATAAGTTTTGTATGAAGCTGGTTTTTATGTTTTTACTTCGTTCAAATTCATGTGACTTAATGAAACAGATTGGATGCCAATTAAACATGCAGTGAGTGCTGGGAAAGTTTCAACGGTGGGTGTCACCACACCCACTAGCTCTAATGGTGTGGTCTACTTGAGCTTTGGATCTACCTCATTTTGAGCTTGGATCTTAAGCTCACAATAATATTAATAGATAGATAAAGCACATATATCATGGTGGGGCCCACAGAGCTTTCCTAGCACCGGCCATGCCAAGCCCTGTACTTGAGGAGTCATTGTTAAATATGAGTCCCTTGGGCCCACCATGATGTTTGTGAGAAATCAACTTTGTCCATCCTGTTTCCAGATCATGCTAGTATATGGGCCAAAAAATGAAGCAATCCAAAACTCAAGTGGGCAGCATGACAAGAAGTAGTGAGGATTAAACATTTACCATTGAAACATTCATGGGGCCACAAAATATTTGGATCAGGGTAACATCTTTTGTGTTCTCAGCTCATCTTAGCAAAAGTGGCTTATGAACGGTATGGATGGCATATAAACATCACTGTGGACCTAGGGAGGTTTCAATAGTAGTCATTTCCGTACCCACTTTTTCTGTTGTGTAGCCCATTTAAGGTTTGGATTTGCCTCATTTTTGGGCCCAAGTCCTAACATGATCGGGGCAAAGCACATGGACGGGGTGGATTTCTCACAAACATCATGGTGGGCCCACTTAACTTTCTGTAGCAGGCAATCTGCGATGGGCTAGTAAGACAACCACGTTAATAAACCCACTAAAGAGTAATTAAAGTTAAGAAGCTTACGTAAGAAGATGATACTACTACCAGCTACTAAATAAACAGCAGGAGGGAGCTGCCCTGCCAACACGACTAAAGCCATTAGATGTTGATACCTTTACCTAAGCATAGCTCATTTTTTTCTAACTAACCTGGAATAAAAAGTAAATCACCTGCAGTATTATACCTTTCATCACCCGAAATGTAAGAACCAGGAGTACTTAGCCTTTCCCGCATCAGGGCGAGTAAAACATATGGTCATTCTCACGTTTGTATCTACCGAAGTCATGCATTGACTTTGAGACGACTCATGTAATGAAAAGTGAAATTCATCCATTTATAGGATTTTGGGATTTTAAGTTGCATAGCGTCATGAGATGAGAAGACCTGGCTACAGTACACCTCCTATGCATAGAATGATGAAAAGGTCCATGCGTAAACCTCAATCTCATACCCTGCTTGTCTTTTGCTTCTGGTGCATACATTTCTTGTGTTTGGTGGAGAGATGCAAAGCTCAAGCTATAAGTAATGCTACGACAGACTCATCTGAAGGTATGCATCATTAGAATCTCTGTCTCTCATGAAAATTTAGAGTTTCACCTGAAAAAATTCTATTCTCTCTTGTTTCTAATCTTTGGATTGAAAACCAACTGCAATTGCAAACATCCGTGCCTGTGAGCCACCAGATTTTTGTGGATCAAGTAAGTGGTGCAATTTCTTCAGCTGAGACCCATCCATGTTGTGGACCACCAGATGGATGGTTTGTATCTTCCATTCATTTTTATTTTTTTCATGTTTTCTTGGATCCGAATTGAAAATGGTGCTTGAGTTGCTTACATATGGACTAAAGAAATGATACATAGCAGTACTCTAAGTGCCAAGATCACATATCATACCATTCTAGCCATCCGATCAATAGCCTATCAAATGGATGAACAAGATCATTTAAACAAAAGCAGGTTCAATCAACAATCTGAGCCGTCTCTTTGTTTGGGCCGATCATATGAGAATTAATTTTCTCATGCAATCTTGACCATCCCATGTCCGTGAAATGTGCACCGGACCTAATGGATCTGATCTGAGTAAAACAATTGGACCGTCCAATTGTCACTGATGCAGCGTCAAAGTTTTTAATTTATTTAAGCTAAGATCTACCGCTCATTGGATTTTCATGTCCAATCCAGTCCTATAGTGAGAGATAAAAGCATTTAGGTGTCTTTGGCATGTTTGGGTGTCCACCAAATCCCAACCGACTGCATCCATGAACAGGGAAAGATATTTAGGTTGCATTTGGATGCATCATAGGATTGGATTTTGCAATAATTATCCAATTGGTGGATATCAATTGGAAGAATGGAAATAAAAAACATCAACGGTCCAAATTCAACTACAAAAATAAGATGAGAGGATGGTTAGATCAGTTCTAATTTCAACCAATTTTCAATCGACAATGGGACTCGAGAATTTAATGGTCGAAATTTGCAAAAATGTAGATTATGTACTGTGAATGATATACCAAAACCTTATATTGGTCTATTATCCCGTGGCTGAGAATGATTCAGCTTTTCAATTTTACTTTCCATTGGAAGCGGGATTGCGTACTGAGTAACTCAGTACGTCGAGTAAATTTTCTGGTGTCCACAGTGATGTATGTATTTTATTCACTTTGTCCATCCATTTTAACAAATAATTTTAGTGCTTGAACCTAAAAGTGAAATATATCCAAATCTCAAGTGAAACACACCATAGGAAACAGTGTGCATTGAACATCTACCCTTAAAAATTTCTTGGGGGCCACACAAGTTTTGTATTAAGCTTGTATTTTTTTTCCCTTCATCCATGTCTGTGTGATCTTATGAACAGGTTGGATGAGAAATAAACATCATTGTGGGCCCTAGAAAGATTTCAACGGTGGAAGTCATTATTACAACTGTTTCCAATGGTATGGTCCACTTGAGCATTGGTTATGCTTAAATTTTGGTCTCAACCGCTAAAATAAGATGGAAAAACGGATAGACGAGCGTGGATAGATTAGATCACATGGGTGTTACCCACCTGAATTTTGGAAGCCAATTAATTATGGTGGGTGCATGTTGTGAATGAATTGGAGGGCATATACAAAGTACAGTGGGCCTCACATGCAATCTAGATCACATGGGTGTTGCCCACCTAATTTTGGAAGCCAATTAATACTAATCACTTAAGAATTTACCTAGAATTTAAAATGCAAGGTAATTGACCGCGAACTCCAATCACTCCCTAACACTCAGTGAAATCCGTGTTCCAGAAAAAAGAATAAGAGTGCATTGATGTGAAACATGTTCTTCGGAGAAAGGTCTTCAAGATTTCACGTTTATCAATGCATTGGCGTCCTCTCAGAAAAAGAATGCACTTAGGCTTGAGTAGAATGCAACATGGAAGATGTAATGTGATAGTATGATGGAGATTATACGGAGATTTAGTGAAGAAAATGGATGAAAATAAGAAATAGGAATGATACAAGTGAGTCCAGACGTGTATTTCGGCGTAAAGGAGATAATGGAATGAAATTGATATAGCAGGGGTACTATTTTCGACCTTTGGCAAGGCGTCCGTACAGCTGGGGCTTAGTTTGGTGAGGTAAAATGAGGTGGGCTTAAGCGGGTAATTGGGCCATAAATGGGTCATACAGTGGTAAATTTCTCATATATATATATATATATAAATAAATAAACCAAATGGACCTCACCGGTCCAAACTTAAGATGGTAAAAGTCGAGGGACGGACTGAGACCTGGCTAGATCCAGTTTTTTAATCAGATCCTAATAACTGAACCAATTTTTTAACGGGTCCAAAGGGGATCGGGGCCTGTTAAAATGTCGGGTCCAGTACCCATTGACAGCCCTGCAAACAGCCCTTAAGCATTACACATGAGCAGCTAACCCAAGGTGTGAGAGACAGAACCAACGAGCTCATCGGGCCGGTGAGATTTTCTGTGGATGGCCCATTCACAGTTTATTTACACGTGCATGACACGTGTATGAAAGTGAGTGGTCAATGGGAATGGATTAGGTGACACCCGGGACTCACCCAAGACTGTGCGGCCCTTCCCCGAGGCATACCTGAAGTATGTACTCTGTATCCACATGGTCCATCCGTTTTCCCAAATCAGTTTAAGGCATTATCCCAAAAATAAAGCAGAACCAATTATCAAGTGGACTATACCATAGGAAACAGTGGTGATTGACCGTTAATCGGCCACAAAAGTTTTGCATCAAGCTGATATTTGTTTTTTCATCCGGGCTTATGTGACCTTATCAACGGATATGATAGCAAATAAAAACTATGGAAATATTAAGATAGACTCTAAAAAGTTTTTAATGGTAGGGCTTTCAATAACCACTTTTTTTTTATGGTATGGTCCACCTAGTAATTGAATTTGATTCATTTTTTGGATAATGCCTTAAATTGAATTAAAAAAATTGATGGACGGTATATCAATGTAGGCCCTGCGACGAGGGCAGTACTATTTTGGTTGAGGCCGGGGTACCACCTAATCTGCTCCCGTGATCGAGGACTTAGATTTTATGGTCTAGCATTGGACACCTGCTCCATCAGAAAACATGTAGAAAATGGATGTAGATTGCGTCCTACCCGACCCTTTTCTAGCCATGAACGGGCTTTTGTAGTTGGCCTACCATGATATATCTGTTTATCCACCTTGTTCATCCCTTATCTCCTGTCATTTTATGATATGTGTACAAATAGGAGGCAGATCTAATGCTCACGTGGATCATACTAAATAATAAGCTTGTGTTGCATTAAATGCAACAGTCATGTGTTGTAGTCCACTTTCGCATTGGATCTTAATCATTTCTGTGCTTATGCTTTAAAATGATCCAAGAAAAGGAATTGACGCATGGATAAATAGATATATCACATAGTTACTCTGTTGGGACCACTTTGTGAATGCATGTGGTTTATCCACACCGATCCATTCGTTTTCCATATTATTTTAGGGTTCAACCCAAAATTGATGCATAGACAAAGCTCAAGTGGACCATACCTCAGGAAAAGGTGGAAGTATTGATTTCCACCGTTGAAAACTTTCTAAGGCCCCAAGTGATGTTTATTTGTCATCTAACCTGTTCATGAGATCATACACACATGGATGAATGGAAAAAACAAATATTAGCTTAGATTTAAAACTTCGGTTGCCCCCAAGAATTTTCCAACGGTAGATGTTCAATTCACAGTGTTTCCGGTGGTGTGGTGCACTTGAGATTTTGATATTCTCCATTTTTCGGATAAAGCCTTAAAATTATGTGGTAAAAGAGTTGGACGGAGTGGATATAATGCATGAATGACAGTGGGGTCCACAGAGTTTACTCACTACGCTTAGCGGACTGAGTTACTCGGTACGCAATCCGTTTCGCGTAGAAAATGGATAGCAACGGCAATCAGAACTAGTCACGTTGGGAGAACAGTGATGTCACATTTATTTATTTATTATTATTTTCCTGCACCAACACCGTGGGACGCGGATTGCATCCTACCCCCGCCCGGGCAGAGCTTTGTGGGGCCCACCATGATTTAAGTGTTTTATCCACGCCTCGCTTTTCTCAGATCATTTGAAGTCATGAAGAAAAAAACGAATGAAGAATATAAAAAATTCCAGTGGACCACATCAAAGTAAGCTGTAGTGACTACGACATCCACTGTTAAAACCTTTCTACGGGCTACCGTGATGTTTTTTTTACCATATAATCTATTCATAATGTCATGCAGACGTGGATGAAGTGAAAACAAAAATATCAGCTTGATCCGATCATTCTCCAGCTTATAAGAAGTTTTTAATGGTGGATGTTTAATCCCCACTTCTGGGCCACTTAAGCCCTGGATCTGCCTCATTTTTGTTCCATATCTAAAATGATCTGAGACAAATGATTAACGGAGTAGATAAAACACTTACATCACGGTGGGCCCCGCAGAGCCCTGCTCGGAAAGATTACCGTCCGGGCGGGGGTAGGACGCAATCCGCGTCCAACACTCATGCACCTTATTTTGGCCAATCCGCCTCTCAAGTATGGCATCCTGAGACGTGTGTAAGATCTAAACCAGTCATCAGGTGGATCCCATTATACAAATGATGGAGATTTCTTGGTGTCATAGCTGGTGATCGCATTGGTACATTGTGCGATGATCGTCTTTCCAATTCTGACCATTATACAAAGGACCGAACCACATACAACAGTAGAGGCGGGCATCGGGCCGAGTCGGATCGGATTCGGTCCAACTCGACCGATTCGAAATTTGCGGGGTGTGAACCAAACTCGATCGAGCACCGATCTGGGATCCGAGTCATCGGACCCGAAAGATCCGAACTCGTTGACTTAGAAACCGATCCGCATCCGACCCAATGTCGAAAACCCGAGTCGGATCGGACTGGAAAGGTTGGTTATTCTCATTGTTTCTTTGCGGTGTGATGTACTTAAAATTTAGTACCAACACACGAAATGATATGGAAAAAATGATGGACGGTGTGGATGAACCAAAAAAATTCAATGACCCCACACAAGCTCACACCACCTTGTAGCTTCTGAAGAAGCTACACGTGACCTCGTTTCATGGCTTCTGGAGAAGCTTCACATCTCACGATGCTATTGAATAGGGTGTACTAACAAGCTAACAAAAGAAATTAAAAAAAAAAAAAAATGTAGTGCTTTGTTGACTCAACATATCAACATATCGTGGGGCCCACTTATCGGTCTTATTCTTAATATTAGGGATCTTTCTATGGTAGGATATGCATGATGAGCGGCTTGGATATTGACGTACGTATTCTTATTTTCCACGTGTGAAAAACCAGTACTTGAAAAAAAAAAAAAAAGCTCAGGCATGAGTGCACTTGGCATTCTAAGGCAACCGTACCACAACTTCTGGTACTGTAACATCTTTTCGCCCAAAATACCAACTGTATATAAAATCAGGGCCATGGAAAAGATAAAAGTGGCCATGAAATCACTATCCTCTAGAATTATATCGGTTAGATCACTAGGTGGGCCACATGTATACGTTGAATTAGACCGTCGGTTGTCCATTTATTCTGACGGTGTTACCCAACCGATGAGCCTACCAGCATGAATTTTGTCTTTGATTAATTTTCGTAGTGGGGCCTACCCTCTACATGGTAAGGATGATCTGCATGTAGTATCTTGACAAAAAGATAGTATGGTACCGCAAGTTGTGGTACGTAGCCTGTAGTTGATCCGTTCTCACAAAAAAAAAAAAAAGTCGAGCCAAACCGTCGCTACAAGGCTGGTCTAGGTACGTGTCGTGCTTGAGACGAGCACCGGCACTCCTCGAGCTCCGAGTTGTAAGAGCAGGTGGGCCACGGGTTAGGCTGCGACGTGACGTTACCAAGTTACGTGGGCCCCACTATGATGTATGTGTTGTATTCACACCGTCCATCCATTTTGAGATATCATTTTAGAACATGAACCAAAGATGGAAGCGAGATAAAAATTTGTAGTTGACCCACCACGAGAAAACAGTGGGAGAGTGATGCCCACCGTTGAAACTATCCTACGGCCCACCATAATGTTTATTTGAAATCCAAATTGTTCAAAAGTTAAAAACGACGTGAAAGAAGGAAAACACAAATATCGGGTTGACACGAGACTCTCGTGGCTTTTAGAAGTTTTTAATGGTGGGCGTCAACTTTGCCCACTATTTTCTTTCTTTGGGGTCCACTGGAGCTTTGGATTTAACTCATTCTTTGGATCTTGCCCTAAAATGATCTCTCTAAATGGATGAACCGCGTGGATACAAAAGATACATCATGGTGGGGTCCACAAAATTTAGTGAATTCTTCGGTGGCGACTACGGCTACTAACCATGTCGATGCTAATCCGCGCTTAGATTAGAGGGAGAGGAAGAGTTGCGAGAGACAAGAGAGACAGAGAGAGATAGAGAGAGAGAGAGAGAGAGAGAGAGAGAGATTTAAATAAACCTGAGGAGCGACTGCAATGTATCCATGAGAAGCAATGTGTTGAAGGATGGCGGAGTAGCAGCTGTTGGTGAGACAAAAGCCATGGAAGAAAACCACCACTTGGATATTCTCCACCTTGTTGGAGTCTTGATTAATAGAGGCTTTGGAGGTGATGAGCTTTGAGCCTCCACAACCTTTACACTCGGCTTCCCTACTTCAAACACATCTCTCTCTCTCTCTCTCTCTCTCTCTCTCTCTCTCTCTCTCTCTCTCTCTCTCTCTCTCTCTCTCTCGGGCGGGAGAGTTTTGGGAAAAAAAAAACGGGTAGGGTAAAAAGAGTTTTAGGTTTGGTGAAAAAAAGGGTATTTATACATATATCCCTCAGAGAATGAGAGAATAACGGATATAGGGAGATAGAGAGAAATAGAGAGTACATTGGGCGGGATTTTTTGGCGCCGAACCTTAAGTCTAGGCGATAAAAGTTATATATATATATACACACAGGTCGGGTCGGGTCTGTTCGGGTCGGATCCTATCGGGTCGGATTTCGGGTCAGGTCGGTTTGGAACATGGTCTATCTGGAACAGATTCGAAAATATTTCGGATCTGGTTTCTGCTACCCGATCCTGCCCGATCTTGACCATCGGTTCTGTTCGAATCGGGTCTGATCGGGTCGGATCCAACGGATAGGGTATAAAATGCCCACCTCTAATAGCAGGGGAGTGGATTAGGTGAGACCCCGGCCTCACCCAAGATGGTGCCTCTTTTACCACGGGCCCACCTTGATGTGTGTATTCTGCATCCACGCCATCCATCCGTTTTTACAGCTCATTTTAGTGCGGTATTAAGAAAATGAAGTAGATTCAATTATCAGGTGGACCATACCATAGGAAACAGTGGTGATTGAATGAACTACCATTCAAAAGTTCTTAGGGCCCACTTTAATGTTTCCATGTTTCCATATTATTTATTTTCCTTCCAATCCGTTGATAAGATAACATACACATGATGAAAGTAAAAGAAGACAAAAAAAAAAACAAAAAAAAAAAAAAAAAAAAAAGACAAAAAACAAAAAACAAATATCAACTTCATACAAAACTTTTGTAGCTTATTAACGGTCAATTATCACTCTTCCCTATGGTATGGTCCACCTAATTACCGGATCTGCTTTGTTTTTTTAATAATACCTTGAAATAATTTTAAAAAGCAGATGAACGACTTGGATATAGAATACATGCATCAAGGTTGGCCCTACGCCAAGGACCGTACTGTATTTGGTGAGTTTCGTGCGGGTCTCACCTAATCGTGTACTACACTTAGGGTGTACATGTACCACGCTCGGCCTGAAAAAATCAGAATTTTGAGCAAAATGGAACTAGTTCAAAATTAGAGTTGGACATAAGTTGAATTGAGACCAGGGGCTGCATGGCTTGACCCGGCTCGGCCACTAGCTAACCTTGATTCGAACTCGGCTCGGCTCGGTCCTTGAGCTTTGATTGACAACAATGGCTCGTTCTCAATTTGGTCAGTAGCTCAGGCCAGTTTAAGCCAAGTTCAAGCCAAGATCGAGCATTTGCAGCATTTTCTCAAATACATGGAGTGCACCTTCAATTTCTCACGGAATGTAAAACAGCAGCATCGGTTTATAAATATTTCATCAAACACTTAATAGACAACATTAAAAATCAAGATATAAGGGTATTTGTTTCATATCCGTACATTCCTCCCCACTAGCCGGCACTTCATTGAGTCATTTCATCAAACACATGCTGAGCAACATCAATATTAAAATAACTGAGTCACCGAACTGGTTCGATCCGAGTTCGATTTGAACATCAATATTAAAATAACCGAGTCACCAAACTGATTAGATCTGAGTTCGATTCGAGTTGGGGCTCGATTTGAGTCGAGTCGATTCAGGCAAGCTCGAACTAGGCTCGAAATTTGTTCGAGCTCAAAAAATCAGCTCGACTCGGCTCGAATCGGTTTCGAACCAAGTTGAGCAAGCTAACTAAGCTAACTCAATTTGTGTACAGCTCCATTCAAAATTTAGGCCAAAACCTACTTCAGCCCCAGTGTGTTGACCACCCTAACAACACAAACGCGGATTGTGTTCTGCCCCTACAAGGAGCCGACTAGGTACGCACAGCATCACCCAAGATGGTGCCTATAGTAGGACCCACTTTGATGTATATATTCTATATCCACGTGGTCTATCCATTTTTTGCATATTATTTTAAGGCATGGGCGGAAAAATGAAGCAAATCCAAATCCCAAGTAAACATGTTATAAGAAACAAGGATGATTGACCATTAAAAACTTTTTTTTTTTTTTGGTGGGAAATAATAGTTTTGGATCAAGATGATATTTGGTTTTTTCCCTTTATCCAAGTTTTTTTTTTTTTAACCTTTTCAAGCAAATAAACATCACCGAAACATTAGGGTGGGACGACGAGATGAGTACAATGATACCCACCATTGAATCCTTCCTAGGACCTACCATGATGGTTATTTACCATCCAACCTCTTCATAAGATCACACCGACCGGGATGAAAGGACAACACAAATATCACCTTGATCTAAAACTTTTGTGACTCCAAAAAAAGGTTTTCAATGATAGACGTTTAATCTCCCAATATTCCATATAGTGTGGTCCATTTGTGCTTTAGATTTACCTCATTTTTAGACTCATGCCCTAAAATGATATGAAAAAATTGATGAACTATGCTGATATAACACATACATTGTGAAGGGGCTCACAAAGCTTTGCACATCAACACACTACCGACCTACTCTGCTCTACATTAAGCAATCCGAGTCCCATGTACCAACCTAGACGGATTGCATGGTGTGCCACACACTACTTGATCTCCCTGTGTTGACCTAACCAAGTTCCATGGGGCCTAACGATGATGTATATGTTATATCCAAATCGTCTGTAGATTTTGCGTGAACATTTTAAGGCTTGAGCCCAAGACAGATCCAAAGCTCAATTGGACCACACTGCATAAAGCAATGAGGATTGAACGTCTACCATTGAAACTTTCTTGGGATCGCAAAGTTTTGGATCAATTTAGTATATATAATTTTTTCTATTTCATCCAAGATTTTCAGACTTATGAACAATTTTGATGGCAAATAAACATCATGGAGGGCACTTAGTAATGCTTCAATGGCACAAATCATTGTCCCCACTGCTTCTTGTGACGTGGTCCACTTGAGCCTTAGATATTACTCATTTTCCGGTTCAAACCTTATAATGATCTCGCCAAATGAATGAAAGGTGTGGATACAATAAATACATTATGGTAGGGCTCACGAACTTGGACGTCAACACAGGTAAGCACACCACGTAATCCGCTACCTCATCGGCCATTCATATCCGTTTAATTAGATACCTGGTGAGAAAAGAAAGAAAGGAGAGGTGGCTTTACAAAAGAAAGTTCTCTGAGGGGGCTCTGTTTTACTTCATTCCTCTTGCTTAGTCATTTCCAGGTTGGTAAGGAGACGCGTTTTCCGCATTGACCTCTCCAATACGGAGCTTCGAGCTTATTGGTGGCCGTCTTGAAGCTCTGTGGCCCACTATGATATATGTGTTTTATCCATGCCATTCATTTTCGGGCATCATTCCAAAAATGAGGCAGATCCAAAGTTCAAGTGGACCACACCATAGGAAATAATAAAGATTGATGTTTGCCTACCGTTGAAATTAAAACTTATTGTGAGACGCATAAGTTTTGTATGAAGCTGATTTTTATGTTTTTACTTCGTTCAAATTCACGTGACTTAATGAAACAGATTGGATACCAATTAAACATGCAGTGAGCGCTGCTGGGAAAGTTTCAACGGTGGGTGTCACCACACCCACTAGCTCTAATGGTGTGGTCTACTTGAACTTTGGATCTACCTCATTTTTGAGCTTGGATCTTAAGCTCACAACATTAATAGATAGATAAAGCACATATATCATGGTGGGGCCCACAGAGCTTTCCTAGCACCGGCCATGCCAAGCCCTGTACTTGAGGAGTCACTATTAAATATGAGTCCTTGGGCCCACCATGATGTTTGTGAGAAATCAACTTTGTCCATCCATTTTTCCAGATCATGCTAGTATATGGGCCCAAAAATGAAGCAATCCAAAACTCAAGTGGGCGGCATGACGAAGTAGTGAGGATTAAACATCTACCATTGAAACATTCATGGGGCCACAAAATATTTGGATCAGGGTAACATCTTTCGTGTTCTCAGCTCATCTTAGCAGGAGTGGCTTATGAACGGTATGGATGGCATATAAACATCACTGTGGACCTAGGGAGGTTTCAATAGTAGTCATTTCCGTACCCACTTTTTCCTATTGTGTGGCCCATTTAAGTTTTGGATTTGCCTCATTTTTGGGCCCAAGTCCTAACATGATCGGGGCAAAGCACATGGACCGGGTGGATTTCTCACAAACATCATGGTGGCCCCACTTAACTTTCTGTAGCAGGCAATCTGCGATTGGCTAGTAAGACAGCCACATTAATAAACCCACTAAAGAGTAATTAAAGTTAAGAAGCTTACGTAAGAAGATGATACTACTACCAGCTACTAAATAAACAGCAGGAGGGAGCTGCCCTGCCAACACGACTAAAGCCATTAGATGTTGATACCTTTACCTAAGCATAGCTCATTTTTTCTAACTAACCTGGAATAAAAAGTAAATCACCTGCAGTATTATACCTTTCATCACCCGAAATGTAAGAACCAGGAGTACTTAGCCTTTCCCGCATCAGGGCGAGTAAAACATATGGTCATTCTCACGTTTGTATCTACCAAGTCATGCATTGACTTTGAGACGACTCATGTAATGAAAAGTGAAATTCATCCATTTATAGGATTTTGGGATTTTAAATTGCATAGCGTCATGAGATGAGAAGACCTGGCTACAGTACACCTCCTATGCATAGAATGGTGAAAAGGTCCATGCGTAAACCTCAATCTCATACCCTGCTTGCCTTTTGCTTCTGGTGCATACATTTCTTGTGTTTGGTGGAGAGATGCAAAGCTCAAGCTATAAGTAATGCTACGACAGACTCATCTGAAGGTATGCATCATTAGAATCTCTCTGTCTCTCATGAAAATTTAGAGTTTCACCTGAACAAAAATTCTATTCTCTCTTGTTTCTAATCTTTTGATTGAAAACCAACTGCAATTGCAAACATCCGTGGGCCACCAGATTTTTGTGGATCAAGTAAGTGGTGCAATTTCTTCAGCTGAGACCCATCCATGTTGTGGACCACCAGATTGATGGTTTGTATCTTCCATTCATTTTTATTTTATTTTTTTCATGTTTTCTTGGATCCGAAAATGGTGTTGAGTTGCTTACATATGGACTAAAGAAATGATACATAGCAGTACTATAAGTGCGAAGATCACATATCATACCATTCCAGCCATCCGATCAATAGCCTATCAAATGGATGAACAAGATCATTTAAACAAAAGCAGGTTCAATCAACAATCAGCCGTCTCTTTGTTTGGGCCGATCATATGAGAATTAATTTTCTCATGCAATCTTGACCATCCCATGTCCGTGAAATGTGCACCGGACCTAATGGACGGTCTGAGTAAAACAATTGGACCGTCCAATTGTCCTGATGCAGCGTCAAAGTTTTTAATTTATTTAAGCTAAGATCTACCGCTCATTGGATTTTCATATCCAATCCAGTCCTATATTGAGAGATAAAAGCATTTAGGTGTCTTTGGCATGTTTGGGTGTCCACCAAATCCCAACCGACTGCATCCATGAACAGGGAAAGATACTTAGGTTGCATTTGGATGCATCATAGGATTGGATTTTGCAATAATTATCCAATTGGTGGATATCAATTGGAAGAATGGAAATAAAAAACATCAACGGTCCAAATTCAACTACAAAAATAAGATGAGAGGATGGTTAGATCAGTTCTAATTTCAACCAATTTTCAATCGACAATGGGACTCGAGAATTTAATGGTCGAAATTTGCAAAAATGTAGATTATGTACGGTGAATGATATACCAAAACCTTATATTGGTCTATTATCCGTGGCTGAGAATGATTCAGCTTTTCAATTTTACTTTCCATTGGAAGCGGGATTGCGTACTGAGTAACTCGGTACGTTGAGTAAATTTTCTGGTGTCCACAGTGATGTATGTATTTTATTCACTTTGTCCATCCATTTTAACAAATAATTTTATTGCTTGAACCTAAAAATGAAATATATCCAAATCTCAAGTGAAACACACCATAGGAAACAGTGTGAATTGAACATCTACCCTTAAAAATTTCTTGGGGGCCACACAAGTTTTGTATCAAGCTTGTATTTTTTTTTTTTCCTTCATCCACGTCTGTGTGATCTTATGAACAGTTGGATGAGAAATAAACATCATTGTGGGCTCTAGAAAGATTTCAACGGTGGAAGTCATTATTATTACAACTGTTTCCAATGGTATGGTCCACTTGAGCATTGGGTATGCTTAAATTTTGGTCTCAACCGCTAAAATAAGATGGAAAAACGGATAGACAACGTGGATAGATCAGATCACATGGGTGTTACCCACCTGAATTTTGGAAGCCAATTAATTATGGTGGGTGCATGTTGTGAATGAATTGGAGGGCATATACAAAATACAATGGGCCTCACATGCAATCTAGATCACATGGGTGTTGCCCACCTGAATTTTGGAAGCCAATTAATACTAATCACTTAAGAGTTTACCTAGAATTTAAAATGCAAGGTAATTGACCGCGGACTCCAATCACTCCCTAACACTCTGTGAAATCCGTGTTCCATAAAAAAGAATAAGAGTGCGTTGATGTGAAACATGTTCTTCGGAGAAAGGTCTTCAAGATTTCACGTTTATCAATGCATTGACGTCCTCTCATAAAAAGAATTCACTTAGGCTTGAGTAGAATGCAACGTGGAAGATGTAATGTGATAGTATGATGGAGATTATACGGAGATTTAGTGAAGAAAATGGGTGAAAATAAGAAATAGGAATGATAGAAGTGAGTCCAGACGTGTATTTCGGCATAAAGGAGATAATGGAATGAAATTGATATAGGAGGGGTACTATTTTCGACCTTTGGCAAGGCGTCCGTACAGCTGGGGCTTATTTTGGTGAGGTAAAATGAGGTGGGCTTAAGCGGGTAATTGGGCCATAAATGGGTCATACAGTGGTAAATTTCTCATATATATATATATATATAAACTAAATGGACCTCACCGGTCCAAACCTAAGATGGTAAAAGTCGAGGGACGGACTAAGACCTGGCTAGATCCAGTTTTTTAATCAGATCCTGATAATTGAACCAATTTTTTAACGGGTCCAAAGGGGATCGGGGCCTGTTAAAATGTCGGTCCAAGATGCCCATTGGCATGACCACCGCAAACCCTTAAGCATTACACATGAGCAGCTAACCCAAGGTGTGAGAGACAGGGCAACGCAGGCTCATCTGGCCAGTCAGATTTTCTGTGGATGGCCCATTCACAGTTAATTTACACGTGCATGACACGTGTATGAAAGTGAGTGGTCAATGGGAATGGATTAGGTGACACCCAAGACTCACCCAAGACTGTGCGGCCCTTCCCGCAGGGCATACCCTGAAGTATGTACTCTGTATCCACACGGTCCATCTGTTTTCCCAAATCAGTTTAAGAATTATCCCAAAAATAAAGCAGAACCAATTATCAAGTGGACTATACCATAGGAAACAGTGGTGATTGACTGTTAATCGGCCACAAAAGTTTTGCATCAAGCTGATATTTGTTTTTTCATCCGGGCTTATGTGACCTTATCAACGGATATGATAGCAAATAAAAACTATGGAAATATTAAGATAGACTCTAAAAAGTTTTTAATGGTAGGGCTTTCAATAACCACTTTTTTTTATGGTATGGTCCACCTAGTAATTGAATTTGATTCATTTTTTGGATAATGCCTTAAATTGAATTAAAAAAATTGATGGACGGTATATCAATGTAGGCCCTGCGACGAGGGCAGTACTATTTTGGTTGAGGCCGGGGTACCACCTAATCGCTCCCGTGATCGAGGACTTAGATTTTATGGTCTAGCATTGGACACCTGCTCCATCAGAAAACATGTAGAAAATGGATGTAGATTCCGTCCTACCCCACCCTTTTCTAGCCATGAACGGGCAATTTTGTAGTTGGCCTACCATGATATATCTGTTTATCCACCTTGTTCATCCCTTATCTCCTATCATTTTATGATATGTGTACAAATAGGAGGCAGATCTAATGCTCACGTGGATCATACTAAATAATAAGCTTGCGTTGCATTAAATGCAAGAGTCATGTGTTGTAGTCCACTTTCGCATTGGATCTTAATCATTTCGTGCTTATGCTTTAAAATGATCCAAGAAAAGGAATGGACGGCATGGATAAATAGATATATCACATAGTTACTCTGTTGGGACCACTGTGAATGCATGTGGTTTATCCACACCGTCCATTCGTTTTCCATATTATTTTAGGGTTCAACCCAAAATTGATGCATAGAAAAAGCTCAAGTGGACCATACCTCAGAAAAGGTGGAAGTATTGATTTCCACCGTTGAAAACTTTCTAAGGCCCCAAGTGATGTTTATTTGTCATCTAACTTTGTTCATGAGATCATACACACATGGATGAATGGAAAAAACAAATATTAGCTTAGATTTAAAACTTCGGTTGCCCCAAGAATTTTCCAACGGTAGATGTTCAATTCACAGTGTTTCCGGTGGTGTGGTGCACTTGAGATTTTGATATGCTCCATTTTTCGGATAAAGCCTTAAAATTATGTGGTAAAAGAGTTGGACGGAGTGGATATAATGCATGAATGACAGTGAGGTCCACAGAGTTTACTCACTACGCTTAGCGGACTGAGTTACTCGGTACGCAATCCGCTTCGCGTAGAAAATGGATAGCAACGGCAATCAGAACTAGTCACGTTGGGAGAACAGTGATGTCACATTTATTTATTTATTATTATTTTCCTGCACCAACATCGTGGGACGCGGATTGCGTCCTACCCTCTCCCGGGCAGGGCTTTGTGGGGCCCACCATGATTTAAGTGTTTTATCCACGCCTCGCTTTTCTCAGATCATTTGAAGTCATGAAGAAAAAAATGAATGAAGAATATAAAAATTTCCAATGGACCACATCAAAGTAAGCTGTAGCGATTACGACATCCATTGTTAAAACCTTTCTACAGGCTACCGTGATGTTTTTTTACCATATAATCTATTCATAATGTCATGCAGACGTGGATGAAGTGAAAACAAAAATATCAGCTTGATCCGATCATTCTCCAGCTTATAAGAAGTTTTTAATGGTGGATGTTTAATCCCCACTTTCTGGGCCACTTAAGCCCTGGATCTACCTCATTTTTGTTCCATATCTAAAATGATCTGAGACAAATGATTAACGGAGTAGATAAAACACTTACATCACGGTGGGCTCCACAGCCACCCCACAGGAAGGATTACCGTCCCAGGCGGGGTAGAGCATAATCCGCGTCCAAGACTCGTGCACCTTATTTTGGCCAATCCCCTCTCAAGTATGGCAACCTGAGACGTGTGTAAGATCTAAACCAGTCATCAGGTGGATCCCATTATACAAATGATGGAGATTTCTTAGTGTCATAGCTGGTGATCGCATTGGCTGTTGTGCGATGATCGTCTTTCCAATTCTGACCATTATACAAAAGGACCAAACCACAGTACAACTTGAGTAGTCGGGCATCGGACCGAGTCGGATCGGATTCGGTCCAACTCGACCAGTTTCTAAATTTGCAGGGTGTGAACCAAACTCGATCAGAACCGATACCGGATCCGAGTCATCAGACCCGAACTCTATTGACTTAGAACCGATCCGCATCCGACCAGGTCAGGAAACCCGAGTCGGATCGGACTGGGAAAGGTTCAGATTTATTCTCATTGTTTACTACAATGTGATGTACTTAAAATTTAGTACCAATGCCTGAAATGATATGGAAAAACTGATGGACGGTGTTGATGAACCAAAAATTCAATACGGCCCCACAAGCTCACACCACCTTGTAGCTTCCTGAAGAAGCTACACGTGACCTCGTTCATGGCTTCTGGAGAAGCTTCACATCTCACGATGCTATTGAATAGGGTGTACTAACAAGCTAACAGAAGAAAAAAAATGTAGTGCTTTGTTGACTCAACATATCAACATATCTGTGGGGCCCACTTATCAGTCTTATTCTTAATATTAGGGATCTTTCTATGGTAGGATATGCATGATGAGCGGCTTGGATATTGCGTACGTATTCTTATTTTCCACGTGTGAAAAACCAGTACTTGAAAAAAAAAAAAAAAAAAAGCTCAGGCATGAGTGCACTTGGCATTCTAAGGCAACCGTACCACAACTTCTGGTACTGTAACATCTTTTTGCCCAAAATACCAACTGTATATAAAATCAGGGCCATGGAAAAGATAGAAGTGGCCATGAAATCACTATCCTCTGGAATCATATCGGTCAGATCACTAGGTGGGCCACATGTATACATTGAATTAGACCGTCGGTTGTCCATTTATTCTGACGGTGTTACCCAACCGATGAGCCTACCAACATGAATTTTGTGCTGATTAATTTTCATAGTGGGGCCTACCCTCTACATGGTAAGGATGATCTGCACAGGTAGTATCTGACGAAAAAGATAGTATGGTACCGCAAGTTGTGGTACGTAGCCTGTAGTTGATCCGTTCTCACAAAAAAAAAAAAAAAAAAAAAAGTCGAGCCAAACCGTCGCTACAAGCCGGTCTAGGTACATGTCGTGCGCAGACGAGCACTGGCACTCCTCGAGCTCCGAGTTGTAAGAACGGGTGGGCCGCGGGTTACGCTACTGACGTGACGTCACCAAGTTCTGTGGGCCCCACTATGATGTATGTGTTGTATTCACACCGTCCATCCATTTTGAGATATCATTTTAGAACATGAACCAAAGATGGAAGCGGATAAAAATTTGTAGTTGACCCACCACAGAAAACAGTGGGGAGAGTGATGCCCACCGTTGAAACTATCCTACGGCCCACATAATGTTTATTTGAAATCCAGCCTGTTCAAAAGTTAAAAACGACGTGAAAGAAGGGAAAACACAAATATCAGGTTGACCTGAGACTCTCGTGGCTTTTAGAAGTTTTTAATGGTGGGCGTCACTGCCCCACTATTTTCCTTGCTGGGGTCCACTGGAGCTTTGGATTTAACTCATTCTTTAGATCTTGCCCTAAAATGATCTCTAAATGGATGAACGGCGTGGATACAAAAGATACATCATGGTGGGGGCCAAAAATTTAGTGACGTCACTTCGGTGCGACTGCGGCTACTAACTTTGTCGATAGCTAATCCGCGCCCGATTTAGAGGGAGAGGAAGAGTTGCGAGACAAGAGAGAGAGAGAGAGAGAGAGAGAGAGAGAGAGAGAGAGAGAGAGAGAGATTTAAATAAACACGAGGAGCGATCGCAATGTATCCATGAGAAGCAATGTGTTGAAGGATGGCGGAGTAGCATGGTACATTGGTGAGACAAAAGCCATGGAAGAAAACCACCACTGGATATTCTCCTCGCTTACGTTGGAGTCTTGATTAATAGAGGCTTTGGAGGTGATGAGCTTTGAGCCTCCACAACCTTTACACTCGGCTTCCCTACTTCAAACACATCTCTCTCTCTCTCTCTCTCTCTCTCTCTCTCTCTCTCTCTCTCTCTCTCTCTCTCGGCGGAGAGTTTTGGGAAAAAAAAAAAAAATGGGTAGGGTAAAAAGAGTTTTAGGTTTGGTGAAAAAAGGGTATTTATACATATATCCCTCGAGAAATGAGAGAATAACGGATATAGGAGATAGAGAGAAATAGAGAGTACATTGGGCGGGATTTTTTGGCGCCGAACCTCAAGTCTAGGCGATAAAAATTTATATATATATATATATATATATATATATATATATATATATATATATATATATATACACACAGTCGGGTCGGGTGCATTTCGGGTCGAGATCCTATCGGGTCGGATTTCGGGTCAGGTCGGGTTGGAACATGGTCTATCTGGAACAGATTCGAAAATATTTCGGATCTGGTTTCTGTTACTCGAGCCTGCCCAATCTTGACCATCGGTTCTGTTCGAATCGGGTCTGATCGGGTCGAATCCAGTGGATCGGGTATAAAATGCCCACCTCTAATAGTAGGGGAGTGGATTAGGTGAGACCCCGGCCTCACCCAAGATGGTGCCTCTTTTACCACGGGCCCACCTTGATGTGTGTATTCTGCATCCACGCCATCCATCCATTTTTACAGCTCATTTTAGTGCGGTATTAAGAAAATGAAGTAGATTCAATTATCAGGTGGACCATACCATAGGAAACAGTGGTGATTGAATGAACTACCATTCAAAAGTTCTTAGGGCCCACTTTAATGTTTCCATGTTTCCATAGTATTTATTTTCCTTCCAATCCGTTGATAAGATAACATACACATGATGAAAGTAAAAGAAGACAAAAAAACAAAAAAAAAATAAAAACAAAAAAAAGAAACAAAAGACAAAAAACAAAAAACAAATATCAACTTCATACAAAACTTTTGTAGCTTATTAACGGTCAATTATCACTCTTCCCTATGGTATAGTCCACCTAATTACTGGATCTGCTTTGTTTTTTTAATAATACCTTAAAATAATTTTAAAAAGCAGATGAACGACATGGATATAGAATACATGTATCAAGGTTGGCCCTACGCCAAGGACCGTACTGTATTTGGTGAGTTTCGTGCGGGTCTCACCTAATCGTGTACTACACTTGTACATGTACCACGCTCGGCCTGAAAAAATCAGAATTTTGAACAGGGGCTAGAACTAGTTCAAAATTAGAGTTGGACATAAGTTGAACTGAGACCAGACTGGCATGGCTTGACCCAGCTCAGCCACTAGCTAACCCAGTTCGAACTCAGCTCGGCTCGGTCCTTGAGCCTGATTGGCCAGCGCGGCTCGTTCAATGGCCATACTCACCTAATCGTGTACTACACTTAGGGTGTACATGTACCATGCTCGGCCTGAAAAAATCAGAATTTTGAACAGGGGCTGGAACTAGTTCAAAATTAGAGTTGGACATAAGTTGAACTGAGACCAGACTGGCATGGCTTGACCTGGCTCGGCCACTAGCTAACCCAGTTCGAACTCAGCTCGGCTCGGTCCTTGAGCCTGATTGGCCAGCGCGGCTCGTTCTCAATTCGGTCAGTAGCTCAGGCCAGTTTAAGCCAAGTTCAAGCCAAGATCGAGCATCTGCAGCATTTTCTCAAATACATGGAGTGCACCTTCAATTTCTTACAGAATGTAAAACAGCAGCATCGATTTATAAGTATTTCATCAAACACTCAATAGACAACATAAAAATCAAGATATAAGGGTATTTGTTTCATATCCGTACATTCCTCCCCACTAGCCGGCACTTCGTTGAGTCATTTCATCAAACACTTGCTGAGCAACATCAATATTAAAATAACTGAGTCACCGAACTGGTTCGATCCGAGTTCGATTTGAACATCAATATTAAAATAACCGAGTCACCAAACTGATTAGATCTGAGTTCGATTCGAGTTGGGGCTCGATTTGAGTCGAGTCGATCTCAGGCAAGCTCGAACTAGGCTCGAAATTTGTTCGAGCTCAAAAAATATGCTCGACTCGGCTCAAATTCAGTTTCGAACCAAGTTGAGCAAGCTAACTAAGCTAACTCAATTTGTGTACAGCTCCATTCAAAATTTAGGCCAAAACCTACTTCACCCCAGTGTGTTGACCACCCTAACAACACAAACGCGGATTGTGTTCTGCCCCTACAAGGAGCCGACTAGGTACGCACAACATCACCCAAGATGGTGCCTATAGTAGGACCCACTTTGATGTATATATTCTATATCCCCGTAGTCTATCCATTTTTTGCATATTATTTTAAGGCATGGGCGGAAAAATGAAGCAAATCCAAATCCCAAGTAAACATGTTATAAGAAACAAGGATGATTGACCATTAAAAACTTTTTTTTTTTTGGTGGGAAATAATAGTTTTGGATCAAGATGATATTTGTTTTTTTCCCTTTATCCAAGTTTTTTTTTAAAAACCTTTTCAAGCAAATAAACATCACCGAAACATTAGGGTGGGACGACGAGATGAGTACAATGATACCCACCATTGAATCCTTCCTAGGACCTACCATGATGGTTATTTACCATGATGGTAAAAGTCGAGGGACGGTGAGACACAGCTAGATCCGCTTTTTAATCGAGATCCCGATAATCCCGAACCAATTTTTTAACGGGTCCAAAGGGGATCGGGGCCATTAAAATGTCGGGTCCAAGTACCCATTGATGACCACAAATGGCCCTTAAGCATTACACATGAGCAGCTAACCCAAGGTGTGAGAGACAGGGCAACGCAGGCTCATCTGGCCAGATGGCCCATTCACAGTTAATTTACACGTGCATGACACGTGTATGAAAGTGAGTGGTCAATGGGAATGGATTAGGTGACATCCGGGACTCACCCAAGACTGTGCGGCCCTTCCCGCAGGGCATACCTGAAGTATGTACTCTGTATCCACACAGTCCATCTGTTTTCCCAAATCAGTTTAAGGCATTATCCCAAAAATAAAGCAGAACCAATTATCAAGTGGACTATACCATAGGAAACAGTGGTGATTGACCGTTAATCGGCCACAAAAGTTTTGCATCAAGCTGATATTTGTTTTTTCATCCGGGCTTATGGGACCTTATCAACAGATATGATAGCAAATAAAAACTATGGAAATATTAAGATAGACTCTAAAAAGTTTTTAATGGCAGGGCGTTCAATAACCACTTTTTTTATGGTATGGTCCACCTAGTAATTGAATTTGATTCATTTTTTGGATAATGCCTTAAATTGAATTAAAAAAATTGATGGACGGTATATCAATGTAGGCCTTGCGACGAGGGCAGTACTGTTTTGGTTAAGGCCGGGGTACCACCTAATCTACTCCCGTGATCGAGGACTTAGATTTTATGGTCTAGCATTGGACACCTGCTCCATCAGAAAACATGTAGAAAATGGATCCAGATTGCGTCCTACCCCACCCTTTTCTAGCCCTGAACGGGCAGTTCTGTAGTTGGCCTACCGTGATATATCTGTTTATCCACCTTGTTCATCCCTTATCTCCTGTCATTTTATGATGTGTACAAATAGGAGGCAGATCTAATGCTCACGTGGATCATACTAAATAATAAGCTTGTGTTGCATTAAATGCAAGAGTCATGTGTTGTAGTCCACTTTCGCATTGGATCTTAATCATTTCTGTGCTTATGCTTTAAAATGATCCAAGAAAAGGAATGGACGGCATGAATAAATAGATATATCACATAGTTACTCTGTTGGGACCACTTGTGAATGCATGTGGTTTATCCACACCGTCCATTCGTTTTCCATATTATTTTAGGGTTCAACCCAAAATTGATGCATAGACAAAGCTCAAGTGGACCATACCTCAGGAAAAGGTGGAAGTATTGATTTCCACCGTTGAAAACTTTCTAAGGCCCCAAGTGATGTTTATTTGTCATCTAACCTGTTCATGAGATCATACACACATGGATGAATGGAAAAAACAAATATTAGCTTAGATTTAAAACTTCGGTTGCCCCCAAGAATTTTCCAACGGTAGATGTTCAATTCACAGTGTTTCCGGTGGTGTGGTGCACTTGAGGTTTTGATATGCTCCATTTTTCAGATAAAGCCTTAAAATTATGTGGTAAAAGAGTTGGACGGAGTGGATATAATGCATGAATGACAGTGGGGTCCACAGAGTTTACTCGCTACGCTTAGCGGACTGAGTTACTTGGTACGCAATCCGCTTCGTGTAGAAAATGGATAGGAACGGCAATCAGAACTAGTCACGTTGGGAGAACAGTGATGTCACATTTATTTATTTATTATTATTTTCGTGCACCAACATCGTGGGATGCGGATTGCGTCCTACCCCCGCTCGGGCAGGGCTTTGTGGTGCCCACCATGATTTAAGTGTTTTATCCACGCCTCGCTTTTCTCAGATCATTTGAAGTCATGAAGAAAAAAACGAATGAAGAATATAAAAAATTCCAGTGGACCACATCAAAGTAAGCTGTAGTGACTACGACATCCACTGTTAAAACCTTTCTACAGGCTACCGTGATATTTTTTTTTACAATATAATCTATTCATAATGTCATGCAGACGTGGATGAAGTGAAAACAAAAATATCAGCTTGATCTGATCATTCTCCAGCTTATAAGAAGTTTTTAATGGTGGACGTTTAATCCCCACTTTCTGGGCCACTTAAGCCCTGGATCTGCCTCATTTTTGTTCCATATCTAAAATGATCTGAGACAAATGATTAACGGAGTAGATAAAACACTTACATCACGGTGGGCCCCACAGAGCCCTGCCCGGAAGGATTACCGTCCGGGCGGGGGTAGGATGCAATCCGCGTCCAACACTCATGCACCTTATTTTGGCCAATCCGCCTCTCAAGTATGGCAACCTGAGACGTGTGTAAGATCTAAACCAGTCATCAGGTGGATCCCATTATACAAATGATGGAGATTTCTTGGTGTCATAGCTGGTGATCGCATTGGCTGTTGTGCGATGATCGTCTTTCCAATTTACAGCCATTATACAAAAGGACCGGAACCCTGTACAACAGGTAGAGCTGGGAATCGGACCGAGTCGGATCGGATTCGGTCCAACTCGACCAGTTTCGAAATTTGCAGGGTGTGAACCAAACTCGATCAGAACCGATACCGGATCCGAGTCATCAGACCCGAACAAATCCGAACTCTGCTGACTTAGAACTGATCCGCATTCGACCAGGTCAGGAAACCCGAGTCGGATCGGACTGGGAAAGGTTTAGATTTAATCTCATTGTTTACTGCAGTGTGATGTACTTAAAATTTAGTACCAATGCCTGAAATGATATGGAAAAACTGATGGACGGTATGGATGAACCAAAAAATTCAATACAGCCCCACACAAGCTCACACCACCTTGTAGCTTCCGGAAGAAGCTACACGTGACCTCGTTTCATGGCTTCCTGGAGAAGCTTCACGTCTCACGATGCTATTGAATAGGGTGTACTAACAAGCTAACAAAAGAAATTAAAAAAAAAATGTAGTGCTTTGTTAACTCAACATATCAACATATCTGTGGGGCCCACTTATCGGTCTTATTCTTAATATTAGGGATCTTTCTGTGGTAGGATATGCATGATGAGCGGCTTGGATATTGCGTACGTATTCTTATTTTCCACGTGTGAAAAACCAGTACTTGAAAAAAAAAAAAAAAAAGCTCAGGCATGAGTGCACTTGGCATTCTAAGGCAACCGTACCACAACTTCTGGTATTGTAACATCTTTTCGCCCAAAATACCAACTGTATATAAAATTAGGGCCATGGAAAAGATAGAAGTAGCCATGAAATCACTATCCTCTGGAATTATATCGGTCAGATCACTAGGTGGGCCACATATATACGTTGAATTAGACCGTCGGTTGTCCATTTATTCTGACGGTGTTACCCAACCGATGAGCCTACCAACATGAATTTTGTTCTGATTAATTTTCATAGTGGGGCCTACCCTCTACATGGTAAGGATGATCTGCATAGGTAGTATCCTGACGAAAAAGATAGTATGGCACCGCAAGTTGTGGTACGTAGCCTGTAGTTGATCCATTCTCACAAAAAAAAAAAAAAAAAAAAAGTCGAGCCAAACCGTCGCTACAAGCCGGTCTAGGTACGTGTCGTGCGCAGACGAGCACTGGCACTCCTCGAGCTCCGAGTTATAAGAACGGGTGGGCCGCGGGTTACGCTACTGACGTGACGTCACCAAGTTCTGTGGGCCCCACTATGATGTATGTGTTGTATTCACACCGTCCATCCATTTTGAGATATCATTTTAGAACATGAACCAAAGATGGAAGCGGATAAAAATTTGTAGTTGACCCACCACAGAAAACAGTGGGGAGAGTGATGCCCACCGTTGAAACTATCCTACGACCCACCATAATGTTTATTTGAAATCCAGCCTGTTCAAAAGTTAAAAACGACGTGAAAGAAGGGAAAACACAAATATCAGGTTGACCTGAGATTCTCGTGGCTTTTAGAAGTTTTTAATGGTGGGCGTCACTGCCCCACTATTTTCTTTGCTAGGGTCCATTGGAGCTTTGGATTTAACTCATTCTTTGGATCTTGCCCTAAAATGATCTCTCTAAATGGATGAACGGCGTGGATACAAAAGATACATCATGGTGGGGTCCACAAAATTTAGTGAATTCTTCGGTAGCGACTATGGCTACTAACCTGTCAGTAGCTAATCCGCGCCCGATTAGAGGGAGAGGAAGAGTTGCAGAGACAAGAGAGACAGAGAGAGATAGAGAGAGAGAGAGAGAGAGAGAGATTTAAATAAACCTGAGGAGCGACTGCAATGTATCCATGAGAAGCAATGTGTTGAAGGATGGCGGAGTAGCAGCTGTTGGTGAGACAAAAGCCATGGAAGAAAACCACCACTGGATATTCTCCTGCTTCTGTTGGAGTGCTGATTAATAGAGGCTTTGGAGGTGATGAGCTTTCAGGAGCCTCCACAACCTTTACACTCAGCTTCCCTACTTCAAACACATCTCTCTCTCTCTCTCTCTCTCTCTCTCTCTCTCTCTCTCTCTCTCTCTCTCTCTCTCTCTCTCTCTCGGGCGGGAGAGTTTTGGAAAAAAAAAATGGGTAGGGTAAAAAGAGTTTTAGGTTTGGTGAAAAAAAGGGTATTTATACATATATCCCTCAGAGAATGAGAGAATAACGGATATAGGGAGATAGAGAGAAATAGAGTACATTGGGCGGGATTTTTGGCGCCGAACCTCAAGTCTAGGCAATAAAATTTTATATATATATATATATATATATATATATATGTATACACACACAGGTCGGGTCGGGTCTGTTTGGGTCGGATCCTATCGGGTCGGATTTCGGGTCGGTCGGGTTGGAACATGGTCTATCCGGGAATGTTCGAAAATATTTCGGATCCGGTTCGGTTTACGATCCGATCCCGCCCGATCTTGACCATCGGTTCTGTTCGAATCGAGTTTGATCGGGTCGGATCCAGCGGATAGGGTATAAAATGCCCACCTCTAATAGCAGGGGAGTGGATTAGGTGAGACCCCGGCCTCACCCGAGATGGTGCCTCTTTTACCATGGGCCCACCTTGATGTGTGTATTCTGCATCCACGCCATCCATCCGTTTTTACAGCTCATTTTAGTGCGGTATTATGAAAATGAAGTAGATTCAATTATCAGGTGGACCATACCATAGGAAATCAGTGGTGATTGAATGAACTACCATTCAAAAGTTCTTAGGGCCCACTTTAATGTTTCCATGTTTCCATAGTATTTATTTTCCTTCCAATCCGTTGATAAGATAACATACACATGATGAAAGTAAAAGAAGACAAAAAAAAAAAAAAAAAAAACAAAAAAAAAAAACAAAAGACAAAAAACAAAAGACAAAAAACAAAAAACAAATATCAACTTCATACAAAACTTTTGTAGCTTATTAACGGTCAATTATCACTCTTCCCTATGGTATGGTCCACCTAATTACTGGATCTGCTTTGTTTTTTTAATAATACCTTGAAATAATTTTAAAAAGTAGATGAACGACATGGATATAGAATACATGCATCAAGGTTGGCCCTACGCCAAGGACCGCACTGTATTTGGTGAGTTTCGTGCGGGTCTCACCTAATCGTGTACTACACTTAGGGTGTACATGTACCATGCTCGGCCTGAAAAAATCAGAATTTTGAACAGTGGAACTAGTTCAAAATTAGAGTTGGACATAAGTTGAATCGAGACCAGATCGGCATGGCTTGACCCGGCTCACCACTAGCTAACCCGATTCGAACTCGGCTCGGCTCGGTCCTTGAGCTCGATTGGCGGCGTGGCTCGTTCTCAATTTGGTCAGTAGCTCAGGCCACTTTAAGCCAAGTTCAAGCCAAGATCGAGCATCTGCAGCATTTTCTCAAATACATGGAGTGCACCTTCAATTTCTCACGGAATGTAAAACAGCAGCATCGGTTTATAAATATTTCATCAAACACTTAATAGACAACATTAAAAATCAAGATATAAGGGTATTTGTTTCATATCCGTACATTCCTCCCCACTAGCCGGCACTTCATTGAGTCATTTCATCAAACACTTGCTGAGCAACATCAATATTAAAATAACTGAGTCACCGAACTGGTTCGATCCGAGTTCGATTTGAACATCAATATTAAAATAATGATTGGTGGCCGTCTTGAAGCTCTGTGGCCCACTATGATATATGTGTTTTATCCATGCCATTCATTTTCGGGCATCATTCCAAAAATGAGGCAGATCCAAAGTTCAAGTGGACCACACCATAGGAAATAATAAAGATTGATGTTTGCCTACCGTTGAAATTAAAACTTAATGTGAGACGCATAAGTTTTGTATGAAGCTGATTTTTATGTTTTTACTTCGTTCAAATTCATGTGACTTAATGAAACAGATTGGATGCCAATTAAACATGCAGTGAGTGCTGGGAAAGTTTCAACGGTGGGTGTCACCACACCCACTAGCTCTAATGGTGTGGTCTACTTGAGCTTTGGATCTACCTCATTTTTGAGCTTGGATCTTAAGCTCACAATAATATTAATAGATAGATAAAGCACATATATCATGGTGGGGCCCACAGAGCTTTCCTAGCACCGGCCATGCCAAGCCCTGTACTTGAGGAGTCACTGTTAAATATGAGTCCCTTGGGCCCACCATGATGTTTGTGAGAAATCAACTTTGTCCATCCTGTTTCCATATCATGCTAGTATATGGGCCAAAAAATGAAGCAATCCAAAACTCAAGTGGGCAGCATGACAGAAGTAGTGAGGATTAAACATTTACCATTGAAACATTCATGGGGCCACAAAATATTTGGATCAGGGTAACATCTTTCGTGTTCTCAGCTCATCTTAGCAAGAGTGGCTTATGAACTGGTATGGATGGCATATAAACATCACTGTGGACCTAGGGAGGTTTCAATAGTAGTCATTTCCGTACCCACTTTTTCCTGTTGTGTAGCCCATTTAAGGTTTGGATTTGCCTCATTTTTGGGCCCAAGTCCTAACATGATCGGGGCAAAGCACATGGACAGGGTGGATTTCTCACAAACATCATGGTGGGCCCACTTAACTTTCTGTAGCAGGCAATCTGCGATGGGCTGGTAAGACAACCATGTTAATAAACCCACTAAAGAGTAATTAAAGTTAAGAAGCTTACGTAAGAAGATGATACTACTACCACTACTAAATAAACAAAGAGGAGGAGTCACACCAACACGACTAAAGCCATTAGATGTTGATACCTTTACCTAAGCATAGCTCATTTTTTTCTAACTAACCTGGAATAAAAAGTAAATCACCTGCAGTATTATACCTTTCATCACCCGAAATGTAAGAACCAGGAGTACTTAGCCTTTCCCGCATCAGGGCGAGTAAAACATATGGTCATTCTCACGTTTGTATCTACCGAAGTCATGCATTGACTTTGAGACGACTCATGTAATGAAAAGTGAAATTCATCCATTTATAGGATTTTGGGATTTTAAGTTGCATAGCGTCATGAGATGAGAAGACCTGGCTACAGTACACCTCCTATGCATAGAATGATGAAAAGGTCCATGCGTAAACCTCAATCTCATACCCTGCTTGCCTTTTGCTTCTGGTGCATACATTTCTTGTGTTTGGTGGAGAGATGCAAAGCTCAAGCTATAAGTAATGCTACGACAGACTCATCTGAAGGTATGCATCATTAGAATCTCTCTGTCTCTCATGAAAATTTAGAGTTTCACCTGAACAAAAATTCTATTCTCTCTTGTTTCTAATCTTTTGATTGAAAACCAACTGCAATTGCAAACATCCGTGCCGTGGGCCACCAGATTTTTGTGGATCAAGTAAGTGGTGCAATTTCTTCAGCTGAGACCCATCCATGTTGTGGACCACCAGATTGATGGTTTGTATCTTCCATTCATTTTTATTTTAATTTTTTCATGTTTTCTTGGATCCGAAAATGGTGTTGAGTTGCTTACATATGGACTAAAGAAATGATACATAGCAGTACTATAAGTGCGAAGATCACATATCATACCATTCCAGCCATCCGATCAATAGCCTATCAAATGGATGAACAAGATCATTTAAACAAAAGCAGGTTCAATCAACAATCTGAGCCGTCTCTTTGTTTGGGCCGATCATATGAGAATTAATTTTCTCATGCAATCTTGACCATCCCATGTCCGTGAAATGTGCACCGGACCTAATGGACGGTCTGAGTAAAACAATTGGACCGTCCAATTGTCCTGATGCAGCGTCAAAGTTTTTAATTTATTTAAGCTAAGATCTACCGCTCATTGGATTTTCATATCCAATCCAGTCCTATATTGAGAGATAAAAGCATTTAGGTGTCTTTGGCATGTTTGGGTGTCCACCAAATCCCAACCGACTGCATCCATGAACAGGGAAAGATACTTAGGTTGCATTTGGATGCATCATAGGATTGGATTTTGCAATAATTATCCAATTGGTGGATATCAATTGGAAGAATGGAAATAAAAAACATCAACGGTCCAAATTCAACTACAAAAATAAGATGAGAGGATGGTTAGATCAGTTCTAATTTCAACCAATTTTCAATCGACAATGGGACTCGAGAATTTAATGGTCGAAATTTGCAAAAATGTAGATTATGTACGGTGAATGATATACCAAAACCTTATATTGGTCTATTATCCCGTGGCTGAGAATGATTCAGCTTTTCAATTTTACTTTCCATTGGAAGCGGGATTGCGTACTGAGTAACTCGGTACGTTGAGTAAATTTTCTGGTGTCCACAGTGATGTATGTATTTTATTCACTTTGTCCATCCATTTTAACAAATAATTTTATTGCTTGAACCTAAAAATGAAATATATCCAAATCTCAAGTGAAACACACCATAGGAAACAGTGTAGAATTGAACATCTACCCTTAAAAATTTCTTGGGGGCCACACAAGTTTTGTATCAAGCTTGTATTTTTTTTTCCCCTTCATCCACGTCTGTGTGATCTTATGAACAGGTTGGATGAGAAATAAACATCATTGTGGGCTCTAGAAAGATTTCAACGGTGGAAGTCATTATTATTACAACTGTTTCCAATGGTATGGTCCACTTGAGCATTGGGTATGCTTAAATTTTGGTCTCAACCGCTAAAATAAGATGGAAAAACGGATAGACAACGTGGATAGATCAGATCACATGGGTGTTACCCACCTGAATTTTGGAAGCCAATTAATTATGGTGGGTGCATGTTGTGAATGAATTGGAGGGCATATACAAAATATAGTGGGCCTCACATGCAATCTAGATCACATGGGTGTTGCCCACCTAATTTTGGAAGCCAATTAATACTAATCACTTAAGAGTTTACCTAGAATTTAAAATGCAAGGTAATTGACCGCGACTCCAATCACTCCCTAACACTCTGTGAAATCAGTGTTCCATAAAAAAGAATAAGAGTGCGTTGATGTGAAACATGTTCTTCGGAGAAAGGTCTTCAAGATTTCACGTTTATCAATGCATTGACGTCCTCTCAGAAAAAGAATGCACTTAGGCTTGAGTAGAATACAACATAGAAGATGTAATGTGATAGTATGATGGAGATTATACAGAGATTTAGTGAAGAAAATGGGTGAAAATAATAAATAGGAATGATATAGGTGAGTCCAGGCGTGTATTTCGGCATAAAGGAGATAATGGAGTGAAATTGATATAGCAGGGGTACTATTTTCGACCTTTGGCAAGGCGTCCGTACAGCTGGGGCTTATTCTGGTGAGGTAAAATGAGGTGGGCTTAAGCGGGTAATTGGGCCATAAATGGGTCATACAGTGGTAAATTTCTCATATATATATATATATATATATATAAACTAAATGGACCTCACCGGTCCAAACCTAAGATGGTAAAAGTCGAGGACGGACTAAGACACAGCTAGATCCGGTTTTTAATCGAGATCCCGATAATTGAACCAATTTTTAACGGGTCCAAAGGGGATCGGGGCTGTTAAAATGTCGGGTCCAAGACCCATTGACAACCACAAATGTACCCTTAAGCATTACACATGAGCGCTAACCCAAGGTGTGAGAGACAGGGCAACGCAGCTCATCTGGCCAGTCAGATTTTCTGTGGATGGCCCATTCACAGTTAATTTACACGTGCATGACACGTGTATGAAAGTGAGTGGTCAATGGGAATGGATTAGGTGACACCCAAGACTCACCCAAGACCGTGCGGGCCCTTCATGTATACCACCTGAAGTATGTACTCTGTATCCACACGGTACATCTGTTTTCCCAAATCAGTTAAGAATTATCCCAAAAATAAAGCAGAACCAATTATCAAGTGGACTATACCATAGGAAACAGTGGTGATTGACCGTTAATCGGCCACAAAAGTTTTGCATCAAGCTGATATTTGTTTTTTCATCCGGGCTTATGTGACCTTATCAACGGATATGATAGCAAATAAAAACTATGGAAATATTAAGATAGACTCTAAAAAGTTTTTAATGGTAGGGCTTTCAATAACCACTTTTTTTTATGGTATGGTCCACCTAGTAATTGAATTTGATTCATTTTTTGGATAATGCCTTAAATTGAATTAAAAAAATTGATGGACGGTATATCAATGTAGGCCTATGACGAGGGCGATACTATTTTGGTTGGTAGCCGGTACCACCTAATCTGCTCCGTGATCGAGGACTTAGATTTTATGGTCTAGCATTGGACACCTGCTCCATCAGAAAACATGCAGAAAATGGATGTAGATTCCGTCCTACCCCACCCTTTTCTAGCCATGAACGGGCAGTTTTGTAGTTGGCCTACCGTGATATATCTGTTTATCCACCTTGTTCATCCCTTATCTCCTGTCATTTTATGATATGAGTTCAAATATGAGCCAGATCTAATGCTCAAGTGGATCATACTAAATAATAAGCTTGCGCTGCATTAAATGCAAGAGTCATGTGTTATAGTCCACTTTAGCATTGGATCTTAATCATTTTTGTGCTTATGCTTTAAAATGATCCAAGAAAAGGAATGGACGGCATGGGTAAATAGATATATCACATAGTTACTCATTGGGACCACTGTGAATGCATGTGGTTTATCCACACCGTCCATTCGTTTTCCATATTATTTTAGGGTTCAACCCAAAATTGATGCATAGAAAAAGCTCAAGTGGACCATACCTCAGGAAAAGGTGGAAGTATTGATTTCCACCGTTGAAAACTTTCTAAGGCCCCAAGTGATGTTTATTTGTCATCTAACCTGTTCATAAGATCATACACACATGGATGAATGGAAAAAACAAATATTAGCTTAGATTTAAAACTTCGGTTGCCCCAAGAATTTTCCAACGGTAGATGTTCAATTCACAGTGTTTCCGGTGGTGTGGTGCACTTGAGATTTTGATATGCTCCATTTTTCGGATAAAGCCTTAAAATTATGTGGTAAAAGAGTTGGACGGAGTGGATATAATGCATGAATGACAAGTGGGGTCCACGAGTTTACTCACTACGCTTAGCGGACCGAGTTACTCGAAGACGCACCCGCTTCGCGTAGAAAATGGATAGCAACAAGCAATCGAACTAGTCACGTTGGGAGAACAAGGATGTCACATTTATTTATTTATTATTATTTTCCGCACCAACATCGTGGGACGCGGATTAAGTCCCTACCCTCTCCCGAGCGAGGGCTTTGTGGGGCCCACCATGATTTAAGTGTTTTATCCACTCCTCGCTTTTCTCAGATCATTTGAAGTCATGAAGAAAAAAACGAATGAAGAATATAAAAATTTCAGTGGACCACATCAAAGTAAGTCAGTAGTGACTACGACATCCACTGTTAAAACCTTTCTACTAGCTACTGATGTGATGTTTTTTACCATATAATCTATTCATAATGTCATGCAGACGTGGATGAAGTGAAAACAAAAATATCAGCTTGATCCGATCATTCTCCAGCTTATAAGAAGTTTTTAATGGTGGATGTTTAATCCCCACTTTCTGGGCCACTTAAGCCCTGGATCTGCCTCATTTTTGTTCCATATCTAAAATGATCTGAGACAAATGATTAACGGAGTAGATACAACACTTACATCACGGTGGGCTCCACAGAGCCCTGCCCGGAAGGATTACCGTCCGGGCGGGGGTAGGACGCAATCCGCGTCCAAGACTCGTGCACCTTATTTTGGCCAATCCCCTCTCAAGTATGGCAACCTGAGACGTGTGTAAGATCTAAACCAGTCATCAGGTGGATCCCATTATACAAATGATGGAGATTTCTTAGTGTCATAGCTGGTGATCGCATTGGCTGTTGTGCGATGATCGTCTTTCCAATTTACAGCCATTATACAAAAGGACCGGAACCCTGTACAACAGGTAGAGCTGGGCATCGGACCGAGTCGGATCGGATTCGGTCCAACTCGACCAGTTTCTAAATTTGCAGGGTGTGAACCAAACTCGATCAGAACCGATACCGGATCCGAGTCATCAGACCCGAACAGATCCGAACTCTATTGACTTAGAACCGATCCGCATCCGACCAGGTCAGGAAACCCGAGTCGGATCGGACTGGGAAAGGTTCAGATTTATTCTCATTGTTTACTGCAATGTGATGTACTTAAAATTTAGTACCAATGCCTGAAATGATATGGAAAAACTGATGGACGGTGTTGATGAACCAAAAAATTCAATACAGCCCCACACAAGCTCACACCACCTTGTAGCTTCCTGAAGAAGCTACACGTGACCTCGTTTCATGGCTTCCTGGAGAAGCTTCACATCTCACGATGCTATTGAATAGGGTGTACTAACAAGCTAACAGAAGAAAAAAAATGTAGTGCTTTGTTGACTCAACATATCAACATATCTGTGGGGCCCACTTATCAGTCTTATTCTTAATATTAGGGATCTTTCTATGGTAGGATATGCATGATGAGCGGCTTGGATATTGCGTACGTATTCTTATTTTCCACGTGTGAAAAACCAGTACTTGAAAAAAAAAAAAGAAAAAAGCTCAGGCATGAGTGCACTTGGCATTCTAAGGCAACCGTACCACAACTTCTGGTACTGTAACATCTTTTCGCCCAAAATACCAACTGTATATAAAATCAGGGCCATGGAAAAGATAGAAGTGGCCATGAAATCACTATCCTCTGGAATCATATCGGTCAGATCACTAGGTGGGCCACATGTATACATTGAATTAGACCGTCGGTTGTCCATTTATTCTGACGGTGTTACCCAACCGATGAGCCTACCAACATGAATTTTGTGCTGATTAATTTTCATAGTGGGGCCTACCCTCTACATGGTAAGGATGATCTGCACAGGTAGTATCCTGACGAAAAAGATAGTATGGTACCGCAAGTTGTGGTACGTAGCCTGTAGTTGATCCGTTCTCACAAAAAAAAAAAAAAAAAAAAAAGTCGAGCCAAACCGTCGCTACAAGCCGGTCTAGGTACATGTCGTGCGCAGACGAGCACTGGCACTCCTCGAGCTCCGAGTTGTAAGAACGGGTGGGCCGCGGGTTACGCTACTGACGTGACGTCACCAAGTTCTGTGGGCCCCACTATGATGTATGTGTTGTATTCACACCGTCCATCCATTTTGAGATATCATTTTAGAACATGAACCAAAGATGGAAGCAGATAAAAATTTGTAGTTGACCCACCACAGAAAACAGTGGGGAGAGTGATGCCCACCGTTGAAACTATCCTACGGCCCACCATAATGTTTATTTGAAATCCAGCCTGTTCAAAAGTTAAAAACGACGTGAAAGAAGGGAAAACACAAATATCAGGTTGACTTGAGACTCTCGTGGCTTTTAGAAGTTTTTAATGGTGGGCGTCACTGCCCCACTATTTTCCTTGCTGGGGTCCACTGGAGCTTTGGATTTAACTCATTCTTTAGATCTTGCCCTAAAATGATCTCTCTAAATGGATGAACGGCGTGGATACAAAAGATACATCATGGTGGGGGCCACAAAATTTAGTGACGTCACTTCGGTAGCGACTCTGGCTACTAACCTGTCAGTAGCTAATCCGCGCCCGATTAGAGGGAGAGGAAGAGTTGCAGAGACAAGAGAGACAGAGAGAGAGAGAGAGAGAGAGAGAGAGAGAGAGAGATTTAAATAAACCTGAGGAGCGACTGCAATGTATCCATGAGAAGCAATGTGTTGAAGGATGGCGGAGTAGCAGCTGTTGGTGAGACAAAAGCCATGGAAGAAAAGCACCACTGGATATTCTCCTGCTTCGTTGGAGTGCTTTGATTAATAGAGGCTTTGGAGGTGATGAGCTTTGAGCCTCCACAACCTTTACACTCGGCTTCCTACTTCAAACACATCTCTCTCTCTCTCTCTCTCTCTCTCTCTCTCTCTCTCTCTCTCTCTCTCTCTCTCTCTCTCTCTCTCTCTCTCTCTCTCGGGCGGGAGAGTTTTGGGAAAAAAAAATGGGTAGGGTAAAAAGAGTTCTAGGTTTGGTGAAAAAAAGGGTATTTATACATATATCCCTCAGAGAATGAGAGAATAACGGATATAGGGAGATAGAGAGAAATAGAGAGTACATTGGGCGGGATTTTTTGGCGCCGAACCTCAAGTCTAGGCGATAAAAATTTATATATATATATATATATATATATATACACACACAGGTCGGGTCGGGTCTGTTCGGGTCAGATCCTATCGGGTCGGATTTCGGGTCAGGTCGGGTTGGAACATGGTCTATCTGGAACAGATTCGAAAATATTTCGGATCTGGTTTCTGCTACTCGAGCCTGCCCAATCTTGACCATCGGTTCTGTTCGAATCGGGTCTGATCGGGTCGAATCCAGTGGATCGGGTATAAAATGCCCACCTCTAGTAGTAGGGGAGTGGATTAGGTGAGACCCCGGCCTCACCCAAGATGGTGCCTCTTTTACCACGGGCCCACCTTGATGTGTGTATTCTGCATCCACGCCATCCATCCATTTTTACAGCTCATTTTAGTGCGGTATTAAGAAAATGAAGTAGATTCAATTATCAGGTGGACCATACCATAGGAAACAGTGGTGATTGAATGAACTACCATTCAAAAGTTCTTAGGGCCCACTTTAATGTTTCCATGTTTCCATAGTATTTATTTTCCTTCCAATCCGTTGATAAGATAACATACACATGATGAAAGTAAAAGAAGACAAAAAAACAAAAAAAAAAAAAAACAAAAAAAAAAAAAGAAACAAAAGACAAAAAACAAAAAACAAATATCAACTTCATACAAAACTTTTGTAGCTTATTAACGGTCAATTATCACTCTTCCCTATGGTATAGTCCACCTAATTACTGGATCTGCTTTGTTTTTTTAATAATACCTTAAAATAATTTTAAAAAGCAGATGAACGACATGGATATAGAATACATGTATCAAGGTTGGCCCTACGCCAAGGACCGTACTGTATTTGGTGAGTTTCATGCGGGTCTCACCTAATCGTGTACTACACTTGTACATGTACCACGCTCGGCCTGAAAAAATCAGAATTTTGAACAGGGGCTAGAACTAGTTCAAAATTAGGGTTGGACATAAGTTGAACTGAGACCAGACTGGCATGGCTTGACCCAGCTCAGCCACTAGCTAACCCAGTTCGAACTCAGCTCGGCTCGGTCCTTGAGCCTGATTGGCCAGCGCGGCTCGTTCAATGGCCATACTCACCTAATCGTGTACTACACTTAGGGTGTACATGTACCATGCTCGGCCTGAAAAAATCAGAATTTTGAACAGGGGCTGGAACTAGTTCAAAATTAGAGTTGGACATAAGTTGAACTGAGACCAGACTGGCATGGCTTGACCCAGCTCAGCCACTAGCTAACCCAGGCTTCGAACTCGGCTCGGCTCGGTCCTTGAGCACGATTGGCCAGGCGGCTCGTTCTCAATTTGGTCAGTAGCTCAGGCCACTTTAAGCCAAGTTCAAGCCAAGATCGAGCATCCGACATTTTCTCAAATACATGGAGTGCACCTTCAATTTCTCACGGAATGTAAAACAGCAGCATCGGTTTATAAATATTTCATCAAACACTTAATAGACAACATTAAAAATCAAGATATAAGGGTATTTGTTTCATATCCGTACATTCCTCCCCACTAGCCAGCACTTCGTTGAGTCATTTCATCAAACACTTGCTGAGCAACATCAATATTAAAATAACTGAGTCACCGAACTGGTTCGATCTGAGTTCGATTTGAACATCAATATTAAAATAACCGAGTCACTAAATTGATTAGATCTGAGCTCAATTCGAGTTGGGGCTCGATTTGAGTCGAGTCGATCGCTCGCAAGCTCGAACTAGGCTCGAAATTTGTTCGAGCTCAAAAATATGCTCGACTCGGCTCAAATTCAGTTTCGAACCAAGTTGAGCAAGCTAACTAAGCTAACTCAATTTGTGTACAGCTCCATTCAAAATTTAGGCCAAAACCTACTTCAGCCCCAGTGTGTTGACCACCCTAACAACACAAACGCGGATTGTGTTCTGCCCCTACAAGGAGCCGACTAGGTACGCACAGCATCACCCAAGATGGTGCCTATAGTAGGACCCACTTTGATGTATATATTCTATATCCCCGTAGTCTATCCATTTTTTGCATATTATTTTAAGGCATGGGCGGAAAAATGAAGCAAATCCAAATCCCAAGTAAACATGTTATAAGAAACAAGGATGATTGACCATTAAAAACTTTTTTTTTTTGGTGGGAAATAATTGATGAGGGTCGAATATTGCATATCAGACCCCGACTATTACCTGATTTTACGTACATGATAATGCTTAATGCCATATTTTAATTATGTTTTTATTACAGGATGAAATCAGGAGCGTGTACTGAAAAAGGGAGCTTAAAGCATGGGATTTAACGCTCTGATGACACCAAAGGTAATAGACGGACTCCAGGGACTGAGATCGACAGAGTTGTACGCCAGAGATCGAAGAAAACCGAGAAACTGAAGCTTAAGTGGCCCGAAATTGGTCCATAATGCAGGATCACGTGGTTTCCGCCATCAGATCGACTCGAAACTTCATACATGTGATGGGGGCCGTAAATTAACCGTACACATTAAATTTCACCATCCGAAGATCTCGGGAAGTGGTCAAACGGACAGATCAGCCCATTAATTTCCAATTTGAGGTCCACCGATAAGTGGATATGCCGAAAGTTAGCATCAACCCCTTATATTTGATGGGAAAACGGATGGACGGAGCAGATGTCTTAAAAACATCTCTGTGGGACCCATATGTACATCGTGTGTGTACGGTGCACAAGTGCGCCGGGTGTGCACAGAAAAATCCAAAGGTCGGTCAGCGGCGCTGACCGACTTTCCTTCTAAAACTCCGAAAACGGCAGCTGCCGTTTGCCGTTTTGCAACAGAGACCGTCGGTCTCTGTTGTGGGCCCCACCTATTGTCCATATCTACAATCCGGACCGTCCATTGGCTCTCTAAGGCCCATGTTATCAAGGTGTAGGTGGCCGTATTTCAAATAAAAGCGGAGATCAGATCTAAAACCGTTCAAACGTCGGTTGGATGGTGGAACAGAAAACCATGTGGGCCTCATCAACAATAGATGAAAATCATATATTTCCAACCGAAATTTCGAGAGGAATTCGGTGGACGGGCTGGATTTTGCAAATAACTATGATAATGGGGCCCACCGATCACGACAGCGAAAGGGTGCGAAAGTGTTGCACAAATTTGGAAATCCGGTTTTTCAGGCGGTTGTGGGCCACCATCTTTGATCATATGGCAGATCTGAACCGTCTATCATGTAGAGGACCCAAGAAAGTCCTAAGGGACGGTGTTTGTTGGAATTTGAACGAGGAAAGTATGGTGTTTTGAGGTCCCGAACTTGGGCTGCGAAAAGGAATTTTGTCTTTACAGCGTGCGGCACAGACTTCCCAAATCCGAATTTCACCACTCCACCACTCCATCGGCTATAAAAAGAGTTGCAAAACATGAGGAGGGGCATTCGAAATTGGAAAAAGTGGAGAATTCCAGATCTAGAGCAAAGGAGAGAAGAAAAAGAAGAAAGAAGAAAGAGAGAAATTGGTTTGATGTTTGTTATTGAATTTTATTTATCCATATGTTTAATGGATTTTATGGGTAACTAATCTCTCAAATTAGGGTAATGAGATGAAACCCCTAATTTGAACACCTCTTTTTCTATGTTGATTTTATTTTAATTAAATTGGTTTGTTTCTTTTCCTAGTGTGCTTGATTGCTTTAAATTCTCTACTTCTCCATCTATGAACTTTGATCAGAGTCTATGGATGGATGTTGTTTAGATGCTTATTCTAGGTGCTTGTGTTTGATTATGAACAGGTTCCTATAGGGGAAGAAACAGGGTGCCTTACTGAACTGCATATTCCATATGCCCGATTTGGACATGGGATATGTTATTCATGGCATTGCTTGAAGGAATTAGACAATCTGTATGCCCAATTAAGGACACAGATTGTGCTTTCTCTAGATAAGTTAGATCAATCTATATTAAAGTGAATTAACAGACAAAACAAGGGTTAGGATAATTAGGGGTGGATTCGAAAGTCCTAGTGCTCTTTCTCTTATTGAATTTTCTTCCCTATCCTCAATAGTTATTTTCCATAAATTTGTGTTAGTAATTTGCTTCATTATTTGTTGAATTAGTTAAGGAGGATCACAGATTTGAATTGTGACGATCAGTCCTCGTGGGATTCGACCTCGATCTTACCGAGTTATTACTACATCACAACCCTATACTTGGGGAGTGAACAATAATAGTTTTGGATCAAGATGATATTTGTTTTTTTCCCTTTATCCAAGTTTTTTTTAAAAAACCTTTTCAAGCAAATAAACATCACCGAAACATTAGGGTGGGACGACGAGATGAGTACAATGATACCCACCATTGAATCCTTCCTAGGACCTACCATGATGGTTATTTACCATGATGGTAAAAGTCGAGGGACGGACTGAGACCTGGCTAGATCCAGTTTTTTAATCAGATCCTGATAACTGAACCAATTTTTTAACGGGTCCAAAGGGGATCGGGGCCTGTTAAAATGTCGGGTCCAGTACCCATTGACAGCCGCAAAACGGCCCTTAAGCATTACACATGAGCAGGCTAACCCAAGGTGTGAGAGACAGGGCAACGCAGGCTCATCTGGCCAGATGGCCCATTCACGCAATTTACACGTGCATGACACGTGTATGAAAGTGAGTGGTCAATGGGAATGGATTAGGTGACATCCGGACTCACCCAAGACTGTGCGGCCCTTCCCGCAGGGCATACCTGAAGTATGTACTCTGTATCCACACAGTCCATCTGTTTTCCCAAATCAGTTTAAGGCATTATCCCAAAAATAAAGCAGAACCAATTATCAAGTGGACTATACCATAGGAAACAGTGGTGATTGACCGTTAATCGGCCACAAAAGTTTTGCATCAAGCTGATATTTGTTTTTTCATCCGGGCTTATGGGACCTTATCAACAGATATGATAGCAAATAAAAACTATGGAAATATTAAGATAGACTCTAAAAAGTTTTTAATGGCAGGGCGTTCAATAACCACTTTTTTTATGGTATGGTCCACCTAGTAATTGAATTTGATTCATTTTTTGGATAATGCCTTAAATTGAATTAAAAAAATTGATGGACGGTATATCAATGTAGGCCCTGCGACGAGGGCAGTACTGTTTTGGTTGAGGCCGGGGTACCACCTAATCTGCTCCCGTGATCGAGGACTTAGATTTTATGGTCTAGCATTGGACACCTGCTCCATCAGAAAACATGTAGAAAATGGATGCAGATTGCGTCCTACCCCACCCTTTTCTAGCCCTGAACGGGCAGTTCTGTAGTTGGCCTACCGTGATATATCTGTTTATCCACCTTGTTCATCCCTTATCTCCTGTCATTTTATGATGTGTACAAATAGGAGGCAGATCTAATGCTCACGTGGATCATACTAAATAATAAGCTTGTGTTGCATTAAATGCAAGAGTCATGTGTTGTAGTCCACTTTCGCATTGGATCTTAATCATTTCTGTGCTTATGCTTTAAAATGATCCAAGAAAAGGAATGGACGGCATGAATAAATAGATATATCACATAGTTACTCTGTTGGGACCACTGTGAATGCATGTGGTTTATCCACACCGTCCATTCGTTTTTCCATATTATTTTAGGGTTCAACCCAAAATTGATGCATAGACAAAGCTCAAGTGGACCATACCTCAGGAAAAGGTGGAAGTATTGATTTCCACCGTTGAAAACTTTCTAAGGCCCCAAGTGATGTTTATTTGTCATCTAACCTGTTCATGAGATCATACACACATGGATGAATGGAAAAAACAAATATTAGCTTAGATTTAAAACTTCGGTTGCCCCCAAGAATTTTCCAACGGTAGATGTTCAATTCACAGTGTTTCCGGTGGTGTGGTGCACTTGAGGTTTTGATATGCTCCATTTTTCAGATAAAGCCTTAAAATTATGTGGTAAAAGAGTTGGACGGAGTGGATATAATGCATGAATGACAGTGGGGTCCACAGAGTTTACTCACTACACTTAGCGGACTGAGTTACTTGGTACGCAATCCGCTTCGTGTAGAAAATGGATAGGAACGGCAATCAGAACTAGTCACGTTGGGAGAACAGTGATGTCACATTTATTTATTTATTATTATTTTCGTGCACCAACATCGTGGGATGCGGATTGCGTCCTACCCCCGCCCGGGCAGGGCTTTGTGGTGCCCACCATGATTTAAGTGTTTTATCCACGCCTCGCTTTTCTCAGATCATTTGAAGTCATGAAGAAAAAAACGAATGAAGAATATAAAAAATTCCAGTGGACCACATCAAAGTAAGCTGTAGTGACTACGACATCCACTGTTAAAACCTTTCTACAGGCTACCGTGATATTTTTTTTTACAATATAATCTATTCATAATGTCATGCAGACGTGGATGAAGTGAAAACAAAAATATCAGCTTGATCTGATCATTCTCCAGCTTATAAGAAGTTTTTAATGGTGGACGTTTAATCCCCACTTTCTGGGCCACTTAAGCCCTGGATCTGCCTCATTTTTGTTCCATATCTAAAATGATCTGAGACAAATGATTAACGGAGTAGATAAAACACTTACATCACGGTGGGCCCCACAGAGCCACTGCCCGGAAGGATTACCGTCCCGGGCGGGGGTAGGATGCAATCCGCGTCCAACACTCATGCACCTTATTTTGGCCAATCCGCCTCTCAAGTATGGCAACCTGAGACGTGTGTAAGATCTAAACCAATCATCGGTGGATCCCATTATACAAATGATGGAGATTTCTTGGTGTCATAGTGGTGATCGCATTGGGTTGTGCGATGATCGTCTTTCCAATTCTGACCATTATACAAAAGGACCGGAACCCTGTACAACAGGTAGAGCTGGGAATCGGACCGAGTCTGATCGGATTCGGTCCAACTCGACCAGTTTCGAAATTTGCAGGGTGTGAACCAAACTCGATCAGAACCGATACCGGATCCGAGTCATCAGACCCGAACAAATCCGAACTCTGTGACTTAGAACTGATCCGCATTCGACCAGGTCAGGAAACCCGAGTCGGATCGGACTGGGAAAGGTTTAGATTTAATCTCATTGTTTACTGCAGTGTGATGTACTTAAAATTTAGTACCAATGCCTGAAATGATATGGAAAAACTGATGGACGGTATGGATGAACCAAAAAATTCAATACGGCCCCACACAAGCTCACACCACCTTGTAGCTTCGGAAGAAGCTACACGTGACCACGTTTCATGGCTTCCTGGAGAAGCTTCACGTCTCACGATGCTATTGAATAGGGTGTACTAACAAGCTAACAAAAGAAATTAAAAAAAAAATGTAGTGCTTTGTTAACTCAACATATCAACATATCTGTGGGGCCCACTTATCAGTCTTATTCTTAATATTAGGGATCTTTCTGTGGTAGGATATGCATGATGAGCAGCTTGGATATTGCGTACGTATTCTTATTTTCCACGTGTGAAAAACTAGTACTTGAAAAAAAAAAAAAAAGCTCAGGCATGAGTGCACTTGGCATTCTAAGGCAACCGTACCACAACTTCTGGTATTGTAACATCTTTTCGCCCAAAATACCAACTGTATATAAAATTAGGGCCATGGAAAAGATAGAAGTAGCCATGAAATCACTATCCTCTGGAATTATATCGGTCAGATCACTAGGTGGGCCACATATATACGTTGAATTAGACCGTCGGTTGTCCATTTATTCTGACGGTGTTACCCAACCGATGAGCCTACCAGCATGAATTTTGTTCTGATTAATTTTCATAGTGGGGCCTACCCTCTACATGGTAAGGATGATCTGCACAAGTAGTATCTTGACGAAAAAGATAGTATGGCACCGCAAGTTGTGGTACGTAGCCTGTAGTTGATCCATTCTCACAAAAAAAAAAAAAAAAAAAAAAGTCAAACCGTCGCTACAAGCCGGTCTAGGTACGTGTCGTGCGCAGACGAGCACTGGCACTCCTCGAGCTCTGAGTTGTAAGAACGGGTGGGCCGCGGGTTACGCTACTGACGTGACGTCACCAAGTTCTGTGGGCCCCACTATGATGTATGTGTTGTATTCACACCGTCCATCCATTTTGAGATATCATTTTAGAACATGAACCAAAGATGGAAGCGGATAAAAATTTGTAGTTGACCCACCACAGAAAACAGTGGGGAGAGTGATGCCCACCGTTGAAACTATCCTACGACCCACCATAATGTTTATTTGAAATCCAGCCTGTTCAAAAGTTAAAAACGACGTGAAAGAAGGGAAAACACAAATATCAGGTTGACCTGAGATTCTCGTGGCTTTTAGAAGTTTTTAATGGTGGGCGTCACTGCCCCACTATTTTCTTTGCTGGGGTCCATTGGAGCTTTGGATTTAACTCATTCTTTGGATCTTGCCCTAAAATGATCTCTCTAAATGGATGAACTACGTGGATACAAAAGATACATCATGGTGGGGTCCACAAAATTTAGTGAATTCTTCGGTAGCGACTATGGCTACTAACTCAGTAGCTAATCCGCGCCCGATTAGAGGGAGAGGAAGAGTTGCGAGAGACAAGAGAGACAGAGAGAGAGAGAGAGAGAGAGAGAGAGAGAGAGAGAGAGATTTAAATAAACACGAGGAGCGACTATGATGTATCCATGAGAAGCAATGTGTTGAAGGATGGCGGAGTAAGCGGTACATTGGTGAGACAAAAGCCATGGAAGAAAACCACCACTTGGATATTCTCCGCTTCGTTGGAGTGTTGATTAATAGAGGCTTTGGAGGTGATGAGCTTTCAGGAGCCTCCACAACCTTTACACTCAGCTTCCCTACTTCAAACACATCTCTCTCTCTCTCTCTCTCTCTCTCTCTCTCTCTCTCTCTCTCTCTCTCTCTCGAGAGTTTTGGAAAAAAAAATGGGTAGGGTAAAAAGAGTTTTAGGTTTGGTGAAAAAAAGGGTATTTATACATATATCCCTCAGAGAATGAGAGAATAACGGATATAGGGAGATAGAGAGAAATAGAGAGTACATTGGGCGGGATTTTTTGGCGCCGAACCTCAAGTCTAGGCAATAAAAATTTATATATATATATATATATATGTATACACACACAGGTCGGGTCGGGTCTGTTTGGGTCGGATCCTATCGGGTCGGATTTCGGGTCAGGTCGGGTTGGAACATGGTCTATCTGGAACAGATTCGAAAATATTTCGGATCTGGTTTCTGCTACCCGATCCTGCCCGATCTTGACCAACGGTTCTATTCGAATCGAGTTTGATCGGGTCGGATCCAGCGGATAGGGTATAAAATGCCCACCTCTAATAGCAGGGGAGTGGATTAGGTGAGACCCCGGCCTCACCCGAGATGGTGCCTCTTTTACCATGGGCCCACCTTGATGTGTGTATTCTGCATCCACGCCATCCATCCGTTTTTACAGCTCATTTTAGTGCGGTATTAAGAAAATGAAGTAGATTCAATTATCAGGTGGACCATACCATAGGAAACAGTGGTGATTGAATGAACTACCATTCAAAAGTTCTTAGGGCCCACTTTAATGTTTCCATGTTTCCATAGTATTTATTTTCCTTCCAATCCGTTGATAAGATAACATACACATGATGAAAGTAAAAGAAGACAAAAAAAAAAAAAAAAAAAAAAAAAAACAAAAGACAAAAAACAAAAGACAAAAAACAAAAAACAAATATCAACTTCATACAAAACTTTTGTAGCTTATTAACGGTCAATTATCACTCTTCCCTATGGTATGGTCCACCTAATTACTGGATCTGCTTTGTTTTTTTAATAATACCTTGAAATAATTTTAAAAAGCAGATGAACGACATGGATATAGAATACATGCATCAAGGTTGGCCCTACGCCAAGGACCGCACTGTATTTGGTGAGTTTCGTGCGGGTCTCACCTAATCGTGTACTACACTTAGGGTGTACATGTACCATGCTCGGCCTGAAAAAATCAGAATTTTGAACAGGGGCTGGAACTAGTTCAAAATTAGAGTTGGACATAAGTTGAACTGAGACCAGACTGGCATGGCTTGACCCAGCTCAGCCACTAGCTAACCCAGTTCGAACTCAGCTCGGCTCGGTCCTTGAGCCTGATTGGCCAGCGCGGCTCGTTCTCAATTTGGTCAGTAGCTCAGGCCACTTTAAGCCAAGTTCAAGCCAAGATCGAGCATCTGCAGCATTTTCTCAAATACATGGAGTGCACCTTCAATTTCTCACGGAATGTAAAACAGCAGCATCGGTTTATAAATATTTCATCAAACACTTAATAGACAACATTAAAAATCAAGATATAAGGGTATTTGTTTCATATCCGTACATTCCTCCCCACTAGCCGGCACTTCATTGAGTCATTTCATCAAACACTTGCTGAGCAACATCAATATTAAAATAACTGAGTCACCGAACTGGTTCGATCCGAGTTCGATTTGAACATCAATATTAAAATAACTTATTGGTGGCCGTCTTGAAGCTCTGTGGACCACTATGATATATGTGTTTTATCCATGCCATTCATTTTCGGGCATCATTCCAAAAATGAGGCAGATCCAAAGTTCAAGTGGACCACACCATAGGAAATAATAAAGATTGATGTTTGCCTACCGTTGAAATTAAAACTTAATGTGAGACGCATAAGTTTTGTATGAAGCTGATTTTTATGTTTTTACTTCGTTCAAATTCATGTGACTTAATGAAACAGATTGGATGCCAATTAAACATGCAGTGAGTGCTGGGAAAGTTTCAACGGTGGGTGTCACCACACCCACTAGCTCTAATGGTGTGGTCTACTTGAGCTTTGGATCTACCTCATTTTTGAGCTTGGATCTTAAGCTCACAATAATATTAATAGATAGATAAAGCACATATATCATGGTGGGGCCCACAGAGCTTTCCTAGCACCGGCCATGCCAAGCCCTGTACTTGAGGAGTCACTGTTAAATATGAGTCCCTTGGGCCCACCATGATGTTTGTGAGAAATCAACTTTGTCCATCCTGTTTCCATATCATGCTAGTATATGGGCCAAAAAATGAAGCAATCCAAAACTCAAGTGGGCAGCATGACAGGAAGTAGTGAGGATTAAACATTTACCATTGAAACATTCATGGGGCCACAAAATATTTGGATCAGGGTAACATCTTTCGTGTTCTCAGCTCATCTTAGCAAGAGTGGCTTATGAACGGTATGGATGGCATATAAACATCACTGTGGACCTAGGGAGGTTTCAATAGTAGTCATTTCCGTACCCACTTTTTCCTGTTGTGTAGCCCATTTAAGGTTTGGATTTGCCTCATTTTTGGGCCCAAGTCCTAACATGATCGGGGGCAAAGCACATGGACAGGGTGGATTTCTCACAAACATCATGGTGGGCGGGCCCACTTAACTTTCTGTAGCAGGCAATCTGCGATGGGCTGGTAAGACAACCACGTTAATAAACCCACTAAAGAGTAATTAAAGTTAAGAAGCTTACGTAAGAAGATGATACTACTACCAGCTACTAAATAAACAGCAGGAGGGAGCTGCCCTGCCAACACGACTAAAGCCATTAGATGTTGATACCTTTACCTAAGCATAGCTCATTTTTTTCTAACTAACCTGGAATAAAAAGTAAATCACCTGCAGTATTATACCTTTCATCACCCGAAATGTAAGAACCAGGAGTACTTAGCCTTTCCCGCATCAGGGCGAGTAAAACATATGGTCATTCTCACGTTTGTATCTACCGAAGTCATGCATTGACTTTGAGACGACTCATGTAATGAAAAGTGAAATTCATCCATTTATAGGATTTTGGGATTTTAAGTTGCATAGCGTCATGAGATGAGAAGACCTGGCTACAGTACACCTCCTATGCATAGAATGATGAAAAGGTCCATGCGTAAACCTCAATCTCATACCCTGCTTGCCTTTTGCTTCTGGTGCATACATTTCTTGTGTTTGGTGGAGAGATGCAAAGCTCAAGCTATAAGTAATGCTACGACAGACTCATCTGAAGGTATGCATCATTAGAATCTCTGTCTCTCATGAAAATTTAGAGTTTCACCTGAGCAAAAATTCTATTCTCTCTTGTTTCTAATCTTTGGATTGAAAACCAACTGCAATTGCAAACATCCGTGCTGTGAGCCACCAGATTTTTGTGGATCAAGTAAGTGGTGCAATTTCTTCAGCTGAGACCCATCCATGTTGTGGACCACCAGATGGATGGTTTGTATCTTCCATTCATTTTTATTTTTTTTTTCATGTTTTCTTGGATCCGAATTCGAAAATGGTGCTGAGTTGCTTACATATGGACTAAAGAAATGATACATAGCAGTACTCTAAGTGCCAAGATCACATATCATACCATTCTAGCCATCCGATCAATAGCCTATCAAATGGATGAACAAGATCATTTAAACAAAAGCAGGTTCAATCAACAATCTGAGCCGTCTCTTTGTTTGGGCCGATCATATGAGAATTAATTTTCTCATGCAATCTTGACCATCCCATGTCCGTGAAATGTGCACCGGACCTAATGGACGGTCTGAGTAAAACAATTGGACCGTCCAATTGTCCTGATGCAGCGTCAAAGTTTTTAATTTATTTAAGCTAAGATCTACCGCTCATTGGATTTTCATGTCCAATCCAGTCCTATAGTGAGAGATAAAAGCATTTAGGTGTCTTTGGCATGTTTGGGTGTCCACCAAATCCCAACCGACTGCATCCATGAACAGGGAAAGATATTTAGGTTGCATTTGGATGCATCATAGGATTGGATTTTGCAATAATTATCCAATTGGTGGATATCAATTGGAAGAATGGAAATAAAAAACATCAACGGTCCAAATTCAACTACAAAAATAAGATGAGAGGATGGTTAGATCAGTTCTAATTTCAACCAATTTTCAATCGACAATGGGACTCGAGAATTTAATGGTCGAAATTTGCAAAAATGTAGATTATGTACGGTGAATGATATACCAAAACCTTATATTGGTCTATTATCCCGTGGCTGAGAATGATTCAGCTTTTCAATTTTACTTTCCATTGGAAGCGGGATTGCGTACTGAGTAACTCAGTACGTCGAGTAAATTTTCTGGTGTCCACAGTGATGTATGTATTTTATTCACTTTGTCCATCCATTTTAACAAATAATTTTAGTGCTTGAACCTAAAAGTGAAATATATCCAAATCTCAAGTGAAACACACCATAGGAAACAGTGTGCATTGAACATCTACCCTTAAAAATTTCTTGGGGGCCACACAAGTTTTGTATTAAGCTTGTATTTTTTTTCCCTTCATCCATGTCTGTGTGATCTTATGAACAGGTTGGATGAGAAATAAACATCATTGTGGGCCCTAGAAAGATTTCAACGGTGGAAGTCATTATTACAACTGTTTCCAATGGTATGGTCCACTTGAGCATTGGTTATGCTTAAATTTTGGTCTCAACCGCTAAAATAAGATGGAAAAACGGATAGACAGCGTGGATAGATTAGATCACATGGGTGTTACCCACCTGAATTTTGGAAGCCAATTAATTATGGTGGGTGCATGTTGTGAATGGATTGGAGGGCATATACAAAATACAGTGGGCCTCACATGCAATCTAGATCACATGGGTGTTGCCCACCTGAATTTTGGAAGCCAATTAATACTAATCACTTAAGAATTTACCTAGAATTTAAAATGCAAGGTAATTGACCGCGAACTCCAATCACTCCCTAACACTCAGTGAAATCCGTGTTCCATAAAAAAGAATAAGAGTGCATTGATGTGAAACATGTTCTTCGGAGAAAGGTCTTCAAGATTTCACGTTTATCAATGCATTGGCGTCCTCTCATAAAAAGAATTCACTTAGGCTTGAGTAGAATGCAACATGGAAGATGTAATGTGATAGTATGATGGAGATTATACGGAGATTTAGTGAAGAAAATGGATGAAAATAAGAAATAGGAATGATACAAGTGAGTCCAGATGTGTATTTCGGCGTAAAGGAGATAATGGAATGAAATTGATATAGCAGGGGTACTATTTTCGACCTTTGGCAAGGCGTCCGTACAGCTGGGGCTTAGTTTGGTGAGGTAAAATGAGGTGGGCTTAAGCGGGTAATTGGGCCATAAATGGGTCATACAGTGGTAAATTTCTCATATATATATATATATATATATATATATATATATATATATATATATATATATATATATATAAACCAAATGGACCTCACCGGTCCAAACTTAAGATGGTAAAAGTCGAGGGACGGACTGAGACCTGGCTAGATCCAGTTTTTTAATCAGATCCTAATAAGCCGAACCAATTTTTAACGGGTCCAAAGGGGATCGGGGCCTGTTAAAATGTCGGGTCCAGACCCATTGACAGCCCTGCAAACAGCCCTTAAGCATTACACATGAGCAGCTAACCCAAGGTGTGAGAGACAGGGCAACGCAGGCTCATCGGGCCAGTGAGATTTTCTGTGGATGGCCCATTCACAGTTTATTTACACGTGCATGACACGTGTATGAAAGTGAGTGGTCAATGGGAATGGATTAGGTGACACCCAGGACTCACCCAAGACTGTGCGGCCCTTCCCGCAGGGCATACCCTGAAGTATGTACTCTGTATCCACATGGTCCATCTGTTTTCCCAAATCAGTTTAAGGCATTATCCCAAAAATAAAGCAGAACCAATTATCAAGTGGACTATACCATAGGAAACAGTGGTGATTGACCGTTAATTGGCCACAAAAGTTTTGCATCAAGCTGATATTTGTTTTTTCATCCGGGCTTATGTGACCTTATCAACGGATATGATAGCAAATAAAAACTATGGAAATATTAAGATAGACTCTAAAAAGTTTTTAATGGTAGGGGTTTCAATAACCACTTTTTTTTTTTATGGTATGGTCCACCTAGTAATTGAATTTGATTCATTTTTTGGATAATGCCTTAAATTGAATTAAAAAAATTGATGGACGGTATATCAATGTAGGCCCTGCGACGAGGGCAGTACTATTTTGGTTGAGGCCGGGGTACCACCTAATCTGCTCCCGTGATCGAGGACTTAGATTTTATGGTCTAGCATTGGACACCTGCTCCATCAGAAAACATGTAGAAAATGGATGTAGATTGCGTCCTACCCGACCCTTTTCTAGCCATGAACGGGCAGTTTTGTAGTTGGCCTACCATGATATATCTGTTTATCCACCTTGTTCATCCCTTATCTCCTGTCATTTTATGATATGTGTACAAATAGGAGGCAGATCTAATGCTCACGTGGATCATACTAAATAATAAGCTTGTGTTGCATTAAATGCAACAGTCATGTGTTGTAGTCCACTTTCGCATTGGATCTTAATCATTTCTGTGCTTATGCTTTAAAATGATCCAAGAAAAGGAATTGACGGCATGGATAAATAGATATATCACATAGTTACTCTGTTGGGACCACTGTGAATGCATGTGGTTTATCCACACCGTCCATTCGTTTTTCCATATTATTTTAGGGTTCAACCCAAAATTGATGCATAGACAAAGCTCAAGTGGACCATACCTCAGGAAAAGGTGGAAGTATTGATTTCCACCGTTGAAAACTTTCTAAGGCCCCAAGTGATGTTTATTTGTCATCTAACCTGTTCATGAGATCATACACACATGGATGAATGGAAAAAACAAATATTAGCTTAGATTTAAAACTTCGGTTGCCCCCAAGAATTTTCCAACGGTAGATGTTCAATTCACAGTGTTTCCGGTGGTGTGGTGCACTTGAGATTTTGATATGCTCCATTTTTCGGATAAAGCCTTAAAATTATGTGGTAAAAGAGTTGGACGGAGTGGATATAATGCATGAATGACAGTGGGGTCCACAGAGTTTACTCACTACGCTTAGCGGAGAGAGTTACTCGTGCACCGCCTTCGCGTAGAAAATGGATAAGCAACGACAATCGAACTAGTCACGTTGGGAGAACAGTGATGTCACATTTATTTATTTATTATTATTTTCATGCACCAACACCGTGGGACGCGGATTGCGTCCTACCCCCGCCGGGCAGAGCTCTGTGGGGCCCACCATGATTTAAGTGTTTTATCCACGCCTCGCTTTTCTCAGATCATTTGAAGTCATGAAGAAAAAAATGAATGAAGAATATAAAAAATTCCAGTGGACCACATCAAAGTAAGCTGTAGTGACTACGACATCCACTGTTAAAACCTTTCTACTGCCAGACTCCGTGATGTTTTTTTTTACCATATAATCTATTCATAATGTCATGCAGACGTGGATGAAGTGAAAACAAAAATATCAGCTTGATCCGATCATTCTCCAGCTTATAAGAAGTTTTTAATGGTGGATGTTTAATCCCCACTTTCTGGGCCACTTAAGCCCTGGATCTGCCTCATTTTTGTTCCATATCTAAAATGATCTGAGACAAATGATTAACGGAGTAGATAAAACACTTACATCACGGTGGGCCCCGCAGAGCCCTGCTCGGAAAGATTACCGTCCGGGCGGGGGTAGGACGCAATCCGCGTCCAACACTCATGCACCTTATTTTGGCCAATCCGCCTCTCAAGTATGGCATCCTGAGACGTGTGTAAGATCTAAACCAGTCATCAGGTGGATCCCATTATACAAATGATGGAGATTTCTTGGTGTCATAGCTGGTGATCGCATTGGCTGTTGTGCGATGATCGTCTTTCCAATTTACAGCCATTATACAAAAGGACCGGAACCCTGTACAACAGGTAGAGCTGGGCATCGGACCGAGTCGGATCGGATTCGGTCCAACTCGACCAGTTTCGAAATTTGCAGGGTGTGAACCAAACTCGATCAGAACCGATACCGGATCCGAGTCATCAGACCCGAACAGATCCGAACTCTGTTGACTTAGAACCGATCCGCATCCGAGGTCGTGAAACCCGAAACCAAGTCCTCGGACCGGGAAAGGTTCAGATTTATTCTCATTGTTTACTGTAGTGTGATGTACTTAAAATTTAGTACCAACGCCTGAAATGATATGGAAAAAATGATGGACGGTGTGGATGAACCAAAAAATTCAATACAGCCCCACACAAGCTCACACCACCTTGTAGCTTCCTGAAGAAGCTACACGTGACCTCGTTTCATGGCTTCCTGGAGAAGCTTCACATCTCACGATGCTATTGAATAGGGTGTACTAACAAGCTAACAAAAGAAATTAAAAAAAAAAAATGTAGTGCTTTGTTGACTCAACATATCAACATATCTGTGGGGCCCACTTATCGGTCTTATTCTTAATATTAGGGATCTTTCTATGGTAGGATATGCATGATGAGCGGCTTGGATATTGCGTACGTATTCTTATTTTCCACGTGTGAAAAACCAGTACTTGAAAAAAAAAAAAAAAGCTCAGGCATGAGTGCACTTGGCATTCTAAGGCAACCGTACCACAACTTCTGGTACTGTAACATCTTTTCGCCCAAAATACCAACTGTATATAAAATCAGGGCCATGGAAAAGATAGAAGTGGCCATGAAATCACTATCCTCTAGAATTATATCGGTTAGATCACTAGGTGGGCCACATGTATACGTTGAATTAGACCGTCGGTTGTCCATTTATTCTGACGGTGTTACCCAACCGATGAGCCTACCAGCATGAATTTTGTGCTGATTAATTTTCGTAGTGGGGCCTACCCTCTACATGGTAAGGATGATCTGCACAGGTAGTATCTTGACAAAAAAGATAGTATGGTACCGCAAGTTGTGGTACGTAGCCTGTAGTTGATCCGTTCTCACAAAAAAAAAAAAAGTCGAGCCAAACCATCGCTACAAGCTGGTCTAGGTACGTGTCGTGCGCAGACGAGCACTGGCACTCCTCGAGCTCCGAGTTGTAAGAACAGGTGGGCCACGGGTTAGGCTACTGACGTGACGTTACCAAGTTCTGTGGGCCCCACTATGATGTATGTGTTGTATTCACACCGTCCATCCATTTTGAGATATCATTTTAGAACATGAACCAAAGATGGAAGCAGATAAAAATTTGTAGTTGACCCACCACAGAAAACAGTGGGGAGAGTGATGCCCACCGTTGAAACTATCCTACGGCCCACCATAATGTTTATTTGAAATCCAGCCTGTTCAAAAGTTAAAAACGACGTGAAAGAAGGGAAAACACAAATATCAGGTTGACCTGAGACTCTCGTGGCTTTTAGAAGTTTTTAATGGTGGGCGTCACTGCCCCACTATTTTCTTTGCTGGGGTCCACTGGAGCTTTGGATTTAACTCATTCTTTGGATCTTGCCCTAAAATGATCTCTCTAAATGGATGAACCGCGTGGATACAAAAGATACATCATGGTGGGGTCCACAAAATTTAGTGAATTCTTCGGTAGCGACTCCGGCTACTAACCTGTCAGTAGCCAATCCGCGCCCGATTAGAGGGAGAGGAAGAGTTGCAGAGACAAGAGAGACAGAGAGAGATAGAGAGAGAGAGAGAGAGAGAGAGAGAGAGATTTAAATAAACCTGAGGAGCGACTGCAATGTATCCATGAGAAGCAATGTGTTGAAGGATGGCGGAGTAGCAGCTGTTGGTGAGACAAAAGCCATGGAAGAAAACCACCACTTGGATATTCTCCTCGCTTCGTTGGAGTGTTGATTAATAGAGGCTTTGGAAGTGATGAGCTTTCAGGAGCCTCCACAACCTTTACACTCAGCTTCCCTACTTCAAACACATCTCTCTCTCTCTCTCTCTCTCTCTCTCTCTCTCTCTCTCTCTCTCTGGGCGGGAGAGTTTTCGGAAAAAAAAAACGGGTAGGGTAAAAAGAGTTTTAGGTTTGGTGAAAAAAAGGGTATTTATACATATATCCCTCAGAGAATGAGAGAATAACGGATATAGGGAGATAGAGAGAAATAGAGAGTACATTGGGCGGGATTTTTTGGCGCCGAACCTTAAGTCTAGGCGATAAAAGTTATATATATATATACACACAGGTCGGGTCGGGTCTGTTCGGGTCGGATCCTATCGGGTCGGATTTCGGGTCAGGTCGGTTTGGAACATGGTCTATCTGGAACAGATTCGAAAATATTTCGGATCTGGTTTCTGCTACCCGATCCTGCCCGATCTTGACCATCGGTTCTGTTCGAATCGGGTCTGATCGGGTCGGATCCAACGGATAGGGTATAAAATGCCCACCTCTAATAGCAGGGGAGTGGATTAGGTGAGACCCCGGCCTCACCCAAGATGGTGCCTCTTTTACCACGGGCCCACCTTGATGTGTGTATTCTGCATCCACGCCATCCATCCATTTTTACAGCTCATTTTAGTGCGGTATTAAGAAAATGAAGTAGATTCAATTATCAGGTGGACCATACCATAGGAAACAGTGGTGATTGAATGAACTACCATTCAAAAGTTCTTAGGGCCCACTTTAATGTTTCCATGTTTCCATATTATTTATTTTCCTTCCAATCCGTTGATAAGATAACATACACATGATGAAAGTAAAAGAAGACAAAAAAAAAAAAAAATAAAAAAAAAAAAACAAAAGACAAAAACAAAAAAAAATATCAACTTCATACAAAACTTTTGTAGCTTATTAACGGTCAATTATCACTCTTCCCTATGGTATGGTCCACCTAATTACCGGATCTGCTTTGTTTTTTTAATAATACCTTGAAATAATTTTAAAAAGCAGATGAACGACTTGGATATAGAATACATGCATCAAGGTTGGCCCTACGCCAAGGACCGTACTGTATTTGGTGAGTTTCGTGCGGGTCTCACCTAATCGTGTACTACACTTAGGGTGTACATGTACCACGCTCGGCCTGAAAAAATCAGAATTTTGAACAGGGGCTGGAACTAGTTCAAAATTAGAGTTGGACATAAGTTGAATTGAGACCAGACTGGCATGGCTTGACCCAGCTCAGCCACTAGCTAACCCAGTTCGAACTCAGCTCGGCTCGGTCCTTGAGCCTGATTGGACAGCGCGGCTCGTTCTCAATTTGGTCAGTAGCTCAGGCCAGTTTAAGCCAAGTTCAAGCCAAGATCGAGCATTTGCAGCATTTTCTCAAATACATGGAGTGCACCTTCAATTTCTCACGGAATGTAAAACAGCAGCATCGGTTTATAAATATTTCATCAAACACTTAATAGACAACATTAAAAATCAAGATATAAGGGTATTTGTTTCATATCCGTACATTCCTCCCCACTAGCCGGCACTTCATTGAGTCATTTCATCAAACACATGCTGAGCAACATCAATATTAAAATAACTGAGTCACCGAACTGGTTCGATCCGAGTTCGATTTGAACATCAATATTAAAATAACCGAGTCACCAAACTGATTAGATCTGAGTTCGATTCGAGTTGGGGCTCGATTTGAGTCGAGTCGATTCAGGCAAGCTCGAACTAGGCTCGAAATTTGTTCGAGCTCAAAAAATCAGCTCGACTCGGCTCGAATTCAGTTTCGAACCAAGTCGAGCAAGCTAACCGAGCTAACTCAATTTGTGTACAGCTCCATTCAAAATTCAGGCCAAAACCTACTTCAGCCCCAGTGTGTTGGTTGCCCTAACAACACAAACGCGAATTGCGTTCTACCCCTACAAGGAGCCGACTAAGTACGCACAACATCACCCAAGATGGTGCCTATAGTAGGACCCACTGTGATATATGTATTCTATATCCACGTGGTTTATCCATTTTTTGCATATTATTTTAGGGCGTTGGTGGAAAAATGAAGCAAATCCAAATCTCAAGTAGACATGTTATAAGAAACAATGATGATGGACCATTAAAAACTTTTTTTTTTTTTTTTTTTTGGTGGGAAATAATAGTTTTGGATCAAGATGATATTTGTTTTTTTCCCTTTATCCAAGTTTTTTTTTTTTAAAACCTTTTCAAGCAAATAAACATCACCGAAACATTAGGGTGGGATGACGAGATGAGTACAATGATACCCACCATTGAATCCTTCCTAGGACCTACCATGATGGTTATTTACCATCCAACCTCTTCATAAGATCACACCGACCGGGATGAAAGGACAACACAAATATCACCTTGATCTAAAACTTTTGTGACTCCAAAAAAAGGTTTTCAATGATAGACGTTTAATCTCCCAATATTCCATATAGTGTGGTCCATTTGTGCTTTAGATTTACCTCATTTTTAGACTCATGCCCTAAAATGATATGAAAAAAATTGATGAACTATGCTGATATAACACATACATTGTGAAGGGGCTCACAAAGCTTTGCACATCAACACACTACCGACCTACTCTGCTCTACATTAAGCAATCCGAGTCCCATGTACCAACCTAGACGGATTGCATGGTGTGCCACACACTACTGATCTCCCTGTGTTGACCTAACCAAGTTCCATGGGGCCTAACGATGATGTATATGTTATATCCAAATCGTCTGTAGATTTTACGTGAACATTTTAAGGCTTGAGCCCAAGACAGATCCAAAGCTCAATTGGACCACACTGCATAAAGCAATGAGGATTGAACGTCTACCATTGAAACTTTCTTGGGATCGCAAAGTTTTGGATCAATCTAATGTATATTTTTTTCTATGTCATCCAAGATTTTCAGACTTATGAACAATTTTGATGGCAAATAAACATCATGGCGGGCACTTAGTAATGCTTCAATGGCACAAATCATTGTCCCCACTGCTTCTTGTGACGTGGTCCACTTGAGCCTTAGATATTACTCATTTTCCGGTTCAAACCTTATAATGATCTCGCCAAATGAATGAAAGGTGTGGATACAATAAATACATTATGGTAGGGCTCACAGAACTTGCTGACGTCAACACAGGTAAGCACACCATGTAATCCGCTACCTCATCAGCCATTCATATCCGTTTAATTAGATGCCTGGTGAGAAAAGAAAGAAAGGAGAGGTGCCTTTATAAAAGAAAGTCCTCTGAGGGGGCCCTGTTTTACTTTATTCCTCTTGCTTAGTCATTTCCTGGTTGGTAAGGAGACGCGTTTTCCGCATTGACCTCTCCAATACGGAGCTTCGAACTGATCGGTGGCCGTCTTGAAGCTCCGTGGCCCACTATGATATATGTGTTTTATCCATGCCATTCATTTTCGGGCATCATTCCAAAAATGAGGCAGATCCAAAGTTCAAGTGGACCACACCATAGGGAATAATAAAGATTGATGTTTGCCTACCGTTGAAATTAAAACTTATTGTGAGACGCATAAGTTTTGTATCAAGCTGATTTTTATGTTTTTACTTCATTCAAATTCACTTGACTTAATGAAACAGATTGGATGCTAATTAAACATGCTGTGAGCGCTGGGAAAGTTTCAACGGTGGGTGTCACCACACCCACTAGCTCTAATGGTGTGGTCTACTTGAGCTTTGGATCTGCCTCATTTTTTAGCTTGGATCTTAAGCTCCCAACATTAATAGATAGACAAAGCACATATATCATGGTGGGGTCCACAGAGCTTTCCTAGCACCGGCCATGCCAAGCCCTGTACTTGAGGAGTCACTATTAAATATGAGTCCCTTGGGCCCACCATGATGTTTGTGAGAAATCAACTTTGTCCATCCTTTTTTCCAGATCATGCTAGTATATGGGCCAAAAAATGAAGCAATCCAAAACTCATGTGGGCAGCATGACAGGAAGTAGTGAGGATTAAACATTTACCATTGAAACATTCATGGGGCCACAAAATATTTGAATCAGGGTAACATCTTTCGTGTTCTCAACTCATCTTAGCAGGAGTGGCTTATGAACGGTATGGATGGCATATAAACATCACTGTGGACCTAGGGAGGTTTCGATAGTAGTCATTTCCGTACCCACTTTTTCCTATTGTGTGGCCCATTTAAGTTTTGGATTTGCCTCATTTTTGGGCTCAAGTCCTAACATGATCGGGGGCAAAGCACATGGACAGGATGGATTTCTCACAAACATCATGGTGGCCCCACTTAACTTTCTGTAGCAGGCAATCTGCGATTGGCTAGTAAGACAGCCACATTAATAAACCCACTAAAGAGTAATTAAAGTTAAGAAGCTTACGTAAGAAGATGATACTACTATCAGCTACTAAATAAATAGCAGGAGGGAGCTGCCCTGCCAACACGACTAAAGCCATTAGATGTTGATACCTTTACCTAAGCATAGCTCATTTTTTTCTAACTAACCTGGAATAAAAAGTAAATCACCTGCAGTATTTTACCTTTCATCACCCGAAATGTAAGAACCAGGATTAGGGTGAGTACTTAGCCTTACCCGCATCAGGGCGAGTAAAACATATGGCCATTCTCACGTTTGTATCTACCAAGTCATGCATTGACTTTGAGACGACTCATGTAATGAAAAGTGAAATTCATCCATTTATAGGATTTTGGGATTTTAAGTTGCATAGCTTCATGAGATGAGAAGGCCTGGCTACAGTACAACTCCTATGCATGGAATGATGAAAAGGTCCATGCGTAAACCTCAATCTCATACCCTGCTTGCCTTTTGCTTCTGGTGCATACATTTCTTGTGTTTGGTGGAGAGATGCAAAGCTCAAGCTATAAGTAATGCTACGACAGACTCATCTGAAGGTATACATCATTAGAATCTCTCTGTCTCTCATGAAAATTTAGAGTTTCACCTGAACAAAAATTCTATTCTCTCTTGTTTCTAATCTTTTGATTGAAAACCAACTGCAATTGCAAACATCCGTGCTGTGGGCCACCAGATTTTTGTGGATCAAGTAAGTGGTGCAATTTCTTCAGCTGAGACCCATCCATGTTGTGGACCACCAGATGGATGGTTTGTATCTTCCATTCATTTTTATTTTTTTTTCATGTTTTCTTGGATCCGAAAATGGTGCTGAGTTGCTTACATATGGACTAAAGAAATGATACATAGCAGTACTATAAGTGCGAAGATCACATATCATACCATTCTAGCCATCCGATCAATAGCCTATCAAATGGATGAACAAGATCATTTAAACAAAAGCAGGTTTAATCAACAATCTGAGCCGTCTCTTTGTTTGGGCCGATCATATGAGAATTAATTTTCTCATGCAATCTTGACCATCCCATGTCCGTGAAATGTGTGTTGGGGGCCTTGCACAAAACCTTAGGATCTAGCCCTCCAGAACAAACCAGAATTATGGATAAAGCAATGAAATAAATCAAAGCATCAATCACACACCACACAAGAGATTTTTACGTGGAAAACCCTCAAAGAGGTAAAAACCATGGGACCTCGTCCAGATCAACAATCCACTATGAAGTAGAACGTTACAATCTTCTTCACTCACGCAGGAATGGATAAACAATAAGAGAAATAGAGAAAACGGAGAGATCTAACCGATTACGAGGATATAGAAGCGCTGAGATGTAGATTGCAAAGTAGAGAACCTCCACGAGCAGAACCTCCCTTCTATAAGTTTCCTCTCTCTCTTTCTCCCTCTCTCTCACCTTTGATAGCCCTAAACCCTTTAGCAAATCCCTTGCAAAGCTTTAGAAAACCCTCTTGCTATTTTGTGATGCCTAGAAAAACCCTAGGCAACCCCCTTTATAGTTTTGGGAAACTCCTTTCCGCATCCCAGTTGCGAAAGGACTCAAATCCGCAGTTTCGCGTAAAATCGCGGAACAATCTGCGTAACCTACGACTAGTCGTAGCTCACCTACGACTGGTCGTAGACCACCTACGACTGGTCTTAGCTCTCCTACGACCAGTCCTAGCTACAGGATAAACAAGACACGAACTCGCTGGACTTTGAGTCATGCCAGGGCTCGAACCTACAACCGGTCGAGCACCTCCTACGACTGGTCGAGCGGGGCTCAGCACAGGTCGAAGACGGAGAAAAAACCCCATCAAATCTCCCCCTTTTTAACCCAGGAGGGATCCACCTTCTTCAAGCCAGTCAAGTTTCTACAAACCTCAAACTTGCCCTTGAGGAAAGCCCTGGTCATCATGTCTGACCCATTATCGTCTGTGTGGACCTTCTCAAGTGTAACACCTTTTGTTCCAAAGTATCCTCGATCCAAGGTGTACCGAATCTCTATGTGCTTCGACTTGGAATGCGACTTGGATTCTTGCTCAAGTGTATAGCACTCGACTATCGCAATAGACCACGTGCTCCTCCCCGGCGCTTTAGGCTAAGTTCCCGTAGGAACCTCTTCATCCAAAGCATCTCTTTACATGCTTCGTGACCGCAATGTATTCGGCCTCTGTCGTTGTGAATGCTACGACCTTCTGTAGCTTGCTCGCCAAGAAACCGCTCCCCACCAAATGTGAACATGAACCCCGATGTAGACTTCCTGGAGTCTATGTCACCTGCCATATTTGCATCTGTGTAGCCCTCTAACACAGGTTTTCCGTCACCATAGCATAGGCTCAACCTGGATGAGCCTCTTAGATACCGTAGTATCCATTTTACCGCTGCCCAATGTTCTTTGCCAGGATTGGCAAGGTACCTACTGACAACACCAACCGCATATGCTATGTCGGGCGTGTACACACCATAGCATACATCAAACTTCCTACGGTGACGCGTAGGGGTATCTTCTGCATCTCTTCCACCTCGCCTTCGTCTTGGGACACCGCCCGTCGCTCAGTGAAGTGACCATCTAGTGGAGTACTTGACCGAAGCTTGCATTCATATTGAACCGCTCTAGGACTTTCTCAATATACGCTCTTGTGACGCCCAAAGCTTCCCGCCGCTTACGTCACGGGTTATCTCCATTCCTAGGATCTGTCATGCGTCGGCGGCCCAAGTCTTTCATCGCAAAAGACTTGCCCAACTCTGTTTCACTGTCAATCTTCTTGATATCTTTTCCCATGATGAGCATGTCATCAACGTATAATAGCAGAACTAAGAAATCACCATCCGAGAACTTACGCGTGAACACACGGTGGTCCGGCTCAGTTCTGTCATACCCATGTTTGTAACATGAACGAATCGAACTTCTTGTACCATTGCTTAGTGGAGCTTGTTTCACCCATACAAGCTCTTCCTCGACCTACACACCATATGCTTCTTGCCCTTGACTTGAAACCCTCTGGTTGGTGCATGTAGATCTCTTCTTCCAGTCACCATGGAGAAAGCGCGCTTTAACATCTAACCGCTCTATCTCCGGATCCATGCTAGCCGCCAACCCAAGCAACACCGTATGGATGTCATCTTCACCACTGGTGAGAATATCTCCTCGAAGTCTATGCCTTTCCTCGACCAAACCCTTTTACCACAAGTCGGCCTTGAACCTCGTGCCTGTGAATTCTTACGCTCAACCTTCTTTACGAACACCCACTTGTTGCTCAAAGCTTTCTTGCCCTTAGGCAGTTTCACCATGTCATAGGTGTGGTTCTTATGCAAGGATTCCATCTCCTCTTGCATAGCTTTTAACCACTCCTCCTTATGCTCGTCGGCTAGGGCCTCAGAATAATCTTCTGGCTCTCCCCCATCGGTTAGCATAATGTACTCATGCGGTGAGTACCTCTTGACGGTATGTCGTCCCTAGATGACCTCCTCACACCGTGGCTCAACAGTGGATCAAGTGGGGGTTGCTCCCCCGGTCCATCTTCCGAAGGAACTCCCTCGTCCTCTCGCACCTTCTTTGTACTCCCCGTCATCGCACCACGGAGGAGTAATCGGATCCATGTCCTCTAGCTCACCCGAACCAGGCCGGTTCTTCTCTCGGCTTACCAATGTCTTCGATACACCGATCTTCAAAGAAAACCACATCTCTCGCTCCCGACGAGCTTCTTCTTCTCGGTTGGATCCCATAACCTCGTAACCGAATTTTTCATCACCGTACCCTAAGAACACACACCGCCCGATCTTCATATCGAGCTTGGACCTCTCGTCCTTTGGTACGTGAACGGATGTCTGCGCATCCAAACACCACGAGATGACTGCGTACGATGGATCTGTCCAGCCCACACCTTCTCGGGTACTTCTCCATTCAACGGGGCGATGGAGACCTGTTTATCAAATATACCGCCGTGCGCATTTATTGCTTCTCCCGGAACGTCTTGAGCAACTTCGCATGGGATAACATGCATCGATTCTCTCAACAATGGTGCGATTCATTCGCTCGGCCACACCATTATCTTTGGGGGTCTTGGGAACCGTCTGTTCATGCCGTATACCCTACCGGGACTTACGGTACTCGTGAAAGTCGCCAATGTATTCACCACCATCGTCGGTGCGGATGCACTTCAATGATCTACTCGTCTCTCTCTCGACCATAGCATGAAACAACTTAAACACACCAAAGACCTCATCCTTGGATTTCAAAGCATAAACCCAAACCCTCCTAGATGCATCATCTATAAAAGTGACAAAATACAATGCCCCACCCAAGGTTTTTGTCCTCATAGGGACCACAAACATCGAATAAACCAAATCTAATGCATGCACTTTATTAACATGAGAAGCGCTTTAATAAATGAAACTCTATCTTTGTTTCACGATAAACAATCAAGACAGGTTTTGAGAGGCATACCACGTCACGTCTGGAAGGAGCTCTTCCTTGTAGTGGTGAAGCCCTTTTCACTCATGTGGCCTGACGCCCGTGCCACATGTCAATAAGCCGAATCTTCTGTGCGTTCAATCCACCCTTGCACATACCGACACTTGCCTTGTACAGGTGCAACACTTCTTTCCTCTAGCCACGATCAATGAACCCTTGATGAGCTTCCATCGCCCACTAAGCAAACCGGCTTTCATAGCCATCATCATCCACCTTCCCGTCGACATCAAGTTGAGGCGAAGGTCCGGGATATGCCTCACATCCTCGAGAACCAATGTGCGGCCCACATCGGTCTTCACACAAATATCACCGACTCCCACGATCTTTGATACGCCGAATTTCCCATCTTCACACACCCATAGTCACCGACTTGTAGCTTGTGAAGGAGTCCTGTGTGGAGTCGCATGAAAAGAAGCTCCCGAGTCTATCACCCGGTCGGTGCCCGACTAGTAGCCGTGAGACATACATCGTGATCCGTAGAAAGAATAACTACCATGTCGCCATCCGAAGCGACCGCAGTGGAATCGATTCTTCTTCCTTCCCTTTTCCTTTCTTGTCGTTTTTCTTACCACGACATTCATGCTCAGAGTGGCCCTTCTTGCCACAATTCCAAGATTCAACCTCTTTTCGTTACTCGACTTGCCTCTTGATTTATCTCGGGCCTTCCCGCCGTTCCTCGTTCTTTCCTCTCCCCCCGTTCTGCGTCACCGAGCCTCTTCTTTGTGTAGACCCACTGAGACTTCCTCCTTGTCTCCTCATTGAAGAGACAACTGGTTACCTGTTCCATGGATATCTTTCCGTCTCGCGCGCGAGTTACTTAGAGACACCACCAATGTCTCCCAACCTGTCGTGCAATGAACTAAGCAATAGTAAAGCCTGCGCAATTCATCATCCAGACCATCTTCATAGTAGGTGAGTTGGTTCACTATATTGTTGACCTCATTCATATGCTCGCCTACGTAACCACCATCCTTGAACTTGAGATTTACAAGTCGCCTTATCGAAATATCTTATTACCTACTGTCTTCCTCTCATACTGACCCTTGTAATTTTAGCCATAGGCTTCGGTGAGGTTTAGTAGACACATGGTGAAACACTAATCATCCAACCATTGTCGATAAACCCCACCGCCTTTCGGTCCATCTTCTTCCAATCATCATCGGTCATATCCTTGGATTTTGTTTGATATGCACGAGATTGGAGAATATGAGTCCTTGCAATAAAGCAAGTCCTCCATCTTAGCCTTCCATATGGTCCAGTTAGAACCATTGAGGCTGATCATCCTTGAGCCACCTTCCATAACTCAAACCAATCCTACCCGTTCAATGAACTTAGCTTTGATACCACTTTGTTGGGGGCCTTGCACAAAACCTTAGGATCTAGCCCTCCAGAACAAACCAGAATTATGGATAAAGCAATGAAATAAATCAAAGCATCAATCACACACCACACAAGAGATTTTTACGTGGAAAACCCTCAAAGAGGTAAAAACCACGGGACCTCGTCCAGATCAACAATCCACTATGAAGTAGAACGTTACAATCTTCTTCACTCACGCAGGAATGGATAAACAATAAGAGAAATAGAGAAAACGGAGAGATCTAACCGATTACGAGGATATAGAAGCGCTGAGATGTAGATTGCAAAGTAGAGAACCTCCACGAGCAGAACCTCCCTTCTATAAGTTTCCTCTCTCTCTTTCTCCCTCTCTCTCACCTTTGATAGCCCTAAACCCTTTAGCAAATCCCTTGCAAAGCTTTAGGAAACCCTCTTGCTATTTTGTGATGCCTAGAAAAACCCTAGGCAACCCCTTTATAGTTTTGGGAAACTCCTTTCCGCATCCCGGTTGCGAAAGGACTCAAATCAGGATTTCGCGTAAAATCGCGGAACAATCTGCGTAACCTACGACTAGTCGTAGCTCACCTACGACTGGTCGTAGACCACCTACGACTGGTCTTAGCTCTCCTACGACCAGTCCTAGCTACAGTAAAAAACAGCACGAACTCACTGGACTTTGAGTCGTGCCAGGGCTCGAACCTACGACCGGTCGAGAGGGGCTCTGGACCGGTCGAAGACGGGGAAAAAACCCCATCAATGTGCACCGGACCTAATGGACGGTCTGAGTAAAACAATTGGACCGTCCAATTATCCTGATGCAGCGTCAAAGTTTTTAATTTATTTAAGCTAAGATCTACCGCTCATTGGATTTTCATATCCAATCCAGTCCTATACTGAGAGATAAAAGCATTTAGGTGTCTTTGGCATGTTTGGGTGTCCACCAAATCCCAACCGACTGCATCCATGAACAGGGAAAGATATTTAGGTTGCATTTGGATGCATCATAGGATTGGATTTTGCAATAATTATCTAATTGGTGGATATCAATTGGAAGAATGGAAATTAAAAAACATCAACGGTCCAAATTCAACTACAAAAATACGATGAGAGGATGGTTAGATCAGTTCTAATTTCAACCAATTTTCAATCGACAATGGGACTCGAGAATTTAATGGTCGAAATTTGCAAAATTGTAGATAGTGTACCGTGAATGATATACCAAAACCTTATATTTGTCTATTATCCCGTGGCTGAGAATGATTCAGCTTTTCAATTTTACTTTCCATTGGAAGCGGGATTGCGTACTGAGTAACTCAGTACGTTGAGTAAATTATCTGGGGTCCACAGTGATTTATATATTTTATCCACTTTATCCATCCATTTTAACAAATAATTTTAGTGCTTGAACCTAAAAATGAAATATATCCAAATCTCAAGTGGAACACACCATAGGAAACAGTGTGAATTGAACATCTACCCTTAAAAATTTCTTGGGGGCCACACAAGTTTTGTATCAAGCTTGTATTTGTGTTTTCCCTTCATCCAATGTTTGTGTGATCTTATGAACAGGTTGGATGAGAAATAAACATCACTTTGGGCCCTAGAAAGATTTCAACGGTGAAAGTCATTATTACAACTTTTTCTAATGGTATGGTCCACTTGAGCTTTGGGTATGCTTAAATTTTGGTCTCAACCCCTAAAATAAGATGGAAAAACAGATGGACAGTTCACAGTGTGCCCAACAAAGTTTACTCAGTAGGATACGAGTGTACTGCGTAACTCGGTACGCAATCCGATTTCCTTTCCATTGATTTAGTCAAAATAAAGCTGTGGACTGCATATGTTCTAGGTGTGGCCCACCCACACGACCATGTATATCGATGTTTTAAAGAATGCATGGTCCACGCGCATGTGTTAGGCATCTCACCTACACGCAACCTATCCTAGCAGTCCCTGACGGAAGTTTTTAGCTAAGGTTTTAAAACATCGCATGTGTTAGGCATCTCACCTACACGCATGTGTATGGCTAAAAACTTGCCCAAGTTTTCTAACAAATCTCATGAATGGCAACCTATCCTACAAACATGGTGGTGGGCCCCACCCATCATCCTTGCGCAGGGACTTCCTGCGAAAGGCTTTCGCAGGAAATCCGCTTCCCTGACGGAAGGTATTGCAATACGAGCTGTAAGTCTATAGCCTTTGAATCCGGGTATCTTTCAAAGATCCAGACCGTTTGTATTACGATTCTGACTATGAATAGTGGAAAATCAACAAATAAAAACCTTCAATTCGATTATCTCGTCCTTTGAATTTGGGTCTTTTGCGATGAATATGAATGCTCATCTTAACCTTTGTATAATCAATGGATTAAAATATTAAATCTAATCTTGTTCAGCATCTTCCATCCAAGTAGAGCCCTATCAAATAAACAGTTTGGATCATTGAAAAAAGGAAACGAATCCAACTGTTAGAGTGATGACATATCTTATTGCAATATGTGGGGATGCATCCCTAGTCATGAGAACCCCATTGACGTTAATCAAGTCATCCGGTTACTCGGGTTGGAAACCTCTGGCCTCGTTTGAATTCAGGTTAGGTTGAAGTTCAGCAAATTAGCAGCAAGGCAGGGTCGAGAGTAATCACCTGTATTTGGGTGGGGTCGGGTCTGGTTGAGTCAAGCTGGGCACCTCAGGTTGGAACGTGGGTTGGGTCCAGTTGCGGCTTAGGTCCGTTTGAAGTTGGGTTGGGCCTGGGTTGATCCTCTACTCCATCCCAAAACGCTTGAGTTGCACCTAGGGCTGAAAGTCAGGCGGGTTGGGTTGGATTATTGGTGCTCAACCCTAGCCCAACCCAAGGTTCCTATACCTGAACCCTAACTCAACCTAACCCAACCTCGGGTTGGGAATTCTCAACCCAATCCCAACCCAAGCGGGTTCGGTCCGGTTGGCCGGGTAGATATATGCTAATATTTTTATTATTACATTAGTCTATTATATTTTCAATACAAGTTTTATTTTTTATACTTATAATTTTATTAATTATATATGTAGTTTTTTTTTTTACACACGCACACACACCCACACACTCACATCGTAATTATATATGTAGTTATTTATCGTAAAGAACATTTTTTCTAAATAAACAAGCTAAAATATAGGACAACTACTCCTTTAAAAGTTGTATTGTGTATCAAGCAATCTATTTGGGAGAAACAAATCCGGTGTATCCTGTTAGCTTGAGTCATTGGAAATGACGTGGACCAATGAAACCCGACAGCATTGGAATTTCTTGTGCCTTCAATACAAACAATCTGCACTCAATTCTAATTAATTTATAAGGAACTTACATATTGATTGGGTTCGAGTTGGGTCAGGCAACCCGAGAACTCAACCCGAGCCCAACCCAAGTTTTATCGGGTTGGTGTTTGTATGGCCAAGCCCGAGACCAAACCCAATATTTCCTGCCCAAGCCCAACCTAATGTTGGGTCGGTCGGGTCGGTCACGGGTTGTCGGGCCCAACTTTCAACCCTAGTTGCACTCCTATTGAAAATTGGAAGTTTTCTGATTTTACATGCTCGTGGAAACCTACAACTAAGAACATGTGACAATATGTAATGCATGCATGAAATCAAATCAAAGCCTTCCATCATGTGGTCGTTTTTAGATCGGATATTCTAAAAACTAGGCCACTTCACAACTCAACAAATCACATCATATGAATCAAATGGATGTCCATCATTGTACTTTGAATGCCCTACCTAAGTAGCAAAATGGGTTGATATTTTAGGCGGTAAATCGAATCACTTATTCCAACCAATCTGAGAGCTTATATCTACCACAAATGTTTGCTCCGTCTTGGAACATGTGATTGTGCGTGTGAAATAATAAGGTTTTATAGACAATGTTTTTATATAGATGAGTATTTGATATTGTTGAAATTCTAAGCTCTCAATAAACCCAAATAAACCCTAGGTATAAGAAAATTCAGTTCTAATATTATCGTTAATTTATGCGTTATGCAATAGCACGTTCAGATAAAGTTCGAAAACTGAGGTCGGTCAAACCATTTGAAATAATAAGCTCTATGAGTAATTTTTTATTGACCCAATTAGTGTAGCTCATATCAATTTTCTATTATTACACCCCACGCTTCAGATATAGCGTGCACCCTTAGACCTGAGTTACAGTCAATGACTCATACACTAAGTGTACATAAATCTGCTTATTATACAATTATTAAGAGGCACAATTTACATATATTTTAAATCGTCACAACATTAACATTCATACAATAAACTATTTTCACTACGTTTATTAACACTCTCTGCATAACATTCTTCATTTTTAAAAATAATTATCCAAACCGGTCTATCCACCCGTTTGAAACTTTATTCAACTAAATTAATTAATCATCGCCTAACAAAATTATGGCTATAAACATATTTCAAATTTAATTAAATCAGCATCAATTAAAATGAATGAAAACTAAAAATCATATAATCTATGCCATAATCAATTCAACTGTGTAATGCAGCGAGCTCATTTTTTTACCAAATACAACCATTGATCTTGAGTTTTATCCACCAACCTAGCCTTATTTTCCAACACCTGATTAGATCGTCCTGTATCATCTGTCTCTGTATGGTTATTAATCTATAACATTAGCTGGCAAGGCTAGTGAGTGAACCCAGCCTGGTTCATACATAGCACAATATAACAAAAATCATGTGCATGTAGTATAATTATGAATGCAAAAATGTCATAATATGCATGTCAATTAGGATGATCATCCACTTGCTTAGGTTGGATATCCGTTAACCTAAAAATTATACCATTTAGACATCGACCGTAGGTAGGCATGGACAATTTGTAACCATTAGACATTCACATAAGTAGGCATGAGTAATCATTCATCTACTCCGTGAGTAGGCTTCCACTATCGTGGGCATCTGGTAACGAATCTACCAGGCGTAACAATTCAGGGAAATCCCTTGGGAACTCAAGCATAAGGTTTGTATGCAATTACAATGGATGCATGTCATCCGTGCTTAATGTCCATGCGTGGTCATGTATATTTAAGAAATACATATATTTTTGAGAGGAATAACGAACTTAAAATATCAATGATTGACATATTTACATATTCAATATGTATATATCAAAACTCTTTCAAATAATATATATGTCATATAACATGGATCATGTTATGACAACCATACAATAGTCACATGAAAATCAAATCATACACATTAGTCACAACAATCACATCTTCTATATTAATTATAATGCCCCGGATTTCGGGGGTCGAGTAGATACTCGACTCCTGATATCCCAAGTGTCATTTATGCTTTGCAGAAGCGGTGTTCTATAGTTCATTTTACCTAGCATTTAAGCAATTCCTGGAATTAAAATAGATTATGCAATGTACTCTGGAATAAACGTAAATTTTAACGCAAGTAAATCAACTAATAAGTAAAATATGTTTATCTAGATTACGAGATTACAACTGAGCAAAATATACAGTTTCAAATTTGCAAAATGTATCGACTTTAAAATCTCTTTGACGTCCTGAAAGTGTCCTACATCGGTCCACCCAGCAACTGGAAGTATGATGACTCATTCAAATTTGTGTGTGCCTCCTCCAACGCATCAGACTCCATAGTACTTGTATTTACAAAAGTGTCTAGTTGGTGTTTTAAAACACTGTCCCAGAATGAGAGTGAGTGATCAACTCAATGGTTCCATTAGCATCAAGTTACACAAGCTATTAATTCCACAAGCGCAATTAATGAAAAACAACTAAGCATACAATTCTTAGGCACTCTTATTAATGCACATGCATGGTATTATGATATGATGCATGCCATCGTCATCCAACACTCCCTCAAGCGACACCATATATATGTTCGCTATGACAAACACTCTCTCAATGTGACCTCGACTGCAGAGTCGTCAACCTAACTAATACAATGCGTCAGTGATCATGTTAACCGAGTGTTTAGTTATGTCCATTCGTCCAACAAGATTGGGGAAACTGGGGCACCGTCACGAAATCAATGCCCCAAATTCGATCGCGAGGTGCAGGGCGGCCGTAGCGACCTCGTACATGTAATCCTTAATCCGTTTAGGTTCGTCACTCCCAGCTGACTCATATGAATGGCGGGTTGTCTACTAGGCTGCTCGCGGTCACTACAGGGAGGGTTGTCACCCTAGCGTAGGCCGACAGCTCGAGCATAGTGTCTCATACCACCATGCTCGCCTCACGAGACTTGTGGATCATATCATAGAGGTTGTAAGTGGGCGTTCCAGGTGCGCGGGGTGTCTTAGGTTCAAACAGGCGTGATCATACATGGTTGGCCAATTGGTGGACTAATTCGGCTGATTTAGGTGAAGTCCAACTGCTGTCGGTTGTCCGTCTTCAGCCTAAATCGGTCGAATTGGCCCAGGGCAACTAATCCAGTAGGGCTGTCCTTGCAAATCTTTCTAATTTTGTTGGCCAACCCAATTACCGATAAACTAAAATTCTATAACATGCCACAAACAATTCTATTCAAGAATAAGCAACCAAATTCATCAGTACCTCAAGATATTCTAACTAATATGGGCAAACAAAAGGCATGCAAGTGCATTTTTTCAATCATCGCACAATTTACAACAACTAGATAATTAAGCACAAGTATCAAGGGGAGAATGTGGAGCATATGGGCATAAAAATTTCACCAAAACAGTCTATTCTAGCAAGCAATCAAGGATCAACTATTCTAGGAAAAATTCGCAATTCATGGAGGGTATTACACATAAGAATTACTCAATGTTTAGCATGCAAAATTTAAATTTTACTACACAATCACTAATTGTGACATAGGTTTGATAATCAGCAGCCTAAAGGTAACGGTCTGCAACAAGGAGTAGTCTGTCGATTCGTGGTGCCGCTCCTGAGGTTTCGGGTTTGCGGATTGGCGTATTGAGGCCCTGCGCCGACGAAATTAGCTCATAAGGGCGCATGCAAATAGTTATACGATGCTGAAATTTAGAGAGGGTTATAGAGTTACCTTTCTATCGCCGGTGAGTCACTCTCTATGGCGACAGTTGAGGGGTCCGTTGTGGGCAGCGGCAAAGGGGATTTTCCCCAAATCAGCTCCCCCAAGGAGCTCCTTCTTCCAACTTCTCCTCACTCCCTTTTTCCCTTGCAACTGAAAATTTGTATGGGAGTAAAGGAGTGAATTTTTAGGCCTTATATAGCCAAGATTTTATATCTAAATGGCCATGGAGGCCCTTTTTCTAGCATGCATGCCCCTAGTGGGCTGAATGTTGGCTCATAAGGCTACTGCAGGGGCCCACTGGCCCATCCGCGCCATGGGGTAAGTGCCCCATCATAGGATGAACGATTAAACCAATTTTCACTACAAGAAAGTAGGCCTTTAGCCTCAATTTTTTAGCCTCGGTTCAAAAAAAGGAGGCTAAATATGGTTTTTAGCCTCGGTTGTAAAGGAACTGAGGTTAAAAATTCACTTTTGCCTCGGTTGATGAGCAGAGGCAAAACTCGCTACAGTCCTATTGCCTCGGTTGGTGAGAAACCGAGGCCAAAAGTTTGACCTTTGCCTCGGTTGGTGAGGCCAAAAAAAGTCTGCCCTTTGCCTCGGTTGGTGAGCAAGTGAGGCTAAAAGTCTGCCCTTTGCCTCGGTTGTTGAGAACTGAGACCAAAAGTCTGCCCTTTTGTCTCGGTTGGTGAGCAACTGAGGCGAAAATTCTGCCCTTTTGCCTCAGTTGGTGAGCAACTGAGGCTAAAAGTCTGCCCTTTTGCCTCGGTTGTTGAGAACTGAGGCCAAAAGTCTGCCCTTTTGCCTCGGTTGATAAGAAATTGAGGCGAAAAGTCTGCCCTTTTGCCTCGGTTGGTGAGAAACTGAGGCCAAAAGTCTGTCCTTTTACCTCTGTTGGTGAGCAACTGAGGCTAAAAGTCTGTCCTTTTGCCTCGGTTAGTGAGCAATTGAGGCTAAAAGGTTTGCCCTTTTGCCTCGGTTGTTGAAAACTGAGGCTAAAAGTCTGTCCGTTTGCCTCAGTTGTTGAAAACTGAGGCTAAAAGTCTATCCTTTTGTTTCGGTTGGTGAGAAACTGAGGCCAAAAGTCTGCCCTTTTGCATCGGTTGGTAAGCAACTGAGGCCAAAAGTCTACCCTTTGCCTCGGTTGTTGGCGAGGCCAAAGTCTACCCTTTTGCCTCGGTTGTTAAAAAATCGAGGCCAAAAGGCTACCCTTTACCTCGGTTGTTATAGATTCAAGTCTTAAATGGACCACACGGTGGGGATTAAATTCTACCATTGAAAAATTCTCGTGGCCACGAAGTTATAGATCGGTATGATATTTATTTTTTCACTTCATCCGCTTTATATGACCATATCAACAGGTTGGATGGAAAATAAATGGCACGGTGGACCCTACGAAGTTTTCAATGGTGGGCGTTCTTAACATCGCTTCTTCTTATGGTGTGGTCCACTTAAGCCTTTCATCTACCTTATTTTTTATTCAAGTATTTTAAAATGATATATAGAAAAATGGATGGATGGTGTGGATAAAAGTAATACATCACGGTGTCCCCTTAGTGGCCCGTGGGGCCTCCACCTGTACCGAGCTTAGAAGATGAGGGCGCTACTTTTTGCCTCAGTTATTAAAAACTGAGACTAAAAGTCTACTTTTTAGCCTCGATTACATGAGAACCGAGGCTAAAAGTCTACTTTTTAGCCTCCATTGTATAAGAACTGAGGCCAAAAGTCTATATTTAAGAATATTTTTAAAAAATTGAGAATATTGAAAGAATTAATAGATTTTAAAGTTTTTGACAATTGTGAAAAAATTAAAAATTTTGGAAAAAAATGGAGACAATTGGGAAAAAAATTAAGAATTTTGAAAAAAAATTGAGAGTTCTGAAAAAGATTTGAATTTTGAATTTTTTAAGAACTAAGAATTTTTTAAAATTTTGAGAACTTTTAAAAAATTAAGAATTTTTTTTTAAAATTAAGAATAAAAAAATGATAATTATGAAAAAGTATGATTTTTTTTTAAATTGAGAATTTAAAAAAAATTAAGAATTTTGAAAATTTTTGAAATTTTTGAAAAAAAATAAGAACTTTGAATCCAAGAACCTTGAAAAAAAATTGAAAATTTTTTTAATTGAAAATTTTAAAATAATTAAAAATTCTTAAAAAAAAAAATATTAAATCGGACCTTTTAACCTCGGTTGCATAGGAACCGAGGCTAAAAGTCTAGCCATATATATTCACTGGGCATCGCCTTTTCCCCGACTCCTTTTCTCACTCGTTGAGAGCGAGCGAGAGAGATTTTCTCACTGTCTCGAACTTTCACGCCTAAAAGATGAAGTCTTCCACTGTCCAAACCCCTCAGAAAGCTGCCATCCGTCGATCGAAGGAGAAATCCCACAAGGTGCGTTTGAAATCTCTCTCTCTCTCTCTCATTTTCCTTTCCTTTTCCTTTCGAAGATCATCGCAAAATCCCTAAATCCAGCTTTCTTAGCGCATCCGAAGCCGATCCGATCGATACGCTTTCATCTTAGATCCCATCTCCGCAAAATCCCTCTCTAAAGTATGTTTCGGATCCCAATTCTCCGAAATCTGTGTTGAAATCCATGCAATCTCTCACGTTCGTATGTCCGTCTGCAGAGCGGTCCAAAACCCTTGATTTCATCTCCGTCGGACGCGTCGACCCTACCCCGATGCGTTAGAATCCTTCCCTACATCGTCAATTCGACGGGAATCAAGGATCCGGCGGATCGAGGTTTTCAAAGAGGTTTTCAAGACGGAATCGTGGCCGTCGATTTACCGCTCGCCGCTCGTTTCCAGGTCATGAATTCTCCCAATGTTGATCTCCGATCGAAGAAGCCTCTGGATTGCCTGATCAAGAGCGCAATCGAGCCGTTGGATCGGCTGCCAAAAGAGCAGGACAGGTTTTACGGGCTTCTCCAAGCGAATGTATGGATCAGATTACTGTGTTTTCATGTGGATCGTTTTGGTGTCAGTTCATGGTTCGAGATGCCCGAACTGGGACGGGATTTCCTGGCATGCCGCCTCCTACATTACGGTTTCTAGGGACGGCACGTGCGTTGCATTTGAGACGGAGGCCGAAATGAGATGACGCAGAGCAAAAAAAAAAGGGGGTTCCCTTGTGGTTTGGAATACTGAGGGTTTTGAGGACTTTTAAAGCTAGATAGCGTGGGATGAATGTTTGATTTGCTAGGCGTGCATGGAATTAATGGGAAAATCCTATATAGCAGAAAAGAAGAGATGCTCTTGCGGTCTGTTGATAAAGGATTCTGAATTTGGCGATGGGAGTGTAAAATCTCAGATCATGGATCATTTGTTGGTATGTTACCCTTACCTGCAATTTCATGTTTTTGACTTTATTATAAACAAGATCTTGTAAAACTTCGGTATGTTACCCTTCTGATTGCCCTCAAGCTACCTTCTGATTGTTTGTTGCATGTAAAATGACTTTACTTGAGTATGCTTCTCTTCACAACTATTTCTTTGCAGGTGTACTATATGTCTATATTTTTGTGTTACTAGTTTTCCTGATTCTCATAATAGTCACCGTATGTGTGACTATTGTGGGTATGTATTTCTCGCTGAATGCTGAGAACTATCATTAAAAACAACAAGACCTCAAACTATGCAATTAATGCATTAAAAAAGTTAATAAAAAAATTAAAAAAAAATGTAGGAATATCACAAGCATCTAAAACTCCACTGAACCAACATTAGGGACAAGGCATCATACTCGCCATGCAGGCAATGCCTCACCTCAGTTAAAAAAAAAAAAAAAAAAAACAAAACAAGAAAACAAAAGAAAAAAAAAAAAAAAACAAACAAAAACAAACAGGGATGACAGCTAGAAAAGAGCTAACCATTCTGATGCCCTCTCAATCAGACGTTTCCTCCAGCTTAATTAAATAGCCAAAAGAGCAAAGACTGCTTTGCATGCCCCATCTATAGGTCCAAGACAGAGGAGAATAGAGGAGCTCATGACTGACTAGCAAAGTGCTCCAAAAACCAACTCAACTTTGTCGGAATTTAGTTTCAAGCCGAGGCGAGTCGAGTGAGCTAACCGAGCTAACTCGACTCGTGTACAGCTCATGTTCTACTTGCAAGGTAAGTGTGGGGCTAGGAAACCTCCAACCTATGGAGAAAATTATTTGTTTTACTTTTAATGGTCTTTGTTTGTTTGTCCTTTTTATATGATTGTGGTCCACATGAATGTGGTCTTTATTTGTTTGTCCTTTTTATATGATTGTGGTCCACATGAATGTGGTCTTTATTTGTTTGTCCTTTTTATATGATTGTGGTCCACATGAATGTGGTCTTTATTTGTTTGTCCTTTTTATATGATTGTGGTCCACATGAATGTGATCTTTATTTGTTTGTCCTTTTTATATGATTGTGGAGCTGTTTGTCCTTTACTTTCGAAGGTGTATCAAGACCCGTAAAAAGCTTGAATGAGGGCCAACGAAGAGAGCTTGTTTGATATCTTGGGGAACCAAATGTTTGTATATTTGATCATTTCCCAGCAGTTACAATCTCTGTATAACCATAAGAAATGGGTGCAGATGGGGAACTAGTTCAATAACTGGATAAATCCAAGAAGTATATTTGGAAAGGAAAACACAACATCTAAGGAAAATGTGGATGAGGAAATAGTGGAAAAGAATCCTAAAAAAATAGATAATTTGTTTCAGTTTCTGTGATTTCTAAGCATACCATCTACATGCTACCACATATTCCAGTGTGGCAAACAGGTACAATATCGAAGCTGTCCATCAGGTGGGTCTTAACCAATTCTTTTCTCAGCTATTAGACCAGACCTGATTCATTGATGGGAAGGTTATGGTCTTCAATCTAGAAGATTAATTGTTGGAGTATCTTTAAAAAGTCTATTTGTAGAACTCCATTGATGGGAAGGTTATGGTCTTCAATCTAGAAGATTTTCCAATGATTCCTTATCCATACCATGTCCTATTAGGTCAGTGGTTTGGATCACCAAGCCGTAGACCCACATCATTTCTCAAGCAAGAACTAACTCTGGATATGTTTTTTGGAGTGGACCTGTTCATATCAGCATGGGTTGGGCTTGAGCTTTTCTATTTAGGCCTGTCATAGGCTTTGGCCTGGAATTTGTATTGTCAACCAGGGCTTGGGTGCGCCTTGGCCCAGCAAGAGCTGAAGCTATTGACAGCTCTACACAATTTTGAACTGCAAACATCCAATCTAATCAAAAGAAAAGAACAAAAATCATTGATGTTTGCTAGTATTCATAATGAGAAAGTAGTCCTTAAAATGTAGTTTCGTGCCATTGGAATCCAACTTGAGCGTATTTGGAGTCCATTCCCTCAATATGCATGCCTACAACTCTAATCATATTGAATGTTTTCTGCTTCACCTGATTAAAATGCAATTCGATGGTGCATCCAAATATGCCCTCAAAGTTTCAGTAAGATTTTGGTAGTGCTAGAGTTTCTTAATATATTCCCTGTGTAACATGCATCTTGTCATTAATACATGCATCTTGTCATTTTGCAATCCAATGATCTTCTAATCTTACGTGCACTCCATGTCAACAATGATAAGGCAAAAATGTTATTGAAACCTGACAAGAGCTTTTTAAGAAGATCAGCAATATTGTATGTTCTTCAAAAAATAAGCAGACCTGCTACTCTGTCATTGCTGGAAGAGTTCCAATTGGCCCTGTGCTAGAAATCCCATCTGAGTTCCCTCTATCTGATGGGTGAAGTTTATCAATTATAGGTAGCAGTTCATTTGCTGACAAAAGAAATAGACAAAGGACTGAGCAATTCGAACATGGTATATATGTAACTTTTGTCCAACTCGCAATGGGACAAAGATCTTCAAACGAATCAGATTCGGGTATTTGGTTGCCTAATTGGTTTTTCTGCAACAGTGAGATTACATCACTCAATTGGAATACAATTTCTGTTCCTTTTTTCTTGAAAGGCATGTTTCGTTCATTTAGAAATTATACATGCGGAGTGCACTGACTCAAATGTAATGAATAGATTGTGGAACCCATTATTTTTAAGTCACAGCCCCAAAATCAGAGTGGTCGAACAACCCTGATCCCTGATTCATGGACACTTTTTGTTGAAATTTCATTCTCAACCCTTCAACACTTTTCTTTTTTATTTTATTTTTATTTTTATTTTTTAAAGATTGTTGTTTCTTAGATGCAAATAAATCGAGGTGGGTGAAGATCTCGATCCCATTTTTAGAAGGAAAGTGGATGCTTGATTATCTTGTCCAGCAGTGGTGCATATTGTCATGGACAAGCATCTCCATACCCCATCTCGTGGACTTACCAATTCTGTCTCTCCTTTTATACTATGAGGTTATGTACATAGAGTGTAGAGAATTCTAGAGAAGATTAGTGTATGGATCTCTAGAACATTCTTGAGTTCTCTAATGGCTTCTTATAGCTAGAATAGTGTAGAATAGTTTAGAAGATTTATGGAGTATTCTTAGCCATTGGATGATTGTCACATGGCACTATCCTAGCCATTCATATTCATATCTGTGTGCAGGTGAACATGAATGAGGACTATCAAAGAAAGAAGAACAAGTTTCTAATATTAGAGTGTAATTAAATAAGAACAAGAATGAGTTCTCTAATGGTTTTTTTTTTTTCTTTTTTAATATTAGAGTGTAATTAAATTGAGAGTTGTTGTAGATGCTAATAGATTCTCAAGTTTCTAAATCTGTTCCTTTACTACTATTATTGTGATCATTATGTAGAAGATTCTTGCTTAGATTCTCAACACATCTTAGATACCATCCAGCTTTCAAATAACCATGAAGCATATTGGAGTAGTCTTCCAAAGTGTGTTAAAATTTTAGAGAGGCTTCTTGCTGGGAATCAGGATGTTCCACAAGAATACACCTACTAAAGGATCCCATCACCATGGCTTCAAGTTTGAATTCCTTTTGGAAGGCAATTTTATTTTATTTTATTTTTAAAATTTCTTCCTAATTGTTTACTCGAAACATGTAAGCATGTAGTAACAAACCATGATTAACAAGTTTTTCCATGGTAGTAACAAACCATGATTTGCAGTCTGGATTGGTATGCATCTTTGCCCATTTACTATGGATGAGTTCCCAGAATTTGGTGAATTTCTGGTAACACGGGATGCGGTCCCACAATGCATAAATTCTTAACATCTGAAGCCTAAAAACTGGGGCGATCTTCTATAGGATGTTTTCTCAATCTACTTCTTTACTCGATGAAAAAAGAATGTTATATTTGTGATGTGATAAAGCACTTGAAGCGTACAAGGAGAATGAATATTCCAAGTCAGAATGACACCAGAAACATGTTACACTCTAGGTAACACAGCTCAGTATATGTTAAAAAATGGCTGGAAGTGGAAGTTGTTTTACTCTCGGAGGAACATGGTTATTGTTATATTTAGTGAATTTAAGATTCTCTGTATTTTTGCAGCTTCCAGGGATTTATACAATGTCTTCTACTTTTACTTTTCTTTTTCATGTATTCTTCTAAAAACCCCTTCACAGTGAATTGCGAAACTGCACAAGCAATTTGTCATCGGTGGCGTGTTGACGGAAGCAATTTGTCATCGGTGGCGTGTTGACGGAAGCTGAGTTTTGGGCCACAAGAAAGGTCAGTTATCTCTCTTGCTGGATTTATTATTTACATGGTTGTATATCAGTACATTGTTAATGATTTTTAAACTTTGTTAGATGCTTAAGTTTCTAGCTCAGGCTTCTTTCACGAGTAGAGTGTACTCTCATTTTCACATTTTCTTATGGGGATGCCAAAAGGTTACAATTTAGTTTGTGACAGGAATACTTTTCATGATCTATTTTCATGCAGAATTTGCTTGATGCTGATGCCCATAGAACGTCAAAGCAACAAGTGGGTTTCAAAAGTGCTATGCTTGCTGATGTCAGGCCATTGACTGATGGTCGGGTACAAAATGCAACTTCTATAGTTTTCTTTATTATTTATTTATTTATATCTACGATGAGATGGGAGTTGGGTTGGGCCACGTACTGGATTGGATCTACTAAGATGGGAGATCCCAACAATCCTGAGTATCATAGTCTTTTACATTTGGCTGATTTAGAAGTTTGACAAATTAGATATTTTTAATTTGTTTATTTATTTGCTGTTTCATTTTGTATTTCTTGACTAAATCACCTCTAATATGTATGAACAATTCCTACAGAGTGTTGAAAGTGCCACTTTATTTTTATTTTTTATGAAAATATATTATCTCAAATACACAAAAGTCAAAATTGGGAATCTGTGTGAAATTGGGTTGGCGCATTGGGGGCAACTTCTTCTAATTGAATTCCCATGATCTCCTTCAATTCAACAAAGGGGTAGCTTTGATGCATTGAGATTCTAATTGTCAAACATCGTTTATTGAATATTGTTTTTTCTTTTTTTTTTTGGTTGCCAACCGATCTTTTTTTCCAAGTGCGGGAATCTGAGTCACAATTCATATAGAGATGCATAGCTAGAGAACTTCCTTGATTGGTTGCCTTGTATAAAACAATGCTTTTATGGATCCTTTCATGATATTCCGAAATATTGTGACAAATTTCAATATTGTTAGTTATCTAGGAGGTTTCAATTTTAGTAACCCTGTGATCTTATTGCCCTTCATAGTTAACCATCATGTCATGTGTAGATTCCTAGTATTTCTTTTAATTGTGTTGCTGACTCTATTGGAAAGGAAAAAGTTGAGGTTTGCTAAATTCACATAGCGCACCATGCCATCCACATGCAGTATGTCGAGTAATAGAGAGTAATTCTATTACTAGAAAGTGTTGAGATGCGAAAGAACATGATTAAGATAGTGATGTTGGAGAGTAGGTTGTTGGATTTTATCATTTTACTTGGATGGTTTGTTATTATTTTGATGTGAATGTTTGGATGTGTTGTCAAAACAAATTGCAATTATTTGTACTTATAAACCGAAATGACCAAATTGTAATTTCCTTGCTTCTAAATATACACTTCAAGTCATGATGTATTGTTTGGGTGTTGATTATGTCGGAAAAATGAATTTAAAACATTGACTTTTGTTTTCTTAAATTGCAGATTTAGTTGCATAAGCAGGCAATATAAGTACCTTTTCTGAAAGAAAATCGCATGTATCGGTATGCAATAGATAAATCGGATATATCTTCCAAACAAATTCACATGAATACGAGGAAACTATGAACAAACCCACCATATCCTGTAAGCTTTCATGACACATCTTGTTTATTTTCTATTCAAGTGTAAACATTGGCCTAATTCTTTGAAAATTTTTGTATCGGAAACATTGCAAAGGAAAATTTGGACTGTAAGCATGATTTTCACCATACTAATGTATAATGCTTCAAAGCTTGGTGAGAGTTGGTCTACCACTATTCTTGTCATTTCTTCTAGGTTTCTCATAATGATGGAGAGCCTCTCCTGATCCATATGAGTATCGTAGTATAATTGGGGCCTTAAGTATTTTACTCTCACTCAAGTTTATGAATGTAACGTGCTAGTTTATACATTAGCCTACTTTCTCTGTTTCCATATTGTAATCAATATTCTTCAAGAATCACAATGTTTACGTGTATGGATGCATCTTATTAGGCCAGCTCTACTTGCATTAGCTGCTCATGCTTCGACCCTAGTGAAGTTTGAACGTTTGAGATTTCTCGCGTCTCCTATTTGGAAAGGTTAGGAATAGTCTCTGGAACTCTAGCATCTTTATTGCTTTTCTAAATGATCTCCTTTTAATATGGAACCTTCTTCTTGATGCAGGATGAATCAAGAAGCCTTCTAGAAGTCATGGCCGAATTTCCTGATCAATGGGCCAACTAGATTTTTTGGGCAGGTCACATTTAACATGCATTTTGCCTGATAAATGGTCTGGATCTCACACGTGTCTACTGTCTTGGCACATTTGAGGTTCCTCTCTTTGGCTTATGGAGATGGGTCCTTGCCAGTATCATTAATCGTGTTACATACATACTTCTAGTGAATCTTTGGTTAGTACTGTACTTTTATTTGATGAAGGGTGATGTTCATGGTTTCTGAACAATACCACTCGAGTTTTGGACCTGAGCAATTCTGAACAATACCACTCGAGTTTTAGACCTGAGCAATTCTCAACAATACCTCACAAAATACACATGTAGGTTATACTAGTTCTATTCCGCCATGATCTCAAGCATGCGAGCTAAAACAGATGACTCTTTGCCATTCATAGATAAACTTCATATAATCCATATCCACTGTAAGCAACTTCCCATTGATATAATTATGGCTGGAGCAAGGTTCTAAAACATGAACTCGACTCTCTGTGGCCCCAATCTGAGGTCTTCGACTTCAACATAGACAACTGTCTGATTATTTAATTGAGGTTTTCCAGTTTTGAAAATGATTATGTTGTAATTGAGGCCCTGTATGAATATTTTTCAGCTCTTATTGAGCCATGGGATAGACACACTTATATCATGTGAAGTTTGTCTTGGGCTGAACCGCTTCACGCTTTAATGATTACGCATGTGACATGATTATTTTGAACTTATATTTATTGTATAAATGCGATTCTTGATGGCCGCTATCCTGGAGCGACATTGGACCCGAATGGATTGCGCCCAGATCACTTTTACATCACACATAGTGGACACGTGATCATGGCAGTGAGGTTAATTGGTGTTGTAGACATCTTGCCGAAGATGTGGCTAGGAAAGGAAGACATCGATCGGTCCAAAGGGACCTTATTGAAGCAGATTCATGTGGAAGGCTAGGAAAGGAAGACATTTGTAGTTTGATTTTAGTACTTTAAATAGACCATTAATTGTTTTGTTGATGTTGTGTTGATTGTTGTCTTGATGAATGTTAAATGGGTGAAATATGCACTGAGTTCAATCATTTGTTGATTATGATATTGTTAGCTTTGGTTGATAGAGAAATGAGGTCAAAAACCGAATTTAGCCTCGGTTGATGCCAAAATATGCTAAATCCATCTTTAGTCTCGGTTTTCCTCGGTTACATAAACTGAGACTACAACTCCGTGGCTAAAGGCTTTAGCCTCGGTTGTTGAAGCGAGGTTAAAAATAGTTTTAGCTTCAATTGGAGGCAACCGAGGCTAAAATTTGGATTTAGCCTCAATTGGAAACAAGGGAGGCTAAAATTTTAATTTAGCCTCATTTCGAGAAAAACTTGAAGCTAAAAGGGTTTTTAGCCTCACTTGAAGAATCGAGGCTATAAAAGTCATTTTAGCCTCGGTTGCTAAAAGCGAGGCTAAAGCCTTTAGCCACGGGGGTTTCAACCTCGGTTTGGATAAATGAGGCAAAACTGAGGCTAAAGGCTTTAGCCTCAGTTTTTAACCTTTTTAGCCTCAATTTTGAAGCGAGGCTAAAGCCCCCTTTTCTTGTAGTGTTTGGTGGAGATCGGATGACTTGAACGACTGCAGGGAGCCTACTTACGATTGACAGTTGTCGGTACTCAATCGGGGCTGTGACTATACGGATATGAGCATAGAAATATCTTAAACTCATACCTCGAGTTTGGTCACGATCTAAAAGTCAAAAAGCCACAACTTTACGAAAGAGTTGGAGGTTCATTCTACTTAAGTTTCAAGTTTCAGCCTTGGGTATTTACGCATTTGAAGCACTCGGCCTCTAGCCCAAGTTGTACAGTTCTTGGTATCATATTTATTCGTCACCCATAATGAACGTCAAGCCCAATGAGACAGATATTATTACACAATTTCAAAACTAGTGGCCCACTAACGAGCGGTCTAGAGCTTGTTCGGATAATTGAAGCATTTTTTCAATGAATCAGGTAGGGAAGTTTCTTGGGCATAGTTATTAGGATTTGGATTAACTAAGTTCATAGTATGGCCTATTCGAAATTAGCGAAAATGGTGATTCGATCATGAACACTCTAGATCGTTGGTTCTTAGGGTAAATGAGTGTCCAGGTTGATTTGGTTTATTAATCAAGATTCGACCCATAGTTGTCTCGGCTTTAGGTAGGTCTTTATTTGGTTCTGGTTATCTCGATTGGTCAGTGATATGTTGGATAAATTTGGGCCCTATATGTACTAATCATGGGGCTAAACTCGATGTTTAAGTGATTAGTTGGATTCATTGACTTTCTACGTTTGATTAATCTTATTTGTGCAGTTCTTTATCGGTATCACCCACGTATAAGCTCACTTCGAGTATCAAAGGTTAGTAAGTGATGACGTAGGCTAGTTATATTTAAAAAAAAAATTAAAGATTTTTAGCAATCCAAAATAGCAAAAATTCAGGACGTTATATTAACTATACAAGTATGAGATATGTTGGGATTTACTCACCTATTTATGATAGAGTCGAATCCTTTGAATAATTAAATGCGTTAGAAACTATACTTCAGATCCATATTAAGATGATTTAGCATACCATAATTCAATTACGTTACTCCAATAAGTGGGGTTCACCTTTGATTCAAGCAAGATGACCTAACATAAATTCTTAAATTTAAAATTTAAAGAACAACATGGGCTATTGATCAATGCAGTCAATCGATGGAGATAGCTCGAGGGCCTTCGATCAATACCATGAATCGATAAAATTTGAAATTAGTTTCTTAAATATCTGGACACTTTTGACCACATTTGATCGAATGAACCCTTCTCATTGATCGATCGGGCTTGATCGGATTAAATCGGTTTTCTTACTAGACAAATTTAGTCATTCTCAATCAGTACCCTCGATTGATCGAGACCACTCGAGGTGACCCTTGATCGATCGAACCTGGACATTGATTAATCAAAACTCAAGAGATTTTTTGACTTTAGTCGATGAACAAAAATCGATTCTTTCAATCGACCAAACACTGACTTCAATTGATCGACCTATCCTTCCACTAAAAGTACTCTAACCAAATAGGCTAATTATTTAGTTTTATTAACAAATACAAAATAAATTTATTATTTTTGTTGATGCAAGAATTTGGATCGCTCTCCTCCGAGCTTCGAGCACTTGCATATGAAGAAGAAAAAGGAGACCCTGGTTACACCAGGGGACCCTCCGATGCCAAAGTCAAGCTAGGAATCTGGGTCTAGTCGGATAGAGGGTTTTTGGTTGAGAGATTTCATACCTTTTCATGTAGGTGAGTCCTCTAGCAGGATAATCTGTGATTTTAGGCACGACCTCAACAGTTACACGAGACATGTGCAAGTGTTGACAATTACCCTAGAATCATGCGACAGACAGTAGTTATGTCGATATGCCGCTCTTATCAGATCATGGGTAGATCTTATCTGAAAGAATACACTTACAATATATCGAGATAAGATAAACAACACAATGGGCCCTAAGAAGGTTTTAAGGGTTGGCGTCCTTAGCACGTTGCTTCCTATGGTGTGGTTTGCATGAGCCTTGGATCTAGTTAGAGAACTCCCACTCTCTAACTAGATTCTTCGTGTACTATGATGCTTTATGATGTTTGTTAGGTTTAGATTAAGTGTGGGTTGGCTCAGATGTAAAAATAATTTTTAACTCAGAAGTCGCCATTAGCTAAATGTATTTTTAGATTTTTACAGTCGGCTAAAAACTATATAATTGCTTAGAGGTTGAGAAATTATAATATTTCTCATCTCAAGTGATTGTTGTGGTTGGTTTACACCATAGATTATGAGTAAAAACTTCGGTTACTGAAAATAAAGGGGTTAGGCAAACTTTTCCATTTGTATGTTGTATAGTCTATACTTTTTGGGGCTTTACAGTTTTTATAAGAATTGAAACGAACTTTGGTGTTATTTTTGTTAATTTTAGCTTAATATGAAAATCCCCGAGATCTTGTCGTGCATAGAATATAGAGATCTATGAGTTTAGACGGCTTACCTAACTGAGACACCATGACTGAGAATAATAGAATACTAGATCTTCCTCTCCTTACACTATTTTAGAACTTAAATGAGACTTACGTTTCTGACTTGTGTTGGATCGGGGACGTAGCACTTGTTATATAGTTGCTGTGGTGAAGAGAGTTTGAAACCCAACACAACTCTCTTCACACGGCTCCACACTATTAGCTTCCTGGTAGTCTTCAAACAGCTACATGCATATGCAACTATAGCATTCCAACCCCTTACGCATACTTTCGCAGATATTTTGCGAGAATCACATTGAAGTGGGGTCCACTGGTTTACCCAATTACATAATCCAACTATCAGGACAATCCAGATTGTTGATCAATAAAGCTTACCTTTTAGAGTTCTAACAATTTTATATAATCCATTCATCCATTTTATGTTGGTAAAATAATTTGTAATTATTATGCTAGTAAAATAATCTGTAATCACTACTAATTTCTTTTATATTACTATAATAACAGGCAAAATAAGTAGGCTATTAGTATTGTGCTTACTGTAGGTGGAATTGACCTAACATAGAAGTATTAGGTCAATTCCACCTGTAGTGAACACAGTAATAACAGCCTATTTATATCTATCAAACTCGGATATTCATATCCATTAAAGAAAATTAGTTTTTTAGGAGACGGCTCTTGTAATCAAAAGAGAAACCGAGCTTTTTATACCCATAAGTTGTAATGCATAGCTTGGTGAGTTGAGAAGACAGCTACAGTATACCTCCGGTGCATGGAATGATGAAAAGGTCCCTCCCAATCTCTCCATCTCATACACTGCTTGCCTGCTTGCATCTCTTGTGTTTGGTGGAGAGATGCAAAGCTCAAGCTGCAAGTAATGCTACAACAGAGCCGTCTGAAGGTATGCATCCTTAGAATCAATCTCTCTCTTGTTAACAAAGACTCTTTTCTCTTGTTTTGAATCTTTTGGTTGAAACCCAATTGTAACTCTCTTTTGATTTATTTTATTACTATTATTATTATTCTCTTAATTAGTAGCAAGTTCAGACTGAGTGGGAGTTCTCTGAGAACTGCGTCACTGGGAGCTTTCCTTATGAATCCTCCATGGAATAGGATTCATGTAACTGACCCCAGATAACTAGAATAAAGCTCATACGACATAGGTGAAGAAATAGAAGTTGGAGCTTTTTTTTTTTTTTTTTTTTCTTTTCTTCCACAAGGCGTCCAATGACAAAAAAAAAAAAAAAAAAAAACCCGCAGTTTTGACCATCCATCTTCTGTTCTGTACCATGAATGGGCCAAGGACCAAAAGTTCTGTCAATTGGAAAACTATAAGCATCCGGGGGTTGGACTTTTACCCAGGGACGTGGCAGATCACTTTTCATCATTGGTTTTTATTTATTTATTTATTTATTTTATTTTAAATTTTGTCTGTGACTATGGGGGCGTGCAATTTCTTTGGCTGAGGCCCATGGATGTAGGCCACTAGATGGATGGTCTGTATCTTCCATACACCACATGCATAGTGATGGAACCTAAAGTGTTCTTTTCCATACTTTCTTGGATCAAAAAATGATGCTGATTTTCTGACCATATGGATCCTGGGCACTATGCAGGGAACACAAATCATACCATTTTAGCCATCCGATCAATAGCCTATCAAATAGATGATCAAGATCATTTAAATAAAAGTAGGTCCTCTGTATTTTGTATGGACGCACCCGAATGGATGTAAATTCTGTTGATTAATGCAATTCTCAGTTATTAGAAATAATAATAATAATAATAATAATAATAATAATAAAACTAATAGGTCCAATCAACAATCTTAGCTGTTGACGCAGGGATGGACGTGATGAGGTCGATCAACGTCTTCCTCAAGGGGATAATTACTCCGAGAACCCACGGAGCTTCTCTCGACTCCTTGCAGAGATTCTTTGAATTAGGACATTAGAAATAAATTCTAATAAATTTGAAAATAAATTGATTGATGATAAAAATAAATTTACAATACTTTAAATTCTGATATCAAACCTAGGAAGAAGTTTCGGAATCAAACTCCAACTCAAACTGCCTAAAAGTGACTTATTATAAATGGTAAACTTATTATTTATAGACATCATGATTTCTATTTGACTTCAAAGTTTTTGGCCAAAAATAGTAAGTGTCCAATTTTGTCAAACTATGTTATTCTCTTAATTTTTCTGAGTCATATAATTTCATGTTGGGCCTGACTCGTAAAGCTCAAAGGATCAAGAGTTACCATCAAACTAAAACTAACTATAAATAGTAAAAATAAAATTAAAATGGGCCTTCCACCGTTAATATGATGGAATCTCCCAAATTTGGTATGAGCAACTTAGCATAGCGGGGATGGTTGGCTAAAACAGCTTCTCCTACCCAAAATCATATCATATATATCGTAGGTCAAATACGGGAATCCTGCTTTAGGGTTCTGCGGTCCTGATCACTTTCGCCTTCCATCAGGCCTTCTCTGGTTCATCTTAGCCATGAAAGTGTCCGCGACCTGCTCTACATCAGCTCTCTCTTTTTTAGGGCCATCATGGGAGTATTAATTTTATCATGCAATCTTAACCATCCCATCCTTAGCTTGGGAACGGATGGATAATGAAAAGGAAGGCCACAACTTACAGATGGATTGTTTCATCTGATGAGTATGAATTTTTTCAATCTGGCCCATGAAATGTGCACTGGACCCAATGGATGGTCTCAGTACAACAACTGGATCGTCCAATTGTCCTGATGCAATGCCAAAGTTTTGATTTATTTAAGCAACCGGTCATTGGATTTGCATATCAATCCAGTTCATATGACATGTAGAAAACATGTAGAAAAGTATACTAGGAGACAAAATCATTTACGTGACATGTTTGGGTGTTCACTAAATCACGGGCGACCGCGTCCAATATTGACCGGGAAAGATGCGTAGGCTTCGTTTGGATGTATTATAGGATTGGATTGCAATAATTACTTGAACTATCCTAATGATCCAATTGGTGGATATCAAATGGAAGAATGGAAATGAACATCAACAGTCCAAATTCAACTAAAAAAAATAGGATGACGTACGAAGATGGTTGGATCAGTTCTTATTTCGGCTAATTTTCAATTGACAATGGGACCCTCAATTTGAATGGTCCAGATTGGCAAACACGTACACTAGTGCGGGGGATGAGATGCCAAAACTTTAAAATGGTCTCTATCACGGACCAGATGGTGACTAAGCTTTTCATTTTATTTTTCTTTCCATTTTCTTAATCAAAATAAAACCGTGAACTGCATGGTTTTTTACTTTGTGCTGCTGACCTGGTGGAATGGCACCGTTCAATTGGACTGTGGCCCACCCACGTGACCACGGCTGATATCGGTGTTTTAAGAACGGGACTAAAGGTTCATGTTTCACGCGCATGTGTTAGGCATCTCACCTAGCCATATGAACCAGAGTGGCATATGGGCATACTATCCTAGCCATCCATCGAATTGATTTTACCATTCAACGGTGCGGTACAAATCTCATGCCATTCAGTTGATGAAGGTGATCACAATTTACTAAAGAACATGTATGGCTACAAAACTTTATACAAGAGTTTTGATAAAATTGTGGCCCGCCTGAATAGGAAACAACCTAGTTTCTTCACCAGGGGAATTACTATTGGGGCTCACGCTATTTACGGCTTGGATTTCACACTCATACCCTATATAGTACATATAGGATCACTCACTAACTCGACCCAAAATCCAACTTAGTACTAAGAAGTCAATGAACTTTCCCAAGCTTACGCGCTAAAAGCGCACTTACTCAGGTTCAGTTTCATTCGATATCTTAAGCGTACTTACTCAGATTCACTTTCATTCGATATTTTTCAAAGATTCCGAACATCTCCTTTAGGTGTATCACGTGGTCCATTTTTCATGAGATCTTGACGAGCATGTCATCTACGTATATTTCTATCATATTTGCTGAACATTTTGTTCACTAAGTGTTGATACGTTGCTCAAGCGTTCTTCAGCCTAAGCGACATTACTTGGTAGCAGTATAGACCTCTGTTAGTAATGAAGGTTATCCTGCTTGTTATGTTCGTGCATAACGATTTGATTGTACCCTGAATATACATCCATAAAGTTGATGAGTGCACACCCTGCAGTGTCGTCCACCAACTGGTCGACCCTTGGGAGGGAAAAGTTGTCTTTTGGGCAAGCCTTATTTAGGTCGGTATAATATAAGCAGACTCGTCATTTTTCACTGGCTTTCTTTACTAGCATGACATTAGCTTAACCAATCAAGGTAATGCATCTCCTCGATGAATTCGGCTTCATGGAGCTTGCTGATCTCTTCATTGATTGTCGCATACCTTTCGGGATCAAATGCGCACCTTTTCTGTCTTATGGCCTTGTGATCATGGTCCACATTCAGTCGATGGACCATAGCTCTATACTGGGCATATCCTAGTGCGATCAAACGAATACGTTGGCGTGTTATTTTAGCAAGTTAGCTATTTACGCCCAAAGTTGCAATTCCGATAACGATCCAACACAGAACAGATGCAGAGAGCGGGTCATCTTGAAGAAACATTTGCTATCGCAATGAGCTAGGTCTTATATCAGTGACCCTCTTTATGCACTTTCTTCATGTGAGTGTAGAGAGGTAATTTGCATTGCTTGTTGTCGTTGTGCCTCTCCTTGGAGGGCTGTCGGATAGCATTGTCAGACCTCGTGTTGGTATCCTCGGATCCAACTTCATGGTGAGGTGGGGGGTGGAGACCACAACTCACATGTCATTTAAGGATGACTTGCCCAGGATCACATTGTACACCAATGAGCAGTCTACCATAAGAAAGTTGACCTTAGTGGTGACCTGGTTAGTACCTTTGCCGAGTGTTACTGGCAAGAGAATACTTCCTTCTAAGGCCACTTTTTCTCTTGCGAAGTCGAGTAGAGGGGTTCACACAAGCCATAATCTTGATCTCCTGACTCCTATTTTATCAAATGTGACTGCGAAAAAGATATCCACTGAGCTTCCAATGTTGACCAATATTCGATGCACATTGTAGTTGGTGACAGTCATAACGACCACTAGGGCGTCGTCATGTGGATGTTGAATCTCGTGTGCATCCTCTTCAGTGAAGGTGACGCTACATGAATCCATCCCAGGTTCCTTGCTGGGTCGCCTAGTGAGGTAAACTTGATGCTCCCCTTTAATGATGTTCACACTTCACGCGTGAGCTCGATGCGCCCGGTTTGAGTCTCCACCCCTGGCGGGTCCTCCAAAGATGGTGCGCATTTCGCCTATTGCTTCGTTGTCGACCTGCTCGTCATGTCACTCTTGCTATATAGCTGCTTGGTGTTCTCTGCCTTTGTCGATGAATTCGCACAAATGTCCCTTTCGAATAAGAGATTCGATCTCCTTCTTAAGGTCGAAACATTTGGTCGTGTTATGACCGTGATCCTGCTGGAAGTGAAAATATTGCTTCTTGTCCCTCTTTTCTAATTCAGCTCTCATCTTATTTGGCCACCTAAGAATTTTTTTGTCCCTTACCTCAATGAGTACTTGTTTAGGTGTGGTATTCAAAGGAGTATATCTGTGGAACCGGCTTTTCGGGGGCTGGCTGGATGGGGCGATACTGCTCTGATCGTCATCCTTTCCTACTATCGGAGCTTGTGTTGGGTGCTTCATTCTCTTCCTTTCTTTTCCTGTCTCTTGTCGAGCTGTTTTCTCCTTGAGTAGCTCTGTATCCGCTGAATAATTCTTCAGCGTTAGAATATTTTTTAACTCAGTTAGGGAGGTCGACAATATTTATTAGGGGTTCCAATCAAGAAAATGAATTTCCATCGTTTGAGACTGGCAATCATGGGCATGACAGTGACCTCATCAGAGTAGTTGTCCACCTAAACAACCTCAGCATTGAACCTTACAATGTAATATTTTAAGAGTTCATTCTCTCTTTGTGTTATCGTGAGTAGGTGGGTCGTGCGTTTCCTTATGTCCTTTCCCCCAATGAATTGGATAGCAAATGTCATGTTGAGTTGTGCAAATGAGCTAATGGATTTTAGTTTTAGGTGCCTATACCACTTCCTGCCAGCTCTAACCATCATTAGGGAGAACACCATGCACATCACAGGTTTGGAAGCACCATGAAGCTCCATCCATGCTCTGAAGGATTTAAATGCTCAGATCCCCCGAACCTAAATAAGGAGTTATCTAGGGCATCCGAAATCTAGATGGTAATTAGGCATGCATGATGTCATCTGTGAATAGCAGTTTGGTCTACTCGAGTAGGGCTTCGATGAATGTTGGGGCCTTAGCTCGAAATGCTTGTTGAATAACCCCCAAGATGATCTCGGATTTCTTTCATTTCTCTCTCCCCCCCAGGGAATCTCATTTTTCTGTCATGACCTTCGGGGCCTTTCCCTGAGCTCGCCTTCTTTTCTCTAGTGTATGCCGCAAGTCTGAATCGGCGAGCTCGGTGGCTTGCAGGGTTTGTGCTGGGACATGCACACTTTCTCCTGATTGGGCCTTCATGGCATGTGGCTTAAGGCGCAAAGTCACTAGGTGGGAATGTTCAGTTGTTGCTTCCAACTCCGCGTGTTGATCGGTGGGAATTGTATGCTATCTTTTCAATAAACCTCATGATGTGGTCGGTATTGCTGATTAGAGCCCTTACCTAATTTTCAAGGGAGACGAGCTGACTTCCCTAGTTTCGAGGTCTCGGCACATTTATTGGTGATAGTGCCTGAGACCAGGGAGCCGATTGTAATGCTTGGGGATTCTTGGGTCGTTCCTCCTACATAGGCTCGGCTGCGTCCAGTGCTCTTCCTTTCTTCTTGGCCATTGTGGTAAGAGATGGGAAGAACGTTGAGCCGCGTTGAAGTTGGGGAACTTTAATGGCTTTTCTTCCGTTTTCATAGATGACGCTAAAATGTTGCTCGAATTTGGATGGGCAGGGACTACACCTGTAAACGTATGAGTACCTGCAACAGTAGCATGTAAAGGACAATGAGGGTGCCGATCATGGCCGGAGAGCCTTTGACGTCTAAGTCAAGCCGATTGAATAATGAAATGGGACTTGAGTTAAGATTTTTGTGCTTACCTCTTTCAATGGTCATGGGTGTATTTATATGATGCTTAGGCGGCTTCCAAATTAGCATATCCTGGTGGGATATGTTATACTTGCATATCTTGGTAGGATCTACTAAATACGCTAAAGGTTTATATTTAAATGGGGATCTGCTTGTAAAAGTATCGCCAAGCCCGCATCCATTGACGTGATTTGTGGATAGGTTCCTATGAAATCTTTCATTTCTCTTTACAAGGCAAGATTCTCTCCAAATATCCCACTTCTTAGGTCTAGGTTGATCGGATCAGCTCGGCAGGTGAATCCTCTTGCTGAGCTTTGCCCTTGAGCGGTTTAGCTCGATGTTGGTCTTTTGAGGTTGGCCCATCTCACCATTAATGCCTCGATAACTTAAGGAGTCTTATTCGGAAAATGTTTTAGTAGGCGCAACTCCAAAATACCCATTCTTTAATTGATCGCGACAGGTCAACTCAATTTTCCCCATAACAGGTACTATATCATATCTCCTTAAGAAGTTTAGACCGTGGGAACTCCTTACATTGGCCAAATTCGTCATTAGCCACAATAGTAGTTTCGACTGATTCTCATTATTATTCATAAGGTCACCTAGTCGACTCTTACACGTGTACTATAACAGTAATTCGTTGGACTTATCTTTTTAACTTTTTAGACTGCTCGTGAATTTTTATAACAGTAATTCTTGGACTTATCTTTTTAACTTTTTAGACTACTCATGAATTTTTAGAATATAATTAAATTTGGTCATTGGAACATATAAAAAATCTTTCATTTATATCTTATTAAGATCTCGTTGCTACTTGGCATTATCTGATTAGCTGCATCTAATATGGCTAAATTAGTGGTAAATAAATATATAAACCTAAAATCCATTATAATGTGTGAGTTCCATCAACCGGTCCATTATATAGGGCGAAAAGTGGGGACGATGGAAGTGGGCCACTCGCCAAATGAAATGTGGTATAGATCATGTTGTTTATGTCATCTAACCCCTTCATCATGTGAGCCCCACTAAGGACGAAGGGAGAAATCGTATACCAAGCTATTCCAAAATTTAGATGGGTCACGAGTGAATATATCGGTTTTAAGGGTGACTGTAAATTTCCCACCTGAGCTTTTGTTGGGGATGATTCTTGGAATTTATGGTGTGCACGAGGAGGTAAACCAGATTCACAGTTTCTATTCCACGTTCACATCACGGGTGGGGCCCACACAGTTCGAACATATGGTAGTTTTCAACTAGTTTCCCAATTTTGTCTGCCTCCCAACAGCCTTTTGATTAGTGATGGTCCCCATGGGCTTATTATAACATTTTTTTAATGTGTATGGCCAGTCAGAGCTTTTAATGCCATTTTCCAACAATGGAATCTTTCTGCTTCTGATGAATGGAACATAAGCGGAGAGCCATGTAGCGGGATCGCCGTTGATTTATCAACTATCAGCAACCCTGGGATCAAATGTAATTGCTCATCCAACGGTGGATCCACCTGCCACATAACCCAAATGTACGTATACACTCAGATATGCTAACTTGGTGTGAAAATATTATTTATCAAGTGGACCATCTGGTGGGCCTTGGATGTTTATGATTGCCTATTATATTTGGTCTTTGTGTAATGGCTCATCCATTGTGGGCCACCAGATGAATGGCTTGGATCATTTGAGGGTAAATACTACGTGTACGTGAAGGTGTATTGGACTACCGATTCAGGCAGTCCTTCGGACTCTACTTATATTTTATTTTTATTGCTTCTTTTCAGCAAACTGCAGGGGTTGCAGCTGAGAGGGGTAATTCCGGAAGAGCTCCAAAACCTGACTTTCCTCACGGATCTGTACACACTCTCCTCTTTCTTCTTCTTTTTTTCTTTTTCGTTTCGTTTCGTTTCGCTGTTGTTGTTGTTGCTGCTGGTGGGGGATTGGTATGAAAAAACGCTTTGATACTCTGGCTGATCGCTGTAGCCGATACGCAGGCACTAAGAAATTGTAAAAGTGGAGTATAATTAACTATGATCAACCGACCAAATGTTGGGACCCAGTTTAAATGGATTGTGGATAAAAACCTACACTTATTTAACTTCTTGAGTGGCCGCTTGGTGGATATTTGATGTGAAGTAGAAATGAAAGCCATTCAATGGTCTGGATTCCAAGGATATATATACATTGATCAAAGGTTGTGATCACTCAACCAATCAGTGGGTCTCGTTGTTTTGGCGGTTTACATTGAGTTAATTCATGCCACGCGTACACATTCTAGGGGGGTGCAGCTTCGGTGGATACTTGACTGTGGGACCCAGCGTAATGTGTGTTCCTTACATCCACGACGTCCATCCTTTTGGACATTTCATTTTAGCATGTGATCCCAAAAACGAAGCAGATCCAAATCTCAGGTGGATCACACCACAGGAAAAGGTGTTGATTGACAGTTAAAAACTTATTGTGGGCTACAAAAGACTTGGATCAAGCTGATATTTGTGTGGTCCCTTCATCTAGATCTTTGTGACCTTATCAACAGGTTAGATGAAAAATAGAAATTTCGGTGGTCCCCAAGAAAATTTTAATGGTGGGTATTCCATCACCACTGATTCCTGTGGTGTGGTCCACCTGAGAATTGGATGTACTTCGTTTATGGAATCATACCCTCAAATGAGCTGTCAAAACGGATGGATGACGTGGATGTAATGCACATACGTCAAGAGGGCCCCACAGTCAGACATCCACCGAAGCGGCGCCCCATTCTAGGTGCTTAGGTATGGGCTATTGTGCCGACTAATCTGGTTTCGATTCGAGTCACGACTCAGACGAGTCATAGATGAATCGGTCCGACTCACCCCGCTCTAGGCTGACTCGTGGTGTTGAACTGGATCGGGTCAGACCGAGTCCAAATCAACTCAGACGAGTCACACTTAACTCATCTGATTCATCTATCCATGGGCCAGAGTGCAAGTCGGGTCAGGACTCGGGAACGTGTTTGAAAGATCGGGTCTTGTTAGTAATTGGGCCGGGTACGTCTCTTGGGATCGAGGTCCTTGGGTTGGCTTCGAGCCCGATTTTGAACTAAATGGGCCAGACCTGACGGGCTGGACCTTCCATTGACAGCCCTACGTTGGATCGGGCCCACTTTATTGCCTGGCCCCGAAATCCAATGGATCCGCTCATGGGGTGGGCCACACATGTAAAAAGAATAGGATGGCCAGGGAAATTGACCAATAGCAAACATTCAATGTACCTGTGTGGCCTATCAAGAATTTAGAGCGGGCCCCACCTGATGGGCGGCTTTGATTTAACACACGTGTCACACATCATCAAGTGTTTTCTCTATATTGCAGGGATTTGTCACAAAATTTCATAACGGGTCCATTGCCAGCATTTATCGGTAGTTTGACGTCCATTCGCTCCTTGTAAGTCTCGAAATTTCTCCCACAGCGAAATATCTGCTGTTGTTGTTTTTGTCGCTCATTAACAGTCCACGTGGCGTGGTTTAGGGCGATCCAGACCATCGCCATCTGATTTTTCCCTTGGAATTTGGAACATGATAGAATGGGACAAAGATGTTCTGATCGGAACCGTTATTATACTGGGCCATCCAGTAGATGGGCCGCACCTCAAAATTAAAGGGGAGTGGACTGTCGTAGCCATCGTATAAGTGGCCTGCAAAAGGAATGGTTGGCAGTCACGTTAAACCATTGTTCAATCCTACCGAGTTTTGGCTTATAGCCAATCTGCACCGCAGCCCACAGGATCAATGGTCCCGATCACCACATGTTCGTCACGTGTACCTTAAAGAGGGAACTGCGCATAGAACTCTTATACAACAATGGTTAGGATTCGTCCGACCACTGATAGTTTCTCGATAGCCCCACTCACATCTGCCAGAGAAAGTGGTGAGTAGAAATTTTCAGAAGTGGATTGCAGGATCCGTCCCGGCAGGGTGTGGGGCCACCATGATGTATTGGTTTTTATCCACACCGTCCATCCATTTTAACAGGTCGTTAAAATCTTCTTAGGACCCACAATAATGTTCATTTGTATCATCCAACTTGTTCATAGGATCACACGGACCTGAATAATGGGAAAAACCAAATATCAGCTGAAAGCGTTTAATGTCCACTATTTCCTGTAGTGGGGTCCACCAAAACTGAGCTGGAAAATGGATGGATGGCGTGGATAAAACACTTATATCATGATGGGGCCATAGAGTTTTGACACCAACTAGCTGGTGTTGGAGTCACCAGCCAAACTGCATTCCTGATTAGTTTTTTGTTTTTAGCAAGATAATCTTCATTAGGACCTAACATTGGCCTGGTATGGATGTTGTACACAAGGGGCATGCTGCCTGAAAAGGTTTGGTCTTACCACAAGTTAGCCTGCCTCCAGCTGCCTGTTCAGTTCTCAAATGATAGTGAAATGCTGAAGGTTATTTTAGTAATTTAAGGCAAATAAAGGGGTATTGTTTAGATGAAATATCTACTTATTTATTTTCAGGGTTATAAGATCAAATAACTTCTCTGGTTTGCTTCCATCTGAACTGAGGCTTTTGCTAAGTCTGCAACAACTGTAAGCTCTTATTATTATTATTATTTTTTTTTAATTTTAAATTTTAATTCTATTTAATTATCCTTCTACAGAAATGGCAATGAGGTGTTTAGAATTTCAAATTTGCCACTTAATTTTATAGTGATTAATATGCAGCAGTTTCCCCAGATTATATTAATAATATTTAGTAATTGATAAATAACCAAAAAAAAATCAATAATTGTTTATTTTCAGGGATGTAAACTCAAATAACTTCTTTGGTTCAGTCCAGTTGGGTAATCTGCCAAGTCTACAGAAACTGTAAGTTTTATTTTATTTTATTTCATTTTACTATTTAATTATTCTTCTTAAGAAATGCCATAAAATGTGTTCAGAATTTCAAAATTTCCACTGAATTTGGTAGTGATTAAAATGCAACAGTTCATTTTTTTTTTTTTTTTTTTTTTAATCCCTTTCTCTTTTCGAGAACGATTTAAGCGGGTTACTATCCGTCCAATAAATTACTTCCCATCTATCATGTTCATGCCACATCCAACACTTGGAATAGGTTGGCTCCTCCATAAGGATAGCATTATACGAAAGGCAGTCCCACCCACTAATTAATTGGATGGGACCATTACAACAATGTTTAAACATTAATAAATAATAAAATGTAATTAATTAATTACTTTCAGGAACGTAAGCCACAATAGCTACGCTGCAGAGCTCCCACCTGAGCTGGGGAATTTGTTTAGTCTGCAACAATTGTAAGTTCTGTTTTTTTTTTTTCTATTAATTTAATTTAGCTATTCTTATTCATGAATAGCATATGATGTGTTTGGAATTTCGAATTTTCCATCCATTTTGGTAGGATTAATATGTGGTAGGTTTTTTTTTTTTCTTGAGAAGGTTTCAATTTCAGCTAAGTGGACCATAAGTTAGTGTCCACTCATTGAATTACTTCCAACCTATCTTAATCTTTTTTGACATCCAACCCCTCTGATAAGTGGCTCCTCTATGTGGATAGCCTTATACAAAAATCAGCCCATCCACTCATTAGGAGGGCCAGACCATAACAATAATATTTAGCCATTGATAAATAACAAAATATAATTAATTAATTATTTTCAGGGATATAAGCCACAATAACTACTCTGGTTGGCTCCCACCGCAGTTGGGGAATTTGTCAACCCTGCAGCAATTGTAAGTTCTATATTTTTTTTTATTTAATTACCCTTCTTTAGAAATGCCATGTGATGTGTTGGAATTTTGAATGCCCCACTAGATTTGATAGTAATTAATAGGAAATAGTTTATTTTTTATTTATTTATTTATCCTTTTGAGAAGGTTTCAAGTCCAACCAGTTGGACCATAAGTTACTGTCCACTCAATGGCTTACTTCCAACCCATCATGTTCGTAGACATCCAACCAATAGCTTGGCTTCATGATGAGGATGGCCTTGTAAAAAAATCAGTCACATCCTCTCATTAGGTGGGCTAGACCATAAGATTAATATGTTTTTCCATTGGTAAATAATAAAATATAATTAATTATTTATTTTCAGGGTTATAAGCTACAATTCCTTTGCTAATGATCTCCCACCTGAGCTAGGGAAATTGGCAAGTCTGCAACAATTGTAAGTTCTTTCTTTCCTTTGGTTTTTTTTTTTTTTTCCTGCCTTTTCAACTCTATATAAGTATTTTTCTTTAGAAGTGTCATATGATGTATTTGGAATTTCGAATGCCCCACTAGATTTCGTGGTGATTAATAGGAAATAGTTTTTTTTTTTTTTTTTTTTTTTTAAAATCCTTTTGAGTAGGTTTCAAGTCCAACCAGTTGGACCATAAGTTACTGTCCACTCATGGACATCCAACCCATCCAATAGCTTGGCTTCATGATGAGGATGGCCTTGTAAAAATAAAAATCAGTCACATCCTCTCATTAAGTGGGTTAGACCATGACATTAATGATTTTCCTTTGGTAAATAATAAAATATAATTAATTATTTATTTTCAGGGTTATAAGCTACAATTACTTTGCTAATTATCTCCCACCTCAGCTAGGGACATTGGCAAGTCTGCAACAATTGCAAGTTCTTTTTTTTTTTCAATTCTATATGAGGATTTTTCTTTAGAAGTGCTATATGATGTATTTGGAATTTCGAATTTGCCACCGTATTTGGCAGTGATTAATGTGTGGTAAATTTATTTATTTTTAATTATTATTTTCAACAAGGTTTCTAGTCCAACTAGTTGAACCATTAGTCATTATCCACCTAGTGAATTACTTCCAACTGAGCATATTTGTGCAACATCCAACCTTCCAATAGGTTGGCTCCACCATGAGGATAGTGTTGTATAAAAATCAGTCCCATTCACTCATTAGGTGGGTCAGACTAACAACAATGTTTATTCATTAATAAATAACAAAATATAACTATTTATTTATTTTCAAGGATATAAGCCACAATAACTTTGCTAATTGGCTCCCACCACAGTTGGGGAATTTGTCAAGTCTGCAACAACTGTAAGTTCTGTTTATTTTTATTTTTTAAATTTTACTATACTTCTTCGGAAATACCATATGATGTGTTTGGAATTATGAATTTGCCACCCAATTTGGTAGTGGTTAACATGGGATAGTTTTATTTATTTATTTATCTTTTTTAGAAGGTTTTAAGTTCAAAACTTGTTGGACCATAAGTTATTATCCATCCATTGAATTATTGCCAACCTATCATGTTTGTGATGATACCAACCCTTCTAGCTAATAGGTTGGCTTCACCATGAGGATACCCTTATATAAGAATCAGCCCCAGGCTTTACCATTACAACAATGTTTGACTATTGATGAATAACAAAGAATAATTATTTATTTATTTTCAGGGATATAAGCCACAATAACTTTGCTAATTGGCTCCCACCACAGTTGGGGAATTTGTCAAGTCTGCAACAACTGTAAGTTCTGTTTATTTTTATTTTTTAAATTTTACTATTCTTCTTCGGAAATACCATATGATGTGTTTGGAATTATGAATTTGCCACCCAATTTGGTAGTGGTTAACATGGGATAGTTTTATTTATTTGTTTATCTTTTTTAGAAGGTTTTAAGTTCAAAACTTGTTGGGCCATAAGTTATTATCCATCCATTGAATTATCACCAACATATTATCAACCCTTCTAGCTAATAGGTTGGCTTCACCATGAGGATACCCTTATATAAGAATCAGCCCCAGGCTTTACCATTACAACAATGTTTGACTATTGATGAATAACAAAGTATAATTATTTATTTATTTTCAGGGATATAAGCTCCAATAATTTCATTGGTTCGCTCCCACGTCAACTGGGGAGTTTGGAAAGTCTGCAACAACTGTAAGTTATTATTATTATTATTTATTTTTTGTTTTTTCAAATCTAATTAGTTATTCTTCTTCAAAAATGCCATAGGATGTGTCTGGAATTTCGAATTTGCCACCGAATTTGGCGGTACTTAACATGTGCTGGTTTTATATTTTATATTTTTCTTTTTGAGAAGGTTTTAAGTTCAGCCACTTGGACCATAAGTTACTATCCACCTAACGAATTACTTGTACAACCTATATATTTGCATGACATCCAGCCTTCTAATAGGTTGGCTCCACCATGTGGATAGACCTGTACAAAAATCAGTCCATACACTTATTAGGTAGGACAGACCATAATAACAATGGTTAGCCATTGATAAATAATTAAATATAATTAGTCATTTATTTTCAGGAATATAAGCTACAATAACTTCAATGTTTCACTCCCACTTGAACTGGGGAAGTTGGCAAGTCTGCGACTACTGTAAGTTCTGTTTTTCTTTCTTTATTAATTCTATTTAATTATTCTTCTTAAGAATGCCATTTGAAGTGTTTGGAATTTTAAATTTGTCGGTGATCAATATGTTGTAGTTTTAGTTATTTATTTATTTTCTCTAAGAAGGTTCCAAGTCCAATCAATTGGACCATAATTCATTGTCCACTGAGTTTCTTTCAGCCTATCATGTTCATGTAACATCCAATCCTTCCAATAGGTTGGCTCCACCCTGAAGATAGCCTTGTACAAAAATCAGCCTCATCCACTCATTAGGTGGGCCAAATCATTACAACAATGTTTTGTTATTGATAAATAATAAACTATAATTAATTAGTTATTTTCAGGGATATAAACTATAATAACTTTGCTGGTTCACTCCCACCTGACCTCATAATTTTTCAAGTCTGCAACAATTATAGCTACTTTTATGTTTTAAATTCTATTTGATTATTCTTCTTTAGAAATGCAATATGATGTGTTTGGAATTTCAAATTTGCCATCCAATTTGGTATTGATTAATATACTATAGTTTTATTTTTTTCTATTTGAGAAGGTTTCAAGTCCAATCAATATTGGACCATAAGTTATTTTCCACCCAGTGAATAATTTCCTACCTATCATGTATTATTACAGAGAAAAGGTGGTCTCTAAATTTTATTTTATTTTTTTTAAAAATTAATTTTAATATTTTTAAAGAGAAATTAGTATATTCATAAGGATGGGAGCACCAAGGCTATATGGCGCTAAAATTCGGGCAGGGCCAACAACAAAAAAGATAAATTATTTATATTTTTATTTGATTTTATGTAAATAAATGATAGCCATTGTGGAGTATGTGTGTTTTTAAATTTATTTATTTTTTAAGGAAAAAAAACTTTTGTATATATGGATAGAGGGTGAATAGATGTGGTTTTCCAAACAGGCCAACAGATTGGGCCATGCCTGTCCTGAAGGAAAAATAAGAAGAAAAGTTGGACGGGGAATGAAACAGATAAGAGCCTTCCCGAGATGGACTAGACTCCATCAGATAGAATAGACAAGCATTGTGCCTGACCGACGGCCTAGTTGGATGCTAGCAAGCAGCTGCCTGGTATTGAAAAATAGGCCAGCTACACCTGGGAACTAGATGGTGGATGGATCAAATCGGCCGACTTTGAACTATCAGGAGATAGAGATAGGGAGGGCGGTAGGACCGAGCCAGGAAGAGATGAGATCATCACTCCCTTTTTGGTTTTGGTTTGCCTGATCTGGCCCACCCCTACTTTGTCCAGAAGGATGGACCCTTTGATGTGCTTGGGCAGGTCAGTGGTACTGAGAAAGATCTTGTCTAGGGAGCTGCTGCCGGCGATATTGGCAAGGTCGTCCGCCACTGTGTTCCTCTCCTGATAGGTGTGGTGAAAGCTGAGGTTGAGGGGCTGGATAAGCTGATGAATGGTTCCTAGGTGGTACCAGAGCTTCCACCCACAGGAGGGTGTGAGATGATAGACTGCTTCGAAGAGTACGAGCGAGTGAGTTTTGACTATGATGGTAGATAGCCCCATATCTTTGCAGAGTTTTAGGCCATCCACCATTGCTCGTGCTTCCGCCACCATGTTGGAGACCAGGCCGTAGCTATTGTGGAAGGCAAAAATCAGGTTACCTAAGTGGTCTCGGCAGATGCCTCCTCCTCCTCCTCCTTCCCCTAGGTTGCCCCTCGTTGAGCCGGATACGTTCAGTTTCTTCTAGCCCTGCACTGGTCTCGACCATCTGATAACCAGCGCCTCTTCAGCATTTGAAGGGTGATGCATTTCCAAGCCCAAAGCCTGGAGAATAAGCTCCCCCTCCCCCCTGTTGGAGATTTCGACATCTGGTAGCTGAAATCCTATCTCTTTGCGCTAGTTGGATACTTTGAGGCTTGTGGGGGCTGCCAAGAATTTGTTGTTTTTGAATTTTGCCCTGTTTCTGCCGAGCCAGAGCTCCCAGATTATAAGGGAGGGGGTCATGCCTCGAAGAAGCTGCCATGATGGGGATCTTTTTGGTATTATGGTCCACTACTGTACTCTGCCCTGAATGGATTGGTTCTAGATGATTGGGATTTGGAAGAGGCTAGCAAAGTGGGTCCAGACTTGGGAGGCTACCCTGCCATGACAGAGAAGGTGATCCAAGTCTTCTACCTGGTGAGGGAGAAGGGAGGCTGCCGGATCGGAAGGGAGGGTGGATTGACAGGTAGCAGAAGTTTGGGGGCTTAGATTGATTCTCTACCTGAGATGCTGGGGTTGGAGATTGGACCGATGGCCTCTAGGAAAAAGGTCAATGAGTTGGATTCGACTATGGGACACTGCAGTGGGGGATTTAAGCATAGGTGGGGGTTCAGTGGGGAGGTGGTTGGGATGCTGCCGGATGTTGTAAGTGGGTTATGTCCCATCAGGTGAGGATGGGAAGGTCTCAGCTTAGCAGCAGGGGGGGGCAGCTACTAACTACTCAGCAACAGAAGCAGAAGCAGATGACTGAGGTTGGGAGCTGGAGGGCTAGGTGTGGATGGAGCTAGTAGGAGAGGTAGTAGATGTAGAGGAGTGATGCCCGCAATAAATGCATTTAGATGCCATGCTGATCCTGATACGCTTGATGACAGCGTCCACCAGTACTGCCTTATGCATTACCTTTCAAAGGAAGATGGAAACCTTGGGAGATAGTATCTTGTTCTAGGCCCAAAATGTCCAGCATTGCTTTGGCCTGGAGGCCCATAGATAGTTCCAGACTGACTTGATTGAGATTTTGCTAGTCGGAGTAAGCTTCCAAATGAGCTCGTCCTTCCTACTGGATTGGAAAACTTCGCTGCCTCTAATAACAAGGATTGTTGCAGAGGGAAGAAGATCTTCTACTTGGTCCAGGTTCAAGGAGCCAGAATAATCCCAAAAGTCTCTGACAAGGGCTTCCCTGGCATGTAGCTGGGGAGGGGTGGATGCAGCACCGATGAGAAGACCTCTTCATATCCAGTTCTGGAGCCAATAACGAACTTTTCCCTTACCTATCATCCATCTGGAATTTAGAATGCAGAAATAAAGGTTGGATCTGATATCTTTCTAGATGCTGGAGCATGCTATTCTGACTGGGCTAGTCTTATTGAGGAATTTCTGCAGGTATATGGCGGAGAATAATCTAGCCCATCGGGATTTCCCCTCTAGAAGTTGCCATGCCATTTTACAATGAAAAGCCTTCATGACATCGGCCATTCGTCTAATTCCTAGACCTCCCTCGGCTTCAAGGTAACATATCTTGGTCCAGTTAACACAATGACGTTTCTTGCTCTCCTCCATAGTTTTCCAGAAAAAGGAAGCGAGTGTTTTCTCAATTTGGTGGCAGGCTTCTTTTTTTTGGATATTGATGGCTGACAGGAGATGCATGGGGATGCTGGTGAGGACATGTTGCATTAGCACCAATTTGGCCGCCTGGTTCAGAAGCTTCACCTTCCAACCAATGATCTTGTACTCGATCTTAGGGATGAGAGGGAGCAGATGAAGGTACCGAATCCTCCCTTTGAATAGGGGGATGCCGAGGTATGTGAGGGGGAACGAAGATTGCCGAAACCCCAAGATGTGAGTGATCTGCCTTGCTTTGGTTGGGGTTACTTTCTTTGGGAGGAGGAAGAAGCTCTTCGAAGAGTTGACATACTGTCCCGATGCCTTCTTGTAGGTTTGGATGAAATTGAGAAGAGAGTGGAGGGAGGAGATCCTGCCATTCAGAAAAATAATGGTATCATCAGCGAATAAAATATGGGATATGATGGGGTAGCTCCTTAGGAGTTTGTAGTGAAGGCTCCGAATTTTATCCTTAATGATTCCCAAGGTGTACCATAAATTTCAGAGAATGGGCGGGGCGGAGTCCCCCAGGGCATCCGTAGTAACTTTGGAGTCAGTTTCAACTATGATATTTACAAGGCCTAGGTTGGAGCAAATATTAAGTCCATCCAGCATGGCCCGAGCTTCCGCATAGGTGTTTGAAGAATTTCCATAATGTTTGTGAAATGCAAAGAGTAGCTGGCCCAAATGATCCCGGCACACTCCTCCACTGCCGTTGTCACCTGGGTTACCTCTCGAGGATCCATCAGTGTTCAGTTTTAGCCAGTTCTTGGGTGGCTTTAACCGTCTCACTATCAACGGTTTGGAAACAGGGATATTGGTAGCGGAATCGAGACTTAAAGACTGAACGATGATGTCCTCTGCCATGAATTTTCTGTTCGGGGCTTGAATTAGATTGCCGATCTTGCGTAGCCATCGATGGACGTTGAAAATGATGCTTTCTATTGACATTTTACAGCCCTCATAACGAGCTACATTGCGACTTATCCACAGTTCCCAGATGACAAAACAGGGGAGAAAGCCAATTAGCATTTTAATTATAGATCTTTCATTGGCTCCAGCAGACCATTGCTGGATCTGCTGAAGAATAGGGGAGTTGTAGATTAACGGGATATCAAAAAGAATGATGAAGTGAACCCAGACATGACTGGCTGATCTGCTGGTGCTCAATAAATGGTCCAGAGATTCGACAGCAACTTGAGCTTGTTGAATCTGATAGCTGCGGTGTTGTCCCCTGTTCGGCTGGTAAGCTGAAGATCTCACATCTTCTATCCTTCTTCTCCAGTACCACGAGGTCCAGGGGTCGGAAGAGAGACCCGATAAAGCAGCAACAACCGAACCGAGTCGCTGGCCACCTCCAAGTTAGAAAAACCACACTGGACTGCCAGGGAAATCCCATCTAGCACTGCCCGCATTTTAGCCTTGTAATTGGTACCAAAACTATACCCTGAAGAAAACATGAACAGGAAATTGCCCCGGTGGTCACGACCCACTCCTCCCCCACCCGATTGACCCGGATTACCCCTCGCAGCGCCATCCATGTCCACCTTGATCCAGCCAAGTGAGGGTCTCCTCCACTTCACAATCGCATGGGTTGGCTGGATTGGAGGAGGAGGGCTGATGCCCAAAAGGCTGAAGGTGAGTTGAGCTAGCAATTTGAAGGACTTACCGACGAGAAGAATCCAGTTGCGCATCTTGGTGATGATTGCCGGAGCTTTCATCTCTTGATCCTCGAATCTAGCTCTGTTCCTAGCCATCGAAACCTCCCAGATGATAAAGGCTGGAATGAGGCCCTTCAACAACAGGATCGAGTTGGAGGAGGGCGTGTTCGCCCACCAATGAAGAGCAGTTGTTGACACTGAAGAGGAGGGGGTGGGGCGAATGCTGAAGATGTGCTCGAAATGCTGCCAAACCTTCTTGGTCGTGTCACTATGGGAGAATAGATGGTTAGTCGATTCCATGTCTGGGGATTGCAGAGCAGTGCAACAGTGGCATCTGGAGCAGAGAGTGATCCCCTTCTTCTGGATGTTGTCGTCAACCGGGACCGCATTGTGCAGAAATTTTCAGGCGAGGAGGGACAATTTTGGAGGGAGTTTGGCATGCCAAACCCAGTATGCCCAGCGCTTGTTGTCTGCTCGAGGCCTGATAGCGTTCCATACTTGGCCCACCAGGAACTTTCCATTCTTTGAACCTTGCCAGATTTTTGTGTCTGGGTTAGCGGAGGTGCAAACACCATCTGCTGAAATGAGGTCAATAATGTGTTGCAGGAGGAAGGACACCACCTCGGCTGGCGAATTCTTGCCCCTGGGGCCAATGACGTCCTTAACTTAGAGGTCTTAGAGCGCTGCTGGAATCGGTGTATCTCTGGAATAACGCAACTGACCAAACCCCGTCCAGTTACAATTCCAAAAGTAGAGGTTACTCTGCCCCACAATCCAGCGTGATAGACCGTCCACCTTGGGAAGAACTTTGCATACCCGTTTCCACAGAGGAGAGGCCAACGGGTAGCAGGAATGGCCATTGACAGAAATCAGATCTACAACGTATTTCACCTTGACAAAAGAGCTCCAACAATTCTCTGACTCCCTATCACTAACTGCCCAAGCGAGCTTCATCTTGAAGGCTGCCATGACTAAATGCAAAGTCCTCAGGTTCAGCCCGCCTTCCACTGCTGGAAAGGCCATGTTCTTCCAGGAAACCTAATGGTGTTTCTTTCTGGACCCATCAAACCCCTAGAAGAAATATGAAAAGGAACTTTGGAGAATGTTAAGGGTGGGCACAGGCATGTCGAGGGCTGCCAGCATATGCACTATCATACTGGTTAGCAAATGATTCACCAGCGTCAGCCTACCCGCTTGGGAGAGGATCCGACTCTTCCACCCTTCGATTTTCTTCTGGATTTTGTCAGTCAAGGTGATGAAATAAGCCTTCTTCCGTCTACCTTTGAAGATGGGGACTCCAAGATAGGTGAACGGGGCTTCAGCTTTTCGAAAACCCAGGATTGCAGCTGCATCTCTGCAACGAGCTTCAAATATGGAGTCAGCAGGGATATAGAATCTCTTATGGCAATTAATTTTCTGACCCGAGGCCCTCTCATACTTATAAAGAAAGGAAGCTACAACAGCTAGAGATTTCCTGCTACCATTGGCGAAAAGAATGGTGTTGTCTGTGAAGAGGAGATGAGAAATAAGGGGCCAGCTCCTAGAAGTCTTGAACTACTGTGTGGGCCCTTTGTCATTAGCTGTTTGAATCCCCTTCCTAGCACCTCTGCTGCCAGGATGAAAAGACCTGGAGAGATAGGGTCCCCCTGGTGGAGACCTCTAGATGATTTGAAGAAACCCACTGGTTCCCCGTTGATAATGATCGAGAACCAGGAGTTGGACAAGCACCTTTCCACCAAAGCGATCCATTCCTTACCAAACCCGAACTTTGTTAGCACTTGCTTCAAGAATGACCAATTCAGTCTATCATAGGCCTTTTTCATATCTAACTTCATCAGAATGTTCTCGCCATGAGTTTTCTTGTTGATATCTCGAAATATTTTCTGGGTTAGCGCACAATTTTCAGCTATAAATCGGCCCTACACAAAATCTCCTTACTCGGGAGAGATGATACCTGGAAGAATCTTTCCTAATCTGGAAGCAATAACTTTGGAGAAGATTTTATACAGGCAATTACATAAGCTGATCGGTCTAAATTCCATAAAGGATCTCCAAGTGCTTATCTTGGGAATGAGGCATATGAGTGACGATGTAAGACTCCTAGACAAAGTGCCTCCTCTAAATAAGAATCTAGTCGCTTTGAGGATGTCGTGGCTAACCGTGTCCCAGCTTGCTTGGAAGAACGCACCCGAAAATCCGTTTGGGCCAGGGGCCCCATCCAAAGGAATGCCCATAGCTGCCTTTCGGACCTCATCCATAGAAGACTCTAAGAGGAGGTCACGGTTTTGCTTCTGAGTTACCAGAAGAGGGATGGGGTGAAGGAGGTCTCCCACTTAAGACTCCTGATCCTCTTGCATCAGATTCTGGAAGAAAGAGACGACTGCATTTTTGATTTCATCGCAGCCCGCAATCACCTCACCATCCTCTACCACGATCTCCTGAATCTTGGCCCTCCTAAGTTTTACAGAAGCGGTGGCGTGGAAAAATCTAGTGTTTCTATCTCCTTCCTTTAACCAGTGATTTCTCAACTTTTGCTTCCAGTATATTTCTTCACACAGCTCCAGGTGCACCATCCTGTCTTTCGTAGCTTGAAGTAGTTACAGGCCTCGAGAATTAGTCGAACCTTGAACCGCGACTTCTGCTGAACGCGGATCCATCTCAGCCTTCTTTAGATTGAGAAACAAGTCTCCAAAGACCTGTCTGTTCCAGAATTTAAGGGCAGCTTTAGTTCTTTTCATCTTGCTTATCAGAGCTTGAATCAGATTGCTAGGGGAATGGCCGGCCCAGCTGCTCTCGACCAGGTCCTTATAACCGTCATGAGAAATCCACATGCGTTGAAATTTGAAAGATTTGGGGGTTGATGGATGTGGGCTAGGAAAAGAGATGAGCAGTGGCGCATGGTAGGGAAATATGTCACGAGGAAATCAGGAAATTAAAGCTTGGAACCACCAATCATTGCAGCAAATCCTATCAAGTCTGGCCCACACTCTCGGCTAACCTGTCTGACTGTTGCACCAGGTAAATCTGTTACTAGAAAATCTCTCATCATGGAGGCCCGCTCTATCCAATCCATCTACGAATTCAACTACATTATTAGAGTCGAACGTGGTTGCCCCTAGCCGTTCAGAAGGCAATAAGACGGCGTTGAAATCGCCACAAACAGGCCACAGGGAGGACATACCGTGCCCCTAGTTGGCTAAATCCCCACCATTTCATCTGGTGAGGTCTAATAGATCTTTGGATGTACTTTAATTTTGGGTTGATGACTTAGAGCTGAGCATTGGACCGAGTCGGATCGGATTGGGTCTAACTCGATTCAGTCCAAAATCTACATAACCTGACCCGAACTCGATCCGAACCAGGACCGAGTCCGGGACATCTGACTCGAATTGATCCGATGCATGATTGCCTTGACCCGAACCGAGTCCAACTCGGTCAGGGAAACCGAGTCAAATCGGGTTGGGTACAATTCGGATCGTATGAATTTAATCCAACTGTTTCATGTGGTGTTGTCCACTTCAGCCTTTAATATACCGCCTTTTTGTGCTCAAGGCCTAAAATGATATGTCAAAATGGATGAATGGCTTAGATAAAACATATACATCAAGGTGGGCCCCACATGGCTCTGAGAGAACTGTCCGTCTACCATATCTGCACTTTTATCGGACATCTTCTAGGCATCATGAGTAGTGTTGATGTGCACTGCACAAAAGTGCAGTGACGTGCTTTTCAGGCAAGTGTAGCTGTGCACGGTGCATTGCTGTATTGACGTTATCAAGTTCTGCGGGTCTAATCATGGGGTATGTGTCATATCCAAACCGTCCATCCATTTAGCGAGCTCGTCTTAAGGCTTGAGATAAAAAAATAAGATAGATCTAGCTATTAAGTGGACCACACGAATTGTTTAACGATGAAAATTATTTTTTGCGGCTATTTGTGGTGTGGTCCAGATGATCTTTAGATATTATTCATTTTTTGGATAGTGCTCTATAATGATCTCTAAAAATATATGAACAATATAGATATAATAAATACATCACTGTGGGGCCCATATAACTTTGATCTCCTTTCAATCGTTCGTACAACTCGGAGCTCGAGGAGCGTCAGTACTCGTCTCGCACGACACATACCTATAGCATCTATATAGCTGGTGTGTGATACACCAGAAAATCTGCTTCTGGCTCTCTTTTATCGTACTGAGTAAACTCTGTTGGGGCACACCATGAAAATGCATGTGGTTTATCCACTCCGGATCGGATCCATTCAAATCGAGTTTCGGATTGGGTCGGTCCGGATTGACCACGATCGGAACTCGATCCAAAAAACATTCAGATCTGAATGGCCCAACTTGATTCGCACCGATCTAGGCCATCGGTTCGGTTCGAATTGGGTCGGATCCACTGGATCGGGTCAGACATGCCCGACTCTAGTTGATGTCCTAAAATGATATGAAAGTACGGATGAATTCCATGGATAGGACACACATCCATAATGGGTCGCACAAAGTTTACTCACTGTGTTAAAAGGCGTTTACTCTGCACATAATCCGCTTCCGAGAACTGCATAGAATTCTTATACAGCAACGGTTAGGATTCATCCAATCAATATGATCTCTCGTCGGAGATGAAATTTTCATCCTATCGGGTTTACTACAGATTCTATTTATCCATGCTAGAAAAATAAGTGTAGTCCACGTGACTATTTAAAATTATAGTTTGTGGAATCTTCTTATTCTTCTTCTTCTTCTTCTTCTTCTTCTTTTTTGAAGGAAAGAGTGATTTTTTTTTTTTAATACTCATATACCATCTATTCAGACGATAATAGGGGCTTACAAAAGCACTGCACCATATTTCGGCCCCCCTCGAAACAAAAAAAAATAAATTGGAGAGGGACAATCCCTATATACAAAGAAGCAGAAAGGTAAAAAACGAGAACAAAAAAAAAACAATCAATTAGGCCGAATAGACTGCTCTGACCGACCCTAACCCGACCCTATACAAAAAAATCAGCCCGCGGACTTCCATTGGAAGTGTCCTGTGGTGTGTATGAATCATGTTTAGTTGACGATGGCTCCCTTCTCTAAATGTGTGAGAGAAGGAAAAATTGCCCTGCCTGCGTAATCGTTTAATCCGTGAAATCCAAGGTTTCCACTTCCACGGAATGTTGGACTGATTTGTGAGACTTGCAATCACCAAGTTGGAATCAAATTCGACCATTATTCTTTACATAACTTTCTCTAAGCATAACACCAGCCCATCGTGAATAGCGCGAAGTTCCGCCAGGTTGTTGGAACCAATCCTGTAGGCCGCGAAGAAATCGAAGATGAAGGCACCATTGTCGCTCCTGCAGAAACCGAAGGAAAGAGTGATTATATTCCAAGAGAAAAGCTATACAACTCATTCGGGCCAGGAGCGGAGCTGACAAAAAGGGGTCTCAGCTCGCGGCCTATCGTAAAAGAAAAGAACAAACTCTAGCTATCTACCGGGGCCTGGCCCTTAAAGAGGGGCCGAGCAGATGGCCCCGAGACCCACCTTGTCTAGGAAGATGAGGCCTCTAATCTTGGAAGGAAGGTCAGCAAGGCAACGAGTCGAGAATGAGAGTTGGCTGTCGGAACCCGAACGAGCCATCCCATCGACCGGGGCATTCCCTTCTCTGAGAACATGACGGAAAGAGCAAGATCCTAACGCCCTCAACTTGCCACTCCGCAGCAACCAATTTTTCTAACGCCAGCTGGAGTTCGTGGAACCATTGAGAAGGCCCACCATAATCCTAGAATCCGATTCGACCTCAATTCGGTTGAGACCAAGCTCGAAACACATCCGAAGGCCATTATACACTGCCCTTAGTTCAGCTCTAGTGTTTGACCCGATGCCATAGCCCACGGCGAAGGCGAATATGAACTCCCCGTTGTCGCGCCCACAAATGCCTCCCCCACCCGACTTTCCGGGGTTACCCAAAGATGAGCCGTCCACATTAAGCTTGATAAAACCACTACTAGGCCTAGCCCATTTCACAACTGAAGGGGAGCGACTGGCAACAGAAGGAAAGTGGAACCCGAGGCTAAGAAGGGAAGAACGGGAAAAATGAAGCGATCCTCCCTTGGAAGACACCAACGACCATAAACTCCACTTAACCTCGGCGACTACTGCAAAAGGCCTGGTCTGAATGCCACCGAATCTGGCCCTGTTCCTGGCTCTCCATAATTCCCATAAGATAATTCCCATAGTCTGTGGAATCTGTGCCGTATACCATATCACCATCAGTGATCGGAAGTTCATAATCATGCGTCCGTACTTGAGACACTACAAGGCGATCGATGCTTATGTTATTGACCCTACCAAACCACTTCGAAGGACTTTCTCCATCTTCATCAGGCATTGTGATGATCATACACCACCATTAGACATGTGGCATAAATTGTTGTGCAGCACGCCAACAACGCAGTGAGCCTAGATCCGATCTCAGGCCTCACCCACAAATGATAAACAAGAAGAAATATAAACTAGAAACAGATTAAAGTAATCCAAACAAACCACAAGACAAGATATACGTGGAAAAACCCCAACAAGGGTAAAAAACCACGGATGCAAACTTTCACTATGAAGAACAAAGATTACAAGGCAATATACTAACCTCTCCCTTGGAAGAACATAGAAAACCCTTTGTCCACACCTTAGAATTATTTCTCCAAAATTCCAATACACCTAGAAAAGCCTTAGGAACACCTATATATAGTTTAGGCAACTTCCCTTCCGCACCCTTGCGAAAGGCGACACCAAAATTAGCAATATGCATCAGATTCAAAAACGAATCTGCGTAACTACAACCGGTCAAGTAGATTGCTCGACTGGTCGAGCGGCCCCTACGACCGGTCGTGAATGGGCCATGACCGGTCGAGCACCTCGGGACCTAAAAATGATGCTGGCTGGACTTTAAGTCGAACCGGTCCACGACCGGTCGAGCATGGGCCACGACCAGTCGAAGGCGGCCCCATATGTGGCTCCATATCTCAACAATCTCCTACTTGGAGACACATCGCCATAAACCTTTGTCTTCTTCATCTGGAGTGCACCACCTCCCAGTCTTCATGCCTGAAAATCAATCAAAGCTGAACAGAGCTTCAGCTTCTCCCGTGTGACCGCCTTGGTCAACTATGCGCAGGATTCTCACTTGTATGAATATTCTCCAGAGCAATCGATCCATCTTCCAGTAATGAACATATGAAGTGATATCTGATGGCAATATGCTTGGTCCTTGAATGAAAGGCTGAATTCTTAACCAAGTGTATTGCACTCTGACTGTCACTATACAGCTTACAATCTGCTTGCTTCTTACCCAACTCTTCCATAAAACCTTGCATCTACACCATCTCCTTGCACGCTTCTGTAGGCGCAACATATTCTGTATTTGTCGTACTGATAGATACTATCTTCTGTAATTGAGAGACCCAACTGACTGCAACACTACCCAGAGTAAAGACATAACCTGTAGTGCTTCTTCTGCTATCGATATCTCCTGCCAAATCTGAATCCATGTAGCCTTGTAGCTTGATTTTCGATCCACCATAGCATAGCCCTACATCCTTAGTACCTACCAAGTATCTAAGGATCCACTTCACAGCTTCCCAATGTTCCTTCTCGTGGTTGTTCATGAACCTGCTAACAACTCCCACTGCTTGAGCAATATCTGGCCTCGTACTCACCATAACATATATGAGACTCCCAATAGCTGACGTATATGGGACTTTAGCCATGTAGTCTCGTTCTTCCTTCGTCTTTGCACCTTGCTCCTTAAATAGCTTGAAGTGGTTGACTAATGGAGTGCTAACTAGCTTAGCACCTCCCATATTGAATCGATCAAGTATATTGGCTATGTACTCTTCGTATGACAAAACTAGTTTCTTGTTTTCTCTGTCACGCTTTATCCTCATGCCTAGGATTTATTTTACAGCTCCTAAATCTTTCATGGCAAATTCTCTAGACAGTTGTCGTTTGAGATCTGAGATGTACTTCATGCTTGAACCGGCCACAAGCATATCATCAACGTACAGAAGAAGGATGATGTACGACGTATCAAACTTCTTCAAGTAGCAACAGTGGTCAGCATGACATATCCTGTAACCGTTTCCTGACATGAAACTGTCGAACTTCTTGTACCATTGCCTCGGGGCCTGCTTTAGGCCATATAAACTTTTCTTTAGTCTGCACACCTTATTCTCCTTTCCTGGTGCCACATATCCTGTCGGCTGATGCATATATATCTCTTCTTCAAGGTCCCCATGAAGAAAAGTTGTCTTAACATCTAGCTGCTCTAGATGTAAGTCCTCTGTAGCCACTATACTCAAGACCATGCGAATCGTAGACATTTTCACCACAGGTGAAAATATTTCAGTAAAATCGATACCTGCCTTTTGTTGAAACCCTTTCACAACCAATCTGGCCTTGTACCGTTTCGAACCATCGTGCTCCTCCTTCAGTCTGTAAACCCACTTGTTATGAAGAGCTTTCTTATCCTTGGGTAGAGTGACTAGCTCTCATGTACGATTAGAATCAAGAGAGTCCATCTCATCATCCATGGCCTGCTCCCACTTAACCCGTGTATCTGACTGTAACGCCTCTTCAAAACATTCTGGTTCACCATTATCTGTCAGCAGTAAATAATGTAAGGAGGGTGAGTATCAGACCGTGGATCTCCTCTCCCGAGTAAATCTCATCACAACCAGTGTATGCGGCTCTGCCTCATAATGCTCCTGTGCATGATCATCCTGTGGCGTTGTAACACTCGTGTCCGGTAACTCTTCTAACTCTTTGAATTCTCTTTCCTCAGCCTTATTTTTCTGCACACTGTCCTTATGCATCACTTTTTCATTAAAGACTACGTCCTTGCTTCTGATGATTTTCTTATTTTCTGCATCCCAAAACTTATAGCCAAAATCATGTTACCCATAGCCTATAAATGTGCACCTCCTGAATTTCGCATCCAGCTTGTTTCTGTGCTCTGCATCAATGTGAACATATGAAGTGCAACCGAACACTTTGAGATGTGCAAGGTTCACTTCTTTTCCAGTCCACGCTTCTTCTGGTAGCCCACCATCCAATGGTGCTGAGGGACTTCTATTGATGAGATATACGGCAGCATTCACAGCATCTGTCGAAAAAATCTTGGGTAACCCTGCATGTAGCCTCATGCTCCTGGCGCGCTCAAAGATGATCCTGTTAATGCGCTCAGCCACACCATTCTGCTGCGGTGTCCCTAGAATCATTTTTTGATATTTGATTCCACTTGCTGCACAATACTCCTCAAACCTCTAATCACAATATTCTCCCTCATTATCAGATCTGAGACACTTTACTGTTTTACCTATCTTGTTTTCTACCATAACTTTTCACTTCTTAAATACATCAAATACATCAGATTTATGTTTTAAGAAATAGACCCACAGTTTTCTACTAGCATCATCAATAAAGGAGATAAAATAACGTGAACCACCAAGAGATAATAACTGTGCCGGTCCCCATACATCAGTGTGTACAAGCTCTAACAGATGCGTCTTTGGAGTGCATCCCATCTTCTTGAAGCTTACTCTCTTCTGCTTGCCATACACGCAGTTCTTGCAGAATTCCAAGTCAATAGACTTTAGCGCTGGTAGCTTCCCTTTAGACAATAACACTTTCATCCCCTTCTCACTCATATGTCCCAACCTTTGATGCCATAACTGCCCATTCACTCCAGTTGATGCAGTTGCGAGTGTCAATTTAAAGAATTTAGTCACACCTTATTAAGAAGGAAAAGGCTAGGTTATCTCAGCCTCAACCCAATCTAGAAGCACAATATGAAGAAAGTGATCATAACTCGCTTGTGGAAGAAACTGAAATTACGAATAAGGAGTTGGATTCCATTAATGAGCATATGGTTCAATTTCCCGATGAGTCGATTTTGATGACTGTCCAAAGGAATGATCAAGAGACGTACACACTTCACTCACACGACACACATGATTTCAATGATGAGGTAGAGGTTAGTTTATTCGAACATCAACCCAATTTAGGAATAGAATGTGAGGAAAGAAATCCCATCCCAAGTATGTACTGCACAGAATTGGACGATGATGAGTATTGGGATGACGATTATGAATGTGCAGCTCAAATTTCCCTGGAATCAATCTCAAGTATGGTCTAGGTCAATGATCAAGAAGTACACGAAGTAATCAGTCATAATGAACTACTCCACTCACCTGACATGTTTGATTTAAAAGTGGAAGATGAGCCCTTTACAACCGACCCTTCTAACTCTTGTGAGATATGTTTGAACCACTTCCCTGAATTGAATAATGATATGATTCGAGAGATGGACAAGTTGCTTGATATGACTCTGGAATTTGAAATCACCCAGTTAAGACCACCATCTGAGTTGTACACTTTTGACAATTCAATGCCTCTTCTAAGTAGTATCAATGAACAGAGTCCTCACATCAATACTTCATCTACTAACCCTCAATCTGTTAGTGTAGGGCTGGAGCAAGAGAGTATACCTCCATTTACTTTTAAAGACGATGAAGTCCTTGAGCATCTCATTACAGATGTCAATGTGGAAAATAAGTCACTCTTAGCTGAATTTTCCAACTTTTTGGATGATTGCTTGGCACACTTTTCATATTCGAACAATCCTATGATTAAAGAAATAGTGGATGCCTCGCAAGAGAATATCTCGATAGTTTTTACTAATCGAGGGAACCCTTATTCTGAAACCTCTCCTTCCCCAGATCCTGAACATTTATCATTAAAGGAGGAGGATCTAAAAATTGAACCGAAGTTTAAAATTTCGGAATGTGTCGAGACTGCATCACTTTCTGAGAATTTTTCTGAATTTTATCTACTTGTAGTCTCTGATTCACCATGGAGTACTAACATTGACATTTTTTCTATCACAGGTGAATCATATATCCTTTGGATACCTCAAACGATTCAACGACAATTTTTTGATGAGGTACATAAGTTTCTCTGGAAAGTTATGCTCCAGGGCATCCAAGTCTATTGCAAAAAGGGCTTTTGGATGATCCTATTGAGAAACCTACTGAGAAATTTATCAAGATATTGGCTGAAAGAGGAACCTTGTGGCATGACTAAGTATCTTTTCCCTTATTTTCATAGGATTAGGGTAGTTTGCTTTATGCCGTTCTAGGATAGTCGGCATTATGCCATTAGGTTAGTTTGTTTTCCAGTTTTTTAGCATAGTTTGTTTTTGTTGGATTAACTCTCGTGCCGAGCTGCCTTCACGCTAAAATCTCTTTGAGAAAAAGTCGCTTAATTCCGTCATCAGGTACTATCTTTCCATCACTTCTCTTTTACTTTCATTGTCTCATGTGCATTGCATGCTTATATCTTTTACATTGAGGATAATGTAGATTTTAGGTTGGGGATGGGAGATTAGGTTACCTAATCAGTATTTTCTTGGTCTTGAGGCAAAATTTGTAAAAATTTTAAAAAAAATTTCTGGAAATTTTTGTGAATTCGAAGTGATTTTGATAGTCATCTTGATTTTAGACGTATAAGATACGTAATGTTGGTAATTTATGACCTTGGATTCAGCTATCTTTAGATTTCATAATTAAGTCGATTTGTTAATCCATGATTAAAAGTTTTAAACATTGATTGAGTCGTGATTTCACATGTCACATCTAGCTTATACATTCTAGCTTCAGTTCGATATTGAATTGTTAACCGGGTAATCACTAGGCATGAAAGGAGCCAACCTGGGGAATTTGTCCATCATGTTCATTGAAAAAAAAAAGAATGAATACCCAACTTTAAAAAAAAAAAAAATTGTCTTTGGAAAGGGTTGGGCGAATGGTCTTCATCATGGGTTTGCTCCCTATAGGTGAGGGCTCGTTTCTCCTCCTTGGCTTTACCTTTAAAAGATTGACATAGCATGAATGCCATCGATGCAAAAATTAAAAGCTGGAAGAATGAAAAGTTGAACTGTAAGGCAAGTTTGGTTTATCTTATGGTTATCCTGAATGCTCTTATGATTATCAATGTTATCATGCAAATAAAGAATTGGGCTCTTGATTTTGATGAGTTTAGGTTTCACTATACACACATGAAACTCGATGTTTAAAATTATTCTGATTGATCGATTAATACCTTGAACTTGACTACCGTGTGCTTGAGTCCAGGAGAAAGTAATACCCAACATTCATGAATCTTAGAATTCTTGTATCTGGATTATTTTGCAAAACTCACTCGAGTATATAGAAATTATCCTGTAGTTCTCAACTTATTTTTCACATACTTTGCTCGGGACCAGCAAAACGCTGGTTGGGGGTTGTGTTAAGGGTCTAATATTGTATATTACACCCTAGTTATTACCTGCTTTTACGAACATGATACTGTTTAATGCCCTATTTTAATCGTATTTGTGTTACAAGGTGTATTTAGGAGCCTAAACTAAAAAAGGCCACTAAAAGCATGGATTTAACGCTCTGAAGTCACCAAGGCAAGGGACGGACCACAGGGGACCGAGATCGAAGAATTTACATGCCAGAGATCCGAGAAAATCACGCCACTCACGTTAAATGGCCCCAAAAATCATCCAGAATGCAAGATCATAGGGTTCCCACCATCTGTTTGGCTCGAAACTTCATATATGGCTTGAGGACCATAAATTAATCGTACACGTCAAGTTTCAGCCATTGGATCCTTATAAAACTAGCACAATGGACAGATCAGCCCCTGAAATCCTAATTTGGGGCCCGCCTGATATCTGAAAATGCTTCAATTTTGGTCTCAACCCTTTAAATTATATGTCAAACAGGTTCGACGGAGCATATTTTCTGAATACATCTCAGTGGACCCCATGCTTGAAGCACATGTACACAGTGCACGTGGTCCAGCCGTGCATCATAATTTAAGAACTCGGTCAGCAGGCGTTGACCAAGGATGTCCCACGAAAACGGACAACGTCCACATGTCGATTTCCATTTTTTGCCTGTGGGGCCCACCCCTCATATATCTCGATGATCTGGACCATCCATTGTGTCTAGAGGGGGGCATGACCCTCGCCTAGGTGGACTTTTGGCCCCATACACGTGTATGCACGTGGATCGTAAAAAAACGTAAGATTAACTGTGAGTTGGTTTGATACAGTGGACCATGACAAAACCTGATAAAAACTACTTCCCGACTGATTTTTTCTCAGGAATTCAATGAACGGAGTGGATTTTTCTTCCAAAGCTAATCAGGGGCCCACCGAGCATCACAGCGTACTCTGTTTACGTAACCCCTACGTCCGAGAAATTTAAAAATTCGAGGGAGTTGTGGCACTGTCTTTGATCGTTTGATGATCTAAATCGTCCAGATAACGCCCAGGCCCCAGCTGACCCCAACCATGGAGTTAGAATCAACAGATGTATTGATCTCGCGCCACAAATTCACTCCAAACGCAGTTGTGTTGTGGGCTTTTGCGCATAACAAAGATACGCACTGCGTAACTTTCACGCATATTGTTGTGTGATTTCTTCACACCGACGCAAGCCCAGCTGACCCTCTTTACTGACTATAAAAGGAGGAGAAAGAGAGAGATCCGGTATCTCAATCTTTTAGACGTGGAGAGAGAGAGAGAGAGAGAGAGAGAGAGAGAGAGAGAGGACGGGTCCTCCTTTGTTTCTTCCTTTCATTTTTTTTTCTTTCTTTCTTTCCTTAGATGTTTTATTTATTTTTTTAGCTTAAACATGATCATGACAGGCTAAACCTCTTAGCTAGGGCTAAGAAGTGAAGCTTGTAGTGAGATGGGAGACTTTCCTTTATCCCATTGATTTATGAACTGATTTTGATTCTAGTTTGTTTATATAGAATGCCTTTAGTTTTTAATGGTTTGTTGTGACTTAAATTACAATGGATCTGCGATATCTTCTGGTAATTTCCATGCATGTATGAAGGTTATGATTGTAGGACCTCTGTTGTTCACCATCATCCCATGGGCATGGATGGATGATGGAATCCTTCTCTATGTTCATAACTCTCTCAGATTAGATGTGGATTGGTTAAATTCTATTGTTTACTTTGTCTCCTAGGCGTGGTCTTGTGATGGAATCAAGCTTAATTCTCATCCTTCTTATCTCTTGAAAATTGGATCAAAGGATGTTCATAATTGATCTTTAATATTATATCTTCCATTTGGTTGAAGATAGGACTCTGAGTCTAGATGTATTCTTGAATAAAGCATAGATCTCCTTGATCTCTACAAGCGGATCCTCTAAAAACCCTAGTTTCCAACCTTTGAATTTCACAAGTTTTAATTTAAGATTTCACCATTATCCTCTTCAATTTATCTGATTTAGATTGCATCTTCGCTTAGTTCTAGTTCAAGTTACTTTCAAATTATGTACAAGGTTCAGTCCCCGTGGATTCGACCTTGGTCTTACCGAGATTATCACTACATCACAACCCTATACTTGGGGTGTGAACAATGTTCTCTCTCTGCTCCTCAATTAGTAAAGAGGCGTTGGTGGCTTGGTCCTCCCTGGAAACCCTTAGGGCCTTGCGAAGGACCTCGACCTTGGCGTGGGCCACCGCTTGGGCTTCTGCAATCACTTCCAGCTCTTAGGCCTTAGCCCAGAGCATGCCCTCGACAGACTCGAGCCTCCGGGTAGCTTCTTCCAAGTGGCCCCTCAGGTCGATCAAAAGGTGGCAGGTAGTGAGAACCCCAATGGCGCTTTACAAATAGGAAAGGGACAATGGTCAGCAAATGCATAAAGAAAAGAAAAAAAAAAAAAAGAGGGTGCTGACAACATTACCTTAATCAACATCAACGCCATAGATCCGATGAAGAGATTGGGATGCATGAAAAGCATCGTATTAACCTCCTCCTTGGGCACATGACAACAACCCCAGTTGGCCAGTACAGTCATATGTCCTAGGAGAACTGCGTGGACTATCATCCCCGATGTCCCTACACTCGCAGTCCCCTTAGGGGCAAAACTTTGGTGTTCAGCGACACCCGTAGGAGCAGCCTCCACTCGTTCTTCCTTAACACAAGGAGGAGATGACTCCAGGTCTCCCACCTCCCTCAAAGGCATGCTCGGGGGAGGGGAGTTCGACACTACTGTAGTCGAAACAACTTCCTAGAGCACCATAGGAGCTACCTCAGTGACAACTTTCGTTGTAGCATCTCCCTTCTCTGCCATGACATCAGCCCCTGCCTCTAACTGCATGGTCGAGGGAAGAATCCCAAGGGCATGACTTGTCGCCACATGCCCCGTCGCCGACCTCTCTACCGAGGACCCGCAGCCTTGACCCCAGATGTCCGCTGAGCAAGTGTCGAGGGAGTGAACCTCTTAACACCAGCCTTCAGCCGCTCCATCTCCTCTGCAAAGGGGAGCCTCATCCTCTTCCCCCGAGGACGATCCACCATTTTTGCAATGAAAAGTATATATGTAGTAAATAAAGAAGAATGTACATACAAGATCCTTGCAAAAAAAAATTACCTGACAACCTGACTACCGATAAGCCGACCTGCAGCAGGACAGTTGGAGTGATCAACATCCTGCAATCCAGATGGGTTACGAGATACTCTCGAGCGATCTTGACCTGGCAAAGGAGGGCCTCCGAGAGATGGGGTTGGGACCGAGTAAGAGCTGCAAAAGGAAGCGACCAGATAAGTTAAAAACCACAAAGTGAGAAATCAAAGATAGCATGTGAATGTAAAGCCACAACTCAAGTCTCTACCTCAGATGACAAACATGGTAGAACCCGAGCCGCAACATGCTCAGCTCCGACACAAGAGCCCCACACTCTCCCATAGTGAAGAACCACCTTTCCTTCCAGCCCTTATTGGATGAAGGTTGTTGGTAATAATGGCCTAGCCCTTGCTTGGTCGGAAGGAAAAATAATACCAGCCACAAGAGCCTGGGCCGCTCTTGGTCATGTACAAGTATAAGAGTTCATCCACAGAGAGCTCAGAATGGCCGATCTGGCATCATAAGATATAGCACCCAAAGACACTCGCCATAGGTTAGGGTTAAGCTATCATGGGGCAAGTCTTAAGCGGTGCAACATCTCTCTCACCAGTGGATAGAAAGGCAGTTGTAGGCCATAGGAAAAAAAATTGGATAAAGGGCCACCTCCCCCGTGGGAGGATGACCCGAAAGTTCCCCAGCTCGGGGTAATCGTAACCCCACCAAGTCTGGGATCCCAAACTCTGACAAGATGGCTTGTAAATCCTTCAGGTGTAGTCGGAAAATAAAAATGTTGGCTGATAAGGCCACCCCAAGGGAAGACGAGATAGCCGTATCCACTTGAGGCGGAGAAGCCTCCCCACCACAAGGTACCATTGCTGACGATGTTTCCATCAAAGATGTAGCCAACCTAGAGTCCATACTATCATGTATGGACTCCCCATAGAAGGCTTCTGAGACAGAAGCTTCCTTCGAGATGTCCTCGGAAGACATATCAATAGAAAGAAAAGCTGACAATGAAAGAAAAGGAAAGGAGGGAGAGACACTGAGGAGACGTATTGGAAAGATCAACTCTCCAGACAAACTGTAAAGTGGAGTGGATGAAGAAGAACCCATGGGATAGTGGAAGAAGGAGACAGGTCAGCGTAGCTTGGACTTCACTAGACATGGTGGGTCCACAATGAGGGGAAAACCTCTATTTATAAGCATCCAAGGGGTAACACCTTTAATGCTAGTAGCTCTCACGAGGGTATGAAGAGACACCTCTATCCATGACCTCTACTACGTGGTGACAGAGGGTTCGCCTGGGATAAGCATTAATGGAGCAAAGACAGGTGTCTGCTTATGTGTCATTTGGAAGATGAAACAACGCATGCCACTTAGTGCACGACTCATCGTACGATGAAACTACCATAATATCTTTTTTTATTCTCACGACAAGCATCGTCCTTTTCAATTCCCGCCCTCATCACTAGGCGGAAAAATTGAGGAAGACTGATGAATTAAGCTAGCCACTCACAATAAAAATTTCAAATTCTCGTGCTTATACATCAAACTCTTACTTACCGAGCTCATGGACATTGAACTTGGAAGTAGGGGGCAACTATTATGGGGAAAAACTGAACTGTAACATCCTGAATTTTCCCTATTTTGGATTGCCAAAAATCCTTTTAAAATAACTAGCCCACATCGTCACTTAATTACCCTTGATGCTCGAAGTGAGCCTATACATGGGTGGTAGCTATAAGGAACCATACAAATTCTATTAATCAACCGTATAAAGCCAACAAATCTATCTGATCACTTAAACCTCAAGTCTAGCCTCGTGAATTATTCTTCTAGGGCCCAAATCTAACCAACCTATCACTAACTAATCAAGACAACCATAACCAAATTAAAGAACTACCCAAAGTCGGGCCAGCTATGGGCCGGATGTTAACTAGCAAACCAGGTCAACCTAATTATCTGCTTAGCCTAAGAACCGATGGTTTAGAATGATTATGACTGAATCACATTTTCGCTAATTACGAATAGGCCACACTATAAACTTAGCTAATCCAGACCCTAACCATTGCACATAAAAAATCTCCCTATCCAATTTATTCCAGAAATGCCCCGATTATCCGAACAAGCTCTAGATTGCTTGTTAGTAGGCCAATAGTTCCAAAATTATAGAATAATGTCCATCTCACTGAGCTTGATATCCATCACGAACAATGGGCCCAAACGATGCCCCGAACCGCACAGCTTGCACCGTGAAGGTAGAACTTGAAAGGCGCGACTCTCCGAGACTTGAAACCTGAAACTTAAGTGAGTTGGCCCCTCCACTAAAATGGTAAAGTTGTGACTTTTCAACCGTTGAATTACAATCAAACTTGGGTCATGAGTTATGGATATTTCCCTGCTCATATTTGTATAACTAGGGCCCTGATCGATCATAAGTGATCTTTGATAGCAAATCAGATCCCCATAGCCAATCGGGTCATCCATTTGCTGCCAATTTCGAACCAACCACTTATCCGACAATGGGGCACCTGCCCCATGACACAGATGGGCTAGGGGGCTATTGGAATGGCCCCTGGACCAAAAATCATCCCATTAGGGGTATGCATGTTGGAATAAGAACTCCTAAAGCCATTTAGATTAAAATTTCGTATTATATAAAGTTCAAAATCCCACTCCCTCACTCCCATACGAATTTTTACTGTAAGGAGTGGAGAGAGTAGAGAGAGAGGAAGTTCCAAAGGAGTTAGATTTTTGAGAAATCCTCCCTCCTACCATAACTCGCATCGGAGCCCCGACCACGTCGCTGTAAAAGTGGCCCATCAGCCTTAAGAAAGGTAATCAGCCCAACCCCTTTCTAAAATTTGGGTGTCTTAAGCCATGCATGCCTTCTAACATGCAATTTTATCGGCATAGGGCTCTGACACACCAACTCGCGTGACCGGCACCTTGGGAGTAGCTCCGCAAGCCGTCAAACCATTCCTAGGTGCAGACATTATCTATAGGTGGTTGTTTATCAAACCTAGGCCGAATTTAGTGATTGTGGTTGTAGAATTTGCTTTACATGTCACTTGCATGTATTGTAATGGTAGTTTTTTAGTGTCATCTCGGATAAATCCCGATTAGGGAAGAAATGTTGGATTCTCAACCACCCTAATACTTACTTCGCATGATTTCCTATTTAGTATGAACAATCTAAGCATGACATATCCCCACTTTCAAAAATGAATAGGGAAAATCCTGCTGCATGTCCCCTATACACATGACTTGAGGAGATTAGCTATTAATTTCATCCCATACATGTTTAAGTTCTCTGTAATTAGGTTTGTTTACATGTTTATCTAGAATCCCCTTACAATTAAGAATTTATGACGATTTATAATGAGAAGTATTGTATCTTATTGTTATTTATGTCTAAATCTTTCACAACTATAAGTAGATCGACATCTACTTTGATATGTTTCATTGATACACTGCCCCTCTTGCTGGTTTGGCCAGTAACTTCAGAACCCGCATGGGCAGTCCCCTCGGTAAGGCCGTCCAAGGACCAATTTGACCCAATTAGTCAAAATTCGGATAGTCGATAGTAGTTCGACTACGTGGGACGCTTGCTCCCAATGTCGTACATTTTTTAATTTGTCTAGAGGGGACAAATTAGCTCATCAGCTGGCCGACCATGAACGTTAACCATGTATATACATGCCTGCTTAAACCTGAGACATCCTATGCCCATTTGCACCACTGATAACCAGCTTGTTACAGTCCACAAGTCTCGGAAGCTGGGCATGGTAGAATGGGATACTATGCTCGAGTTGTCGGCCTACACTGGGGTGACAAGCCTCCCCGTAGTGACCGCGAGCAATCCAGGGTGCAAACCCGCCTCATAAGCCTAACATGGTGGAGTGAGACACTATGCTCGACCTATCGACCTACGCTGGGGTGATGAACCTTCCCGTAGTGACCGCGAGTGATTCAACTTACAATTCGCTTTGATATATGTTATCTGGGAGTGACGAACCCAAAAGGATTAAGGATCGTGGGTGCAAAGCCGCCGCGACTCCCTAGGCCCCACGATCGAGATAAGGGCATTGACTCCATCAGGGTGTCCCAATTTTTCCAAATTGTTGTATGAATGAACGTAACTAAATACTTGGCTAACATATTTATATCGCATTGCATTAGTTAGGTTGGTGACTCGGCAATCGAGGTCGCATTGAGGGAGTATTTGACATTGCGATCGTTAGATGGTGTCGCTCGAGGGAGTGTTGGATGGCGAGGGCATGCATAATATCATGTATATACATTAACAAGAGTAGTTAGGAACTATGTGCTTGATTGCTTTTTACTAATTACGTCTATGGAATTGATAATCTATGTATCTTATTGCTAATGGAACCCACTGAGTTGATCACTCACTCCCACTCTGGGATGGTGTTTTAAAACACCAACTAGTCACTTTCATAGATGCAGGTGCTAAGAATCCGATGCGTTAGAGGAGGCTCGCATTGACTCGGAGGAGTCCTCGTACTTCCAGTTGTTAGATGGGCCGATGTAGGACACTTTCAGGACTTCGATGAGATTTTAGAGTCAACTCAATTGTATTTTTAGAACAGTAAACTTTCCTTAGCTGTAGTCCTGTACTCTAGATAGACATATTTTACTTGTTAACTGATTTACTTGCATTAAAATTTATGTTTATTCTAGGGTACATCACATAGTCTATTTTAATTCTAAGAACTACTCAAATGCCAGGTAAAATGAACTATAACATTCCACTTCTGCAAAGCATAAGTGGTACCTGGGATGTCAGGAATCGAGTACCTACTTGACCCCTGAAATCCGAGGCGTTACATGAATTGACCAGTCCTATGGGACACGTGCCAAAGAATAGACAGAGCAACCTCCCTAAGCCGCCAACATGTCCACCACCAGGGAAGTTGAGATGAGCTTTAATGAAGGACTCACCTGTCGAGCTAAACCGGTCAAGCTCAGGACTCAATAATGAGATTCATTAACCAATCTGACCATCTCGACCAAGCTATCTACCCGACCTCGACATTAAAAACCAACATCAACCTTAGAATAGAAATGTTCGAAGAGAATTTTACGTCATACCTGAACAAGATCGATCCAACGAGATCCTAGACAAAAATCACGCCAATCAAGGTGGAATTGGAGATATTCTCATAAGCATATCCCTACTCTAATAGGGGCCCCTCTTGAGTATCTAACATATCCACTGTGATACGCAGACTGCCTAGAGAACCAATAAATTTACCCTCCGTCTTGGGTAAGAGGTATGCACAAAAAATCTCAACTCTACCCACATCTACTCTAGGTTCATCTACATGACTTAGGCATCGGAGGGTTCCCAGTCACAACCAACGCCCTTATTGTCCATTGTTTTCTACCGATGCAGGTATTCATTAACCTACAAGTGTAGTCGTGGGCTCAACCAGATTCGAGTAACAACACTACCCATCATTCATTTTCCATGAACACTTATCATTAATATTATTCAATCTAACTCCTTCATTGCCATGCTAACATAATTTTGAAAAACAAGTTAGATTAAGTAGGTTAGAATAAGGTAATTAGGCATCATATGTCTATGACTACATTATTAAACCTAGGAAAATCTCTAAGTCTCAAACGAATGGCAAGTGGGACCATCTCGCCATATGCTTAGAGGTTCCGCTCGACCATCTTCCCACGGAGTTCGACCAAGAAATGAACAAGTCGTCATTTAACTATGGTTGCCACATCATGGAGCCCAATCGAGCAACGAATAAGTAGTCATCCCACGACAGTTTTCCTTACAGAATAGTATCCAAGCAACAAATGGATAGTCCTTCCCACAACTATCTCGCAATGGAATAAAGACCTGAAGCGACGAACAAATTGTCACTCCACTGACCTTCCGACCATGAAGTAACAAAAGTAAATGGCAAACAGTCGCTTATCTAAACAACGACTAGCTTGACCATGAAGCTTAATCGTGAGAGATAATGAATGGATTGTCATTTACCAACGACCGTCTCGACATGAAACCCTACCATACGACGAGCAAATCATCGAAGGTCCGCCTTCCATCAGCCGTCTTATCAAGGAACCCAATCATACGTGATGAATAGATAGTTGTCACATTGATTGTCCAGCCATGAAGCCAAGCGTGTGATGAACAATTGTCCGGCCCTTTCCGCAAACCATGATTATCACGCATAATGAAGCCTAGCCTGTCACGTCCCAAACTCGGAAATTGGGCTCACAAAATTCCCGATCACCGAATCCGGTGCCGACAACCTCCGTAGTACCCAATTTTTGGCTTCCAATGTCCATGCGCTAGAATTCCGATCCTGGGATCCTACAAGGAGGATTTTTAACGTACATTTGTTTCATAACAAGCATAATCACAAGTTTACCCAAATCACAAAGGCAACATCATCATCACATATCCACTAATATAAACATTTGAATACAGCGCTAAAAGGTAAATACATATGTCAAAAATCAAAGCTCCAAAAGTCTGCTGCACGCTCCAATCTCAACGCTGCTGCAACCTGACGCCACCTGCATGCATCTATCGTGCATAAGCTTATAGAAAGCTTAGAGGGTGGTGAAAGTGTGTGCACAAGATAAGTGCCAAGTATTCAGTACAATGTCATAATCATACAATGTCAGAAATAAGCAAAAATACTGATAAGATCATGAATCATACGATATCAGAGTAAGCGAAAATATACTGGTAAGTCCATGAGTGATATCTGCCGTGCCAAGGCTAGCGATGCAAGGCATGAATGCTAACAACCATATCAAGGCTATGCAATGCAAAAACATAATAAGTCAATATCAAATGTTGAGGATGCAATGCAATATATGGTACGAATGGAATGACCAAGCTGGGGTGTGAAGTCGGGTGATAGTACGTAGTATCGCAAGCTATGGGGTCTATCACAAAGTACTTCTATCCAAACTAGTCCCATACCTAAATTTGGATAATCAGACTTAATGTGGTAGACTCCTGATCTAAGGTTAGTTGCGCACCCAACCGAAATCTTGGTCATGCGAAGGTACACAATAAATTATTGCGCACCACCAGCCCGAGTGGATAGTGAATGAAATGAATGCATGAGTATACAACTCCTACTTAATAAGTCCACATATCAGTATGGTTCCTCTCTGAGAAATCACCGGGGTCTATTACACTCCAAACCAGATTGCCGCCCCATCGTGCACAATAAGGTGAGTGAAAAAGACTATCCGCCTGCCAATATCGAGCTCGGCTTGTTGATAGCTAACCCATTCCTCAAGCTGGTCAGACTCAGCCTAACATTGCCCCTCCTCTCGAGTAGGTAAGGTCGTACCCGTTTCCAACCGACCACGACATAGTGGGAGATGCGGCCTAACGGTATACGGCTCTCATGTGCTCATGCATCCACTCGGTCTAGATGTTGAAGCAACCTCTGAAACCAAGAGGGTTCTAGGACTTTCACCTAAGGATATCTATGCACCCCATGTAGAACAGATTTTCGGTGTCTCATCTAGCCATCCACGATATGCCTGTGGAGGCTACGACCCTGATGTCGCTAAGGTGTACAGTAATCACAGCACACAATGCAAGATGCATGAGTCATACAATCCAGTTATGCATATCAATCTTGCGCATACCGTGCACTCATGTGAGACAATCTCCGCCTATCAGGGAGTCTCATAACAACCGGCACTATGGCATATGCGATGGTCAATCATATCTCATAACAAACATGCAGATGATGCGTATGGGCATGTATCATGATGCTATACTGTCACATACTCATAATCGGTATCAATAACCAGCATCGACAATCAACCTCGATAATGTGGACATTTAATCAACATTGCCCCCAAGGAATGACCCTTATAGAGCCTAACATACAATAGACCCATGGCCTCACACAAGGGCTAAATATACAACACCATAGGCCTCACTCAAGAACTTAATACACATCACAATGGGCCTTTCACATGGGCCTAACATACATCACAATGGGCTCCATCGCCTGGCCCTCGAATGCATCATAATGGGCCTCATCACATAGGCCTCATATATATCATATTAGGCCTTAAACACGGGTTGAATACACATCACAACGGGTCTCAAATACAGGCCACATATGCATCTCATTGGGCCTCGACAATCAGAATCGGAATCGGTATCGACAATCGAAATCGACCTCGATAATCGGCCTCAACAATCGGAATCGGAATCGGAATCGGCCTCGACAATTGAAATCGAAATCGGCCTCAACAATCAGCCTTGACAATCAGAATCAGAATCGGCCTCAACAATTGGAATCAGTCTCAACAATCGGAGTTAGAATCGGTAATCGGAATCGGCCTCGACAATCAGAATTGAAATCGGCCTCAACAATCGGCCTCGACAATCAGAATCGGCCTCAACAATTGGAATCAGAATTGGCCTTAGCAATCGGCCTCGACAATCGGAATCAGAATCGACCTCAACAATCGAAATTAGCTCAATAATCAGTCTCAGCAATCGGAATCGGCCTCGATAATTGAAATCGGTAATCGCCCTAATAAAGGGCCTAAGGGAAGGTCACAATGTGGACATTTAGCCATCATCACCCATCAATGTGGACATTTAACCAACATTGCTCCCAAGAAGTGGCCCGCATAGAGCCAAGGGTACAGTGGGCCAATGGCCTCACACAAGGGCCTGATATACTTCACAATGGGCCTCACACATGGGCCATGAATACATCACTTTGGGCCTCATTAATGGGCCATAAATATACCACATTGCACCCCATCATATGGGCTGCAAATACATCACTGCAGGCCACACAAATGGACGACATGGATATACAATACATACATCACAGCGGGCCACACGAATGGATGGCATAGATATATAATACATACATCACGGTGGGCCGCATACACGGGCCTAATATACATCACCAAGGGCCACGAATATAACTCAATGGACCACGCCAAAAAGGGCCATGAATACACAACAGGTGGGCCCTGTACATAACAAGTGGGCCTTGAATATGGGCCTCATACACGTCAAGTGGGCTGCATCAATGGGCCGCACCAATGGGCCTCATATATAACAAGTGGGCCGCATTAATGGCCACACCAATGGGCCTCAAATATGACAAGTGGGCCGTATTAATGGGCCGCACCAATGGGCCTCATATGCATCACAATGGGCTGCAATTACATCAAGGTGGGCCTCACAGATGGGTTACAAAATACATCAAAGCGGGCCTCATACAACAGGTGGGCCTTATATATGTCAAGTGGGCCTGATAGGGCAGCCCAAGGTTTAACAAAACAGATGGACAGCGTGGTTGAAATACATTCATCATCGTGCACCCCACAACACACATAGGTGGGCCTCATCCGAAAAAAATGGATGGACAGTGTGGTAGACTCAAGCATCAAGGTGGGCCACTGCACAGACAATGCAGACCCAGCACTGCATCATGGTGGGGCAGTACACAGCACCGTCCAGATGGATGGTGCAGATGAAACACATACATATATGGATATATGGTGGGTCCCATCGAACTTGTTGACATCAATGGGCAGTTGAGGCTGTTGGGACCCGCCATCCTGCTCAATGGACGGACGGTGGATGACCATATACATTAGGGTGGGGTCCACGTAAGTGGCCCACCATAGAATGAGCTCGCCAAATGGGTAAATGGTTTGGATGTAATATATACATCATGAAGGGCCCACCGTCTAGCCATCTGGACGGTGTGGAGAGAACCCCTACGTCAGGTGTGGCCCATCCAACACCGTCCAGAAGTGGATGGTGTGATACAAAACATACATTATGGTGGGGTCCAAACAACCTGCTGACGTAATCAGTAGTGGGGCCCACGTAGCTTGGTGGCGTCAATACACCAACTATATATCTAGTATGAGGTACCCAGCTAATCCATTCCCAAAGCATGTGGGTCCCCACGTGAGGCCCACCATAAACTATATTAATATATTTATATTATATTATATATATATAACATATAATATATTATATTATATATTGGTCCAACATCCAGGCCCTGGACGGCCTGGATGCAGACGCTCATCACGGTGGAGTCCCACCATCCTTGATGGACAGTGTGGATAAAAACACATACATCATGTAAGCTGGGGCCCACATACTTGCTAACATTAATACATCAGCTATATAGCTAGTGTGCGGTAACCAGCCAATCTGTACCTCATCAGATGGGTCCCACGTCAAAATGGATGGATGGGATATCACAAATACATTCAGGTGTGGCCCACCGTCCAGATCTGTTGGACAGTGTGGATCGAAGGCATACAACATGGTGGTGTCCACTGTCCGATCTGGATGGCTGGAGGAACACATGGGTCAGGTAGGTCTCACCGTCCAGGTTTGTTGGACGGTGTGGCTTTCTCACATACATCAAGATGGGCTTCACCATAATGGATGCCCTGCATCTTCACCACACATCAGGTGGGCCATCAAGCAGTCAAAGAAGAGAGAGAGAGAGAGAGAGAGAGAGAGAGAGAGAGAGAAGGGGAGGGACCCCGTCACTATGGGCCCTCCCTATACAATGCATACATCAAGTGGGTCCCACAACAAGTGGGCCCTCAAATTGAAATTAATGGTGGATCACCCACCTTAGATCTCTTCTTCTTGGCTCCTTGGCTTCCTTTTGATGGTGGAAGATGAAAATTGAGTGGCTAGGATGAGAGGGATTGGAAGTGGGCCACACATAGCCTCCTCTCTCCCTTGGGAGGCCATAGACGTTGGCTCTCCCTTGGGATTGCTTGGGAGTGAAGAGACAATGAGAGAGAGAGAGAGAGGTGATGTAAGGAGAGAGGGATGGGAGTGATGGGTGTACTTGATAGGGGATGGGTTGTGTAAGGGATTGTTGACTTTTGGGGTTGCTTGGAGATGGGGAGTGAGGTGCTGTGTACTTGACATGTACTTGACCATTGATGGGATTGATTTGACGTGTTTCTCTTAGATTTTGCAATGCGCGGCATTTTCTTCGAACTGAATGCGGACCCACATCTCCTGGCCCGGGTATCACTTCAATACGTGAGACGTGGCGTGGGAACCGTGGCGACGGTGCGGTCGCAAGGATACAAGTCTCGGGTCAAGCTAACTCTGGAATACGGGACACGACTCAGGATCGCGCGTAAACGCTAGTTACAGATTGCGAGTCGCCAGAATTCGACCGAGAGGACCACAGAAGCTTATGGAACGGTACGGGCTAGGATACGGGTCTCACATAGCTCGTGACAAATGGATTGTCATTGCTAACAATCATCTGGTTACAAAACCAACTATACAGGCGACCAACTTTCATGCTCGATGGCATTCTGGCCACGAACAAACATTCATTTCTAATGACTGTCTTACTATGAATGGTTTTTCGTTAGTTATCCTTTTCATTTTTTTTAATCTCTTTCTCCAACCCAGTGTAGTTAAAATTTGTTTATTTAATTAATTAACTTTGGGTTAGTTTTTTTCTTTTTAATTATATTCTTCTATTGTTGAATGATATGAAGCAAATCATGTGCTTAATTGAATATAAACTCCTTATATCAAAAATAAAATTGGAACTCTTTAAAAGGATGAACCCTCTAGTTCAGAAATCACCTTATTTGTGCAATTAATAGATAAGTAATTAAGCCGATCTTCACAGAGCCAATCCTAAGCCGTTTATTTCAATGCTCAAGAGCATAATGCGGTTGGTTCGAGTTGAACTACTATTGGCTTGGCACGCCTAGCATACACACATGCATACACGGCATGTATTCCCCAATTGGAAACCAATAGTAAGGAGGGCTGATTTTTGCAATAAATGATCCTCATGGTAGAGCCAACTTTTGACAAGGGTTGGATGTCACGTGCACTTGATAAGTTGGAAGTTATCAACAAGGTGGATTTTCCAATTATAGTGGTAATTCTAGGTAAATGGGTAATAATTATTTACCTACCCTATTGGATTTCCAAGGTGATGTTGACATACACCTTTTATTTATAGCACTCCTCATGTCACCCGAGGAGAAAAATGTTGATTTGTGGGGCCCATCATGATGTGTGTGTCTTATCCACACCGTCCAACTCTTTAGCCATCTCATTTTAGGGCACCAGTCGAAAAATGAGACGGATCCAAATCTCAAGTGGACCACACCATAGGAAACAATGGGAATTGAACTCCTACCATTGAAAGCTTCTCGAGGACCCAGAAGTTTTGGATAAAGCTGATATTTTTGTTTCCCCTTTATCGGTGACTTTGTGGCCTTATGAAAATGTTGGATGACAAATAAATATCAATGTAGGCCCTAAGGAGAAAACAACTTTCAACCGTTGACGTTTGATCATTGTTTCCTAAGGTGTGGTTTACCTGATGTTTTGATTTTTCTCATATTCAGGCACGTGCATTGAAATGAACTGTTAGAAGGGATAAATGCTATATATAAGTCACATTTATCATCATGATCACTACAAAAAAACAGGGCAACACCAATGGCTAAAAACCGTCGGCAATGACCTTCCCCGACGGCTTTTAGTCATCGCAAAGTCCGTTGGTAAAGGGTGCATCGTCGTTGCTCGCTGACCGATTAAAACCGTCGGCATTTTCGGCGGCTAAAAACCGTCGGTGTTTCGGTGGTCAAAACTGTCGGCGTTTTCGGCGGCAAAAAACCATCGGCGTTTTCGGCGGCTAAAAACTGTTGGCAATTCTCATTAATTAGAAAATAATAATTATTATAATTAAGAATTTGGATGATATATTTGCTTTTGATTTCTTCCGTTTCTATTGTGTAGACTTTTACTATCTCAAATAAGTTGGTTCATTAGGGCTTTGGAGAAATTGGTATATCTAGTTATGGATGTATATTAATCAACGCACACATCCAAAACTAGATATACCCATTTCTCCAAAGCTTTGAACGAACCAACCTATTTGAGAACGTAAGTCTACACAATAGAAAAGGAAGAAATCAAAATCAAATATATAAACCAAATTCCAAATATTTGGATTGGATATATGCTTTAAAAAAAATAATAATAATAAAATAAAATAAAATAAAAAATGAGAGAAGTTTAACAAAATTGCATTATTTTAATCCCTTTGGACTTTCCACTAAATGTCAGTGCTGCAACCAAACATGGCCAAAACTCCTAATGCAGCCTAAATGGAATAAGCTGATGAACAGAATCAATCTCCCAACTTAGTCTGATCAAGCTCAAAATTCTAATCTCCATCTAACAACTTCTGATCAAGCTCAATATTCTAATATTCATCTAACAATGAGACTTTTCAGCTTCAGTTTCTCTTTCATGCAATTACGCAATGTGTAGCACTGAGAAGTAGATTGGTGTAATTAGAGAAGCACACCAAATGGACATATAAGAAATGAATGGATAAAAAGTGGCGTAATATGCAATACAAAGCTTACCTAACGTAATGAGCTTCAAAAGCTAACAAATTATTCATCTAAAAGAAAATTTCTCAAATAATTCTCAACAATTTTAATAGAACTATCCATGAGGCATTGCTAGACTTAATGAGACCTACTTGAGATACTTTATTGGCATCAAAACTGCTTCCTTGAGAAGTCACTTTGCATTCTCTAACTCCTTGATGCTTTCCCACTTCACATCTGGATTCCTACGAATGATATTCCTGCAAGTAACAAAGACCGAATATAAATTAATACTCGTACCAACTCAGTAGTAAAGATATGCCAACTGATGGATTCTGATCCATGGATAACAGGGCATTTTGTAAAACCCAGAATTAGGGACTGCTTAGCTATGGTTTCCATCTAAGTGGCACTGAATTTACCTACTTAAACTCTCTGCTAAGGTGCGCATTTCTGCAAATTCAAAAGCAGCAAGTAGAGACCTTTGCCTGCAAAAGTAAATATCATAAAGTCAAAAGCTTTCTAACATACAAACAAATGCTATTGCAGCTTTTGGGTTCCAAGAATCAGGACATGATATGGTATCTTTCACAAATTGAAAAAACTTCAATCCGAATATGAGTAGTCATGCCAGGTATTACCAAACATTTTTCCTTTTTATTGACACATTTGGGTCTTTGTTCTCTTACTACCAATATCAAGACAATGTTCCCATCCGCATTTCAGAGACACTGGATCCCTTTTTTAGAAAAATAACCAAAGCATATAAAAGAGCAACGCCAAGTAATCTACCAACTCCCATGATATGAAAGGGGTTTTGTGTCCAATAATGAACCATTGGAAGAAGATGAATTAGAACGTAGCTGTTATATGGAAACTACGATGGACATGCCAGACTAATTTAGTACGCAAGTTGAATACATGAACAAGAAACAACTCAACATAGAATGCAGTTGAATTATATGGTCTACAATTGAACAAACCCAGCTAGTCCACCTACATACAAAACCAAGAACAATTTGAGAATCCATAGTCTATAGTTAATGGCTCAAGTTGCACTAAATATTTTATCTGTGAGCTGGTTCATAACGAACTTGCTTGATATGGGGGTCTTTTAGTTTTTGTGTCCCTTGACATTCTATGAAACACTCCTCTGTTGCAAGAGGGAACTTCACGACTAAAGAAATTTGTTTAAGGTCTTTTGCCAAACAAGAAAGCCAATGATTGTGTTCATCTAAAATGTTGTAATAAGCTTAGAGCTTACCTAGAGTAACATGGAGGCCTTTGCACCTCATGACATTACTAGGAAGTATGGGGCTGTTAAAGAGGTTGATGATTCTTCTACAAAGGCATGACTTGAAAAGATGCGGACACTGTTTATCAGGAAGGGATCAGGGTTCTCTTCTAGTAGTGTGATTACAGGGGATGCATATAAAGGGATTCATGAAATCGGTTTACCATTAGAAATTGCTCAAAAGATCACATTTGAAGAGAAGGTCACGGCATACAACATGGATCATTTACAGAAACTAGTGGATGACAAATTATGTGTAACATACAAAGATGGTTCAGCCACTTATGCAATTAGGGAAGGTTCAAAGGGACATACATATTTGAAAGTTGGTCAAATCATAAACAAGCGTATTATAGACAGAGAAATTGTTTTCATTAATAGGCCACCTAGTACTCATAAACATTCATTGCAAGCATTTTTTGTCTATGTGCATGACGACCATACTGTTAAGATCAATCCTCTTATTTGCACTCCCCTAGGTGCAGGTCTATCAATGGGCTTGGGTCGGAATTTACCCACATGTTGTCCTATCAACACAACAAACAACTTGGCAAAGTGAAGATAAAGCAAGTACAAATGAAACTAAAATTTAACAGATTGGATCTTTTACATGGATTAAGTACAAATGAAATAAGGCCCCAAGAATTTATATAGTGCATAGCTCATGAAAGTTGCAGGTCTCATTGTTTTTTTTCTTTTTCTTTTTCTTTTTCTTTTTTTTTTTCTTCTTTTTTTTTTTGTTGGTTTGAAAGATAGCTATTGTTCCCATAACATATGGGAGTAATTAAAAAAACTCAGATGATTGAAAAATGGCATCATCTTGATTAGGGAAATAAAACAGGAACAATGTTATGCAACTAGTCTATTAAAACCAGCCTATATGAATCAATACTTGAAGATAATTGTCCCATTTTTCTCTTGATTATTCTGTGCTTGCAAATTCAATTCACTTGTGCATCCCAACGCAGCCTATATGAATCAACTCATCTGAAGAATTTGCACACTAGATGATGGCTGTCACCAACGTTTCTTTCTGAAACGCACAATAATAGAAGATAAATTTTAAAAAACACAATAAACATAAGAAACAGCGTACATTCAGGTACAAACATCATCTATAAAAATTCAAAGCCATCTACACGCAAAAATAACACTATTCATCATGAAGAAGAAAGAGTTCGACAGTAATTTTAGAATTCATGTCGGGAAAAAATAGCAAAGTACAATACCTCTTGATGTGCTGTACATTTGAATTTCTCTGTTTGCTTAGCCAAACGAATCTTCTTCATAACATACCTGGTTAAGAAACCATTAGAAAGATCATTCAAGCGTATGTTTGGATGTCCCCAAACCTCAAGTCAGATAAATTCACTGCCCATTAACCACATCATGTTGGATTGTAAATCCCGCCACAACTATTACATCCAAACACTAAGGAGGTTACCTTCTAAACTTGTAATGAGGAATCTTAAAACGTGCATGTGCAAAACTTGAATGTTCAGTGCATAACTGTTCAAAAGGATTGCTGATATTCAGGTTTTTGCCAAAGAGGTTCTATGCAGCTTACTTCTAAATTCTCAGGATAGGTAAAAAATAGCATCAATTACCCTTTGCAGACTCATTACTGTGATCTGTAGGACTTCTTTTTAATGTACCAAATATGTCCCTTGCATCTCCATCGTCATGCGACAAAAATGATTCCACATTATCTTCCAAGGATCCAACATCTCCAAAGTGTTCCATGTCCTCCTGCCACATGAAAATGAAATTGCAAGTGAGAAGACAAGGAAAAAAAAAATGTGCAGTAGATTTCGAGGTTATGTATGAAAGAGAAAATTCAAAGAGGATACCAGCTGATTTGAAGATGATGCAAGTCCGCCAGTTCCATCTGTACCATACATCGTTAAACTTTTGGACATACTGTTCACATGTTGCAAATTTCCTGCCATGGCCACTCCATCGCCAGGTGTATGAGTGGATGGGGTTGATGGTGGGGAGTTAGGAGAAGGGCCAACTGTGTTTCCCGTACCAGTATTGTTTGCAGCTCCAGAAGAAGATGGTTGTTTCTGTTTTCTGTTATTCTGAAATCACAATAATAAACCAGATAGAAAACTATTAGCTTAAAAAAAAAAAAAAAAAAAAAAGTAGCTTGCAAGGCATGACTTGCCAATTGCCGCATACAGATCCAAGTTTGCAAATAATAATAATAATAATAATAATTTCTTGCTAACAGTTCTAATAGCTGTGAATTCAAATTGGGAAAAGAAAGAAACCCTGAAATAGGAACAGTCTCTGGACAAGTACAACCTGTTGTAATTGGTGCTACTGCTGTAGCTGGTCCTGTTGTTGCTGAGCAGAGGACTGATTCATCTGGGAGATCTTCATCTAAAAAGAATCATCAGCCGGTCAGAAAAATGTCAAACCAAACAGTAGACACCCTATTGATGATGAAGCTAGCAAACATCAACATCATCATCATCATCTTAACTTTCTCCCAGCAATTTGGGGTTGGCATTAAAATTGTATACGGGCGAAAGTTTTACCATCAGCTCCCCACCAGACATCCACCTTCCTCTTTCACCTAGGCTCTTGGAACCAGCCATGGCAGAGGTTCAAATTAACACCAATCCCATGGGTTCCCACCCTAATCTGAACCCCATTCCAACCATTACATGCACACCCCAAAGGGCGAGAAAGCAAAATAGGGTCATGGCTAAATTGATAAATGTTAGAAAAAACTGATGATAAATATTAAAGCAGGTTCCAGAATTTTCATGCTAAATTAATACTATTGATTGACAAGGCTGAGAATCTAGGATGGGCATACACTATTGAAGAATGCACATAAGGACATGAGTATGTTTATGCATGGCCACATTGATAGAAACTCATGCTATTAAAAAAATAGCCACATTGATACATACATATGGAAGTAGGTAGATTTGCAGATAAACCATGAAGTATATGTTGCGGGTTCGGTTCTACCAACAGTTGTATGGAGGACGAGAAACAGATTTTTCTTTCAATTAATTTATCTCTTAGTTTCCAGTATATTTTGATTGATTATGACACGTTGATACAAGGCAACTAGATTCTCACTTGTATTTATCTTTTTTTCATTTGACTAAGCAATGGCTACAGTCATATATGGCTTAGTAAAACTCACCTTCACGAAAAATTCTGCTTAATCCTGTGGACCTAATATGACCTTTGGTGAACTCGATTGAATTGGGGAGCCTACAGAACCATCATTTCCTGTGGGCTGACCATCTTTCCCATTCAAGCTACCCCTAGGTAAAAGCCTAAATCTTCGAGGATCCAAATCTACATAATTAGGTGAGCTCCCAAGACTTCCCTGCGCCTAAGCCTGTGCCAAGAGCTACTGCTGCTGTTGTGGTGTCAAAATCTGAAACTGATTTGATGACTATAGAAAAGGCTTCTGTACTTGTGGGCCTAAATTTTGCCGTAGTTGGTCAATGCCCTGGGAAAATAAAAATAATTCAATGTCAGGAAAGATGTGCATATCCAAACTAAATACCAACACCAAAAACCCATACTGCAGATGAATTTAGTATATGACTTACAGTTAAAGGCCAACCCTTTAATGGAAGACCACTGACACCTTGGTTCAACCCTGAATAGAAAGGCACAACAAATATATAAGGGAACTCTGCAAGAAAATTCCCAAATAACAAATCATAATAATATAACCAATTTTCAGGTACTTATCAACATATTTCATTAACACAATGGACAACAACATGTTCCTTTGGACAACTAATTTTCAGCTACTTCTCACCATGCTTCATTAAAACAATGCATAAGAAAACACATGTATGCATACAGAATTTCAAGCTTAGACAAAAAAGGGCAGAAGATGAGGACACGAGGAATGTATTTGCAATATTAAAAGTTTTCTAAAACACCAACTAACAGTCTCTTGAGCTCCCAAAAATGCAATTTTAGCACCTAGATATTATTCATATTTTCCATGCAGAACCAAAAATAAATAATCCACGAGTTCCCCCTCGTAACAGTTGGTTTTCGATTGAACATCCTAGTCAAAACCCAAGTTTACTTTTGCATTACAATTCTTACTCGATTTCTCCTCTTATTGTTTCAAAATAAAACGGCCCATCTTTCCAAGATTTTTTCCATGAAGAATAACAAAATTAACAGCTCAATACTTTTGAAGAAAAGATGTATGTAGATCAACCTCATTATTGAAGGGTGTTTATCATTTAAGGGAACCTTTTCACTTTAAAGAAGAGGTTCCATAAATTCAACACAAAAAAGGAACATTTCTTCTAATTCTTTTCCAAATGACAATATCAAACAAAATATCAAACAAAAGCCAACCTAAAGGGCATGAGAAGAAGGTAATGCATAGTAGCCTAGGTAATGCATAGTGCATGAGAAGAAGGTATAAGCAATAGCAAAGTTGTCACTTCTTGCCTTTAAAAGAAAAAACGTCACCAACAAAAAGCACTGTCCTTGCTCCAGAAGTCAATCAGACTAGGAGGTGGGGAAAATATGATTTTTCAGTTCACCGCGAAGTCTTTGACCTCATCACAGACAAAAGGAAGCCTCAAAAGCTCCGCCTATTTAGAGAACCCATTGAAACCACGATGGGATAACCTTCTAAAAAGATAGGGGCAGTGTACAAACTTGGACTGGTACAATGGATTGTATTTATAACCGCCTAAGGACTCCAAAACCCGAAGTTTGCTAATTCCACAAGCATGTGGAATCCTGCTCATTCACAGACAACCACATGAAAATATGGAACACATGCACAATTTCTGAACTTTCCATTTGGTTGGAAATAATGCTTTCATCTTCTGCCTCAACAATCAGGTAGTTCCACTCCTCAGGTGGGGCATAGAGTATGAAGTAAGGTAATGGTTAAAACATTTTTACTAGCTGCTGATCTGTTTTGGTAGCTGTGGCCACCTGAGGCATTGAATGGCCTGAATTTTTGGCCAGAAGATATAAACAGAGAAGCCGACTTGATGAAAGCTCAGATCTCTCACACGTTCTACATTAGCATGTGCACCTGCATGTGGATCGGCAGGGGCGCAGGGCCCCAGATGCATGTGCAATTAGCAAACCTCCCAAAGCCCAATTGTCGCAGTCCAAAACAACCCTTACTCAATTTACTGCCATAACATGACTTTCTAAACATAAAACATCCCAGAACATGCATAAATTCATGTAAAATTTTCTTGAAATTAAAAAATTAACACATCTAAAATTGGAAAGAAATCAACTTAGATTGGCTGTTAAAAAAAAAAAACTTCTCAATAAGGTAACTTGCAAACGCAGCAAAACTTAGAAGCTATCTTTGACTTGAATTTATAAAGAAACTAATTTAAACAGATCTTGGAACTCTAGATTAGAAATTTTCAAGAACTCCAAGCCAAAGCCCAAACTGGAAACCTTCCTAATCATATCACTACCCGATTTGCCTCTTGGTGGGACTCCAAATGATGAACTCATCAAACAAAAATCTATTTTTTGCCACGACCATGTAATCTTTCGACCTTTGGAAGGATAACCCAATAGGCTACCCAATGGTTCCAATCAATATTTTCAATATCGAAGATATCGGCAGATATATCCCACGATATATCTTGTATCCCACATGTACGATACTAAAAGAACAGGTAGTGCCGATATATCCCACATGTTTGATTCAGTGACCATTTTCAATTTCTGAATCCCCCAAATCTAGGAAAATCTAATGACTTGCAGTCAACTATTGCACAGTATATGAACCTCAGTGGCACCACAAAGGTATACATAGTATTGCATGTTGAAATTATTTAAACAAACTTAGTATATACACATGGATGGTGCCGAATGGCTTCTTTTTGGTCACTCGTAGTTCTTCTTCTTCTTCTTCTTCTTCTTCTTCTTATTTTTTGGTATTTCCTGATCTTGTTTTCATTTATCATCCTACAAGGCACCTCATGACATTACTAGGAAGTATGGGGCTATTAAAGAGGTTGATGATTCTTCTACAAAGGCATGGCTTGAAAAGATGCGCACACTGTTTATCAGGAAGGGATCAGGGTTCTCTTCTCATAGTGTGATTACCAGGGATGCATATAAAGGGATTCATGAAATCGGTTTACGATTAGAAATTACTCAAAAGATCACATTTGAAGAGAAGGTCACTACATACAATATGGATCATTTACAGAAACTAGTGGATGACAAATTATGTGTAACATACAGAGATGGTTCAGCTACTTATGCAATCAGGGAAGGTTCAAAAGGACATACATATTTGAAAGTTGGTCAAATCATAAACAGGCGTTATTTATGGACAGAGACATTGTTTTCATTAATAGGCCACCTAGTACTCATAAACATTCATTGCAAGCATTTTTTGTCTATGTGCATGACGACCATACTGTTAAGATCAATCCTCTTATTTGCGCTCCCCTAGGTGTGGATTTTGATGGGGATTGCGTTCATATGCTACTTCATAGATCATATTCCGAGATAAAAGGTGTCAATTATATAAAAAAATTATAGTTCAAAAGCAGAAATAAAGAGCACAAATTCTAATTATAAAGGTGATATTTAAGTTAGGCTTACCGTCATTGTCATGTTGAAACCGTTCCTTGAATACGGGGACGTCCCTTATTGATCTAAGGACATGCATATATACCTGTGTAAGAGCATCATCTACACTGGCCATCCGAGATGCAGGATTACTACTTTGAATCGATTTTAATTTTTCCTATGACAACATCCAAAAGAAAAATTATAGTGCGGGAAAGAAGCATTTAAAATTCACATGGATAATGAAAGGATGTATGAGGGTTGCACTTACAAAGGTTTCTGGAAACTACACTTTGTTATCCTTTGTTGTATGGGCTCGGATGTACACCTCGGCCCTACCAACCTCGGCATCAGTAGTAAGAGTTCTCTCAATTACCTTTTCCCCATAACATTCATGCCAAAACACATAAATAACGGAATTAAACGACTAATAAATTGAAATAATCATCATAAATAAAGTAGAGCTATGTTATTTTAGGACATGTACCATCTCATGACGTGTGGCAGCCATGCTACTCCGACCAAGTGTAGAAGGGCCAACTTGTTTGGCCCGATTGAATGCATTTCTTACACTTGATTCCTTGAATTTATCAGCATTGCAATAATCCACAAAGATCATCCAATCCTCAATAGGGACACCAATAGGGACGGGATACGATTTCACAATTGTAGGATCCTTGTCCTTAATATACTTTTTATGCAAATTGTTCTTGAAATTTCTCCAAGCGGCCATACAGCGATCACGAACATATTGTGGCCACGCTTCTTAGTTATCCTGAAATTCATAACTACACATCAGGATATCACTGACCCTCTGAATGTACTATGGAGGCACCTGCCGAAAGTCTGTATAGGTGATCGGAATGTGTGTACGGGTGAGAACACTAATGCTTGAATTGAATGCGATCTGATTTGCATCCCCTACATTCGGTTGCCCAAATTCATTAATCCCAATGACCTTTTCAATGAAGTCTTCTCATGTAATTTTGAACCTCGCTTAGGACCTCTCTTCTTAGACGATGAAGATGACGACCTGCCTGCATAAAAAGAAAAATAGCTACAAACATATTTCATCATCAGTAATATAAAAGATATTTTAAATCTAAACAATTAAGGAAGGCTATCTTATTACCTCTAGCATCTTCAGGGGCTGCATCTTCAGGAGATGCATCCTTTAGTGGCTCTGCGCCGAATGACTCTGCCTCTAAATGAAAGATCAATTTAAAAGAAATTTTAAATCAAAATAGCTAACGATAGCTATGTTATTACCCCTAGCATAAAAAGAAAAATAACTACACACATGTTTCATCATCGCCAATATAAAAGAAAGTTTAAATCTAAACAATTAAGGAAGGCTATCTTATTACCTCTAGCATCTTCAGGGGCTGCATCCCCTAGCGGCTCTGTGCCGAATGACAGTGCCTCTAAGTGAAAGATCATTTTAAAAGAAATTTTAAATCTAAACAGCTAATGAGAGTTATGTTATTACCCCTGGCATCTTTATGGGATGCATCCCCCAGCAGCTCTGCCTCTAGATCAATCTTCAAGATCTAATTTGTAACGTAATTACTATAAAAATTTCTATCCAAATAGAAAAGTACCAAGTATAATAAAGAGACGAGTAAATTAATTTGTAAATTTTTCTATCACATTAATATGATAATGGAAAAATAAAAAAGGGCATAAATCAAAATCATTTCGTTACATGCATAATATAACCAACAAATCAGGTTTTTTTCCCTGCTCTCTTTCTTTTCTTTTTCTTTAAAAACAACCACACAAATATCTTCAATGTCATTGAATAACAACTCGCCACCCATGTCTACTTCGGTGAGATCAGGTCCTACTTCAGCCTCAGTTACAACTTGTGTTTCTGATAAAAGGCTTGTCTCATCTTCAACGAAAATCTTGTAAGTGTTATGGTATCTAGCTCCTATGATTGTTAAATTTTGTAGTGCCAAAACCTCTTGGAATCTGTGTCTTGTGTAGCGCATCTGCATATTCAAGAAAGTGCATCTCATGTACAAGATCAAAGGTCATTACTTCAAGAATTTCAAATGCAAGATTAAATGTTCATGTTCAAGTACAACATCTAGTGTGAATTCAATCTTACAAGCTTCAATGGTTCAAGTTTTTCAAAGCTTCGTCCAAGTCAAGACAAAGTTCCTATACTTTGAACCTCAAGCTCAAGCTTCAATGTTAGTCAAATTCAAGCTTCAAAAGGTCTCAAGTTCAAGCTTCATCATTTGTCAAGATCTCAAGCTTTGTGAACTTCAAAGATTAAACTATCAACCGAATGAAAAGAAGTTTCAATGTTCATACATTATGTATAAGGTATGAATGACCTTAGATTGACCATAGGTTAGGTCATTTTGAATACATAATTTAAATTGGGTCACTTTATAAGTGCATTGACTGTTTCTCGACTAGTCTTGACTATGTTCGACTAGTCCTAGCACTGGCTCGACCAGTCCAAGAATTCCTTGACCAGTCCTAAGTTTGTTACTGATTTTTGGAAATTTTTGTTGAAGCCTCGACCAGTCCTGGAGACTGCTCGACCGGTCATGTGAACAGTGCTCGACTAGTCCTGTAGGCTCGACTCAAAATCTAGCAACTAAAATGGGTTCTACACAACCAGTCGTGGACAGGTCTCGACCGGTCGTGGAGGCCACTCGACCGGTCAAGCAAGTCCTTTGACCAATCATGGAACGGCTGTATCTTATCGCGCCCAAATATTCAAAAGTTTGTTGGTCTTATGACCAGCTGTGCCGACCTCAGGACCAGTTGAGAGTGCGATTTCTACACTTATAAATAGAGCACGAATTTCAGAGTTTAATATCCAATTCAAGCAAAATCAATACACCGCTCTGAGAGATAAGTTAATGATATTCTTAAGCTATTTAGTGCTTATTTTATATTCTCTTTAATTAGCTTTCTTTGCATTTAATTTTGTATTCTGTATTCCAATTTTATTTGAAAGAGGGATTGAAGTTTTCCCATTTCTTAGAATCAAAATCAAATCAAGCTAGCCCAAGGTGATTTAATTTAAAATCAATTTAGAACTTAGAACCATTTCATAAGTGAGTGTGGACATTGAACTTCAATGTTAAACTTCTACTTTGATTTGGTTCTTCCGGGCTACATCATAAGGAGAATATCCAGCTAAGTATTTTACAGTTTTTGTAAATTCATTGTTTTGGTTTCATTGAGATTGTGCCAGAAAAATCTCTTTGTTTTGGTTTGTCTGAGGTGATCCAGAAAACTCAGAGTGTGGGGTTTTTGAATTATGTAAGCCCACTTGAAAGACACAATTGTGAGGGTTTTAGGTGAACCTTGAAAAACCTATTTTCATAGTGAACGCTAATATCCGCTATGTGAGGATATTAGGAGTGGAGTAATTGTATGGCTATTTTTCCAAACAGTTGGTGTACACACAAGTGAACCACTATAATTTCTGGTCTTGTGGTTGATTATTTATTTCATTTTGTGGATGTTGAAATTTCACTTTATGCATTTGTAGAGAATGTTGTAATTTCTTTTATGCAAGTGTGGGAATGTTGTAATAGCTTAGTTATTTCCTTTGCTATTTATTTCTTTCATATCCTCTTTGATTTGAGTTTTTGATACTCACCCACATTCTAGTAAGGTTGTCCTACCATAAACCATTAGCTTTTGGTGTCAAGTCGTCCTTAGAACCAAGTTTGTATCAACCTCTTAATACTAGATTTTTGAGGTTGTTTTACATTTCTGCATTGTGGATTGTTTAAGTGCTATCTTTATTTATTTGTTTAAATTCCGCTGTTAATTTTTTAAATTTGGCAAAGTCCTATTCACCTCCCCCCCCCCCCCCCCTCTAGGACTTAATAGCTCGGCCTTTTCAAGTGGTATCAAAGCCTAATAGCTCATTTTAATTATTATTTCTTTTGGATTAATTTTCTGAGCGTAACAATCTGAGCTTTGTAAGATGTCAAATTTTGATAGCCTTTCAGTCACTAGGCCTCCACCATTTGATGGCTCCAACTATGCCTATTTGAAAGCCAGAATGAAGATTTTCTTAAAATCCATGGATGAGAGCGTATGGCAAGCCACAGTAACTAATTGGACCCCTCCTACCACTGAAGTAACTGGTACCGATGGTTCTGTAACTATAAAAGTAACACCTTATTTTACTTGGACCAATCTTCAGAAAAGTGAAAGTAGTGTCAATGCAAAGGCTCTAAATGCAATCACTTGCGCACTATCACCGGATGAATTCAAGATAATTATATCCTGTGATACTACAAAGCAAGCCTGTGATGTTTTAGAAATGACACACGAGGGAACAACAATTGTCAAGAAATCTAAAGTCCAAATCCTCACAACCAAATTTGAGGAAATAAGTATGGAAGAAAGTGAAACTGTCGTGGACTTCTATACAAGATTAAATAACATTATCAACTCTATATGGGGTATCGATGATAGAATCCCAGAAAGTAAAGTCTGTACAAAGATACTACGCTCACTACCTAAACGGTTCAATTCAAAGGTGACTGCGATCCAAGAACTTCGTGATACGGATAATATGAGGGTAGAGGAATTAGTTGGCTCATTACAGAGTTAAACTTTAAAGCTCCTAAAGGTAAATCCATCGCTCTTAAATCTTTTAAATGTATTTCTCAAGAAAATGGTAGTAATTCTGATTTAAAAAATTCTGAAGATAATATGGCCCTTTTAGCTAAAAAGTTTTATAAGATTTTTAAAAGTAAAAAGAGTGTTGATTTTCAAAAACCTAATGAAAAGAAAAAATCTAAATCTAAAACTTGGAAATCTTTAAACGACAGTCAATGTTACAACTGCCATGAATATGGGCATTTAACAAACAAGTGTCCTAAAAAGGACAAACCTAAAAAGAAAGGTATGTTGGCTACTTGGGATGAATCTTCCTGCTCTTAAGCCTCTTTTGAGTTAGAAGATTCTGAAACTGAGTCAGGTAATGAAGTTAAAGCCCTTATGACTCTAGCCAAGTTCACTTTTTCAGATAATGATGATTCAACTAGTGAAGAAAATCTGAACAGTGATAATGAAAATGAAGAAAATCTTCAAGATGCTTATAATGCCCTATACAAGGAAAGTTATAAAATTATGATAAAACTAAAACTTTAGAAAGAAAAGTTTTTAAAACTTAAAGAAAATTTTGATAATATTATTTTAGAAAAATCACACATTTCAGATTATTTTGAAAAAACTAAATGCGATTTAGTTTTCAAAACCTCTCTTATTGAAAATCTAAAATCTGAAAATGAAAAACTAAAACTTGAAGTCTCTTCACTTTTGAGTCGAAAAGACACATGGAGGTATGCCCAAGGTGATCCTAAGTTAGAAAAACTCTTATCCAGATTTAGAAAATGTGGCGACCGATCTTGTTTGGGCTATGACAAAAGTATTCCTCCCAAATATAAGAATACACCTCCTAAGTTTGTGAAAGGAGAGTCTTCAAACTCAAAAGGTAAAAGTCTAAATCAAAATTATCCTAATAAGGCTAAGACTTTTCAAACCTTAAAACTTAAAAGCAATCATATCAACTATAAAAATCAGAATCGTAATCCTTTAGCTGAGAAATTTTTTGATTTACTTAAGGAGCTCTTAAAATCTAACTCAATGGGTCGGTCTTATAACAACTACAATCATAAGAAGACCAACTATACTCCTAAACCCAAGATTGTAATGAAATGGGTTCCTAAGGTTACTTGCTTGGTTGCCCACACTGCTTTCAAAGCTATAAGCCATTCAAAGAGGTACCTAGACAGTGGATGCTCCAGACACATGACTGGTGACAAAGGTCTGTTCACCAATCTTAAAGACAACTAATGGTTTAGTCACTTTCGGTGATGGTAGCAACTGCGGGATTGTTGGCCAAGGTACGGTTCAACTCTTTAACTTCCCTTTATTTAAGAATTTTTTATATGTAGACGGGTTAAAACACAACTTATTAAGCATTTCTCAAATATACGATAATAATCATAGTGTAAAATTTACAAACCTAGGGTGTGAACTTTTAAATAAAAATGGTTCTGTAATATTAACTGGTCGCAGAACTTTTAAAAACTGCTACATAGTAAGTGATTCAAGCTCATCTAAATTATCGTGTTATATGGTCCATACCGATGAGACCGAGTTATGGCATAAATGCCTTGGACATATTCACTATCGCAACTTGTATAGATTGAGCAAAAGAGAGTTAGTAAGAGGCTTACCCAAAATATAGAAAATAGATCAAATATGTGGTGAATGCTAGATTGGCAAACAAACTAGGAGTTCTCACAAAAAGGTGGACTCCAATGCCACATCTAAATCGCTCAAACTCCTCCACATGGATCTTATTGGACCAATTAGAACGGAGAGTCGAGGTGGCAAGAAGTACATACTGGTAATTGTAGATGACTTTACCAGATATACTTGGGTAGTCTTCTTAAGAGACAAATCAAAAACTCTCGATGAAGTTAAAAGGGTACTTAGACGTATCCAAACTGAAAAAGAGCCTCAAGTCTGTAAAATCCATAGCGATCATGGATCTGAATTTGAGAAGAACAGTTTTGAGAAGTTTTGCAGTGATTAGGGAATATCACATGAATTTTCTACTCCCAAAACACCACAACAAAATGGTATAGTAGAAAATAGAAAGAAAAAATAGAGTGCTTCAAGAAATGGCAAATGTAATGTTAAATAGTAGGAAGCTCCTTAAAAATCTTTGGGCAAAAGCCGTAAATACGGGTTGTTATATAATTAACCGCGTTTATACTAGAAAATCAAATGGTAAAATGGCTTATGAAATGTGGTTTAATAAGAAACCTACTGTCAAGTACTTTCGAGTTTTTGGTAGCAAGTGCTATATTTTACGTGACCGAGAAAATCTGGGTAAGTTTGACACCAAAAGTGATGAAGGGGTATTTTTAGGGTATGCTCTAAATAGTCGAGTATATCGGGTTCTTAATAAGAGGACTGGTGTAATTCAAGAGTCCATTAATGTGGTTATAGATGATCACTTGAATACATCTGTCTCAAGTTCAGAAAATGATGAAGTTTTTCTAATTGATAAACCAGACTCTTCATCAAGTCAACATAACTCTGAACTAAGAAATATTAAAGACCATCCAACTAATCAGATTCTTGGAAACCCTCTCTCTAGTGTGCGCACTTGTAAACAACTAGAAGATATATGTAATTACGTGTGTTTTACATCTTAGATAAAGCTGACTAACGTAAAAGAATCTCTTACCAACAAAAACTGGATAGTTGCGATACAAGAAGAGCTCAATCAATTTGTTAAAAATGATGTTTGGTACTTAGTTCCAAGACCTAAAAATAAACGCATTATTGGAACAAAATGAATTTTCAAAAATAAGTCTAATGAACTTGGTAATATTATTAGAAATAAGGCTAGGCTGGTTATATAAGGGTACACTCAAATTGAAGGCATCTATTATGATGAGACCTTTGCCCTAGTAGCTCGTCATGAATCAATTAGACTATTTATATCCATTGCATACTTTAGAAAGTTCAAAATATACCAAATGGATGTAAAGAGTGCTTTCTTAAATGGCAATTTGCATGAAGAAGTGTATGTTGAACAACCAAAGGGTTTTAAAGACCCTAAGAATGCGAATCATGTCTACCATCTGAAAAAGGCACTTTCTGGTTTAAAACAATCACCCAGGACATGGTATGAAAAGTTGACTAAGTTTCTACTAAGTCATAACTTTATAATGGGAAGTGTTGATAAGACATTGTGTGTAAAGAAACATAATGATCACATTTTAATAGTGTAAATTTATATTGATGATATTATTTATGGATCTACCTGTGCTAACATGATTGTTGAGTTTGCAGATCTTATGAAATCTAAGTTCAAAATGAGCATAGTTGGGGAATTAAATTATTTCCTAGGGTTGCAAGTTAAATAGTAACCTGATGGTTTCTTTATTTCTCAAACCAAACATGCTCTGAACTTATTTAAAAAGTTCGGATTTGAGAATAGGAAAAATTTTAATACTCCTATGAGTACGACTTTAAAACTCTCAAAGGACTCTACATGTAAGAGAGTGGATCCTAAATTATATCGTAGTATGATAGGTAGTTTGCTGTATTTAATTGCAAGCCGACCTGATATTGCATTTAGCGTAGAAATTTACACTAGATATCAATCTGACCCTAAAGAGTCACATTTAATTGACGTTAAGCGCATTTTACGACATGTCTCTAGTTCAACTAATCTTGGTCTCTGGTATCCTCATGATACTAGTGTTCAATTAGCTGGTTACACGGATACTGATTGGGCTGGTAACATTGATGACTGAAAGTCAACCAGTGGTGGTTGTTTCTATGTTAGGAACTGTTTAGTTTCTTGGCAAAGTAAAAAAATAAAGTTCTGCATCACTCTCAACTGCTGAGGCTGAATACATTGCAGCAGGTAATGCATGTACTCAGCTTATATGGATGAAAAGAATGTTAAGCGATTACAGAATTGCACAAGATTCTATGGTTTTATATTGTGATAATTCCAGTGCAATTAATATATCAAAAAATCTAATCCAACATTCATGAGTTAAGCAGATTGACATTAGATATCACTACATTCATGAATTAGTAGAAGAAAAGACAATTTCTTTAGAATATATTCCGACCGAGACTCAACTTGCTGACATACTCACAAAACCTCTTGGCAAAAGCAGGTTTTCTAAATTGAAATTTGATTTTGGTATGTGCAATTTGAATTGATTATTCATGCATTTCTGTATCATAATGTATATATATTTATTATTTTATATGTTTAAAATTTCAAATTTCATGAAAATTGCATATTTTGGGCTGTGCACGACCAGTCGTGGCACGACCGGTCGAGAATGAACTCGACCAGTCGTGTAGCGCGGGTTGGTACTTTATTTTAGGGAAAAATTCCTTTTTCTTCATTTTGGATTTCTTCTCCAACGGGTCCTAGGTCTACCGGTCGAACCCATCTCTTAGTTATTCAAGGTTAGTACTTTATTTACATTTTTCTTATAGATTCAAGTTCTTATCACTCATTTTTCATCATTGGTATGGTTTATTTCTTGATTCGTAGTGATTTTCGGGATTTTCTTTTCAAAAATCTGATCTAGTGAAAACCCACTCTACTTCTTTTGCAAACTCTTTGTTCTTTGATTTCTTACTTGCAAATGGAAAGTAGAGCCAAAAAGAAAAGTTCTTGTGGTCCTTCAACTTCTAGATTGACACTTATCACAGTACGCCACCTTTGGTCACCCGAAAATGATCCCTCTTATGTGCGGGATATTAGGTTGCGCAGTGTTATAGTTAAATGACATGTTCATGTTGAACATCTAACTCTATTTGATATCCTTCCTCTCTTCTAATCTGTAGAATGGGATAACATTCTACATTGGGGTGGGCCGGCATACCGGTCCATTGCACAAGCTATATATGCATGTATTTCTAATTTTCTACTGAAATTTTGTCATTTATTATTATAACTAGAGAAGGTCCAGTTGAAGTAGACCGACATCTGATCTCTGGTGTAATGGATATACCTATCAATGATGAAGGTATTCCCATTAGCACTCTAGTGGCAAAACCATCTGAAACTGAAAAACGAATGCTTGCTAGAGTTTTGTGCAATATAGATGTGAAACGGGGTACTAATGGAAATGCGCTTGCCTCAAAGTATTTGTTACTCAGATACAAAGTCCTTCACAGGATATTCATTTCAAATGTTTATCTTCGTTCTGGTAACAAAACCAAACTCACTACGTTCATGGTTTGGATTCTTCATTTCATCATCTCTGATACTTCTGTATGTCTTCCTTCTTTAATTTGTCATTGCATCATTCAATTCCGTCTCCATCCTGGACACAGTGATATCCCTTTCACTTATCTTATGACTGTGTTGGCTACCCATATTTTAGTGGCTATGCCTATTAGAGAAGCTCTCATTCAACACCTAATCTTCAATAACTCCAATATAAACAAAATGAATCTGAGGTTGGCCACAGGCCAAGTCAATGCGGGTGTTGATGGAGATAATGCCGCAAATGAAGAAGAAGGTGATTTACCTCCAGATGACATTAACATGGATGATATTTTTGATGAGATCGAATCCGATTCAGCAGATGATCCTGATTATCAGCCATCTGACTTTGATGCACAGTTGCGCTCACTTGAGGAGAAGGTAGAAAATATGAATGTATCTCATGATTTGCAATTCAAATATATGCACAAGTATCTTAGGCGCCTTAACAAGGAACTTCATCAACTTGATCCTACCATACCTGCTCCTTCTTCGAGTTCTGATTAGTATTTACTAATCTTGGTTTGTAATAACTTTTATGATATTTGGCTTTCTTTTGTCTTATGGAGTTGATCTTGGTTTAACTTGGTTAAACAGGGTTAATTATGCTTGAACATTACTTATGGACTTATTATATTGCTATCTTGCTCCATTATTCCTCATTATTCTTCTTATTCTTCATTAATGATCTACTTCCACTTCTATTTATTGGTTCCTTCCTTTGTCATATTGTGACAAAAAGGAGGAGAATTTTATCATGCTTGTGATATGTGATATGTAGATTGTAGATGGATTGTGTGGATATGTATCTTTCCATTTTTTGTAAGGGGGAGTAAGGGGGAGTATTGTTGAAAGAATTGATTCAATTTGTTTTGACCTGTTTATAACTGGTGCATGATTCTTTAACTAGGTTGTAACTGGTTTATATTGATAACTGATGCATGATTCTTTGTGCGTATAATGCTTATGTTATTATGCAGTGTATTTAGTCACAAATTTGACAAATGGGGAGATTGTAAGTGCTATGGTATCTAGCTCCTATGATTGTCAAATTTTGTAGTGCCAAAACTTCTTGGAATCTGTGTCTTGTGTAGTGCATCTGCATTTTCAAGACAATGCATCTCATGTACAAGATCAAAGGTCTTTACTTTAAGAACTTCAAATGCAAGATTAAATGTTCATGTTCAAGTACAACATCTAATGTGAATTCAATCTTTCAAGCTTCAATGGTTTAAGTTTTTCAAAGCTTCGTCCTAGTCAAGACAAAGTTCCTATACTTTGAACCTCAAGCTCAAGCTTTAATGTTAACAAGTTCAAGCTTCATCATTTATCAAGAGCTCAAGCTTCATAAACGTCAAAATCAAACTATCAACCGAAGGAAAAGAAGTTTCAATGTTCATACATTATGTATAAGGTATGAATGACCTTAGATTGACCATAGCTTAGGTCATTTTGAATACATAATTTAAATTGGGTCACTTTATAAGTGCATTGACTGTTTCTCGACTAGTCTTGGACTATGTTTGACTAGTCCTAGCGCTGGCTTGACCAGTCCAAAAATTCCTCAACCAGTCCTAAGTTTATTACTGATTTTTAAAAATTTTTGTTAAAGCCTCGACCAGTCCTGGAGATTGCTCGACCAATCCTGCAGGGTCGACTCAAAGTCAAACAACTAAAATGAGTTCCACACGACCAGTCGTGGACAAGACTCAACTGGTCATGGAGATCACTCGATCGGTCGAGCAGGTCCTTTGACCAGTCGTGGAACAATTGTATCTTATCGCGCCCAAACATTCAAAAGTTTGTTGGTCCTACGACCAGTCGTGCCGACCTCGGGACCAGTCGAGAGTGCGATTTCTGCACTTATAAATAGAGCACAAATTTAAAAGTTTGATATCCAATTCAAGCAAAATCAAACACCGCTCTGAGAGATAAGTTAGTGATATTCTTAAGCTATTTAGTGCTTATTTTATATTCTCTTTAATTAGCTTTCTTTGCATTTGATTTTGTATTCTGTATTCCAATTTTATTTGAAAGAGGGATTGAAGTTTTCCCATTTCTTGGAATAAAAAAAAAATCAAGCTAGCCCAAGGTGATTTAATTTAAAATCAGTTTAGAACTTAGAACCATTTCATAGGTGAGTGTGGACATTGAACTTCAACGTTGAACTTCTACTTTGATTTGGTTCTTTCGGGCTGCATTATAAGGAGAATATTCAGCTAAGTATTTTACAGTTTTTGTAAATGCATTATTTTGGTTTCATTGAGATTGTGCCAGAAAAATCTCTTTATTTTGGTTTATCTGAGGTGATCCAAAAAACTCAGAGTGTGGGGTATTTGAATTGTGTAAGCCCACTTGAAAGACACAATTGTGAGGGTTTTAGGTGAACCTTGAAAAACTTATTTTCATAGTGAACGCTAATATCCACTGTGTGAGGATATTAAGAGTGGAGTAGTTGTGTGGCTGTTTTTCCAAACAGTTGGTGTACACACAAGCGAACCACTATAATTTCTGGTCTTGTGGTTGATTATTTGTTTCATTTTGTGGATGTTGAAATTTCGCTTTATGCATTTGTGGAGAATGTTGTAATTTTTTTTATGCAAGTGTGGGAATGTTGTAATAGCTTAGTTATTTCCTTTGCTATTTATTTCTTTCATGTCCTCTTTGGTTTGAGTTTTTGATACTCACCCACATTCTAGTAAAGTTGTCCTACCATAAACCATTGGTTTTTTGTGTCAGGTTGTCCTTAGAACCAAGTTTATATCAACCTCTCAATACTAGATTTTTGAGGTTGTTTTACATTTCCGCATTGTGGATTGTTTAAGTGCTATCTTTATTTATTTGTTTAAATTCTACTATTAATTTTTTAAATTTGGCATAGTCCTATTCACCCCCCCCCCCCCCCTAGGACTTAATAGCTCGGCCTTTTCAAATCTTTCTTGGAACCTCCAAGACCACATGCCAATCAGAATTTTTTGGATCTTTAGAATAGAAAACCTGTGTGGCATGCTCCGCAAGAATAAATGACTTATCACCTACTTGGTCTAAACTAAGAAGATTAGACAAATTTACCAATCTTAAATTCTCTTCCCCATCGAAAGAAACACCTTGGTGCGTCACCTTCACCCAATCACACTTTAGTAGGACTGGTTTGTACCCTTCTCGGTACTCCAGTTGGATGATTTTGCGGAGGACTTCGTAATAAGGTACGGATTCATCCACTGGATTCTTGTCCTTAGCACTAGATCGGAAGGTGGTCATACTCTCTATGTTAACCCCACTGTTTTGGTTCATTTTATTCTCTTCGTATTCCTTAGTGATGAAGAGGAAATCATTGATACAATACTTATTGTACTACATCGCAAAAGCCTTTGGTCCCCTAACTATATCTCTGAAGACTTCATTACTTGATTCATTGAAGTTTAACTGTTTCTTCAACCAAGGTATGAACTCATCATCACCCGCCACCTTGGTCCTGGTCTCGATAAATACATTATGTTGCTTTAAGAAATTAGCATATTTCCTACAAGTTAAGAAGGTTGTTACAAAATTGACAATTTTTTTCATAAATGTTATTATAATGTTGTTGAATCAAATTTGGAAAAAAAAAATTTGAAGAAGACATATACATACAAGCTAAGTCTAGTTCGTACCATTACCATGTCCCATAGTTGGGATGACTCTTCAGTAACCAGGTTCGAGCCTGTTCGTACTCAATACCTTCTAAAACGACACTTTGACCAGGGCCAGCTGGGACCATGTCAACATCGAAGTCGTCAACATATCTTGCAACTTCGGCATGAGTGAAATTAATCCGTCAAACCGCTTTTCCAGTTTCTCCAAGAAGCTTATATTATTTTTCCCTCTATACTGGTTGCAGTATATAAGTGTCTCCTCTTGAATGTATCATTCTGCTATACAACCTTTAGGTCATGTCCTATTGCGGACATACACCTTAAACGTCCTTATGAACATAAAAGAGTTAACGACACATTAGAAAATGTAATTGCAAATGTTAGGTCGATTTATTCAGATTAAAATCATATCATACCTTTCGAATGGATACATCCATTGACAGTAGACAGGACCACATACGTGAACCTCGTAAGCCAAGTGGATAGGCAGATGCATCATCACAAAAAAAATTAAAGGAGGGCATGTAATCTCGAGCTCACATAAAGTTATAGCCATGCCCTTTTCGAGAGTCATTAACATTTCAATATCTATGGTTTGCGAGCATATGGCATTGAAAAATGTACTAAAACTTCTATTATAGTGCACATGGGCTTATTATCTCTGAATGTATGTTGGATCAAAATTGGAAGCAGATGTTGCATCAACATGTGGTAATCATGAGACTTATTGCCCTTTAAATTGATATTATCTTTCTTTACGATGTTCTTCCAATTCCCACTAAAACCAATTGGAACACGAAGCTCCCATAAATTCTGGATGAAATGTTTTTTTTCTTCTTTTCGAAGGAAGAAAGGACCTCATTTTTTTATCACCTTACCATCAGTATTTTTTGGCCATAAACGCTTCTTAATTCCTAGCCGCTTCAAGTCTCTAGTTAGCATCGTCCTTGGTTTTGCCCATTGTGTTCAAGATCAATGCAATAAGGATTTCACATACATTCTTCTCGATGTGCATAACATCAAGGTTATGGCGTACGGGAATATCCTTCCAGTACTCTAGATCGTATAATATGGATCACTTCAAAAAGCATGTTGATTCTGCATCATCATGTTGTTCCCATCCTCCTTTTGTACCACTTTGTTTCCTCTTTTTGATCTTGCCCCACTGCACATTTAGTTTTGAAGTAATGTTTCAACCTTAATCCCAGTCAAACGAATCGGTTGTGGTCGCAACTCCACCTTCTTATTGAAGATGCCTGCACTTGTATTCTTTCTGGCCTTGTCGTTTAGAGGTAACCACCTTCTATGACCCATATAAAAGTGTTTCTTTCCATGGTGTAATCGCAAGGAATCTGTGTGGGGACCACATGTAGGACAACCATACTTACCTTTAGTCCTACAATCAGAAATATTACCATATGCGGGAAAGTCATGAATTGTCCATAGTAAGATGGCACACATGTTGAATATGTTTCCATGGTATGCGTCGAATGTCGTGATCCCTTTCCACCACAAGTCTTGTAACTCAGCAATCAATGGCTCCAAATAAACATCAATATCCTTTCCGCGCTGTCGTGGTCCCTCAATGAGCAAAGTGAGCATAGTAAACTGCGGTTTCATACATAACTTTGGTGGAAGATTATACGTCACACACATAATAGGTTAGGAACTGTAAGACATGCTGAAAGTGTCAAAGGGGTTAAACCCATCTGTAACTAGACCCAATCGAACATTACGAGACTCTACTGAAAAATCATTATACTTGTTGTCAAGAAATTTCCATGTGCTGGAGTCCATTGGATGCCCCATCTTTCCACTCTGCATTTTTCCAGTTGAGTACCAGGTCATCTCCTTTGCCACCTATGGCACACTGTACATTCGTTGTAGCCTAGGTGTTAATGGAAAATACCTTAACACCTTCGCAGGTACTTGAACTCATTTTGACTTCGAATCAAGATCTATCTTGTACCTAGAAGCACCACAGTTTGGACAACTCGTCTTCGTCTCATACTCTCTCCAGTATAACATGCAGTCATTTGGACATGCATGAATCTTCTGGTAATCAAGACCTAACTTTGTAATGATCCTTTTCGATTGGTAGGTATTAATTGGGGTCTTATTACAAGATGGCAAGACATTTTGGAGTAGTTGAAGAAGAGCCGTAAAGTTTTGTTCACTCCATCCATGGTTCACCTTTAATTTAAAAAGTTATACAATAAAAGTCAGCACGGTGAATTTGTGACAACCAGGATAGAGCTCAATCATCACATCTCGTACATTTGCTTCAAACTCATTGGTTGAAGCATCTCTAACAATGTCTTCAATTTCGAAGGCTACATTGGGTTCATCTTGAATAACTTGGTCCAGTTTATTACAACCGAGGTCTTCAACAACCGTATTGATAATGTTATTTATGTCTGCCACACCATGGTACTGGTGAGAAGTGCGTTCAGTACACTTGGGTGATGCATGCTCACTGTGCATGTTCCACACCCTATATGTTTGATTAAATCCATATTTAATCAGATCTGTCACCATATCATCGATTGTCAAGGGTAAACATAGACATCTACATCTGGTACATGGACAATGAATGGTTTCTCTACCAGGAAGATGTTCTTTTACGAACTTCACAAAGCTCATCATACCATCTATAAATTGTGGGTCCGGGTAATGTAGAGTAATCCACTCCCTAGAGTCCATTAGATACCACCTGTAGGTAGGCACACGTTTATACACCTAATTCATCATCCAACTAACTATTGACAACATTTATAAAAATAAAAGATATCCAACCAACTTTATGTAACAACTTACAACTTAACCTACCGGGAACCGTCATGCACAGTAATATCTTACGACAGAGCAGGTTCTGAGGAGTTCCAAGTTGAATTAATATAAAAGAATATAAATGAAGAAGTATAAATATAAATTAAGCAAGACTGTAGGTAGGCACATTTTTATACATCTAATTCATCATCCAACTAACTATTAACAATATTTATAAAAATAAAATATATCTAACCAACTTTATGTAATAACTTACAACTTAACCTACTGGGAACCGTCATGCACCATAATATCTTACGGCAAAGCGGGTTTTGAGGAGTTACAAGTTGAATTAATACATATTATACCTGATGAAGCAAGTTCTTATCTGTAGCAAGAGAAGTGGACTTCTAACAAATAGGATTATATTCTTGAAACAAAACAAGCACCATCTTTCAATTCAATCTATATCAAAACATCATAGATATATGGTTGATTTGATTAAAGACATATTTAACATTCTATGGAAGCATTTAATGCGCCACATAATCCATTGCATTGTCAGAACGTATCTTAATATTTGAAATAAGTTGACCACTTTGCTAAAAAGAAAAGAATTAGGGATGATTTCTTTTTGTTAGCTAAAGGAAATACAATCATGGAATAAATACTAGTCATAAGGGCATTGAGTAAAAGAATACATATTTCTGTTATGTTCTCAAGTTAGAAAAGAAGTTTGTACTCTCCCTATATTTTTGTGCATAGCAATAAATTGCTAATCATGCTTGTCTTTACTTAGACGAGCTAATTGTCTCTATCTACAAGTGCTAATTGTCTCTATCTCATTCAGTAACATACCATGTATTGTCCTCATACAGTTTACATGCAAGTCGAAATTTCGGCAACACCTTCCTATATTCTCCAGATATATGTAAAATTCAATACTAACTAGTTGCCACATGTAATCCATTACACATGGATAGAGAAAACTGATTAGTAAAGAACCACATATCCAGAGAAAATATAGGAAGACACTACCAAATTTCCAACTACATCTAAACTGAAAATCATGACAACCTAAGTACATGGTATGGCATCGAACTGTCCAAAATGAGACAATTTAAGAATCCATGAAGAACAAGCATTTCCAGTCAAATGAATATACTTGTTCAATATAAATTCTTAAACAGGGGGGATACATTGTAAATCACTAGGTGGCATAAATATTAATTGTATTTGTATCATGATGGAACATCTAAGAAGAAATGGGTTATAGTGAAACACAATCAATTATTTTAATAGTTTTTGAAGCATAACTATAAATAAGTACAGAAAACATATTTATCTCAAAACATCATACACAGTCTAACATATTTGTACTTCATGTGCAAGAGCTTCACCTAAATGACCCAAGTCGTGTTGTTGTGTATGTAGCTTGCCTAAGCAATCCAGCCGACAACCCCTAGAAAGGAAAAAAAAAAAAAAAACACTACATCTTAGACACCTTAAAACAAAAGGCCTAAAACAAAAATAAAGGATGTAATACTCTGAAACCTTGAACAGGTTGATAAAGCCAAAAAATAGTTAAAAATGATAAATTACAAAAAGAAAAACTAATATCTAGTCACAGAAAGGGCATCTCTAAGCCTCTAACAATGAACTTGCAGACGAATTGTGAAAGCTTTTACTACTTGAATTAAGAATCTAGAAATCATTTAGAGAAGCATTTAAAATAATAATAATAATAATAGAAGTGGTTAAAAAATAACTCCTATAGAACATTCCTTCATTCATCTTTAAAGAGAAAACCAAGAGCATCAGAGGTTATACTCTTAAACACTTGTAAACATGTTGCAAAATGATTAATTCAAAAGGTAAATGCATATTGCTTATTAATTTAGGTCTAATACTATTAGTTTTCTAAGGCACAACTGCAGTAGGTTATCCCACCATGAAGCTCAAAAATCAACTCAATTCAACCATTAAATGTCCCCTGTATGAATGTAGTGCTTTTAGGGTGGTTGTTTGTTGTTTTCTATTGTGTACCCCACTTGATAGTTGGATCCACCTAATTTTTTGGGCATCCCATTTTCATAGTGGGAGAACCTTAGCATGTAGGCAAGATGTCATACAAATACCATGGTGATCCCCACATGCCAAATAGCTAGACATACAACTTAAATGGCATACATAAGTGTTTCCAAAAAATTTTGAGCCTTCTCTCACTTAGTAAAGCTAGTTTTTATCAGGTGTTCACCAAGTAACTAGTGAGAACAATCTAAATGCTACTTATAAAAAAATAATAATAATAATAATAAAAAAAAAAACTTATATATATATATATATATATATATATATATATATATATATATATATATATATATATATATATATATATATATATATATTATTTTTATCATAGTTCAGTTACCATGGAAAGAGCATTTCATATGCGATCCATGGAGATATTAGAGATGTACAAAAAGATAAATGATTGAATTTCCTAGCCTTCATTTCTCTCACTTAGGACCATAGATATTAATTTGGAGAATCTAAAACCACTCAAGTAGAGCCCAAAAATCATAGCAAAAAATATATTTCATCCCAATGAATGTGTCTGTTGGAGTCATTGGAATACACACATTTTCCTTTTTATTCTTAGCAACTTACTGAAAGAAGAAATTAGAAAAGGAGAAGAGATTTCCAGCTACAAAGACTATCTCGATACTCCTCTGCTCCACAATCCCGAGAATGCATCTATAACACTTACTAGTTACTAGTATCTGAGACCTTTTCGAAGGGTATTCCCACCAAAATAGTTAAGTATCAACTCTTTACTATTCAAATTTCAATTAATCCTCAATTCTAAACAAAGAAGTTATGATGCCAAAATGAACAACCTTCATTGCTAGTTTCCTTCAAGGTTCTTAAGACCGGATATCAAGTGCCTCCTAACCCTCCCTCATATATGTCACCACCAATGGTTCATAAATAAACAAGGAAATCATTTTAAAATATCAAAAATAAAATAAAGCATTCATAGTACAATGCAGTTTCAAGAAAGCAGTGGGAGTAAAAGACCATTCAGCTCTCTGCCTGACAGTTGTCACAGAGACGACTTACCAACCACATGCCATTGATAAATGTATAAGCACTAGTTAGGCCATTTGAAGTTGGTATTTTTCCCAATATAATCCTATGATGCAATATAGTTTCCAATGATTAGGAGTGGATAAACATGCAGCACATGGGGGATGATTTAATGATTAAGAAGGATTTCCAAAAGACAGAAGCTAAATGAATTGGCTCTGATGGCTGTAACAGCATGCGGATTGAGAAATGCTGACCACCTAGAAGGTTAACATATAAAATTTGCCTAAGCTTTTAAAACCCAAACTATACCAAAAGCATATCTTACAATCCCAATCCTAACCATATATACTAAATTACGAAAACTACAAATACAAAAGCCAACAAAAAAAAAAAAAATTCTTTTTTAGTTTCTATACCATCTCCTAATAAAATATTTCCAAAGAAAACATGAATTGTATCTTCAAAAGCTCGAAAGGTTATCATCATGATGGAAATTACAGTTATATGAACTTCCGCTATTTTAGCACCATAAAAAAAGCTCCAGAAAATCTCAGTCAATGGTTGGTCATTGTATATGCATCGATGACAAGGGGATATAAGAACATATATTAAAATGGCCGATATTATCACCAATACTCAAAATAATTTCATTGATTGAGGCAAACATTGAGAAAATGATAAATAAATAATAAATAATCACTGAGAACATCTAAACGGTGTAGATCACCTGATTGAAAGCTAAGATCTCACAAATCTGTAACAGTTAGACAGATGCACCTACAGCTCCAACACGCGTGTGGAATTATCCACCTCTCCTAAACGCAATCCAAATAAAACGGAAACCAGCACCCAAACGCACCCTATCACCTCTAACTGCAATTTCTGCTATGCAAAACACCCTTCCAACACCACCATTCCATCTCCAACACACAATCCTCGACACCCATTTGGCCCAGCTCAGTAAGACAATCGGACAGCTGAGATTGATTAGCAATGTCTCAAGGACAAAGGACACTCGCCATCTTCTCGGCACTCGACAATGCAGACACCTATCTCTACCATTTCACAGCAATCATGATAGCCGGGATTGGATTCTTCACTGACGCTCTCTTCTGCATCACAACAATCAAGATGTAGGGGACCAGGATCCTGGTGGTGGGGGTCAATGCAACGGCCGTCTCCAAGCGCCACTCAAAGGAAGAAGAAGTCACGCCACTCGAAGGAAGAAGACGCCTCGCCGCTCGAAGGAAGAAGTGAAACTGTGAAAAGAGAGAAAGGCGCTCGTTATTTTACAACTCCTTTCCTGAATATTATAAAATTTTGAAATACTAAACAGTGTACGTTTACCACTGTTTATAACAAAAACTCTGTTAACAATCGTACATGTAAGAGGGACCATTTTTTGGATGGCTAAGATCGTATTATATAAGAAAATTATAAATATTAAACATCCACAACTAGACGAATTATTTCAATGGTTAGGATAACTTTATATCATTGCCACTATTTTCATGAAACCACTATTTTACATTCTGTTCAAAATTCATAGATTTTTTACAGAAAAATAAAACGGTAAACAAAGCTTTGGAAGGGGAGGGCTCTATGGGCCCCACCATGATGGATATGTTTCATCCAATCCGTCCATCCATTTCTACACATTATTTTGGGATGGATCCCCAAAAATCATTCCTAAATAAATCTCTGATAGACCACAAACTGAGAAAACATCAGATGGTTGGACGTCGTCCATTCAAAACATGTGGGAGGGCGACGGATAATTGGGTTTCACCGACGGTTTTTAGCTGTCGGCAATACCTACGGATTTGCTAAAAACACCCCCAGTCCATTGGCTTTGCCCAGTTTTTTGCTAGTGAATATAGCCATATATTTGAAGTAATAACATGGTTTTCATGGATAGTTTTTGAAACTTTTTTTTTTTTTTAATGAGCTTGTTAGCACACACTATCAATTCACATCACTGTTAGCCACCCCCACTAGGGGACTTTAGGGCCTGTTTGTTTTTTCAAATAAATGGTAAATACACGGTAAATGGTAATTCCCCCTCTTTCACGTGTTTGAAAATTCATAGGAATTCGTGTCTTTGAAATTAGTTCAAAGGAGGTAACTCTACTTTTTGAACCGCATGATAATGCATATGATATATCCATTCCGTCCATCTGTTTTATTACAATATTTTGAAGCAAGAGACAAAAAATAAAGTAGATCCAATACTTAAGTGGCCCACGCCAAAAGAAACAGTGGCCCCACAAAGTTTTTAACGGTCAGTATTCAATTTCCTTTTTCGTTTGACGTGGTCTACTTGAGTTTTGGATATGCCTCATTTTTTTACTCATACTATAAATTCAACTGAAATAATAGATGAATGGTGTGGATAAGCAAAATGCATCACCGTGGTACTCACAGATATTCTGCATCATTCTTGATTTTTGTGTCAAAAAGTAAGCAATCAAATAAGGAATAATATAACAAGGAAATAATTATTATGTTTTTTACAAGGTATTTACCATTTCACCCGCAATCAAACAGGCCCTTTCACTCAATCTACCACTTGAGCTAGTGTTGAACCGATGTATCTTTCACTCAATCTACCACTTGAGCTATGGATTTGAGATTAAAAACAAAACAGCCCCTATGTGATTGTGACATCCAACCTGTTCAATATGTTAGCCCTGTGAGGAGAGGGCCATCTTGTCCAAAATACAATCATTACGTCATCGAGTGAAGTGTAATTGACTTGTCGCCTGCACTTAATAGATTGGAAGAGCATCGAACATAGAGATTGCTGTGTCCTGTCACTTGCACTTAGTAAGTTGGAGGTTGCGTACTGAAAGTGTAATTGTGCCTTGTCACTTGCAGTCTTGCACTAATAGGTTGTAAGTTACGTGCTGGACTGAACATAGTCCAACGTCGGACTCGAAATTCTTCATATAGATATATACGGACGTGGATTAGCCAGTGACAGGTTGAGTAGCGAGACTGGCTACCGAGTACCGTGTAGTTGACCACACTATAGAAAACGGTGGGAAGAGTAATTCCCACCATTAAAACTTTCCTAAGGCCCACCATCCTGTTTATTTGAAATCTAAACTGTTTACGAGTTAACACAGACATGACAGAAGACAAAACACAAATATCAGCTTGATCGAATACTTTTGTGGTCATTAGAAGTTTTTAATGGTGGACGTCACTCTCCCCACGGTTTTCTATGGTGAGGTCCGTGGAGCTTTGGATTTAACTCATTCTTTAGCTCTTGCCCTAAAATGATCTCCCCAAATGAATGGACGGTGTAGATACAAAACAAACATCATGATGGGTCCACAGAACTTGGTAACGTTACTTCAGTATCCGCGTCCGATATACACACGCTGTAGGCTTGGTAAGGACGCGGATTAATCCGTTCGGGCAGGGCTCTGTGGGGTCCACTGTGATGTAAGTGTTTTATCCAAGCCATTAATCGCTTTTCTTAGATCATTTTAACATATGCACATGAAATTGAAGCAGGTCTACACCTCCAGTGGACCACACAGGAGGAAGCTGCAGTGATAATGACACCCACTGTTGAAACCTTTCTAATGGCCACCGTGATGTTTTTTTTTATCATCCAACCTATTAATAAGGTCATGTAGACGTGGATGAAGTGGAAAAACAAATATTAGCTTGATCCAAAACTTCTCCAGCTTCCAAGAAGTTTTTAATGGTGGACATTAAATCCTCACTCTGTGGTCCACTTAAGTCATGTACCTTGATCAGTTTTTATCTCATACCTTAAATTGATATGAGAAAAGTGACAGAGCCCTGCCCGGGCGGATTACCGTCCGGGCAGGGGTAGGTCCGCTATGTAAATGTAAAAGAGTTTCACATGCATATGATTATTATTTTTCTTACACATGCACTCACTCCCCCACGTACTCACGCACTCACACCTCAGTGTCTGTCAATGGTACTCAAATCCCGTCGTGACGCAAGAGTCAGGACTCCATATGCACACGATTGCCTATGGAGTTAGACTGTCCATTACACCCAACCATTAAAAAATAAGATAGTCCTCGACATTCATGATTAAATCTATTTCTAAACAACAGTCTTTTCTTCATCTTCTTTTTTTTTTTTTTTTTCATGCAAGTTATCAAGTCATCTAATTATTAAGATTATGTTTTTTTACCAAAACACCTGATGAAAACCGTTGATGTTGTGATCCGGGCATCCTCACTGGACCACTGTGCCCCGGCAAAAACAAACAATAATGGAAAACTGGCTACAGCAGGGACCCTCCCATGCCAAAGTTAAATCAGGCAATCAAAGGCATGGTTCTTATTTATAGTCATATGGAGCTAGTTAGGTACATGGCAATGAATTTGTCACGCAGTTGCAAATCTTTTGAGGGATCGTTCTTAGAATCTAAGGGGGCGTTTGGCCCGACGCTGTGGATGGGATTCTACAGTATTAAGTGGGTTATGATGGCGTATTCCATCCAGTAGTGAGTTTGGGACGACGATGGTACTTCAGCTGTAGTTAACCTCGTAAACTCAACCAGCTGCCCAAGGGATTCGGCAAATCCAATCTGCAGACATCCCCATCCCTCGAAACAGTGTGGGATACGGGATAGGTCATTGGTTAAAAGGCCCAAGATATGTGGGTCCACCGTGTCTATATGTCAAATTCACTCCGTCCAACAGGTGAGAAGCATTAGTTTGACCGTTAATACAGAAGATAAGCTGAAAGAAGAGCAAATATTTGCAATAAAAATAGAAACAATATAAAACTACTAAGCTCACATGTTGTGTGGCTTATCTCAGTGGTGGGTTCATTTGATATTTGACTATATAGCCTAAAATCCATGATAAAACTTGACAAACGGAGTGGATTTTACATATACAACATGGCTCCTTGTCCAAGGTGGGTCCCACGGTTTGGACAGTTTTCCCTATCCAAGGATTCCAGTCGATCTTGGTTTCTAAAGAAAGGAGTTTTGGGAGTGAAAGTTCTGGATCTTCTTATGATTTTTTTCCTTGAGAATTGGCTCAAATACGCTCGGTTGGATGCCGTCTGATGGATTCTAGAAGTGGGTTTTCTTCTTTTTTTTTTTCTTTTTCTTTTTTTTTAAAAAAAAAATTTATAGACTGGCGATTTGTTGGGTTTTTTTCCAATCAGATGAGAGCATTATTCGGTTTCAATTTTCAGACTACTTATCTTTCCATCTTTTATCTGGATTGATTCCTTTCAAAGCGAGTTGTTGCCGTCTGCATGGGAGTACCAATAAACAGTGCATTTTCCAAACACTACCACCGTTTATCAGTAGAATATTACCTAATCCCATGACCCATCCAAACATGCTTCCCCATCCCCGAATATTGCAATCTGATGGAATCAATGGACAACTATTGATAGTCCATCAATTGCCTTAAATAGTATTCCATCCCATCTACTCCACTCTAATGCGTCCGGCCAAACACGCCCTAAAGTGTTATCCTCGGTGAAGATCTTGGGGGATTGATCTTCTTAATATTTGAAGGAGATCTCCCGGTGGTTGGCTTCCAAGGAGAAGATCTTTCGGTGGTCGGCTTCCGAGGAGTTCGTGATAGATTGTTAAGGCCGATCTCCAAGTAGGATTGGCCAAGGTCCTACAGACTGAATTGAATTGTCGATCGCGGTCGGAGCCTATTTTCGAGGCAAGTCGAGTCAATATTTATAATCATTCGTTAGTCGCAATAACAGGACGTCAACCAAAACCGAGCCCACTGATGTTGGTTGATGATCGAACTGTTCATGGAGATCGTGCTTTGTTGTCGGGTCGAGCTCTTATCCGACCTCATTTACTTGCGCTTTGTGTTCTCTATGATTTTAGATGTCTTCGTCAATCCATTTTTACCCATAACAGTAGCCCCCCAACTTCTGAACACTCTTCGGAAGCTCGAGAAGTAAGTTGATATGAACTGATGCTTGCATGGTGCCTTGCGCGGGAGAGGTCGGGAGGTCGAGAGGTCGAGCCCATCTGTCATTATGGCAGAAGAGAGAAAGGCGATTAACTCGAAGATCGAGGGGGATTTAGCAATGATCATGACAAGTTGCTCGAGGAGATGGGCGTTGAAATAACTCCTCTTCGGTTCTCGACTAATAATGTGCAGACACATGTCTGCTCCTCTATAGTCGGGTTGGCTCACGAACCAGCAGCTGCCACGTGAAGGACGGTGTGAGTTGTAACATCTCTTCAGGTTGTGGCATTGAATGTGGGTAATCATTGCCCTCAGTCGAGTAGTTTATAAAAAAGGGGAGGGTAGCCCAAAATCACTTTATTTGTAATTTCTGCTCTTGCTGCTCTTCCAAACCACCAAACCATGCGATTTTCGATAAGTCAGAAATCCTATCTATCATAAGCTCTTGTTTTTCTTCTCAGGTTCTGCTTCCATTCAATTCTCCTTTTTATTTATTTTCCTCTCATTGGTCGGAATGTCGTTGGACTGGTCTAATAGAGTATCCATTTCGGGGGCTTTTCATGGTGAGTCCGCACCGAAAAGTATGGACTCCCGATTGGGAGCCCCTTCCCAACAGTCCTCTCAGTGCCCGAAGGCCCAGTGGAAATACTAGTGCCCACATCTTCCGTAAGGGCAAAAGCTCAACCTACTGCTGAGCGGCCCTTAGATGTTGGTCCTTTTGGGTCGAGGCTACAAAATGTCGACCTAGCTCGGATTAGGGCATAATACCAGATCCCAGAATCAGTGGTACTCCAAGCTCCTGAGCTTGGCGAAATTCTGGGCCAGCCTCGCAAGGGTGAAGTGGCCATATATGTGGTCGTCTTGCAATGCGGCCTTCGACTTCCCGTTCACCCCCTTATATGAAAGGTCACATACTGCCTGAGGTTAGCCCCAAGCCAGATCATCCCTAATGCCTGGAGGGCCTTGCTGGGGACTTACATTTTGTGGCACCAGCTCGGGAAAACCAAGTTGTCTACCAACAAGTCCATGTACCTATATAGAGTGAAGGCCAGCCCTAGTCACTAGGGTTAGTATTACTTTTCTGAGTGCGCGAATAGGGGCCAGGCCCTCATCACTGACAACCCATCCTCCAACAAGGGCTAGAAGGATAAGTGGTTTTGGGTGTTTGGAGAATGGGAAGCCCACGTAGCTAAGGTAGCTAGCTTGTAATCCTGCGTCCCCACCAAACTTGCGCTCTCAAGTCAAAGATAGTCGAGCTGTAGACTTGTATTTTTCTTTACTATCTTGTAGTTTAGTTTACTGACCATAATTGTATTCCTTGCAACTCTTCCTTGGAGCCAGCATCAACTATCTAACCTACAGCTTCGCCAAGTTAATCGCGCGAAGTTGAAGAACACTACTGAGAGAAATTGAAGGAAGTTGATCACTCCTCAGTCTCTCTATTAGTCTGGCTTGTCTTTAGTTGACCCCAGAGGTGAGTAGTAAGTAGTAGAATTTCCTTTTCTTTCAAGCTTCTATGTCCTAGTCTCACTCTTTCATGTCTAACTTGAGTGTTTTATTGCGCAGATATGGCCGATCTTCCTCGTCCCGCGAAGAGGGTTAGACTCCCTTTTGGGACCAACATTGGTCAACTAAAGAAGATGGTCAAGAGGAGGATCATTGCTCCTCCCTCAACACACCAAGCAGGGTCCTCCAGTGTCGTGGAGGATAGGCCAAAGCCCGTCGCTAAAGGGCTTGTAGTTGAGCAGTCAGCTCCAGCTGTTGTAAGTGGGGCAAATTGGGAAGCTTCCCCTAACGAGATCCCTCCTCCTCATCAAACAGCTTTGGAGGCTGTTGATCTGGTGCTTCTACAGCTCGGGAGGAGGATCCTCCTGTCAAAGGGCCCTTGACTATCCTAGTCAGGCAAGTCGAGGAGGCTGGCACTTTAGAGCACCCAGAAGCTTCTAAGGATGGTGGGTTGGTCCCCTTACCCATGGGCTTCCACATGGATCTACTCTTCTAGAGGACATCCCGACACATACCGAAGGAGGACATTGCCACCCAGCTAGATATCCATCTGATGACCTTCATGAACGACCTAGTGTTCACCTTCTACAAGATAGGTCCCCTTCCTTTTGCGCGTCATTTTCCAATTGTTACTTTCTTCTATTTTCTAACTGGTCATTCTCTGTTTTTTTTTCCAGGCCATCACCATCCTTCTCGTTGCTCATTGGTCATACCGAAGGGTGGGGAGTTTTGAAAAGGTGGAGGCGGACCTTCAGGCCAAAGTCACTGAGCTCGAGGCCATCATAATTGTTAGGGACGCAGTTGTGGCCCATGTAAAGGCTTTCGAAGGGGCCCTGCAAACGTTTGAGGAGGAGCGAGAAGCTCTAAAGATCCAGCTAGATGAAGCCCAATGGAAAGAGGTTGCATCATGGGTTGAGTCGGAGGAGCTGAGGTTGCATTCTCCCACTCTAAAAGGGAGTGGGCCAAGGTGGAAGCCAAGGCCGCAATGTTGGAGGCCGAGCTGGCCAAGATGGTGACCAAATCGGCAGAGGTCATGGCCAAGCTAGCCGAAGTCGAGGCATCCATCCTATCAGCTCAGGCAGTGGCAGTGGAGGAATACAAGGCTTCAAAGGAGCGGGCTGAAGAGTAAGAGGTGATCTTCAGCTTCAGGTATGAACAATGCCTCGAGGATGTCAAGAAGAGGTATCCTGAGCTTAACCTAGATGGCTTGGGCAAGGAATCCCTTGAAGACCCGACCCCTTCCGAAGTCGAAGATGAACAATCCCCCTCTCAAGTGGACTGAGCCTCGCCACCCCCTCTTATACTTGTAAACATTTTTGGTTTTTTTTTTTTTTTTTTGTAATGACTCCATCAATGAAAAGTATAATTTTTTTGCCATGACCATTGTGCATGATGTTCTCAAGTATTTATAGTAGTTCAGGTGTAGTAGAACGAGTAGTTCAACTTTAAAATAATAGTCGTAGTAGTAGGCCGAGCACCATGAAGGACCTTCTTCCCTTAAATTAAGGGAAGTCCTTGTGGTTGATTGTACAACTCGGATATTCGAATTTTGAAAAAAATTCTCTTCCCCTGACCTAGGTAAGTTCTTCCAATGTAGAATTCATAGTAGAGAAGAATTAATATCCTGACCACTTAGTAGTGGATCGGGCAGTCGGTAGGAGGACTTTCTTCCCTTGAATAAAGGGAAGTCCCCATAGTCGATTGTGTAGTTCAAATGGTTGAAAATATTAAAAGAAATTCTCTTCCCTGAATTGGGAAAGTTCTTTTGTTATAGAATTCGCAAAGTAGACAGAAAAACAATAATTTTTTTAGCACATTTTTTCCCTTTGAGAATGGAGGTTGCTCTTATCGAGAAAAATAGTAGTAATGCCCCAAGCACCTTTTTACCTTTGAGAAGGGAGGTTGCGTTAGTCGAGTAAATCAGTTAGTCGATAAGCTCCTAGTCGGAGGGCTTGTTGAGTTCTTAGGAATAGTATATCTTCATATGCTTGGCGTTCCATGGGTGAGTCAAGGGTTGTCTATCTATGTCCTTAAGTTGATAGGCTCCCAGCCGTGTCATGCCCGTAATCTTGTAAGGTCCTTCCCAGCTCAGTCCCAATGTCCTGGAGCCAGGCTCCTTGATGTTTTGAAAGGTTTCGCAAAGAACCAGGTCTCCCACTCAAAATCTTTGCACCTTGACCCAGGAATTATAGTATTAAGCAACACATTGCTGATGGGTGATGATCTTCAGTTGCGCTCATCCCCTTTCTTCCTCGAGTAGATCCATCATTAGGGCCATGTGCTCGACATTTTGGTTTTCATCGAAGCAGTCAATGCATGCGGTTAGGATCCCTACTTCAACTGGTACCACGGCCTCTTGCCAAAAGCCAAGGAGAAGGGAGTTTCCCTAGTTAATGTCCAAGCGGTAGTTCGATATGCATAGAGGACATGCGGCAGTTCCTTGACCTAAGCTCCTTTAGACATCTCGAGCTTAGTCTTAAGGTAGTTTTTTATAATTTTATTGACCGCCTCTACCTATCATTGGCCTAAGGATGCTAAGGTGATGAGAAGGCATTGTGAATTCTGAGTCTGTCATATAGACCTCAGAATTGTGCGTTGTCGAATTACTTGTCGTTGTCTAAGACAATAGTATGTGGGATCCCATATCTGCAGATAATGTTCTTCCAGATGAAGTCGGTAATTTTTTGTTATGTAATTTGGCCAACGGCTTGAGTTCGACCCACTTAGTGAAGTAGTCGATTGCCACGACAACGAATTTGGTCCGACCCTTGCCCATTGGCAGTGGTTTTATGATGTCGATCCCCATTGGGCGAATGGCCAAGGGCCAGTCATCGGAGTCAGCTACTTAGATGACTATCGAGGTATCGTAGCGAATCACTGGCATTTGTCACACTTCCTTGGGTATTACTTGGCATCCTCTTGGATGGTCGACCAAAAATCCCCTGTCATATCACTTTGTGGGTGAGTGCTCAACTGCCTGAGTGCTTATCAGATCCCTTCATGAATTTCCCTCAAGACATACTTAGCCTCGTCGGGTCGGAGACATCTTAAGTACGGTAAGGAGAATCCCCTTTTATAGAGGACATCCCCTATCAGAGTATACTGAGCTGCTCTGCTCTGAATTCTACGTGCCTCGAGTTTATCATCGGGTAACTTATTCTTCTGGAGGTAGTCTGTGATTGGGTCTATGTAAGGCCCGTATCTTAGCCCGTACTGTTCCATAGGCTTCTGTGATCCTCCCGGTCGAATTCAGGTGACTCGCGATCTATAATCGACAATTGCGCACGACCCTGAGTCATATCCCGTATTCAAGAGTTGGCTCGACCCGAGACTTAGATCCTAGCGACCGCGCTGTCGTCGCTGTTCTGATGCTACGTATTACGCGCCGAGGCGATACCCAAGCCAGGAGATGTGGGCCCGCATTCAGTTTGAGGAAATGCCGCACATTTGTAAACCTAAGAGAAATATGTCAAATCAATCACATCACATGTCAAGTACTTTATTCCATCCCCAAGTACAACCATCATCCCTTTTCAAAGTACACTCATCACCCATCACTCACCACCTATCCCTCTCTCTCTCTTTACATCTCATCCTCTCTCTCTCTCTCATTTCTTCATTTTCAAGCAAACCCCAAAGGAGAGAACCATCCAAGCTCCATGAGAGAGAGTTAGTGTGGCCCACCTTTCTACCTCCCATCTCTACCATCCAAGCTTCATATCGACCATTGAAATGCATTCCATGAAGCTCTAGGTCGCATCGGTGGAAGAAGAAGTCCAAGAAGACGATCGGTGGGTATTTTTTTAAGATTAGATTTGTGATTTATTGCTTGGATCTGATGATTTGAGGGCCCACTTATGATGGGACTCATTCGATGTATGGTTTGTATCGCCTAAAGGGGCCCATAGTGGCGGGGTCTCTCCATCACCATCTCTCTCTCTCTCTCTCTCTCTCTCTCTCTCTCTCTCTCTCTCTCTCTCTCTCTCTCTCTCCTTTTTCCTGTCTTGTTGCTCACCTAGGGGCGATCCAAACCATCCAAAGGTGGGACGACCTTGTTGCCCACCTTGCTGGACTGACCATCCAGATGGGCAATCTGGACGAAGGGAGAACACAAATATCAGCTTGATCCCAGGCATGTGGCCCACTGGACGTGGGACCACCATGATTTATGAGTTGTATCTGCACCGTCCAGTGGTCTGGGCGGTGGGAACCCACCTAGATGTATATGATCTACGTCCCCACCGTCCATCCAGTTTGGCTAGACTACGGGCCCACCTGTCTTAACCGTCCAGGTATTGAACATCCAGCAACAGTTGTTGCTGGACTGTTTGAAGGGAAAACAACTATCAACTTCATTCTAGCTGGGGTGGGCCACACGTGTGGACCCACCTTATATTTAGACCATCCAAGGATGGTGGGTCCCAGCAGCAGAGCTGCACCACGTCAGCAAGTTTTGTGGCCCCATCTCATGAGGTATGGGTTATATCAAGACTGTCCGTCCATTTTTCCTACTGGTGGGACCCACTCCACATGTGTTGCACGTATGGAGGTGAGGCCCACATTGATATATATTTTATATTCACGCCATCCATCGTCCAGCAGATCTGGATAGTGGGCCACACCTTAATGTATTTATTCTATATCCACTTCGCCCATCTGTCTAGATCAGTGGGACCCATATGATATATGTGTTATATCCACCGTCCATCCCTGTGGGGCCCACCATAATGTAGTGTTTCATTCACACCATCTAGCAAATCTAGAAGGTGGGCCTAACCATGATGTATGTGTTTTATCTACACCGTCCAGCTAGGACGGTGCTGGTCATTATTTGGACGGTGGTGAGCCACCCACGTGGTACCACCATGATGTATTTATTTCTTCCACACCCTGGACGGTGGTGTGGTACCCCCCATGATGGATGTTTTGATCTACGTTGTCCATCTGTTTTGCTAGGGTCCACCTTGAGACATGTGATGCATTCACACCATCCATCAGGTTGGATGTGTGGCCCACACTCGATGTATATATTGTATATCTACACCATCCAGAGGTTTGGGACGGTGGGGCCTGATGTATGTGTGTCTGTGGATAGCATGGACCTACATGATGTAGGTATTGTATCCACACTGTCCACCCTATTTCCAAATCATTTCGAGGCCCACCATGATATGTATGTTTTATCCTTGCCGTCCATCAGTTTTCAGGCCCACTTGCTGATCGGGATGTGGCCCATTGTGATGTATATTAGGCCCATGTGAGCAGATTGTTATGATATATTTCTGGCCCATAAGATACGGCCGACTTGATGTATATGAAACTCGTTGGCGCGGCCCATTGATGTGGCCCACTTAATGTATATGAGGCCCATTGGTGCAGCCCATGGATGCGGCCCACCTGTTGTGTATTTATGGCCCTTTTTGGCGTGGCCTATTGAGTTGTATTCGAGGCCCATAGTGATGCATATGTGGCACAGATATGACACCCATTGTGATATATTTCCGGCCCATTGTGATATATTTCTATCCCATATGATGAGGCCCATTGTGATGTATTTCTATTCCATGAGATGCGGCCAATTGTGATGTGTATTAGGCCCATGTCATGTGGCCCATGTGCATTAGGCCCATGACATGCGGCCCAATGTGATGTATTTAAAGCTTATGAGATGCGGCCCATTGCGATGTATTTGAGGCCCATGTGCAGGATCCACCTGTTGTGTATTTATAGCCCGTTTGGTCAGGCCCAATGAGATGTATTTTCGTCCCATATGACGTAGCCCATTGTGATATATTTTCGGTCTATATGGCGAGGCCCGATGTGAGGTATATGTGAAGCCCATTGTGATGTGTATTTGGACCTGTGATGAGGCCCATCGTGATGCGTATTAGGCTCATGTATTGCGGCCCATCGTGTTGTATATGTGAGTCTTGAGCGAGGCCCATTGTGATGTATATTAGGCCTTTGCATGAGGCTATGGGCCCCCTATATGTTTGGCTCTATGTGGGCCACTCCTTGGGAGTAATTTTGGTGGCACCGAAGCTGGCTTTAATGGCACCGAAGTTGGCTTCGATTGCACAAAAGTCGCTTCTGAAATTTACCACTTCCGAAATTGTATGTGCAGAGTATTTAGGTGGCACCGAAATGGCAATAGGTAACACCGAAATTGGTTTCGGTGGCACTGAATTAAGCTTAGGTGACACCGAATTAAGTTGTTTTCTTACTAGACCATTTTGTGTACTTTCAGTGGCGACAAAATTGGCTTAGGTGGCATCAAAATTCGCTATTTTTCTTCTGTTTAACTTGTGCTTTTGTCAATCTTTTCTCCATCCTTTGCACTTGGTTTTCTTAGATCTTTGACATGAAAATTCTCCATTCTTGGTCTCTTAAGATCCCACCTTTGCCTTGGTGATTCTTGAGCATTAAATTCATGCTTTTAACATTCTTTTCAGTCCAAGCTATCAGATTCACCTTGCAACACAAACATGATTAAAATAGAACATTAAGCATTATCATGTTCATAAAACCAAGTAATAAATGGGGGATAATATGCAATATTTGACCCTCAATAATTGACGCCCATCGCGGGTGGCGAACAAAGAAAGTACCTAGAATTGCTCAACTTGGGTAGGAAGACAAGTGCTTGAAACGCACAAATCCTTTAGGCTAAAATTTGAAACTTAAGAGAAATAAACCCTCACTCTTTCACGAAGTTGTGACTTTCAAACTATTGAATTTCAACCAAACTCGATGTGCGAGTTAAGGATATTTCCTCGCACATATCCATATATCCGCAGCCCCGATCGATAGTCGGTGACCGTCTAACTGACTTCTTATTATACTCGTCGATTGGTGCGCCCAAATGGCGGGCCAATTGTATTTATGCGTAGATCATCACTAGAGCCAACTATCCTATGGTGAGTGTCACCTCTACGCCCCGTAGTAGCCCCCAAAGAGTAGAAACACACTCCCATAGGGCTAGTATAGTAAAAACTCAACCCTTAGGACCATTTGCATCAAATCTAGTGCTATAAATAAGGTTTGGGGGCCTCCTTTGCTCCCATACGAATTTCATACCTTATGAGAGAAAGAGAAAGAGAAGAAGAGAGAAAGAGGAAGAGAGATTGTAAGAGAGAGGGAAGAACCTTGGTGCTTCGGGGTTAGTAAATCATTGATCAAACCCTTTAACTTACCAAATCCTTCGTTGAATCTACCGTCACTTACAACTGGAGGTAAGACTCACTTTTAACCCTTTGATTTCACAACTTATACTTACTTTACTTGTGATTAACAATACTTCCTTGTTTCACATTAGGAATTGGTGATTTTTCCCAAATTCTCAATCCTATGATCTTAAATATTAGAAATCCCCTCTTAAGGTGCATACCATTATGCCTAGGTTTCTATTTATCGACCCTTGAGGGTCTCAGTTAATGATGTCTTATGGTGAATGGTTTGTAAATAGCTAGTATGTCCATATTTCGAGTTTAATTGTAATATGTGTCATTAATGGTTTATGGATGTTTACGTGTTTGATAAAATGCCTAAGTGATTAAATGCATTATTTTAATGATGCTCACATGTTTGGTTGAATGCTTAATTAGATGTGTTGATTTGTTGATGCATACATGTTTGATTAAATGCTCTAGTTAATGTGTTATTCCATAGAGGCTCACATGTTTGATAAAATGCCTAGGTGATTAAATGAGCGTTTTATGTATTCTCTCATGCTTAATAAAATGTCTATATGTTTGTGCCGTTGAATCTATGTTGACAGCATGATAAATTGTTATGTTTGTAATGATGCTTAGGTTGCTTATAATGTTGGGTCAGTCAATAAATTGCCCAAACTAAGGGGTGGTTCGAGTTAAGCCGGCCACCCTAAGCTTGTTTGATCGACCTGGGCTAAACACAGACGACCGATAATAGCTGGACTATATAAGATGCTTGCACCTAATGTCGGTTATACTGGGATTCTCCTAGGTCAATCAAATTAATCCACTAGTCGACCGATCATGTATGTTCACAATGTATGACACAATAAAATTGAATCTAAGATACTCTGTTCTCAATGGATGAGTGTATTCATAACTGTTAACGTGATACGATCTCATTAAGACTCGTGAGTCGGACACGGTGGTATGGGACATCGTGTCCGAGCTGTCAGCCTATGTTGGTTGACAAGTCTCCCAGTAGTGACCAGTGAGCACAACGGAAGTTATAGATTATTGTTCGAACAGCCCCCGTCAAATTATCGGGCTGATGATTCCATACTAGAGTACTATTCGAACAACCTAGGCGTAAATGGAATCGGGTGACGTGCCCTTTTCTTTGTGAAAATTTGGTTTTATATGACAACCCCGCACCTCGAAAATGAGTCATCATACTGGGTGTTTGGGTGACAACTCATATCGAGTTGATCCTTATACTTTTGGGTATCATGCCGTACCTTTAGAATGTTTGATTTGTGAGATAAACGGGTGATACCTAATTTGGATTAAGGGACATTGGTAAGGAGCTGCTACGTGCCGCAATGAGCCACGTGATCCGGACAAGAACTTGTAATATAATGTCGGTATGCTAGCTTCGCCAAAATACTAGATGAATAGAACTTAATAATTGTTTGGTTAACATACGCATTCACCGCATTGTATTAGATATGATTTTACGATTTGGCGTTAAAGTCGCTTGTGAGGAAGTGTTGGCATTTGCGAAATACGCGTTAAAGTCGCTCGTGAGAGAGTGTTAGATTAAAAGGTGCATGCATTATTACGTATTTTCATTGGTTTTAACAAAAGTATTTAGGAAATATTTAATTTCTTATTTTATCATTACTTATGCTGATTGGATTGATAACAAATGTAACTTAGAACTAATGGAACCACCAACTTAGCTACTCACTCTCACCTGGGACGATGTTTTAAAATACTAAACAGGCATATCATCGATACAGGTAATAATGAGACCTCAGACGGGTAGGCTTAGATCGGCTTATGCCACCACTGTTGTGTTTTAAAGAATTGAGCGTAAACTAAAAGCTTTACACTTTAACTGTTTTGGATATGTATATCATGGCTTGCATAATCCTTATTTTGAGCAATCACCACTACTGGAATTGTATTTTTATTTTTATTTTTGTTAGCCATATATTTATGAATCTTTCATTATCTCTACATCACTTTAGATCCGCTAAGTGAATCACGTTACTCTGATTATTTGTGTGTATAACGAATGTGAATCTGAATTAGGTCACATGTGCATTCTCATTCGGTTAACATTCGGGAACTCGAGATCGGGGTCTCTGTACTCGAGTATCGATTTTCGGGGTGTTACACATCTACTCAGAAATTTTCTGCTCGGATGGCCAAAGCGACTTCGCATTTACTGAATTAGTTGATAAGATATCTCGCCTTCTGAATGTAGGCAATCATCTTCTCTCCATTTGCCTAGTACTTGTCGGCAACCTAATTAACGATGAGTTGCGAATCGTTGTGGATCTTCAAAACTTGCGCTCCCATGGCTTTCACCAACCTGAGCCCGGCAAGGAGTGCCTCGTATTCTACCATGTTGTTTGAGGTCGAGAATCCGAATCTCAAGGCATACTTTACATCTCTTAAAGGAGTTTTAAATAAATTATATATTTAGCTAACTTAAAGTATTTACAATGCATAACGTATTTACACTACATCTAACTTTGGTAGTAAACTTAGTGGCACATTAAAAAAATAATAATAAATAAATAAATAAAAATCTGATTTTTGTATACCCGACGAGATTATCAAAGCATGAACTTATTGGACAGATTGGATGTCCTCCAACTATCACAACGGGCCTAAATACAATATGAAAGTTTTTAACGGTGGAGGCCTCATCCTTCCCTCTTGTGTGATCCATCTAATGACCAATCAAGCTTTTTTTTTTAAGGGATAATAAGAGAGCATTAAAGGAAGTACATGATGGACAAATTGGACTTACGCAGTGGGCCCCACACATCATGAGTATATATGAACCATGGTGTTCTATTATATATAATGCCTTTTTAACTACAAAACTTCACATGCAATCTAAAACATGTATTCTTTTTAAAGATTTGGGATTACAGCTGAAAGTTGTAATATGTTTGGAGCCTACGAAGGCAGACATACAAATGATCCAATTTGAGAATTTTATGGGCATCCAAACGGACCCTTACCGGTTATTAAACAAACAAACAGAGTCGCAACGCCGTTCCCGCCACGTCAGCTGTTATATCCACTCCAATATAATCAGAACACGTATCAACCCCTACCAGCATTGATCTGTCTCCCACCTTCTCGTCTGCATCGCCGGTCCAGACCGGCTCCCAGCGTCGAACCGGATCCCCCGCCCCATAGACCGGTCGTAGGCAGCCCTAGAGACCGGATCCGATAGCGTGGTGTAGGCTTCACGAATTTCAATGAAATCTCGTCCGTCGGATCCTATATCAGGATGGAACTGCTTTGCAAGCGTCCGGTAAGCGTTTTTTATCTCGATCGGAGAAGCGGTTTCTTTGACACGTAGGACGTCGTAGAGATTGGATGGTCTTTTGGGGTGTGTAGTTGGGGCGAAGGCTAGAATTGTCATTTGGGGTGGGGAGGGGATTGGACGGTTAGATCTGGGAAATCGGACGGTGGAGGAGAGAGAGAGATTCGCGGACATTTGAGAGCGATTTCTTTGGTTTGCAGAGAGACTGAGAAAAGGCCGGTTTTCGTATGGAATGAGAGGGGAAATGAGAAAGCTTTTATATATCAGGGAAGGGTAGGAATGGTATTTAGTTGTTTTTAGAGGGTATTATGGAGATTTTGACGAGAGGCGACGGACCTGCCTTCCATTCCTGGCAAGTTGGTATAGATTGTCGTGTGGCGTGGTGGTTAGACTCTGTGGGACCCACCCTGATGTATGTCTTTTATCCTTTCCATCCATCCATCCATTTTTCCACCACATTTCTGTGGACCAAAACATAGAAAACAGTAGGTTAAATGATATCCACCGTTGAAACCTTCCTAGGGCACAAAGTGATATTTATTTGTCAAACACAAATATCAGCTTGATTGGAAACTTCTGTAGCCCCAATAAGCTTTCAAGCCTTTAACTCCTACTATTTCCCATCGCGTGGTCTATTTAAGCATTGGATATACTTTAATTTGATACATATATCAGTTTGATCCAAAACTTCTGCGGCCTGATAAGTTCTCAACGGTGGGTCTTCAATTTCCATTGTGGTCTACTTGAGGGTTGGATACACTTTAATTTTCGTCTCATGGCCTACATCCCAAAACTTCCTCACTACTAAGAAGTTTTCAATGGTGTGCCTTTGGTGTGCCTTCAATTCCAACATGTTGTAGTTTACTTGAGTATTGGATATAGTTTAATTTCAGTTTCATGCCCTAAATTCTAAACTTCTACGGCCCGAAGAAGTTTTTAACGGTGGGCCCACCATTTTTCCATCATATGGTTTATTTGAAAGTTCATTATCTGTGTGTGTACCCTGACACACAACTAGTTGATCAGTACATTTTGGTCTAATTAGTTAGGCATTTAATGAGAAAATTTTCCTCTTAAATACAATATATACACCCAGCTAGGATTAATTAATGCTTGGTCTAATTAGTTAGGCATTTAATGAGAAAATTTTCCTCTTAAATATAATATATACACCCAGCTCGGATGGAGCGTTTAGCTTTTCAAGAGGTCTTTTGAAATTGATCTCTGACTTGGGTAGGCCCCACTGAGGTGTGTTAACGTAAAATCCACATTGACCATCCGCATGTCATCCCATGTTAGACTTAGGAACTGAAAATCAACTACATCGATGGTTCAAGTGGACTGTACAATTAGAATAGTGTGCAATATATATATATATATATATATATATATATATATATATATATATATAGGGAAAAGGTACAATGCGCTCGAGCTGATTTTAACACCCCATGAGGTCGAGCTGTGTGGGCCCCACCGTGATGCGTTTCGAACATCTACCTCATCAATCAGATGCACCATTCTATCATGAGCCTAGGTCTCAAAAATCAAGTTAATCCGTAACTTGTTGATGTAAAGTGGGTCGCGTACAGTTTCATGGCCAAGATGGATCAAAAAGGCCCGGCAAGTGATCCGGGGACCTAGATCGAGTGTATCTTGAGTTAGTTGGACGTAAAATATATGATTTTGGGGTAGAACGAGCTACTTTAGCCAACCAACTTAACATTTGGTGTGACGCTCTGAATTGCAAAAACCCTCGATAATGGTTTTTACTATAAATAGTAGTTTTAGTTTGATTATAACTCTTCATCCGTCAAAGCTTTAGGAGTTGTGCTCCAACGTGAAAAGAGCTTAGAATAATTAGGAGAACTTTGGTGAAGCCAAATAGGATACTTAGTATATTTGGCCGAAAACCTTACGCACTAGTAGACATCACGACCTGCATAAATAGTAAGTTTACTATTTGTAGTAAGTCACGGATTCTAGGAGTTTTAGTTGTAGTTTGATTCTGATTTCTTTTCCATTGCTTAGTACCCCTATTTAAAGGGTTGTGAACTCGTTTTTAATAAGGAATTAATCAATTTCGAATTTCTTAGAATTTATTTCTATTTTTCTGCTTTCTTTCCTCGTGGATTCGAAAAGTTAAGCTCCGTGAATTCAGAGTAGTTATTCTCATCACGTTCATTCCTGCGTCAATTGGTATCAGAGCGAGGTTTTTCCTTGGGCCGATGGCAAATAATGAAGGTATGAATCAAAATCCTATGGACGGTGATCCAGGTCTTTCGAAAAGAATGGAAGCTTTCTGGAGAGTCGATTGACCATGCATGCACATTACGGATGACCTCGAGCCCTGGCGGTGCTCCACCACCTATGGTTGCTCCCCCACCTGGGTGGCTCCACCACCCGTGGTTGCTGTACGACACAACCCCGATTTTCGTAGAGCACTATCAGTGGCAAACCGTAGGGCTACACCAGATGAGTCAAGTTCTAGCGACGAGGACCTTAATCAGGGTTTTGTCTAACGACCGATCCATGGAGGCAATCACCTAGATCGTGCTGAAAGAGACTATCGAGGTAAGGCTGAACTTCATAGTTTTAATGGTTTATTACGTAAAGAAGATTTTCTCAATTGACTAGCCGAAGTATAGAGATATTTTGATTATATGGAAGTGTCAGATCATGAAAGGGTAAAATTGGTAACATTTAAGTTAAAATCTGGTGCTTCTGCATGGTGGGAACAATTACAACTCTCACGAGCCCGCGATTTTATCAGACGTCTTCTTCGATCGCGATTTCTTCCCAGTGATTATGAGCAGATATTATTCCAGCAATACCAAAATTGACGATAAGGAAATCGAACCGTCATAGATTACACTGAAGAATTTCAGCGGTTGGCTACACGAAACGATTTGTCAGAATCTGAGTCACATAAGGTGGCACGATTTATAGGTGGGTTGCGACCGACAATTCAGGACCGAGTTCAGATGTACCCAGTCGGGACCGTGGATGAAGCAGTTCAATTGGCGGGTAGGGAAGAAACACAACTTGCAAGAGTTCTTGCTCGTCCCTATCCTTCAACTCGACCCCCCATGTCGGGTCCCACTCAGGATCCAGTACTAGCACGAGGAAAAGATCCAGTAGGAGAACGTCCTCAACCTCCTACAACCGCAAGTCGTGATACGGGGAGCAGCTCATCCAGGACCTTGGAGACCCACGACGCCGAGTAGAGCTCGCCTCAAATAATTGTTATGGCATTGGGCCACCAGTTTATCAAACACTGTCTCAACGTCCCGCAAACACACTGACTATAAATAAAGGGAGCACCAAGATATAAGAAGGTCATGGTCATGAACATGAACAAACCACCAAGAAATAGCGGTGGCGATGAATTGACGATAGAATCGTGGTGAATTTCTAGTTGTGAGGTGATATATATACGAAAGGAATTATATCCATATATTTCATATCGGCGATATATGTCAAGCTCGGAAAGGTCTATGATGTGATCATGATAAGTGGTAGTAGCGAGAACATCGTCTTAAGAGTGATGGTGGACAAGTTGCCCAATGACGAAACATCCTTCCCGTATTCAATTAGATAAAAAGGTAATGAGACCAAGGTAATCGAACAATGTACTATCTCATTTTCAATTGGTAAAAATTATAAGGATCATACTTTGTGGAAGCTTCCACATGTTACTCGGTCGCCACAGCAGTGACCGCGATGCGACCCATCGGGGGCGAGACAATGTTTACATATTCGTCAAAGATAGTCGAAAAATAATCCTTTCCCCTATGACACCAGAGAACCACCCCGAAGCTTCTAAAGTGGAGGGGGGTTCCCTCTTGACCATTCGAGATTTCATGGAGGAATCCAAGGAAACCGGCGAGGTATACGTCGTAGTGGTGAAGGGCGAGGGAGAGGAACCCTCAAACATCCCTCCAAGTTTAAGACTGTTGCTAAATGAATTCAAAGAAGTCTGGCCTGAGGATTTACCTGATGGATTGCCCCCCATGAGGGATATCCAACATCACATTGACCTCGTCTCTGGGGCTAGCCTGCCTAATCACCCTCATTATCGGATGAGTCTGAAGGAGTGTGAGATACTTCAGGGGCAAGTGGAGGAATTGATCCGTAAGGGTCTCCTGAGAGAAAGCATGAGCCCATGTGCCGTACCAGCATTATTAACGTCAAAAAAAGATGGAAGTTGGTGCATGTTGTCGATAGCCAGACAATCAACAAAATTACAATCAAATATCGGTTCCCAATACCACGGTTGGACGAAATGCTCGATATGCTAGAAGGGGTCAAGGTGTTCTCTAAACTAGATCTAAAGAGCGGGTACTGTCAGATTCGTATCTGACCTGGTGATGAGTAGAAAAATGGCATTCAAGACAAAGGAAGGGTTGTATGAGTGGCTAGTCATGCCCTTCGGCGTATCGAACGCACCAAGTACTTTTATACGCTTGATGAATCAAGTTCTAAAACCGTACACGTAGTATATTTCGATGACATATTGATATATAGCCAGGATGAGGCGGAGCACAGGAAATATCTCAGGCAGGTGCTACAGGTCTTACAAATTAACAAGTTGTACCTTAACTTGAAGAAGTGTAGTTTTCTAACTAACAGCCTATTGTTTCTAGGATTTGTTGTAACGTCCACAGGCATTCGTGTGGACGATGAAAAGGTGCAAGTTATTAGGGAATGGCCGATCCCGACGAACATTCATGAGGTGAGGAGTTTTCACGGGTTGGCGACTTTCTATCATCGATTTGTGTGAGATTTTAGCACCATAGTTGCGCCTATAACAGATTGCATGAAAAAAGGACCGTTCCAGTGGACCGATAAAACTGACAAGAGTTTTTATGAGATCAAGCATCGTTTGTCCACAACACCGATCTTGGTGCTTCCTAATTTTGATAAATTGTTTGAGGTTGAGTGTGACGCCTCATATGTCCGAATTAGGGGAGTATTATCACAGGAAGGCAAGCTGGTAGCCTTCTACAGCAAGAAGCTCAGTGAAGCCTGAAAGAAGTGGTCGACTTATGAGCTTGAGTTGTACGCAGTTGTTCAGGTGCTGCGACATTGACGGCATGATCTGATTCAAAGAGAGTTTGTTCTGTACACTGGCCATCAAGCATTAAAGTTTATTAATAGTCAGACTAATGTGAATCGTGTGCAGGCTAGATGGGTTACGTTTTTACAGGAATTCACGTTCGTTCTGAAGCACAAGTGAAGGAAGCAGAACAAGGTGGCTGATGCACTTAGTCGTCGTGCATCACTACTTGTTACGATGAGTAACGAGGTGGTCAGCTTCGACTGTCTCAAGGAGCTGTATGCCGAGGATGAGGACTTTAGAAATTCTTAGATGAAGTGTCAAGAAGGTCACCCCAGTAACCTTCATATGACGATTTTCTCTTTAAAGAGAATCGATTGTGCATCCCTCAAAGTTCTCTGAGGAAGCAAATTATTCAAGAGCTACATGGAGGTGGCCTCGGTGGACACCTTGGGCGAGACAAGACGCGAGCTCTTGTGGAAGAGCGGTATTACTGGCCGCAATTAGTACATGATGTGGGAAAGGTCGTACAACGCTGTCATGTTTGTCAGACCTCCAAGGGGTAATCTCAGAATACAGGCCTCTACACCCCGTTACCTTTGCCTGACGGTCCTTGGGAAGATTTATCAATGGACTTCGTACTTGGTTCCCCACGAACACAACGCGGTATGGATTCGGTATTCGTGGTGGTAGATCATTTTTTCAAGATGACATACTTTATCCCATGCAAGAAGACCCTCGATGCAACACACGTGGCGAATCTATTCTTCAGGGAGGTCGTACGGCTACACGGGGTCCTCAAGACCATTACTTCTGATTGTGACACGAAGTTCATTAGCCACTTTTGGCGAACTTTGTGGACTTGATTCGATACACGGCTTCAATTCAGAAGTGCTTACCACCCACAGACTGATGGGCAGACCGAAGTTGTGAATCGCACGTTGGGAAACCTCCTTTGTTGTATTTCAGGAGAAAAACCAAAGCAGTGGGATTTTGTCTTGTCTCAAGCAGAGTTCGCATTCAACAACATGGTGAACCGCTCGACAGGGAAATCACCGTTCGAGATTATCTATGGACAAGTGTCTCGCCACACACTTGACTGGTCCCTCTGCCCAAGCACCTAGGCATGAGCATTGTAGCAGAACATATGGCAGACAAGATCATGGGCATCCATGCGGAAGTGCAGACCAAGCTACATGCCTCAAACGAGAAGTACAAGGAACAAGCGGACAAGCACCGGTGACAAAAAGTGTTCGAGGTGGGCGACCGCGTTATGGTCCATCTGCGTAAAGAGAGATTTTCGACCGGGACGTACAACAAGTTGAAAAATAAGAAGATTGGACCCATTCCAATCATTCAAAAAATCAAAGACAACGCATATGTTGTTGATCTTCCAGATGACATGACGATCTCACGGACTTTCAACGTCGCGGACCTAACTGAGTATTATGAACCAGCGCAGGATGAGAACTTAAGGATGAGTTCTTTTGAAGTGGAGGGGACTGATGTAAAGCGGGTCGCATATAGTTTCATGGCCAAGATGGATCAGAAAAGGCCCGGTCGACGACAGAAGTGATCCGGACCGTCGAACCTTAGATCGAGCGTATCTCGCAATCCGGAATGAGTTAGCTGACGTAAAATATATGATTTTAGGGTAGAACAAGTTACTTTAACCAACCAACCCAGACACGCTGGGTTGCGACGCCCAGAATTGTGAAAAACCCCTGGATTGACGGTCGTTTCCCCGTTTTAATTTCATTTTTACTATAAATAGTAAGTTTTAGTTTGATTATAACTCTTCATTCGTCGGGCTGTAGGAGTTGCACCCAATGTGAAAAGAGCTTAGAATAATTAGGAGAACGGTTTGGTGAAGCCAAATAGGACACTTACTATTTTTGGCTGAAAACCTTACGCACTAGTAGACATCACGACCGTCTATAAATAGTAAGTTTACTATTTATAGTAAGTCGCGGATTCTAGGAGTTTTAGTTGTAGTTTGATTCTGATTTCTTTCCCATTGCTTAGTACCCCTATTTAAAGGGTTGTGAACTCGTTTTTAATAAGGAATTAATCAATTTCGAATTTCTTTGAATTTATTTCTATTTTTCTGCTTTCTTTCCTCGTGGATTCGAGAAGTCTCTGTGAGGAGTCCAGAGAAGCTCCGTGGATTCGGAGTAGTTATCCTCATCATGTTCATTCCTACGTCACTTGTGTGGGCCACACCACATACAGAAGTGGGGAGGGACCGTGCACCATTAAAACATTCATAACCATTTTTGAGGGCCCACCGAGATGTAGTTTGCAAATCCAACCCATCCATTATGTGTGTCCCACTTGAATGAGGGTTCAGACCAAGTTTCAGGCGCATGGAAAAATCAGGTGGGCCCCACCAAGTGCTTTTATATGTTTCAACGGTGTCTTCACATAATTTTAGATGGTATGGCCCACCTGAGTTCCGTATACGACTGATTTTTGGGATATCCCATAATTTAAAGGGTACCCATCAAATGCGCGGTGTTGATGGTTGAAACACATCACGATGGGGCCCACACAGCTCGACCTCACGGGAGCTTATCGTCAGCTCGAGCGCATTGTACCTTTTCCCATATACATATATATATATATACACACACACACACACACACACACACACACACACACACACACACTTACCTTTCAAAATAATTCCTTTGATGAAGCACACTTAAATCAAGTATGGGCCTATTTTTGAGTTATATACCTAACATTTGGTGTGACATCTAATGGTTGGAGTGGATTTCACTTACTCATGATTGTGGGTCTTGTAAAAATTAAATGTAAACATCTCTCCCTCTACTGTTCTATTTGTGTGGCCAACCTGAATCGAAATTTAGCTTGATATTTTGTCTTGAGATGTAGAATGAGATCACACATCTCATGCTCGTAGTGGATCACACATGCACATCATGACATGACGCACATCACAACATGACAATGGGCCCATAAAAATAAAGTTAGGCACCGTTAAGCTCCTTCCTCTTCCTTACAAGAAAAAATGGTCATATTAGAAAAGAGGGTGTGCGTTAGGGTCGAAAGTCGGGCAGGTTCAACCCGACTGACCCGACACTGGGTTGGGCCCAGGAAGGATGTATAGGGTTTGGTCTCGAGCTGGGCTATCTAAACACCAACCCGATAAAACTTGGGTTTAGATTGGGTTGAGGCCTCGAGTTGTCCAACCTAACCTAAACTCGATATATATATATATATATATATATATATATATATATATATATATATATATATATATGTAATCATGGGAACTTCCCATGAGATCGAGTCATGTGGGCCCCACCACATCAACACCGTGCATTTGATGGGTCCACTTTAAATTATGGGATATCCCAAAAATCATCTATATACGAAACTCAGGTGGGCCATACCATCTAAAATCATGTGAAGACATGCCTAAAACATATAAAGGCACTTGGTGGGGCCCACTTGAAATTTGGATACGTCTAAAAGTTGGTCTAACCCCTCATGCAAGTGGGACACACATAATGGATGGGCTGGATTTATGAACCACATCTCGGTGGACCCAACAAATGATTATGAATGTTTTAATGGAGAGAAACCCCTCTCAACTTTTGTATGTGGTGTGGCCCACACAAGTCACGGATTGACTTGAATTTTAAGCCCTAGACCCACCATGGAATGGTGCATCTGACTAATGGGGTAGATGTTTGACATGCATCACGATGGGCGCACACAACTCGACCTCATGGGAAGTTCCCATGAGCTCGATATATATATATATATATATATATATATATATATATATATATATATATAGATATATATATATATAGATATATATATATATATATATAGGGAAAAGGTACTATACGCTCGATTGTATTATACCTTCCATAAGGTCGAGTGCTGGCGGCACATTATTCGTCGGATGGTAAAAGTTTTAAACAATGGAGAGATTTTATAGGAAACCGAATAAACACTATGTGGATTAGATACTAAAATAGCTAAAAACGTTATTGAAATGATGTCACCAAGTTTCGTGGGCCCCACCATGATGTATGTTTTATATCCACACCTTCCATCCATCTGGAGAGATCATTTTAGGGCAATATGCAAAGAATGAGTTAAATCTAAAGCTCCAGTGGACCCAGCATAAAAAATAGTGGGGATAGTGAGTCCCACCATTGAAAACTTCTAAAGGCCACGAAAGTTTTAGATCAAACTGATATTTGTGTTTTCTCTTATTTCATGTCTTTTTTAACTTTTGAATAGGTTGGATTTCAAATAAACATTATGGTGGGCCTTGGGATAGTTTAAATGGTGGGAATCACTCTCCCCACTGTTTTCTATGGTCGGTCCACTACAGATTTTTATCAGCCCATTCTTTGACTCATTCCCTAAAATGATATTTCAAAATGGATGGACGGTGTGGATACAATACATACATCATAGTGGGGCTCACATAACTTGGTGACGTAGCTTCAATAGCCGACTCACTACTCAACTGTGCGTAGATCTACTTAAAAGGGGGAGCGGATTGGCTGGTGTACCTCACCCAGCTGTTTAGCTGCTGTATTGACGTTAGCAAGTTTTTTTGGTCTAATCATGAGGTATGTGTTATATATATACAAACCGTCCATCCATTTGGTGAGCTTGTTTTAAGGCTTTAGACAAAAAATAAAACAGATCTAACTATCAATTGGACTACACTGCAAAAAGCAGTGTGAGATTGAACGTCTACCATTAAAACCCTTATTGGGTCACAGAAGTTTTGGATCCGTATGAATTTTTTTTCCTCTTCATTCAAGTCCTTTTGACCTTATGAATAGATTGGATAGAAAATAAACGTTATGGTAGGCCCTACAAATTTTTCAACAGTTAAAATCATTATCTCTGCTGCTATTTGTGGTATGGTCCAGATGATCTTTGGATATGATTCATTTTTTGAATAATGCTCTAAAATGATCTCTAAAAATAGATGAACTGTGTAGATATAATAAATACATCAGTGTGGGCCCACGTAACTTTGATCTCCTTTAAACCATTCGTACACCTCGGAGCTGGAGGAGCGTCAGTGCTCGTCCTGTGAGGTACACTAGCCAATCCCAATCCACTTCCATTAGAACGCGGATTGCGTCCTACCACCTCCCAAACGATAATCCGTTCGGGCAGGGCTCTGTGGGGCCCAACGTGATGTAAGTGTTTTATATCCACGCCATTCAACGATTTTCTCAGATCATTTTAATATATGAACCAAAAAATGAGGCAGGTCTAAGGCTTTAGTGGACCACAAGGTGGGGATTGAACGTCCACCATTAAAAACTTCTTACGAGCTGGAGAAGTTTGGGATCAAGCTGATATTTGTGTTTTCACTTCATCCACATCTACATGACCTTATAAATAGGTTGGATGGTAAAAATTCAATAACAACTTATTTTTCCCTACATAACCATTACAGTGCGCCCTAGGAGTTTGTAACGGTAGAAATTCAATAACAACTGTTTTCCCATGGTGTGGTCCATCTGAGATTCAGATATAACTTATTTTTGGTGTAAATCCCTTAAATTATATTTCAAAATGGATGGACGGCATGGATAGAAAATATACATCATGGTGGGGTCCACATAGCACCAGTTTTATTTCTCCAATTTTCCTATAAAATCTCCCGTTGTTTAAAATTTTTACCATCCGACTATGCTGTCAGCACTCGACCTTATGAAAGGTATAATATGGTCGAGCGTATAGTACCTTTTCCCATATATATATATATATATATATATATATATATATATATATATATATATATATATATATATATTGAGTGTGGATTGTTGTGTTGAAGGCACATGAAATTTCAGTGTCGTCGGGTCTCATTGGTTCACATCATTTGCGATGACTCAAGCAACCAAGATATGCCAGATTTCTCTCTCCCGAATAGATTGTGTGCTACACAACACGACTTTTAAATAAGTAGTTTTATATTTTAACTTGTTTGTTTAGAAAAAAAATGAAGTTATTTATGATAAATAACTATATATACAATTAATAAAATCATAGGTACAAAAAATAAGATGTGTATTGAAATATAATAGACTAATGTAATAATGAAAATATTAGCATGTATCCACCCGATGAAGTCGATCAACCTGCCAGTTTTGGGTTGGGCTTGGGTTGAGAATTTCTAACCGGAGGTTAGGTTGAGTTGGGCTAGAGTTGAGGTATAGGAACCTTGGGTTGGGCCAGGGTTGAGCACCATTCCGCCCAACTTTCGGCCCTAGTATGCGTGGATTAAATGCCGCCCTTCCTCATGCAAGAGAGTTCGTCTTTGACCATGCTGCCCACCTGGATGTATGTCTTGTATATCCACACTGTTCATTGATTTTTTCAGCTCATTTTAGAACATTAATCTAAAAATGAAGTGCGTTGTAAATCTCAAGTGATCCACACCATAGGAAATAGTGGATATTGAGCTCTTACTATTAAAAATTTTCTAGGGCCCACCATAATTTTTTACTTGCCATCCAACTAGTTACCTCATTTAAGGAAAACTTAATGTCACTAAATATCCTCAATGAAAGTTATTTAAAGGCAAAAAAGGAATAGGTGGGCCCTGCCATGGCATTAACGTGAAATCCACCCAACCATAAGGTGGGTCATCCCATGATAGACCCATGGCCTGAAAATCAGCCTTATCCATGGTTTAATTGTACCATGCAATTGGAAATAGTATGCATAAAAAGATTACCCTCCAAATTGTTTCTCTTGGTGTGGCTTATTTGAATCACGTATGGGCCTGCTTTTTAGGTCTCGGCCTAACATTTTAGTGTGGCATCTAATGGTTCGAGTGGATTTTATATGATCATCATCGTGTGCCATGTAATCAAGGGTGGACATCTCTCCCAATCATTTTCATTAGTACGGCCCACTTGAACCACATATCAGCACGACTTTTTAGCTCTGAGCCTAACATAAAATTACACATCCAATGGTTACAGTGGATCTCACGTATACATCACGGTGGGCCACTTAAAAAATGAAGAGCGTCCCACAGCATTCCGAATATTAGTTTCCGTAAACCGGAGAGGATCAGGCTTTGCTTGAGTAGCACCTTATTGGAACTTTCTCTAACTGTGAGGCCCACGTTAATGTATGTGCAGAATATCCACTCTGTTCATCAGGTTTTACACATTATTTTACTGTAGGGCCCTAAAAAATGAAGCAGATCTAAAACACAAGTGGACCACACCATAACAAACAATAAATATTGAACGCCCACCATTAAAAACTTCCTAGGGCCACAATAATTTTCACTTTCCATCCAACCTGTTGACAAGGTCACACGCACTTGGATAACGGGAAACAGAAATATCGGCTTGATCCAACTTTTGTGGCCCCAACCAAGAAGTATTTAATGGTCAATTACCACTTCTTCCCGTACGTGTTGTGGTCCACGTGAGATTTAGATCTGTCTTTTTTGGTACCATAACTTAAAGTGAGCCAGAAAAACTGATGGACGGCTTGCATAAAAACCACATGCATCAAGATGGCCCCACAGTCAGCGAAAGACCGACTAGAGTGTTACCCTGGTTACACCAAGCCTTACTCGGATTGTGTGGATTAATTGCGTAGCATAAATCCTTAGCAAAGCTCTGTGGGGCCCACCATGACCTATATATTATATCCACATCATTCATCTATTTTTCCATATGAGTTCTGGGGCATTATCCAAAAAATGGGCAGCTCCAAAGATTAAGTGGACCACACCATATAAAGCATTCGAGACAGTGACGTCGCCCGCCGTTTAAACCTTCCTACGATACATCATGATCTTTATTTTTCATTCAACCTGTTTATAAGGTCACACGGACGGGAATGAAGGGAAAACACAGATATCAGCTTGATTCAAAAATTCTATTGTGCCCAGAACATTTCCAATGGTAGGTGTTCAATCCCCATTGCTTTATGTGGCGTGGTCCATTTGAGATCTGAATTTACTTAGTTTTTAGGTTTCTGTCGTAAAATGATATGGATAAGTGGATAGACGGTGTGGATATAGCACATACAATATAGTGGGCTCACATAACGGTGAGAAGGAAGGCCACCTTTATTCTTCACGAGGTCCACCGTAAGGTGCACGTGAGATTCACTCCGACCATTAGATGTGGAACTCTATGCTGGGCCAGTAGCAAAAAAATCAGGTTGATCTGTTATTCAAGTGGGCCATACCAGTGGAAAATTGTTGGAAGAGAGACATCAACCATTGATTTCTCCTGGGCCCACCGTGATGTACATGTAAAATCCACGCTAACCATTAAATTTCAACCAAAAAGCTATGCGTAAGGCCCAAAACGTAGGTCCATATGTGATTCAAGTGGGCCACACCATGGGAAACAGTTTGAAGGGTGTGCTTTTTATGTACACTGTGTCCAATATTGTAGTCTACGCGAACCATGGCCTGGGTTGATTTTTGGCCTATGATTAAAATGTGGTTCCACACTTGATGGTTGGGGTGAATTAAATATTAACACCATAGTGAGGCCTAGTCAAGTGGAAAACTCCTTTTTCTTTTGAAATACCTATTATCTAGGCAATATTTACCAGCACTAAGTAGCCTTGCAATTAGGCAGCTAGTTGGACATATAAGTAGTCGTGTGTGAGCATTCAGCATCAATATATATATATATATATATATATATATATATATATATATATATATATATATAGAGAGAGAGAGAGAGAGAGAGAGAGAGAGAGAGAGAGAGAGAGAGAGAGAGGAATGCCCACGTGCGCCCCTTCTTCCGTAAGCTCCTTGACACATGTGTCGTGGGCACAGAATCTGAACGGTCCACGTAATGCGGCACCCCTTGAAACCTTACTAGTCCAATTTTCAGCCCCATACAAAACTCTAGTGGACCATAGCAAAAGGAAACAATTTCCTCCCTTGATTTGCCTTTCTCTTTGTTATGGCCCACTAGAGTTTTGGATAAGGCTGAAAATTGGGCCCATAAAGTTTCAAGGGGTGCCGCATCACATCGACCATTTAGATTTTGTGCCCATGACACGTGTGCAAAGGTGCGCATGGGTGCTCAGTATGCTCAAGTAAGAAGGTGCATGGGTGAGCATTCATATATATGGTGGGCCATGGTGAAAGGAAATGATTTCCTCCCTTGATTTGTCTCTCTTTTGCTATAGCCCACCAAAGTTTTGAATCATGGTAAAAGTGGGACCTTGGGGACTTAATGAACTGATGCATTACATGGACTATTGCAAGAATGGGTGCAATGAAGAACATTATTATCTATATATACATTGAGAGACCTGCACATTTCTCACGTGAAGTTATAACTTTATATGTAAGTATAGAAAGACCTGTGCACACCAATTCTCATGAGAACTTGTAAGAACTTTTTAAGAACTCATTGATCTCGTGAACTGTTCATGTGATGTAGCACTCCGTGACACCCTAGGGCGACAAATGGAGGGAGGAAACTGTTTTCTTTTGTCATGGCCCACCAAAGTTTTGAACCAAGGTGAAAATTAGGTCATACGAGTTTCATGGGGTGTTGTATCACATGAATGGTTCAGACCTTACACACATATTAGGAGAGATGAATTCTTAAAAAGTTCTCACCATTTTCTACCAAAACTGATGCTCTCTCTCTCTCTCTCTCTCTCTCTCTCTCTCTCTCTCTCTCTCTCTCTCTCTATATATATATATATATATATATATATATATATATGGTTAGGCTAACATTAGGAGCCTTTAAATGGCAACCGGTGTGACCTATTGACTTTAGGAACCACTCTTTCATTGATCCGACTTGAAAATTCGTACATATACAAATTTTCAATGTACTCCCATGTGCAGAGATTCCTGATGGACTCGTAGCTTCTTTCCCGGCTTAATACAGCTTTGAAAGGTATAGTCGAACATTAATTAAATCCTAACAAACATCCGGCTACCTTATTCCACAATCATTGACATGTTGCTGCTGGATTCCGTGTCAACAACTACCGTACACTTGGCACACATGGTCGTCCAATCAACCAATGGTCTCTTCATGGATAGAGCATTCATTGCCTGAAAGTGAGTCTCATAGGATGATTGTTATGATTCATGCCCACCAATGAATGGTTAAAATGAAATTAGTCACTGGGTGGTATTAGATGGCTCCAGGGATATTGTTTCTATGAGACTGCTTACTATGTTAACAGCCATCGATGTGTTGAAAGATGATTACTGTCACACTCCGAAATTCGAGTATTGAGCACTCGTATTTGAGTTTTGAGTTGTAACTTATACAAAAAAATGTACTAACTTTATTCCATTATACAATTATTTGGAGGTAAAAGTAATGTTCATTTTTACATTCCAACTAAGTTCATTCATAATCATTCACACAAAATGATTTAAGCACCAACATTCATCCATTCTCAATATCCATAAACATTCGATCAGTATAAATTAGCATCATTCATCAATCGATATACCTTACCAATTATGAATACCTTGTTGCAGACTTAAAACAATTTAATTAAATAAAACCAATTAAATGCTTAAAATCTTACAACTAGTACTTTTACTCGTTATATATAAATTAGATCATCCTAACAAATAAAATTCTAATTAAATAATTAGGAATTATTCACATGCGACTAGTTCCTCTTCTGATAGGTACGACCACGCCTCACGTATGTCGTGTACCAGTTCAGTCACAACGTTTTGTTCCTGCGCCAACTCATAAGCTAATTGTTCATCTATATAATTTTTCCATCAATAAAAATATAAGCTAGCTAGGCTTAGTTAGAAAACCTAGCATGGTTTATGCTTATTGAAATTAAAATATATTAGAAACAAAGTATGTACAATGATATGGATGCAAAATGGTGTATGAATGCATCAGATGGTATGATCGTCCATCTACTTGATTTTGAAAATCGTCAACCCGCATCCATCCGTTGGCTAGGCTTTCACCTTTCGGTAGGCTTGATCATAGCCTGCATCTAGTAACGCTCTACTAAGATCGACCGTATATTATTCAAATGCAATAAACGATGGATGATGTATGAATGCGATATTTTCATAACTACCATAGTTACTTATCTTGATCAGAACATTTATATTTAAATTTAATGTACAATTATCATAATTCATGCAATTTAGCACAAATTAACTTGTGATTTATCATAGCATACAACATCGTAACAAAATACTACAATCAGTACGTCAATCAATCAAACCATCACAAAGAATTTATTTTAATCCCAATGAATCATAAGACACATTGGGTTACTCATCAAGGTCTATAAGTGAAGAATTCACAGGATAATTAGATTAATTTGAGTTCAGAAATTCAATTAATTATATCCACAACATTGTTATTCATCTGGTTATATTATACGTTGGGGCCCACCTTTGATTAACATCCTAGGTGGCAAAACCTTAAATGACCAAATAATTGAAAAAATATGTTCATTAAATTTAATTATTAAAATTTATATTTTTTTTCTTTTAAGATTCTGAAATTGAATGGAAAATGATTGATTGAGGTGGCCCACCGGATGATTGGATCATACAGATTCTTAAGGTCTTGTCATATTTTGCTTCTACACATTAGATGAATGGTGTGGATCTACCATGCATACACCGATGGCCTATCTTGAAATTTTACGCCAAGTGATACCAACACTTGCGCAAAAATCTGAGTTTTCCTTATTAAACACTTCAAGATCTGACTAGTGTGGCCCATCCGATAGTTAAATTAATTTGGAAGTTTGGGCCCTCATATATTTTGGACATAAGGACTGTATAATTCATACAGATTTAATTTGTTTTAACCAGATGCACACCAATCAATCTCTGTGACAAGAAACTTCACATGAAATTTTAAACTTCCATTATCGTTACATCATACATACCCACAGATCAATGCAATGAACGTGTGGACGATCCACAACGTTTATTGCGTAGATCGAGTCAAATTACATTAAATGCACAAAAATAATAAAAGAATGACAATAAACTTTCCGGATCTAAACTCTCCAAAATCCTCTCTCTCCCTTTCTCATTTGTAGCAGAGTGTCTTTTGGTTAATATATGACTTAGAGTGGAACTCCTCTTATGATACACTCCTTAAAAAGAAAGGCTCATTTGAGAGATTGAGAGATATGGAAGAGTTAGGGGTGTGGTGTGTGTGTGTGTGTGTGTGTGTGTGTGTGTGTGTGTGTGTGTGTGTGTGTGTGATTAGGATAAGATTAAGATAGGATAAAAGATAAGATAAGAGATAGAGATGAGATACAAAATCTCTCTCAAATTCAAATTTTCATGGGCATTACAATTATTTTCTTGTGGGCCCAATTCAATAGGTATGGCTAAGCCTCTACATGTGTCAACATGAATATCCAAGCCATAAACTAGGTGGGCCACATTGTCTAAATATTGTTGGCTAAGTATCAGGCAATTCACTCATCAAGCGTGCAAGTATGCAATGCAATTAATGGATGTTAAAATTTTGAAATTTTTACCACAAAATTCTTCGGGGATTTGCATTTTTCCAAATAATGCCAGAACAGTTGGAAATTTGCCCAAACAAATGGAATTTTTTGAAGAGAGGAGTTATGAAAATATCCTCAATTTTCTTTTTTAAGCTAAGTCAAGAATTGTGGTGCCCACATGTTATATGTATAGCGTCCAACTTGTCCAACACATGCAACCCATTATAGTGATCACAGGAACTAAAAATCAAGCCAATCGAATAATCAAATGATCCACACTTGAATTTGGGTGTTCCGGAGTGGTGTATATTATCTTTTATGGTTTGGCCTACCTTATGATTAACCCTTGTAAACACCCCACCTCAAGCTGATAAGATGATGGAGTTTGAACGGATGGATGGACAACCACACCCCGATCCTAAACCTTAGAAGCCAAAACCCTAGGAACCTCAATCCTAAACCCTAACCTTAGAAGCCTAAACCCTAGGAATCCCAATCTTAAACCATAACCTTAGAAGCCTAAACCCTAGGAAACCCAGTCCTAAACCCTAAACTCAGCCCATCCAACCCAATCAACCCGGTCAACCTAACCCTAAACCCAAGGAACCCGAAACCCCAGAGCCTTGAGTCAACTCGGTGAGTTAACTCACCCGATCAACTCACTGAGTCAACTCTCCCTATCAGCCTACCCAAGCCCATAACCTAGTAAACTCACTTAGTCAATCCCAAAACCAAGCCTAAACCCAAGCCCAATTCTAAGCCCAATCGAAGAAATGGTCAAAACCTTAAAGCACCAACCGTCGAAGTATAGCCTCCACACGCTTGGAGGATGCTACCTGCCAAAATAAGGAGTCCAAGTGAGGACTAGCAGTAGCCAAGTTTCCGCCAGCCACATGGCACTCCCTTTTTTTCAGGCAGCATCCCTCAAGCATGTGGGTTGCTCCTTTTTTTAACCTCAGATGTGTGGTTGGGGTGCATTTAATTTGATACCTATCTACTTACTCAGAATTACCATTTTACCAAGTCAACCAACCCATGAGATGATGTCATGTGGTAATCTCCAATACCATCCATTCAATCGTATTTTACCCCTAGGATCACCAAGAATTACCAGAAAACTGAGTTGGGAGACTATAAATAGTCCCCCATCCCTTCTCATTTGAGACACACCAAGCTTCACCAAGCATCCCTTCTCATTTCAAAGAGAGACCTATAGCAATTCCCTCCACCAAGGAGAGAGTGAGAGAGAGACCTATAGCAATTCCCTCCACCAAGGAGAGAGTGAGAGAGAGAGCCTAACCCTGGTCTAACCTAGCCTAGCCAAAGTCCAAGCTTCTTGAGCTACCCAAGTTCAAATCTAAGTCACTCAATCTTGCCTTGCGATCCAATCGTTTATCCTACTATCCAAACATCTATCAGTTTCATCAAACCAGCGCATTAGCATCATGTAACATTCATTCCCTTCTCAACCCCCCTGCTCCTTATATACATTAGCATCCTAGTGCATTTTCATCGTTTTCACTCATCTAACTGGCAAGCGTATGCTCTATGGCATGCCGAGATAATTGGATTTTGCCCATCAAAAACCTTAGTTAGTTAGTCGTCGTTTAGCCTATACATTGCATCCCATCGTTTTCACTGTATCTAACTGGTGGGCGTATGCTATGAAACCTGCCGATATAATCGCAGCAGGTCCATCAAAAACCTTAGTCAGTTGGCCGTCGTTTTACCATAAGCATCCATATATCATTAAGCATCCTTCACACCCCGCACTTGATCATTTCGAACGTGTGCCCTGCGGCTTGCCTATATACTGGGACCCTGCCCATCAAAAATTCAGATTGATCAAACACCTCTACTATAGCACTACCTTACATTTTCTGCATCGCATTACATTTACGACATGCAAGAACTATCCGTATTCTTCATAAATTAGTCAAATCTTATGAAGTAAAGACCGTACATCCGTATAGGCAGAGTGGGTGCCTAACACCTTCTCTCTCTGTAACTGCGATCCCTTGGAATCTCCGGAACGTAAACTTACGAGTTATCTTAGGGTTAAGGACTCTCGGGTTCTCAATCTTAAGCGTTTCTAAGAGCTCTAACCGACTGTAGAATCATAATAATTGGTTAGTACGACTCTAGTAAAATATTACATCTTTTACCCCCTTCTACAAAATCCATTGAGCGAGGCAACTAGTGGAAAGGAAGAGAGTAGATCTCTTGTACCCTCAGGGAATCACGCCCTCCTCCTCACAGCGTCCATAACCCTATAATAATTTTCGCTCGTCTGATAATCTTGGTGTGGTGTATTGTTTGATGGCTTGGATGTCCAATACATATAACATAGGGCCCACAATTCCCGGTTCTTCATTTTTAAAAGAAAAATTAGAGGGCATTTATGTAATTCTTCTCTTAAAAAGCACCACGGGTAACTTTCTTTTGAGGCACTATTTGATAAATTCTTAATAGTTGAGATTTTTTTTCTAATCAATATATAAACTACATCATGGCCCTCAAATCTCCTTTAAAAACGTTGCGTAGGATAATATGATACATTTCCTCTATTTATAGTTTTGCTCAAACCCACTGTCAATTTAACAATCGAAAAGCATACTTTTCTACTCTGATTCAAGCATTCCCTCTCATATTATTTTAGTTAGCAACAATCCAGAGTGTTTTCGTGCATTGCTAAAAAGAATATATTCTACTTGGATTTTCAGTCAAAGTAGCTCCCAATTATCATAAAATAGCCTAAAAAACTCCCTTGCTCAAAACAAATCTTTGTGGCCCCCTAATAACATTCTAACCTTTTTTGAAATTTTTTGTCATTCATCTTGTACGACCATTGAGTTTCTCGATGCATAAAGGTCCTCCTTTCTACGAAATGCCAGTGGATCCCTTCAAAGTTAAAAGGGCCCACTCCATGAAAGATTCGATCTGTTGATTGTAATGAGATAGCCATGAAACTTTAGGAGAGTGATCTCTTCGTAACCAATAAACTTCTTCATGGCCCACAAGACCCTTAGAAGTTCACATTCATTTAGTGACTATTTCCTTCGGTGTGGTCCACCTATGATGCATTTTTCTCTCAGGTCCAGCCCCACAAAATTAAAACCTCTTCCATACAAACAGGATGGATCCTCCTCATGTCAAGCCGATGGGCCCCAAACAACGCACCTCAGATCCCCGTATAAACTCCGGTTAAACTAGGCTCAAAACCCTATTTTTCGTTTTTTGTTTTCAGTTTGTTGTCTCTTGCAAGGAGGGGGCCATCATCGTTGGAAGCTTCGACGGTTGGTTGCAATGTTACGAAACAACCGCAATCTCTAACAAAACTGTAACGTCCCAGAAAAATCCGTACAAAGACCCGAGTACCACCTCAGGCAGAAATCACTAAGAACCAAATCCTTTAGAAATTAAACGAAGATTAATTACGTGCTTAACTAAATCACCTATCGAATTACCTTGGACAGCTTTAAATACAAACTGCAAGACCCAAAATCAGTAAGATCGCTAACGCTACGTTACCCTGAAACCTAGGATCAATCTCTAAACCCAGTTGCTCTCGGGAGCGCATTGAAACTCCATATCGGACCTGGACCGCGCGTCGAAAATCCGATAACTTCGAAACTATACTGTTATGACCACCTCAGTGGACTTGACAACCACCTTGGAAATCAAGTCCAGATAATATCCTGAAATGCACAACTTGAGCCCAGAGCGAAGTGTGTGAGAAACGCGAATACCTTTAAAAATTGAACTCAGATTTAAGTGATTTAGGTCGTTCGCTTGCGGGCCAAATCTAAGGTTTCAGACCATCAGAATCCGGCCCAAATACACCTTTAGATAAGGAAAATTTCCCTACACAGGTCAGTGTTCTCGTGGCCCTGATCGAGTGCCGATGACCGTTCAATTGAAACTGGTCTTTCACGGTCGATTTATAAATCCGATCAGACCGAAAACTTAACTCGACCTAGATCTAATGCCAGGGAGCTTAAGTCCAACTGTATGCAGAAAAGGGGCCTCCAAATGTGCTCTGTCGGACTAAAACAACCATTATTTAGCTACAACCTAAGTATACCATGCCCCTCGGGCCATTCCCATCAATTCTGGGCCTATATAAGCCTCTTAAACCCTCTCTCTTCCATTCCATACGAATTTGAAACCCTAGGAGACAGAAGAGAGAGAAAAGAGAAGAAGAAAGTGAGGAGAAGAGAGAGTGTGAGAGTTTGTTCCTGGGATTCGATCTCACCCCTCTACGTGGTTAACCATCGCTACTGTATTGCTATACCGATGATTCTGATTCCATTTTCAAGTAAGAAATCCTAACCCTAATCTGTTTTAGGGATTTAAATAAAGTAAATAGTGAAATAGCTAACCTATTTCATGCTATAGGTTGTCGTTGTGTCATAGGCGAGGACTTAGTGTTTAAACTGAGTTCGTTACGGGTCTACCAGCGAAAGGTGTGGACTATAAACATTTAGGTTATGGTTTTCAAGGCTTTCAATGTCAGTTAATGATTTATGACTGACTTGATTGCTATCACATGCTTAGATACGATGTTTCCCGTGCTTTATACATATATATGAACTATGTTGAATATAGTGTATTCCATGTGTTTGTTGATATGATTTAATGGTATGAAATTTGGATTTGTGCTTGCCATGATTATTAACTATGAATATATGCTTGTTGTGTATATGGCAACTCCTTTGTAAAAAGGGCTTGCCAGGATATATGTTATAACTAGTTGAATACATGTATGTTCAAATGTGTAGTCTAAGTGTTTGATAAAATGCCTGAATAAGGAAATGCTTGTTGGAATGTATTTAATGAGGGTGTTGAGATAGAATTCTCAATCCCCTTCTCTATAATTACAGTTCCCTTTATGTAACCTATCTTACTACTATGTGTTGTATAGATAAAATGCTTATGTAAGATAACATGTGTATTATGTGTTTGTTGAGATGCTTAACTAAGAATTATATTTAGATGTGGTTGTCACATGTTGTCATTGATTATCACTTGTGAATGCTATCGTTTGAAGTGTGATTGGGGCTACGATGTAGTACAGGCAATCGGTAATGATTCTCGAGTAGTGGCTGAGGTCATTTCGCCATACAAGACACGTTCGATGAATCTGAGGTATACGATGATTGTCGACAGTGGTACCATGTTGATTAATTAGGCATACACTTGTACCAGTCGAACTTGTCTAATAAACCGATTGGCCTATTATGTGTTTACCATGTATGGGCGCTCCTGCTTGAATCTAAGGTATCAACTTACTCTGAAAAGCTCGTTTAACCATGGTACCACGATCCGTTAAGACTCATGAGCCGGGCATGGTGGTATGGGACACCGTGGTCGAGCTGTCGGCCTACGCTGGGGCGGCGAGCCTCCCCATAGTGACCGGTGAGCAACCTAAACCCGTGAGCCGAATACGGTGGTATGGGACACTGTATTCGAGCTGTTGACCTACACTGGCGCAGCCTGGATGTGGTCCCCAATCGGGTTGGTGACGAGCCTTCGAAAATAGACTCTCAATTGCTAGGGCATTGGTGGAGTGACCTCAAGTATGAAATAGGCCTACCCCGGCGTAGCCTGGCTGTGGTCCCCAGTCTGGTTGGTGACGAGCCTTCGAAAATAGACTGTCAGTTGGTAGGGCATTGGTGGCAGTGACCTCGAGTGTGAATTAAGTCTACGCTGACAGTGACGAGCCTCTCGTAGCAACCTATGGTATAAACTTGCGAACTTGCCTATTGTATGTGATTAACTAGGATTGATGACCTTAGATGGATCATTGTTTGGGTTAATGATATAAAGGGAGGTACCTTAGCTTCTCAACCCTGCTGTATGAAAAGGTCTAATAAGAACTCAGTAATCACGCTCATGCACCGTATTGCATGTGCCTTTGGCGTTGGCGTTGAGCACAGAGGAAGGGGTGCATGCCGCGACCGTTAGAAGAAGATTGCAGAAGGAGTACAGGCGAGGGCATGCATCATTAATATATATCATATTTGCATTAACCAGAGTACTTAGAGATATTTGATTATATTGCTTTATCATTACTGCTTGATTGAATTGATAACATGTTAACCTTTGCCTTATAGCTCCACTGAGTTGATCACTCACTCTTATGTTCTGGGACGGTGTTTTAAAATACCAACCAGACTCTATTGTAGTTGCAGATGATGGCAAAGTTGACGAAGCAGAGCCTGACTTTTATGATGACGAGGAGTTCTTCTACATGCAACTCTCTAGCGGGTCTATGTAGACCTGGAGTTGCGTATCGGGGCGCAGGGATATGGATAGATGACATTACACTCTCGTTATTTTGTATATCTTGAAATTTTACATGTAATCAATTGACCCGGTAACATGATCATACTCAAGAGACTCACAATCACTTATATGCTTTATATACTTATCACAGTCTTCCACTTGCGTAATTCAATTGTCTCTGGAGTATGATATGTTGTTTTGGTATAATCTCACTCATGTTTAATGCACTAATACGGACAACATTTAATCATCATTATCTATGTTGCATAAGTGATGTGTTAGAACTCGGGAGTTGGGATCCTGCTCGACCCCCGATTTTCAAGGCGTTACAAAAACTTTATCTAAACTCCGGCATCTTTCCGAATACGTTATAACAACGAAAGGTGGGTTTACTTGTCTTTTTTGCTTGGTTTATCTAAACAATAGAGATAATGCCTGATGGAGATAATAGAGTTTGTGGAATGCAGTTTGTGAAACGGAGGTTGTGTAATGGAGTTTATGGAGATGCACATATGGCTCGCACCTTTAACCTTGTATGTAGAGCTGTACACGAGTCGAGTCGAGTCAAGTATTGCCCTACTCGTACTTGGCTCTTAACGCCCGAGTGCTGCTCGTACTCGGCTCTACTCGGCCAATGAGCATGAACTCCCTGCTCGTACTCTACTCGCCCGAGTACGAGCCGAGTACGAGTAGTAAACTAGTATTGTATGAAAACACAAATATCAGATTAATCTCAAACTATATCATGTTTAAAACATATATTAGTAATAAAAAATAAAAAAATCAACCCCACTCCTTACCGGGCTAGCAAAAGAGGGACGACCGGCAGCTGCGTGCAGGGCAGGGTGATGACGGACGACGGGACGAGTGACAACCTGGCAGGGACGAGCTGCGGCACCGGACGAGTGGCAGAGACGAGCTCCGTCACCGGACAGGGGCACCGGATAGGCCGCAGGGACGATCAGCAGGGTCTAGGCTTCTAGCACCGCCGGACAGGAGACAAGGGTGAGAGAGATAGAGAGGGAAGAAGAGGGACAGCAGGACGGGCGTTGGGAGATGGAGGGGAGAGAGAGAGAGAGAGAGAGAGAGAGAGAGAGAGAGAGAGAGAGAGAGACGGTTTTTTTTAACGCTCGGCGAGAGGAGGAAGGGTTTAGGCGCTACTGGAAAATGACGGGTGAGGTAGGGTTTTTTTTTTCAAGCAGACTTATATACACGGTGCGAGTCGGTACGAGTCGAGCACCAAGTCAAGTACCGAGTCGAATATCTCTAGATTCGTACTCTACTCGTAATCTAAATGAGTATGAGAAACCCGCTTGTACTCGACTCTAACTCAGACGAGTCGAGTATTCCGAGTCGAGTCGAGCGAGTACTCGAGCCTTAGTCTGCTCGTGTACAGCTCTACTTGTATGGCTCACTTATGTACACAGGGCCCACACACCTTCTCTAGCTCGTTAATGTACACATGGCTCTCACTTGGGACACATAACTCGCTGCACAACTGGGACCTTCTTTAGATTGTCGATGTACACATGGCTTACACATAGGACACATGCTCACATCCAGGACACATGGCGAGCCATGTGTCCATGTGTGAGCCATGTGTACTGGGTGTGAGTTATGTTGACATCGACGAGCTAGTGAAGGTCCCAAGTGCGAGCCATGTGTACATCAAGAAGCCATATAAGGTTCTGAGTGTGGGCCATGTGTACATCAATGAGCCACAGTGGGATCCCAACCATGTGTACATCAACGAGCCACAGGGGTTCCAATTGCAAGCCATGTGTACACCTAGCTGCGAGCCATGTGTACACCCAACTGCGAGCCATGTGTACATTAACGAGCCATATGTCCATCATTAAATATTTAAAATATTTAATTATTCCTACAAAAACCTGCTAATACAATTTCTTTACATGTATTACAGTTTCATTCTACGAATCTAAAGAACTTGGTCATTGCTTGAACTACATTAACATGAAGGTCTCCTGCTTCGAGGTGTTTTTAAAGTTTGTGAAGGAAGATTTCTTAAAGTGCGAAGTCAGAGAAAAACTACTCAGTAATAGTTGTTTTAGATATCTTTTGGACTTTGATGATGCAAAATGGAAAGATCAAGCACCTGTGCTCTATTGCCTTATGCAAAGGCACCTTGGTGACCTTCGTTTCAGTATCTAAGGCATTGTTATAAGCTTTAGGGAGTTAGATTTTGCTATAATTGTGGGTTTGAGGTGGGCACCACCTGCTCAATCAAAGAAGTCTGATAAGGGGTCTTCAAAGAGTTACATTACTTTTAGGGAGCAGTATTTAAAGAATTGTTCTTCTGTAGGAAAAGATGATTACTTTATGCATTTCCATCAGAGTTCTGATGATGAGGATGAGTTGAAACTATCCCTATTGTTGTCCGTCGAAAATCTAATCATTGGATCAAAGGGCTATAATTCATGTTTTGAAAAATATATTGAATTAGTGAGCATTTTAAATCATTTTAATAATTACCCCTGAGAGAGGGTGGGATACGATTAGAGGTATACATGAGTCGATCCGAGTCGAGCTTTACCCAGCTCGGCTTGACTCAGCTAGCAAGATATATACCTCAGTTTGAACTCGGCTCAGCTCGGTCATCGAACCTGGATTGGCAGCTCGGTCCAATTCGAGTCGAGTTCAAGTTCGAGTTTGAGTTTCGAGCCTTATATATTGAGTTTGATTCAAATTTGAATTAGATTTCAAATTCGAATTTAAAGTTGAACAAAATAATAAAATATATAAAATACGTAAATTACGACTATAAAGTTTCAATAATTACATTGTTCACAAATTACAACTGATAACCTCCATAGGAGGAATGCCTTCCGTTCCTAGCACATAATTATAAGTTCCTGTATCGTCATCCGAGCTACTATCTAATTTTTCATATACATATTGGTTCACCTCTTCTGAGTCAAAAGGTGAAGAGATGTTTCCTTCATGCTCTTTTATAATTTAAGCTAAAATTTTTAAACTTTCTTTATGTAAAGATTTGTACGTAGTACCCAACGCCTTACAAAATTCACTTAGATGGGTGAAGAACTTGAATTTGTTACTTTTCTTCTTTTTGTTGCTCGTGCTCAATTCTACTTCAACATCATGTTGTCTTAGAGGATATCGTTGAAGTCTAGAAACATCTTCCATACTACGTTTTAAGGCGAGTTGGAGTTGTTCTTCCTCCAAAGTTTTTAATATGGCTTCCTCATCTGCCTCTTCAATGGAAGTTATCCGTGTACCAGATTTAAAAGGTTTGAATGGAGTGGAAGGTTTCCTATTCAAATCTAAAAGGGCTCGAAAAAGAATTTGGACATCCCTTGGGGCATTGGAGCACGGTTTTGTATCACCACCTCAATATGACAAGTGTAATCGAAATCGATTAGTATTGTTCACAAACTTTGCACCACGCAAACCATACATGCACAATCTTTATTCTTCCAGACCTTGGTGGCGATTAGACTAGGGAAGCGTGTCCCCAGTATTGGTCGATAGGTCAGATGACGATATATCTACACTCAATTTTTTATTTAAAAAAATCATAATGTTGATAAATAATTTGAACTTGATATAAGAACAAAATAAAAACAATATGAATATATGAAAAATAAAAGCAAATAAACAATAATGAGTAAATAAATATCACAGTCTCACAGACTCATGTCGCACCACTTTCACGTTTCAATTTAAGTAATATTACATAACATTCAAGTTTCAACAAAAACGAAAATAATTAATAAACGCCTTCATGTAGTTATTGTTGCAGGTAGAGTCTCGTTATGAATGTCGATCTCTTCATCTTCCTCATCATTAATATCATCTCCTCCCCATATCAGATGCAGCCAATCTTTTGTACAAATTAATGCTTCAACTATTTTTTATGAAAGTAAGATTCGATACTTGCTCACAACCCTACTCCCCGTACTAAATGCGGATTCTGATGTCACTAGTGAAATTAGTATTGATAATATGTCTCGTGCCATCACAGATAATGTAGGGTATTTTGATTCATTGACACTCATCTTCAACCATTCCAAAACATCAAAGTCGGATCGCTTTACGATGGACTCATTCAGGTACAATTCTAGCTTTGATTCCTTAGTCTAAACTCCTATTCGTTCTTGTGCTAAGTAAGACATGTATTCATTTAGCAAATTGTAATCATCAGTTATAGAAACATTCGTATCTCCACCTTCTTTAACATCTACTGTAGGTAAAGTAGTAGCATACAAACTGTACAAATCTTCAAGTGCTTAACGAACCTTGAAAGTCTTCGTTACCGCTCTTTCAGTAGAATAAATCTTCATAAAAATAAACTTGATTGAGCCCATATTACAACGAGGATCAAGAGCAATTGCTAAGGACATCAACAAATAACATTTGTCTTGGTATTTTTTAAACTTCATCTGCATACCAATTGTCATTTGTCATATAAAATTTGGACCCGCATTAACATTTTTTGTAGAGCATTATTAATCTTCCAAAGAAACGGAAGAAACAGATTCGCAGTTGAATACTTATTCCAAGAAAAAACCTTCGTGCGATAATAAAAAACTTTGAAAAAGTTGTGAACTTGTTTTGCTTTGGTCCAATCATCTACGCTCGACAACCAAAAATATGTTATCACGCACCGCATATTCAAAAAATGCAATCTGTAATTCCATTGCTATATCTAACATTTCATAAGTCGAGTTCCAATGTGTACACACATATAACTTCAACATTTTTTAAAATGGCACATTCAAACGTTGGATGATGTCGTTCCATGCACTAAGTATCAACGGCGACGCCCTTGTATATTTCACACTTTCTCTTATGTTTTTACAGTGTAATTAATTGTTTTCAGCCTTTCTTATACAATCAAGTTTAGAATATAGACATAACATCTGACCTGGAAAATTTTTCCATTAAAAAATAAATTTCTAGTTGCCCTGAACTGGTTATGTAAACATGAAATTACACTATCATTTGCTGAAGCATTGTCTAGAGTTATTGCTGAAATTTTTTTCTCAATGCCCCAGTCTTATAAACAACTGTAGATGCAATCTGAAATAAGTAAACCAGTATAAGGAGAAGGAAGATGATGGTAGTTCAAAATTTTCTTGCAGAGTTTCCAATATTTATCTACGTAGTGTGCGGTTAATGAAATGTATCATTTTCTTTGATTGGACGTTGTCCATAAATTAGACGTCAAACTTATTCTAAATACCGAAACTAAAACTTCTTTCAATTTCATCTTCTCATTTGTGTACATCTTCATGGACTCTCTCTGTACAATGACGCGGGAGACATTCTCAACTCGAGGGTTAAGGAATTGATAGAAAGACCTAAACTCTTACTTTCTATCATTCTGAAAAGTTTTTCTTTGAGGATCACTAATCTAGCATACTACTCTTTCAGTTTTTCTTTGAGGATCACTAATCTAGCATATTACTTTTTCAGTTTTTCTTTATCAAACCTATGAGTGGATAATACGCCTTATGAGTCGTCCCCTTCTGACGTGGTAAATGACAGCAATTATTAGCCTAGAGGTGAGAGTCTTGGTCTCTTAAAACAATTTTGCTTATGTCTGTTTAAATGTGTTGTTAATCTCCCTAGATTCTTACTGTATAGTGACTTGCAATGAATATACTTGATCTTCAACACACCATTAATCGTGACTTCTTCAAAGTCATCTAACACTGTTGATCTCTTCTTTCCTTTGCCTATAGTTGAAAACGTGTATCCCTCTATGGGAAGTGGAGATGTGGTTGATGCACCCACACCAGGAGTATTTGGGGTTTCTTCTTCACTAGTCATCTTTAAAATAAAATTCTTGATATGTTATAATCTTCACTACACTGCTCTATAGAATTGCATGATGTAATGCTTACTTATACCTAGACGGGCATACTTGCCAAACTATTTAAATCAGTCACCCATTCAAGGTTAGATAGATTGTAATGCCTTCATTTTCCAATTTAAATGCCACACTAAAATTTCGGTAGTATCTCTCCTTATCTATCTAGTATATATTCATCCTATATTTGATTATCATATCAAGCATCAACACGAAGTGCGAACATTTGGTGACAGAAATAAATACAGAAAATATATTTAGAGAGAAAAATGAGAGACGAAACCGGAATAAGCATATGCATTCAAATTGGAATAAATAAGACATTATAATCTATCTAACCCTGAACTGTCTAAAAATGGGACAATTTGAGAATTTCTGTCTTCAAGAACACACTGTGTCTATGTTTGGCAACATAGAAATCCTCAAATGGGTAACTGATTATCTATCCTTATTATTTACAATCTATTAAAATATAAAATAAATAAATAATAAATAATAATAATAATAATAAAACAGTCTCACAATTTAACAAATTTAAAATAATTTAACTCAAAAACAACTTAACAAATTAACACTTACATTTAACAAAAAAACAATCTCACAATTAAACAAATTAAAAACAAATTAACTAAAAAACAACTTAACAATTACAAATAGCATGTTGGATTGTAAAATGCTTGAAGATGGATAATTATACACTCTATGTATGGCATGTTGAGATACATATAGGGAACATGTAAAGCGCTTAAAGATAGATGGCAACATGTAACACAATTTCAAATGACATATTTGTAAATGTAGCTCAATATCATAAATAGCATACAAAGGTATTAGAAGATAAGGGTGGTACATATTGTACATAGCACATTGGATTGTGTGGAACATTAAAATATGTGTCACTAAAAGATAAATGATAACATATGTTAAATGAAATGTGTATGTCACTTTTAAGATGGATGGCTACACATGTTGAGCATATGTTACATTGACACAAGTGGGGCACTTTATATAAAGGATAATTATCTTTCATTTTTCTCAAAAAATTTAAAATGATGTATTTAATTTGGGCATGGAAAATGAAAATAATCACTATTAAGAAAAATTAAACTTAGATGTATACCATTGACCACTTTTAAATTTATTTGTTTATCGATTGATGGATAGGATCATTTTGTGGCAACAAATCCACTTTTCCCATGGCCAGTCTGATCGTCCGAGTGAGCTATAGCCACCGAGCTACTGGTCAAGAGGCGTCCAACCATCCGAGTGGACCAAGGCCACATGGCCAATGGTCAGGTGGGGTCCGACCGTCCGATTGGGCCATAAACAATGGGCTAGTGGTCGGGTGGGGTTCGGACAGACGCTGCTCGTTAGTCACTACAGCCCGACTAGAGGCAATGTGAGTGATAAGAGAGGGAGAGGAGAGGAGAGTCTACCTTTAAGGTGCTACCTGCTGCTCGATTGGACGCTGGAGAATGGAGGGAGGAGATAGTGCCTGTCGACCGCTCGATCGGATGCTGAAGAATGGAGGAAGGAGAGGAAGAGGTGTGGCAGTGGTTGCCGGCTGCTCGATCGGGCTAGAGAACAGAGATAGAGGGAAAGAGGAGTCGGGCACTGGAAGTGGAGGGTTTAGAAAGGCAAAGAGGAGTCTGGCACTAGAGGGTTTAGGGGTTTTCTAACTTAACCCATTTGGGCGACCGGGTATATATATACCCGGTCATATTTTTAAATTGAGTCAAACCAAGCCAAACCGAATTGAGTTCGAGCTCAATACCGAGTCGAGCTCGGGCAAGCTCGAACTCGGCTCGAAATTCTTTCAAGCTCAAAAAATTAGCTTGACTCGGCTCGAAGTCTGTTTCGAACTAAGTCAAATCGAGTTTTTTTTTTAGTCGAATCGAGTTTTTTCGAGTCGAGTCGAGCAAGCTAACCAAGTTAACTCTGTTCATGTACAGCTCTAGGTACAATATTTTTGAAACAAGAAGTAAATATTGTAATAAAGACTATCTGGACCATTATAACCATAGTAGATGCCCATTAACCTTATAAGTAACTTCTTTTCAAAATACCTTTCAATATTATAATACCTTTTAGTTTTTTGTTCAACTATATTATAACTTATATTATTTCTTCTTGTTTCTTTCATTCGACAGATTTGGGTATATGAGGTAATACCAACATTACCTGGTCCGAAAGCTTTTTACCAACCAGAAGGATCATATCCATATTCCTCGGTTTTTGAATTAGACTAACAAAATTTACTATCGTATTTAAAATTTTTTTTCCAAACAAGTGAGTAAACTACAATATCACTTTTCGAATTTTTCATTACATAACACCCGTGCTAAATGTAACTGATAAGATTTACACCTTGTTGTAGCTTAAGGTAAGTGGAGATGTCATCCCCCCCACTGGAGCGGAGGAAAGAACTGTAGGTATAAGATATGTTCGCACGTATGTGTTGGTAGAGGAGTTGGGGCCTGAGAAGAAGAGCAAGATGTTAATGGATTGGGGGGGGGGGTGTGGGGGAAGAAGAAGAGAAGAGAGAGAAGGGGAAAGAAGAAGAGAATAAAGAGGGAAGTATGAGGATGAGCCACAGAGGGTGGATTCTGTGGTACAAGTGAGGAAGAAGAAAATAGATGATGATGATGAAATGAAAGCATTATATGATTAAGTTATGCAATTAACTTTTAATTTAAGCATGTGTATCAATGGAGATGAGAAGATAGAGGCTGAGATATTTGTCCTTAGAGACGACGATAAACGGCTTCAAGAAGGGATGAATTATCACATGGCTTAGTTGGAAGAACTGAAGGTAATTCTAAGTTCATTCCATCTAAACTCGAATATTTAATATCTTACAATTGATGATGTTTTACTAACCAACTTTATGTCATATGCAATTAAGGTTTGTGCACTACGACTTCTATGGCCAAGAAGGGGGCGCAGGCTAGTGCAGTCGGGGGCCCATTCTGAGAGGTTTGATTAGACCGGGGCCCAGATCGCACAACCTGAGGAGTCGAGGGCCCAAGCCGTGCAGCTTGAGGAGTCAAGGGCCCAGGCCACATAGCTTGATGAGTCAAGTGGCCAAGCCGCGTTGCATAATCATTCAGCAGCACAAATCGCCCCTACAACAATTGAGGCCACACCACCCAACTTCCTCGAGCTGATGAGGTGAGGCCCATGCGTGAAATTCATCTATTTAAGTATCTTGTTAGTCCTTACACAGACCCTGGGAGTACGCAAGGTGAACTTCATCCTGATGAAACGGGATACATGGACCCTGAAAGGGAGCCCACTCCAAAAGAGTATGTGGATGTTCGGGCTGCTTACGATGCCGATGATATTTCTTGGATGAATTATTTATGGGACCTGATGTCATGGATTGACGATTAGGTAAGTTGAGTCAATTACCTAATTAATTATTATGTATCGTTTTATACATATTTACTGACAATTACTTATTGTATAGAGTATAAGCATGTATATGGATTCTTGAGAAGGCGTAAGGATGAGTTCCCAAATAAGTATACTCAATACCGCACGTTCGTTAGTACATGGTTTTACGTAATGTCTATAACATTGTTTGTTTAAAGTATTTTGCAATAGAAGTCTATCATTACTACTTTTTAAAGTATTTTGCAATAGAAGTCTATCATTACTACTTGACTAACAATAAATTGATTGTTATTTGACAACATTTTTTAAGTATGACCTTGATGAAATATATGCTTATGGTCAGGGTGACCATAAGAATAAAAGAGATATATGTGATGAGTTAATGAACAAACAATACATGGCTATGGTTCAAGGAGTAAGCCAACCAAAATGATTATGCAAATGTGACTATGTAAGCTACTATTTTAACTTCTACCAAACTTGATGTTCATGCTACTTTAATATATATTCGCCTATTGATAGATTCTGAGATGTTTTCTGTAAGTGTACTTCCCATGCAATGCCTGCAGACAATTTTGGTTCTTGATGGTAGTATAACCCCAAGAGGGGGCAAGTAAAATTGCTCGATAGTTTCTACAACTCTTAGAGTGGGGTATACAATGAACAGGTTAGAGCATTCATTGTGGGTTTAAGATGGTTATTCCATATTCATCATGGGTCTAATATGGTTATTCCATATTTTCTATACCAATGGAAATCCCAAAACAAAAAATTTACTATGATTGTGGGATATTCATCCTCAAATATATTGACTTCCTATGTAGTAATGAAGAAATCAATTTTACCCAGGCTTGTATCAATTGGAAGAATGCTTTTTTATTTATTTTTCTCTATTGTTAAATTGTAATAACTTCATAAAATGCAGGACAATATCCCAAATTTCAAAAAAAAAAAAAATTATTACATTTGACTGTCTTCATCAACAATGGAGAATATCGAAACCCGCGGATAAAGATAATAATAAGGCTGAAGCAGATGAGAAAATGAAGATAAGGCGGGAGTTGAGAAGAACGAGGGGAAAGTTAGAGAAGAGGTAGAGGCTGAGAAGAGAGGAGAAGCATACAAAGTTGTAAAGAGAATGCCAGATGATAAAATGGTATTAAAGATAAAGACAACCAGCCCAAAGCAATAGATATCGAGAAAGAAAACGAAAAATGATGTGTAGTTTTTTTTTTTGTTTTTTTTGTTTTTTTTTTTTTTTGAATCTTTAATTCATTCCTTTTGAAAAAATGATGTACATCAACATTTGTCGAAATCAGTATACCCCATCCATTTTAATTTCTCATTTGTACCATTTTTTTAATTAATTTCAAGTTAGGCAAAAAAAGGAAGGAAAATTGTTTAAAGTAGAAGTTCACTGATACTTGCACCTAGACACATGATTCGCACATAGGACCGTTTGTGGCTTGCCGAAGTGCACATTTCTTCTGCGAGCCACGTTGAACTTAAGGGGGGTTCGAGCCACATGTCACATCGGCGAGCCATGTGTTTAAGATGCGAGCCACGTAGACTCAAGTGCGAGCATTGTGTTTCATCTGCAAGACACGTTGAACTTAGGTGGGAGGGTTTGATTTACAGGTCACATTGGCAAGCCATGTGTCTCATCGGAGATCCATGTGTTACATGTGCAAGCCATAGAGAATTATGTACAAGCCTTGTATTTTAGGTGCGAGTCACATTGAATTCAGGTGGGAGGGTTCGAGCTACATGATATGTTCCACTCATGTTCCCGTCAACATCCTTAGACATGTCCATCACTCCAACATTTATATTCGCATACAAAGTTCTTGTTTGAATACATGTCCATCACTCCATCATATAGATTCCAATATAAAAATTTACAAGTCATATTATATATTATAAAAAAATATGGACAACATGGGCTTCAAGGATACTATTCAAATATACAAAATTAATTTTCTCTAGCAATGGGAGGGAATTCGCATATCAACCGATTATGACCCGTTCGCCCGCAGTTTCCACACTTTAAGAGTAGGCTTGTCTTCTCCTAGGCTAGTAATCTTGATAGTCTTTTGTTTACACTTAGGTTTTTTTTTCTGTATTGGGGGACATATCCGAGCACATATCACTTTAATATGAGTGTCCCGTTGCCTAGTATCGATGAGAGGATAGATCGATTCTTGGTATGTTTTATAGTAAAGTCCTGCCATGTAAAACCCAGAACATATCTTATATCGATCGATTTCATACTTACCGTATGATGCAATTACATGAAGGCAAGGTAATACCATGGTTTGAAACTCACCACATATATATTTTGCAGAAGATAGCTTACTATGTCATTCAAACCCACCGCATTTACTTCGAACTCATTTATTGAAATTGTCGTGCATACTGCCCGTTGAAAAGAGGGATAGAATTCTTTCAATCTAATTCTCTACCCAGGGAGTTAGATATCCCGAGAATGGCATGCCATCTTCTCTACAAATTCGGTAAAACTGTCATATCTTGGTTCACACTGTTTCAAAGAGTGTGGTTATAGGATATTTCCATACTTCCTTGAAAAGTGCATTTACGCTTTCAGATTTGTTTGTGGTTATGATGTTGTATCTTTTGTCATCAAACTAAGAAGATGCTCATCTTTCCTTGCCCTTTGCAATGTTAACAAATCAGTTATATGCAAAGGTGTTGGCTAGGCCTATCGAGAGCATTAGATCATCAAATCTAACTTTCATGCATGTCTTAGCAGCCGGCCAGTAATACTTATTTAACGTGTTATCCTTAAACGAATGCGTCTAATTGGTGAAAATATGGTGTGCACAATAACCATAGGTAGTTGATGGGAATACGACCTTCACTTCACTCATTAAGCCTTTATGACTATCAGAAATAATAACGAGTTTGTTGACCTATCCAATCGCTTTTTGCAAATTGTTGAGGAAGTAATTCCAACCATTGTTATTCTCACTCTCCGATCCCATAAGTAACTAGGAATATGTGATTATTTTCATCTAATGTTGTAGCTATAAACAATACCCCTCGATATTTTCCTTTCAAATGAGCTACATCCACACACACAACCCTATGAAAATACTGCAAAAAACGTATAATACATTGTTCGAGTGAAATGAAGTGTCTCTTGAAACAATTTGTTTCATTGTTTATTTGTAGATTTGAAGTTTCGGGGTTTGCCTTTGTCAATTCGTGAAGGTAAACTGAAAGCACAGAGTAAGATATCTCATCGGATCCTATCACATCATTCATTGCAATTGCCTTGCCCTTGATCACCTTCGTATAACTGATCTCAACTCCTTATTCTTCATACATTCAATGCTATGTCACGTGGCCTGACAGGTAGACCCGACCTCATGTGACTAGCAGCAAACTCGATGCTTATCTTCACGGTAGCCTGGTGCTGATGTTTCCATGTGCCTATAAACACTTTTTGTTTATAACAACTAGATCCATCACAAGTTGCGTCACCACCTGATATTGTCATTGAAGTTGTGTGTCGATAAGCAATTGCATCAACAACCTGCATATATGTGTGTTCGGATCTGTATGTCTTTATTTTGAAAATGCTAAACATGTCCAGTCTCGATGCATGCACTCTCCAACCACAACTTTCTATAATGCATTTAATTGTGCATCTCTTCTTGTTTGATTTCACCACCTTATATTGAAAGTTGAATCACGTGAAAAATTTACTGAGTGCATCGTTAATATGTTCTTGTTCCTATACATCTGACCAACGGTGAGTAGACTAGGATTTTTGATAAAGTTCGGAAGCTTCAAAAACTCCACGTTAATGAATATAGCATCATTCTCACATATGTTGAATGATGGGAGTAGGATATTTGGATCGTATTCACTATCGACTCTTCAAAGAGTTGGCTTTGAATAATTGTCGACCCTTGGAAGAAGTATTGGTGAATTTCTTGATGGAGCAGGTATGCCTAAAAAGTCTTGACTATCCAACGACCTGAAAAATGGCCCCTCAAAACTCTTGAGCCTTGGATGATGTATCAGTGCATCGGTTGATGGTCCGGGAATGTCTGGGCAGGAATCATTATTAACAACCTGAAAGATGGCCTCTCAAAACTCTTGCGCCTAGGATTATGTATCAGTGCATTGATTGATGGTCCGAGAGTGTCTGGGTAGGAACCACTATCCAACAACCTGAAAGATGGCCCCTCGAAACTCTCGGGCCTAGGATGATGTATCGATGCATCGATTGATGGTCCAAGAATGTTTGGCCAGGAATCATTATCCAACAACCTGAAAGATGGCCCCTCAAAAATCTTGGGCAGTGGTTCATGATTCGGTACATTGGTTGAAGGGCCTAGGATGTCGAAGTTATCTTCGATATCAAATAGATGGAAAGTTGGCCCATCCCACCTGTCGAGCCACTGATCATGATTCGTTACATTGGATGAAGAGTCAAGGATGGTTGCATCTACCGTTCGATGGGCATTTGGAAATCTCAACTCCAAATCAACATCCATTATCCTTGGGTGCTCATTCAGATCTTTGAGAACTAGTTCTTGAACCATAGTTGTAAATTTTATTATCTTCTCTATATACACAGGTATTTGAAGCTTAGGGCATTGACTACAGCTCATCATGTACACCAAGATATCTTCATCATCTCCAATAGTATGTGCAGGTATTGGCATTGGACTCACTGTTGGTTACACAACCTTCTTCTAACCTCACACTCCTCTCGCATCATATTTGTAATCTTGTGCATCTTATTTATGAGTTCATGTTATGTTATGTTTTTGCTCACAACGGCCATTTTAGCCTTATCGCCATTATAGTCCAATTTATCATTTATGCATACTAGCTTCCCATCATAACAGCATAATATTTGCCAAAAAAGACATGATCATCAACTATTTTCGTACATGTGATGAAAAAATTGAGGCTATTAGTCTATGAAATACAACAGGAAACTCTTACAAAAAAATGTCCTAAATTTCATTAGGACACCCACACTGCCTCGCACCTGGGCAATGTGGCTCACACATGGGGCTATGTGGCACCCACTTGGGCCACATGGCTCACACATAGAGAACAGTGCTCACACATGGCCTGCACTTGGGCCCATGTGGTTCTCACATGGGCCACAGGGCTCGCACCTGGGCCATACGGCTCACAACTGGATGGCTTGTAGTCGGGTGACATCTCCCCAATTGCAGGTACTGTAGCCCAAGTGTGACTCACATTGACCACTTCCGAGCCATATCTTCCTTGAAGCGGTTGGCGTTGTGAGATGTACAACACCAACTTCATAGAACGATCAAAAAGTAAGATGAAAATATGAACAACCTTCCCTTATGTCAAAAAATACATCAACCAAGGAGTCTCCAGAGAGTATGGTGCTCTTCGTATAATTACCTACAACCGTTTTTGAAAGTGGTCCATCCGTGCATAAGAAAATAAAATTAAATGACCTGTAAAAAAGGGTCAATGACTTATTTATTGCTAATTGGCCCCACAAGGAGATTTGAGGTGCGTTGTTTGGGGCTTACCAGCTTGGCACGAGGGGGATCCATCCCATACGTATGGAAGGGATTTTAATTTTGTGGGGCCAAACCAAGTTTGAGGGGAAAATGCATCACAAGTGGACCACACCAGAAGAAACAGTATCTGAATGAACGTGAGCTTCTAAGGGTCTTGTGGGCCACGGAGAGGTTAACCGGTTACAAAGAGACCACATTCCTAATGTTTCACGGCTGTCTGATTACAATCAATGAATCATGAATCAGATCTTTCGTAGAGTGGGCTCTTTCAACGTTGAGGGGACCCACTGCCACTTTTAGAAAGGATAACCTTTACGCATAGAAGAACTCAACGATTGTATAGGGTGAAGGGCAAAATGGTTCAAAAAAAAAAAAGTCAGATAGCTGTCAAGAGGCCACAAAGACTTATGAGAAGGGGATTTTTAAGGCTATTTCAGGATAGTTGGAGGTTACTTTGACCAAAAATCCCATTCTACTTGCACACTTTGACTTGCCGCTGGGGGTGGCAATAGGCGGGGCTGGGCTACGCCCAATCCCACCCACCACTTAAGACCAAAGGTCTAAGCCCAACAAAGGCTAAGAAGAGCAGATCTAAGCCTGAGCCTAAAAATTGATTGGACCTCAGCCTCATGCTACTGACGCAGGGATGAATGTAATGAGGTCAATCACCATCTTCCTCAAGGATAACTACTGCGAATCCATGGAGCTTCTCTAGACTCCTCACAAAGACTTTTCAAATCCACGGGGGAAAAAAAAAAAAAAAAAAAAAAGGAAAATATAAAATAAATTCTATAAAATTCGTAATTTGATTGATATCTAATGAAAAGGAATTTACAGCCCTTTATATAGTGATACCAAACCTTGGAAGAAGTTTCAGCATTTGACTCCAACTCAAACTCCCTAAAATTCGTAACTTACTATTAATAGTAAAATTATTATTTATAGTAAGGGTCATATGTGGCTTAACCACATTATTTTCCTAATTTTTCTAAACACTTTTCATGTTGGACACAAATCCTAAAGCCGAACGGATGAAGAGTTATAATCAAACCAAAACTAACTAAAAATAGTAAAAACAGAAATAAATAGGGAATTCGACCGTGGATATGATGGAATCTTGCAAATTCGGCGTGGGCAACCTGGCATAACCGGGTTGTTTGGCTAACGTAGGTCGTCCTAGCCCAAAATCATATATGGTACGTCAAGTAACTCATTCTGGTTTGTGAGATATGCCTGTTTTAAGGTTCTGACGGTCTTGATGACTTCCGCCTCCGATCGTGCCTTATCTGGTCCATCTGGGACATGAAAGTGTCAGCAACCCACTCTACATCAGCTAACCAGCTCACAAGAAAGACTGATAATCCCTATTCCCCACTTGAATGTTCCTAATCTACCCATTGATCAAACGGCCATACATGGACCAAGAAATGGACATTTTAAACTAATGAAAAAGCAGAGGTCTACATTTGAAATGGAATGGTATATTTTTAGGATATAACATGCACATAGGGTGGGATTGGGTAAGGCTAAAATGACTTGAGGCTAAGCCCGACCGGAAAATTGATCAGGCCAACATGAGTAGCCCAAAGCTCAGCCCATGTTGGCAAGGTAGTAGGCCAAGCCCAGCCCAAATCCTAGCCAAGTTCGTCGAATTCAGCTGTCTACTGGCCGTTGCAACCTTTATTTGCCTCATCTCCTCATTTTCATCCCAACCCACGTTTTTTGATATGTTATAGCACCCAATATTACAAAAGCTTTTGAAACAGTGTCAATCACTGCTGTTTTTTTCTGTTGTTCTTTCTCCAAAAGAAAACTGTTATTTCATCAATTAACTCTCACTATAGAATGGAATAACACAATCGTTACACATAAGCCGTTTTTCAGAACTCTGATTGCATTATGCTATGAATTATATGTTAATTTTTCTAGAATTGAATCCCCAGTAATAATTCCATAGTTAGGACCAGAAACTCAAACATGATGATATCAACTAGACATCTATAAATTAGAAAAGAAATTGACCACATAGCTTGAGCCACGATGGACCAACGATGCACGGCACTCTTCTAGACGGTTGGACTTGGATGATGAACGGCTTTGATCGTCGCTCCCTTGGCTTACCATGAGTGGCCCCATATGTTTTGAGCTTGGATTGAACCGACTTCGTCTTACTTAAAGGCTAGATTCTCTTACCCACTTCGTGTATCTTACTTAAAGGCTAGATTCTCTTACCCATCATAAAAAGTAAGTCAACTCTCTTTGCACATGTTAGCTTTCTTTAACTTAAAGCTGTTTTTTATATTTTTTTAATAATTAGACTTTGAAACTTAGAGCTCAAGGTTTTCAAAACCAAATGGAAAAGTGACCTACGCACATGAATGCATGTGCGAACACGTGGTCGAGAGACATTCTGACATTCTATCGCTCTTTATAAAAGGCCATTCTTTTCCCATAAGGTGAATGTTTTCCACTTTTTTTGTTTTCTAATTTTCTAATTTATTCCTTTTTCACTACAACCGTTATGAGTGTTACGGGGTCATGAAGTTGTTTCTTATACCTTGTCACCAACTTCAGGTTAAAAATGGCAGGGTCCGTCAACAGCAAATGAAGCAAAACCAAAAGGTATATGCAATTATGCGAGAAAGGTTGGAGATAAAGCGTGTAAGCAAACCCATATTTTAATCAAACATGAGAAAATCAAATGCAAACAAAGAACACAAATTTTACGTAAAAAACTCTTACGAAAAAAAAAAAAACCACTCCAAAAAAAAAAAAAAAAAGCATAAAGCGACAACAATCATAATGAAAAACAAATTACAAGAAAAGGATACACTTATACAAATAAGAACCCATTTGAATCTCTCCAAAACCCTAGTGTTTTCTTTCTAAAACCCATAATGATCCCTTCAAATACCCTAATCTCAATTACACCCAATTTTATAGTGTTACAATCGAAATAGGAAACAAATCACGCAATTTTGTAAAACTATGAGCATCATCGATCTAAGCATCGATTGATCGAGCCTCACATGTATCGCTCGAACATGCTCAAAAGTGTCCATAGAGTTTTCAAGTATTTCAGAATTATACAAATCGATCGATTACGTCTGCCAGATTCACACCCGTGTGGATCTTCTCGAGAGTGGCATCACCTTCCTCAAGCAGTTATCGGATAAAATGATGACGAGCATCAATATATTTAATTCTAAAATGGTAAACCAAATTCTTTGTCAAGTTAATCGTGATTTCGCAATCACAATTAACCGACACGACCTCCTGTTGAAGCCCAAATTCGTTCATCATCCCTGACAACCAAACATATTCTTTGAATACACCTGTCACCGTCAATTTCTGTTGTAGAAGGAGCAACCACATACTGAAGCTTCGATATCCAGCTAATCGCTCCACTCATAGGCACAAACAAGTAGCTGGAAGTCGATTTTCTGTTGCCCACATTTCCTGTGTAATCTGAATCCATATAGCCTACTAACTTTCCCTATGATTTCGGAAATGTCAAGACGTAGTCCGTTGTACCTCGCATATACTGAAGTAGTCATTTCACTGCCTCCTAATATTGCTTGCCGGGGCTTGACATGTATCTGCTCACAATACTGACTGTATGTGAAATATCCAGTCTTGTAGAGGTCGTGGCATACATCAAACTGTAAACGGTGCTCGAATAGTGCACACGAGACATAACCTGTTTTTCTTCATCTGTAATAAGACATTGCTCTGAAGAAAGATTAAAGTGAGTAGTATGGGGTATGCTAACTAGATTAGTCTTGTCCTGTAACGACCCGTAAATTTCCGTACTTTGGCTCGAGTACCATCTCAACCAGAAATCAATTAGGATTAAATCCTTTAGAAATTTAACAAAGTTAACTAAGTGTTAAACTCGATTAGCCATGAAATCCGTTAGGATCGCTTTAAATACCATCTGTAAGACCCAAAACTTGTAGAATCATTGACGCTAGGTTACCCTAAAGATTAGGATCAAACTCATTACCCGGCTATTCTCGGGAACGACTTGAAACTTCGTATTAGGTCTAAACCGCACATCGAAAATCCAATTAACGCAGTTAAGGACTTAGGACCGCCTCGGGGCTCGATAACCATCTCGGAAATCAGGTCCAGTCGATGTCCCACGGCTATTCGCTTGAGTCCTGAGTGAGGGAGTGTGAAAATCACTCTTTCCTTTACAAAATAAATATCTGGAATAGTGATCTGGCACCATTCGGTTGCGGATCGTATTAAACAACCAGACCATCAGAATCAGACCAAATTACACCCTCGGATCAGGAAAAATTTCAGGAACATTTACATGTACTTGGAATTTCAAATCGTGGCCCACTGACCGTTGAACTAAGCCGGTCCTCCACGTGTGATATGGGAATCCGATCGAGTTGAAAACATAATCCCACGTGGATCCATGAGTGGTGAGCTTAAGTCTGACGTTTGGCTCAAGGGGGGCCACCAGAAACACTCTTTTGAGCTGGAACATCGCCGAAATGCTTATAAGTAGCAGGTAACCCTTGAACTCGAGTCTATTTTGGGAGGTTTTATGCTATAAAAGGGCCTTAGAACAACCCCCTCTCACAAACATACGAATTTGGGATAAAACCCTAGTGAGAGAGAGAGAAAAGAGAGAGAAGACTTGGGATTTGTGGGAGCACCTTCCTCCTACTGCTTTCAATCATCGCACGGCCTGCACCGCCTCTTTCCAGGCGCTTTCCCAGCGATATCAACTCCGTTTTAAGGTGAGAAACCCTAACCCTAGGTCTGATTTGAAGTGTATAGGCTATAGGTAGTGAAATAGCTAACCGATTTCACTCCTTAGGCTAGAAAACTCCCGAATACGGAAGCTCATCCAACCTTGCTGATTCGTTGAGATTCCAAGGTGAAAGGTGAGGACTTTAGGTATATAAGTTGTGGTTTTCAATGCTTTCAATGTCAGTTAATGGTAGATTCATGATCTGCATGCGATTGCACATGTACAAAGTGCTTTTCGTTTTCTGTTTCGATTAGAATTGTAGAATTTGGAATTTCACATACTCTAGGTATTCGTATAAAATACCGTATACGTATTTTTTATGAAAATGTGTTTTACATGTTTATTTGTCGTATGGATATATGATGTATGGATAAAATACTCATTTGGCGAAAGGGTTTGCCTAAATACATGTTTACTAATATACACCATGTATGTAGAAATACGGTATTGTAAGAAGTACCGTATACGGGTATATTTTAGCGATGTGTTTGTCATGATTAATTGTTGTATAAATATATTATGTGCGATTAAATTAATTGCTTGGCGAAAAGAATCGCCGTAATACATGTTCGCTTGTAAATACTATGTATGTTGAAATTGTGTATTCTATAAATACCGTATATGTGTAAATTTTGGAAACGCAATTGTCATAATTATTTGCTGTATGATTACGATATACGCGGATAAAATGCTAGCTTGGCGAAAGAATAGCCCTAATACATGTTTTACTAACATACGTCATGTATGTTGAAATAGCGTACTCTAAGTGTTTGTGTAAATGCTTGTGAGAGCAAATGCTTGGATGTTTGCACCATAGGTTGGTGCTGAGATGGAATTCTCGACTACCTTAGAGACATGTAGGATTTCCTCCATGTGGTTGTTTACTTCAACCACTCACATATGATGTATATGTGTTTGTATCCTTATCTGTATAGTACTCTATTACATACTTTATAACGTGCTTTATATCATGCTTTATAACATGCTTTATGACATGCCTCCTAACATGTTTGTATTACTTTGTTTATCATGCTTAACTCCACATACTATTGATGAGAACTGTTTGAGTTTGGGACCATGTCTATAGTCCAAACATTCGGTACCAGACTTGAGATTGTGACTGAGAATCATGTCGCCACAAGGGATGTGTCTGACGAACCCGAGTCGTACTTCGGTTAGCGATAGTGGTTAGCCACACGGAGTGCTTTTGCACTTCATATCGCCCAACTTGTTGTGCGCTCGAGCTAGTCAGGCTCGTCAAGTAACCCGATATGTCGAATATGTGCTCACCATGTTTGGTCATTACTGTTTGAACCTAGGGTACCAAACTTACCAGTGGCAATCCCGTTAACCATGGTACCTCGATCCGCTAAGACTCATGAGCCGGACATGGTGGTATGGGATACCGTGGCCAAGCTGTTGGCCCATGCTGGGGCCATGTGCCTCCTCGTAGTGACCATTAAGCAACCCAAACTCGTGAGCCGAATACGGTGGTATGAGACACTGTATTCGAGCTGTCGATACTTACGGCGAGAGCCGAGTACGGTGAGACCTGTACTCGTGCTGACTGGCGACAAGTCCTCTGTAGTATCTTCGAGTATACTCCAAGGTCTGTGATTGGCGACGAGTCTTTCACAGCAACTAGAGTATGAGTTGAGCCGAGTAAGGTGAGACCTGTACTCGAGCTGACGGCCGATGATTGAGTCGAGTACGGTGAGACCCGTACTCGAGCCGACGGTCAACAATTGAGAAGCATACGGTGAGATCTCAGATCCGTGCTTGACGGGTGACGAGCCCTTTGTGATGCCTTTGCTACGCCTCTCAAACCATAATATCGTATGAGATTAACTAGGGTTGACGACCCTAGAATGGATCATGTTTGGGAAATGATACAAGGGAGGTACCTTAGTTTCCCAATACTGCTGTTTGAAACGGACTAATAACAACTCGAAAATCATGCGCATCATTGCACCGCATGTGCCTAGTAGATGTGGAGCACTGAGGGAGTTATGCATTCGCGAACGTAAGATGTTGTCGCATGAGGGTGGTTTGGCAAGGGCATACATCATCATGTCATTTCATACTTGCATTTAACAAGAGTAGTTAAACTTGTTTGATTGTACCGCTTTATCATTACTGCTTGATTAAGTTGATAACATGTTAACCTATGCCTTATTGTTCCACTGAGTTAGCTACTCACTCCCACGTTACGGGACGGTGTTTGCAACACCAACCAGACTCATGTCAGGTATAGCGGCGTCGGTTCAGGAGCCGGAGCCCGATTTCGACGAGGACCAGGATGAGTTCTCATTTATGCAGTACTCTGACGGCTATGCTTAGGCCGACTGCATCGCGGGGACTTCAGGACTCATCTTTTAGATTGTATTTTGATTTTGATTCAGAAACAGTATATGTATATGGATACTCAGTTAGTGTTCATACTCAGGTGTTCATAAAAAAATTTTGTTCTTTATATACTTTAAATGTAACGCCCCGTGTTCTCAGGACCCGAGTACACGACCCGTTTCCCAAAAACCCGAGTGTTAATATTAAAGGATGGTCAAATTCGAGTGTACATACATTTTTTTTTCTTTTATCAGAGTAAGCAAATGAGCGTAGTGTGGACAAATCGACATAAAAGAAAATTTTATTATCTTTCAAATATACAAGAAGCTGCCCATAATGACTTATACAAACCAATGTCTCTGAATTTAACAAGTACAAGATTTATAAGAATTTAATACATGATGAATAGAAGAAAGCATATAAATATAAGCCGCAAGACCACGCAGCTCCTCCAGGCAAATACAGCCATGCATCCCTGGTGATCGTACCCTGCTCCTCATCAAGTCTGAACATGTATATCACTAAAGCCACCTGTACTACCTGTACGGTTGTATATTTGATGGATGAGTGGCCAACTCAGTGTGAATTCCCCTCAAGATTACACACCGCCACATTAGGTAAGCATAGTTATAAAATAAAGCATACAAAACAGTACATGATGCAGATCTTATTATATGCATGGATGTATGGAATGCGTTCACGCCCCGGGGATGCTCATCCGTGCGGACAGGGCCGCCGCCCATGCAATGCGTTCACGCCCCGGAAATACTCATCCGTGCGGACAGGGCCGCCGCCCATGCAAATCATCGACCTGGGAAAATCATCCAGTCGAACAAGGGTCGATAGTCGGTGGTCTGGGAGCTAGCGAAACGATACCCCAAAAATCTTAAGGGTACGTGCTACAGCATTCAGATTAACCACCCGCCATCGCCAATATGCAATGGATGCATGATTAGCCAGTCCATTATTAATCCAATTACACTCAGCAGGTTTAATAAGCTTAAAGGTTACTACGGGAGCTCGAGCCCAAATAGTAGGCCGACAAATTTCGAGCATAGTGTCCCATTCCACCATCCCTGGCTCATGAGGCTACCACCTTAGGATGTTTAATGGAAACTCATCGACTAGTGGCCAATCATATTACAGTATGTGGGGCTTACTATCGCATGGTTGCACGATATAAAACATCAAACTCATATAGGGCAAATATTAAAACAAACCACGTAAGCAGATATCAAAATAAGCCACATAGGGCGAGTATCAAAATATGCCACATAGGGTGAATATCAAAACCATACGATAAAGACCATCCTTAAAAATCATTGGGCACAACAACCCTGGATAGTAGGCCTACATCAATCATCCTTCTAGATCACCACTCAATAACCACCCAGCCGAAGGTCCATTACGATCACAACTAGTCAAGTTACATCCTAAGTATGGGTGTACATTTATATGTGGGAATTTTTCACTAATGTACCAGTTTAAGTTCCGTAAGCAATCCACAAATAATCCACAAGCATGAACAATTATACAGAATAATCATAAAGCATGTAAGTCAGCAATTTAATTTCCACCAGCTAACACATGTGATTATAAAGGGAGATATCAATTATAAATTTAAATAAAAACTATAACTTAAACTAATGAGAAGATGGAAAGCTCAAGGGGAAGAATCATCACCTTATGTTTAGAATCACCTACTAGTGTTGTTTAGGGAACGCATGATTCCTTATAGCCAAATCCTACCATCAATTGTAAAGTTACACGGTTAGATTCAAGCTTTACTCGATATTCTTGGTCAAGGTCTTATCCTAAAGTTTGGATTACCTTAGTTTTAGGGTTTTAATGTAAAACTAGGTTTTCATTCTAGAATTTAAGTCTAGGATAGGTTTTTAGGATTTGGATTGTAGTTAGCGTATGATAATTTTAATAATTGAAGAGTAATCGTTAACATTAGTGTTATAATTAACGTTAGCCAATTTAATAATAATCATTATAATGAGAGTAATGGTATGATCTACTATTAATGATTGTACCAAAGAATGATAATTAAATTACTAATATATAATAATGATGGTTATCAAGTATCAACAGTGGATTCAATCATGGTAATACATACTAAAATCCACCGTTAAAGTATTTATAATCATTCGTTTGGCTCACCACGTTGTGGTTCACAAATCTAACCCATCCATTAAGTGTGGCCCGCTAGTTTAAGGGGTCAAACCAAGTTTCAGGTGCATCCAAATCTTAGATGGACCCCGACAAGTGTTTTCATATGGTTTAACATGTATTCAAAAGATTGTAGATGGTGTGGGCCACTTGAGCTCTGTGTATGGCTGGTTTTTGGAGGCACCCCGTATAAAAAGGGGACCCATTTAATGGACGGTGTTGATGTTCAACACACATCATGGTAGAGCTTGTGGTGGGGCTATGGTTGAAGCCAAAATTTCAAGTAAAATGAGGCAGCGTCCAGAGGACGTTTAACGTGCATGTTTCTTATAATTTTATTTTATTTTGTTTTGATAGGTGGGGCCCGCCTAAGGAGGATCTACTTCGTTGATTGGGTTCTAGGGCTAAGGAAAGGTCCAATGTCCAATTTTGGATATGTCTTGATGCACCGAAATATCACAAAGGGCCCTAATGATTTACCACTATTAAATCAGTCCTTCTGCTGGTGTGGCCTACCAGAGAGTTGTGTTAGCTTCATTTTTCGGGTCAACGCCTAAAATGCGGCGGGAAAGGGGATGGACGGTGGAGACATAGCATACATCTAGGTGGGACCCACGGAGGCATTTATATAATATAATATAATATTACTTAAAAGTTCACATGTACTTTTCACATGTACATATATATGTAAAAAAAAGAGGACGTCCAGGCCCTGGTCGTCAGTGACGGACGGCCTGGATATACCACACACGCAGGAGTGTGGAGCCCACACGCTGACATGGTGGGTGGCCTACCTGCTGCATATAAGTGCACGTTAGGTTTTATAATAAAATGTGTTATATTTATTTATTTTTATTTTTATTTTTTTGAATAAGGAGGCATATCCATGCTCCTGCCTAATGCGTGCAGCCCACCTGGAATATGGTGAGGCCCAACAGCCATGAAACAGGGCCCTCCTGATGTTAGCAGGGTGCAGCCATATGAAAGGTGGATGGCATAAAATAGGAAAAATGAAAGAGAAATGGAAGAACGAATACAAACGAAGTTGGGCCATTTTACCTGGCTGATCACGTCCACTCCTACACTCTCTATTTCTTTCTTTCTTCTCCCCCTTCATTGTTGCTAAAAACGTTCAGCATATGGGCCTCATTCCTGCCCAAACTGAGCCTGTATCATGGCTTAGACGGGTAGTGCAAAGGTGAGGAGGACACTCGGCCATTAATGGCGGTTTTTGAATGGCCACGAGTTTCTTCGAAGCAAGGCCAGAGGACATCTTAGAGTGATCCCTAGAAGCTCGTGGACAAGCTTTCTCGAAGCTCCACCGTCGTTTGGGTGGTGGGTTCGGACGGAGGAGACGATGGCCGTTTTCTAGGTTTTTCTAAAAATGAGAGAAGCTCTCATTGCATCTGCGATCCTAGCCTTCCTTATAACATTCCCCTAAGCCTTTCAGCACCATTGGATGAGCCACGAATGGCCTGGATTGATTCCACCAACTGGCTTCTCAAAACAGTTGGTGCAAAGGTGGTTTCGGCCACTGGTTTTTCTCCCCTGGTTTTGAGGAACTGACGCCCTCAGTTGGACGGCTGAGATCTGTCCAAGATGGACGGTTGGCATTGGAAATGGGAGAGGGCACGCGAATCGTGCCAGCTGGCCTGCCAAAACGTTTCCGTTTTCAAAATGTTGTGCTCATAGGGTCGGTTTGTGCTGGGAATCGTGTGCTTGAGCATGTGCCAAAACACGTGAAGTTTGTGGGTTTTGGTTGAGCCCACAGTGCTAACACGATGGACGGTTTGGATTGTCCATATGGACCGTACAGGTGGGCCACTGATCGAGGGAAACGGACGGTCGTCCGTCGGCTGCTGCAACTGAGGAGAGAAGGAGAGTTTTCTCTTTCTTTATTTTGGAAAAACGCGAGTCAGAGCTCGCCTGACCGAGCCCCTTGGCTCAGTGCAAAGCGGGTGCACGTGTATGGTGTACACACGCCCCATCAGGTGGGGCCTATGAGGCAGATCTTGACAGATCTGGGCCATTCGTCGGGTTCTATGGGCCCGATTAGGACATTAGGCCAAGTATGAGGCAGATCCTATGCTTAGGTGGGGCCACAACATGATTTATAATCATATGGTGGGTTCTCGTCAACCTAGTAGTAGGATTATTTCGAAATTGGATGCCAACGGTTAAAAGGTCAAAGGGGCTAAAATATGAAACTTATCTAAGTACTAGGTGCGTCATACGTTAATCAACATGGACAGACTGTATTTCCATTGAAACAGGATGGATTTCACGTGAAATCTTGGCTTGCATGCACGGTGGGGAAAAAAAATTAGGTGAGGTCCGCTCGTAATGATTTCCAAGAATCCATGCCATTCACCGCTTTTGTATGGATATGTTAGGACACTTTGTCGAAAACGAAATAATTTAGTTAATCCAATGGACCGCATGGTCTTGCCGAGTAGTAAGAATTCTTACCGTTCAAACTTCAACTGTAACTCACGTCGTCAACAGTGGCATGCATGAAACTATAATTACCGTTGTACCCTTTTTTTAAAAAAAACTTCTGCCATCTGTAACTCATGAGTCTACAGTCCAAATGTGATGAAATTTTACAGGTGATCGTTATTTTTCACGCTCTTTCCGTCGCCCAAATTTGAGCTATGATATCTCAAGGATGACTAAGATACCACTTCAATGGACTATACTAATCTGAGGTTTCAATGTCATGTTTATATATTTCTATTTGTAGTATTATCCGGTAGTTTGGACCTGTGTTCTAAGATCTTCGAAATGACCGATTCATCCCGATATTCGGGTGACCCATTTGGCAAATCCAAACATGATAGATGGTCAGATGAGCTTCTAAAAATAAGAGGACTTGATGATTAGAACTTTATCCTTGTATGTAGGTGAATGTATGGTCAGTTTAGTAAATGGATGGACATAACGTGGATTTTTGGAGTGATTAGGGATAGGGCTTTAGATTTGAGCGACTTTCTTACACATGAAAGTTTGTCAGATCCTGATTCTAATGGTGGGCTAAGCATATTCATATGGCGTGAACAAGATGGACGGATCGGAATCTTGATCTGATAATTGTGCGAATGGATGTAGAGGTCAAGTAGCTGATTTACCATAATCTAAGGGCTGAAATTTGATGTGTACGATTAATTTATGATAATTAGGACTGGTATAAAATTTCACATGAAACGGATGATGAGAACCGTGTGAATTGAAATTCAGGGGCCTAGGTCAATGGCATTTTCGTAATTATTACTGATGTGTGAGTTTTGGGAAATCCAATGGCTCTACGTGGTTATAGGCACGTTTCTAAGCAGTTCTTACAAAAGAACGTTTATCTAAATCATTATGGATAAGGAGTTATTCGTCACGTCATCTAAGGAAAAGTACTTACGTCAAATCACGTAATGGGTGAGCTGGTCTTGAAATTCAACAGTCAGATGACTTGATTTATGAATGAAGATCATCCTCAACGGTTAAGTTAGTGTTAGGGAAATGATATAAAGCTAGAATAGTTGGATTGGTATCATACACATGTATATGTCACGCTAAATCTTATGGTAACGCTCGAGGACTTTCGATGCCCGAGCATCGAAAAGTTCGGGGTGTTACATTAAATATACAATTTCAGTCTTCCGCTTGCCTTTATACAATTGAACTGGAGTATGAATTACTGTTTTGATATAATCTGATTCATGTTTATTGCTCTAACTCAGACAACATTTAACCATCATTGTGTATGTTGCATAAGTGATGCGTTGGAACTCGGGAGTTGAGTTCATACTCGACCCCCGAATTTCAGGGCGTTACAAGTTGGTATCAGAGCATGATTTTGATTAAACCGGACCTGAGTTATGTCCTCACTACGTACGCTGACACATTACAACCTAGGAGGGTGCGCAAAAATATAGAAACAGTCTTAGGGTCTCCCGATTTCACTGCTTCGGCGAAATTCATTAAAAATTGACATTTTGATCGAGTTCATACTCGATCCCGACCGCACTTATGGATCCCAAATCACTTCTAGACCATCTATTGACGTGTCTAGATTCCTATCCACCCAATCCAGTTGTTAGGAAAATCAGAAAAATCACCCGGATCGAAATTTCTCGAACCACCCATTCTGGAGCTGAAATGAGTCGGGGGCCTCCCCACCTAAATATACTAAGACCCAGGGTCGAACCAAGGTGCATTTAGCACCTTGGGAACGTGGCAAACAGGGTCCCACCGCGGCAAGGCGCAGCCAAGGCGGCGGCGCCGCCAAGCCGCGATCCGCGGTCCCGTGGCCCATCTGAAGTGGGGCCGGCATGGGATTGGTCGGCCCGACCTCCCCTACCCCCTGGCACATGCAAAATAGTATGGGGTTTGGGATTTTAGGGGCTGGAGCACCCCTCTCTCTCATTTCACCCCTTCCAAACGCCCCAAACCCCCATTTCCGATTTTTTCTCTCAACCCATCCCCCTAAACCTTGCAATCCTCCATTTTCTTCCATAACCCACACACTCCAACCGTCCACAACAAATGCCTAGCCTCCTCCTTTTCCCTTTTTCTCATGTTGGAGCTCTCATATCCCCCATTTGGAGCTCAAAATCGGGTAATCTCCTAACCCATTCCATTTTCTTTTTGTTCCTCCTCCATTTCCTACCCTTAGTGTCTCTTCTACACCTATTGGAACCGTTGCTTGTGGAAGATCAAAGCAATCAGCCCCTTTTTCCCTATATTGTCATTTTTCCATGGCCCTCTTTGGTGTGGTAGCGGCTATTTTCTCCATTTCCTTTATCCTATCTCTCATGGGAAAGAGGAAGACCGCAGTTGATGATGCTTGCCCGAGTAGGCCAGCCCATTCCCGAAGAAGATCTGACGATGGGGCCGGCACTAGCACCGTTCGGGAGTATAGGTCGAAGCGAGACCTGGATCCCCAACTGCCGCTCAGGGATGCACTACCGATCGGTTTCGAATACGGTCGTTTTGCTAACCGTAAGGTCGTGTTTGAAGCTCACGTGGATGAAGGGATGTTTGGAACACACCCGATGATGGACCATTTGGTGGATGTCGTCGGATGGGGTCCTATATTTGAAGGCGAGTCTCCCGCATGTGAGAACACGGTTCGCGCCTTCTACGCTCATATCATAGATCCATCGTTGGAGCCGCTTCAGTTCACTGTCTCTGTGAGGGGCATAAGGCGTACGATTACTGTGGCTGAGGTGGGCACGACTCCTGAACATCTCGTATGGTGAAGTGCTTCCAAACGACGACTTCTCCAGGAGTGCGCGAGAAAGGGATCGCCGCAAGCGATACCTTTGTGGTCGTCGAGTTACTTGGACGCGAGGAAATTGTATTGCGGCGACAAAGATGGCCGAAGACTTCCGTTTACTCCATCGCATTTTCACATACAATGTATACCCACGGTGGGGTAACCGCACGGAGTGTACTCGGTTGATGGTGAACTTTCTGTACAAGATGGGACGCGGGGACAACATATGCCTGCCCACATTCATCCTATTTCAGATAGTTCAGGTTGTTCGATTTACCAGGAACAACCTTTCGCTCCCATTTGGCCGCCTGATATGTAGGATGGCTCGTGATGTCGGCTATAGGCTCAATATGGAAGACCTTGCACCAGTCTGAGTCATAAGCGAGGCGATACTTAAGAATATGAAGATCGGCCCTCAACAGCGGCAAGCACGACTCGATGAGTCTGGAGATGAGTCAGATAGCGCCGGTGAGGAGAGTGTTGACCTTGAGGCAGAAAGTGATGAGGAGGGCGGTGATGACATACAAGAAGAGGAGGAGGAGGCTCAGGATACTGAGGAGAGCTCTCCTCCTGGTGCACCTGAGTCGGACGCTGCTCAGGCAGCGAGAGAGGCTCGTATGGATCGCATTGAGGAGAACCAGGCCGCCCTGCGGCAAGAGGTTGGACAAGTTCGGGCTGAGCTTGGTGAGACCCGAGCCAAGCTTGAAGAGACCGAAGCCTACATGAAGAGGAGCTTTAAGAAGGTGTCTCGTACGTTGAAGGTCATTCTGTGCTGTGTGCAGGACAAGAACGCTCCTCCTCCATCGCCTGACTCGGATGCCTAGGCATCCACGTTGTTGTGTGTGGTTGTTTGTTTTGGTTGCCGCGATAGGCGGTTTATGCTTTCATGTAGATGATGTAGTAGTTAGTAGCATGTTCTAAGTGTTTGATGTTGTGGATGTATTGGCTATCATGTGATTTCTGTCATGATTCATGTAACTCTGTATTCCATGTATTATGACAATTTTGGGTAAATGAAAGGCATGTAGCCTCTTTGTTATGGTGATGTGTGAAATGCTTAAAGTGCTTTATGATGCGTGTTATGCTTTATCTCACCAACGTTATACCCTATGTTATATAGGGCATGCCGCGGCAGTATACGCGGAGAACGGCACGCCTCCTTCTTACTAGCTCGATGGACCAGACTCCTTCTGGTAGTGGCGGTCCTGCGGACCGTGGGTTAGGTTCTGATCAGCCTCCTGCTGGTCCTGCCGGTGGATTGCCACCTTACACGCCCCCGGTTCGTGAGCAGTACCGGGCATCATCATCTGCGCAGCATGATTCACAGCCTGCTCCACCTACTGATAGGATCGAGCAGTTGATGTTGATGATGCACCAGCGAAGCGAGAAAAGTGCGAAGCAAGAGCAGAGACAGACGCGGCGGCGGCGGTAGCTTATGGCCACTATTGCTGAGGCCTTATCCCAGGGTGGTAGTGCGACTCCACCTGTGACATCTGCTCGTCCTGCTGAGCACTTGGAGCCTCCTGCTCAGTGTGAGGATGTGCCTCTGCCCTCACCCGTTGCACCTCCTACTGGAGATGTCAGTATCCATGGTTTACTCGAGCGATTTCAGCGCTTGAGACCTCCTTCATTCATGGGCACTCATAGACCCGAGGAGGCAGAGTTTTGGCTTGACCGCATCTCTAAGATGCTTCGGATGCTACATTGTTCAGAGGCAGAGCAGGTTAAGCTGGCCACTTTTATGTTTGAGAGGAAGGCCAGCTTATGGTGGGATAGCGTCTTTGCTGCCCTGTCGCAGCCGGACACGTGTGACTTGGGAGGCTTTCGAGTTCCGGTTCCACGAGAAATACTACCCGCAGACTTATCGACATGAGCGGGAGGATGAGTTCCTACGCCTCAGGCAGGGAGGCATGACGATTATGAAGTACGAGCACCGCTTCACAGAGTTGGGTCGCTTTGTCCCGACTATACTGGTGGATGAGCAGATGCGGATGCGTCATTTTTTCTTGGGTTTGCGACCGGAATACGGTCGAAGATATCTTTGCCTCGCATACCTACCTACGCAAAGACCGGTCCACATGTCTATGACGGCCGAGCAGGATGTGGACCGATTGGCCAGATCGCGTGGTGCTATGGTTGCGAGGCCACGCCAGGATTTACAGAGCAGGCCTATTCTAGGCAAGAGGCCTCGTGCTAATTCGCCTCCCCGGGCCGCGGCACCAGTGGTTCCTTTGAGACGCCCGATTGTGACCTGCACGTATTGCAAAAAACCGGGACATCCTGCTGAGAGTTGCTTCTCGCGTATGAGGGCTAGCGGATTTGCACCACCGCAGAGGTTGGATCGCCCTTACCCACAGGCCATATCAGCTCCACCGCTACTGACTACTCCCCGCACATCCTTCCTTCCGACCTCCGTGTCGCGCTTGAGCCGCCACGCGCCCTCGTAGCTCCTCACCAACCATCGCCAGCGGGCTCGGGTACATACGCTTGTTGCCGAGGCACCTGAGACGTCGATTTCTGCACCGACGGCTTTTGAGGGTATGGCTTACATTCATGGTACTTTCGTTTCCTTATTGGTGGACACTGGGTCCACTACTTCTATTATTTCTTGTGGGACGGTTAAACGTCTATCTTTGCGTACTATTCCCACTAAGGGGATGAGACTCACTACGGCCACTGGGACCTTCTCGGATGTCACACGGTTATGCGAGGGTTGCTCGATAGTTTTGGGTAGCAGCACAGTGCTCGTCGACCTCATTGTTGCTCCACTATGGCACTACGACGTTATCCTTGGTATGGATTGGCTCGCCAAGATGAGGGCAGAGATAGATTGCGATACTCGAGTCGTGACGGCCTATGACTCAGACGGCGCAGCTTTCACGTTTCCAGTACAGGTCAGTTGGCGTTGCCGTGTTGACTGTTATACTGCTTTATTAGCGCCGATTGATGGTCCGACGTTGAGAAATACGCCGGTGGTTCGAGAATTTGCAGGCGTGTTTGAGACTATTCCTGGTTTACCTCCTCGGCGCGAGATCGATTTTACAATTGATCTTACGCCTGGTGCGACACCCATCTCATTGCCGACTTATCGTATGCCTCCATGTGAGATGGAGGAGCTGCGGAAACAGATTGACGAGCTTGTAGAGAAGGGTTTTATACGACCTAGTGTGTCTCCTTGGGGAGCACCTGTGCTATTTGTGAAGAAGAAGGACGGGTCGCTACGGTTATGTATTGATTACCATAGGTTGAACCAGGTCACGGTGAAGAACAAGTATCCTTTGCCCAGGATAGATGATCTGTTCGATCAGTTGAGAGGGGCGAAGTATTTCTCGAAGATTGATCTTCAGTCGGGGTACCACCAGTTGCGCGTGAGAGATGAGGACGTGCAGAAGACAGCCTTCAGGACGTGCTTTGGGCACTATGAGTTTCTAGTGATGTCGTTCGGCCTTACGAACGCACCAGCCGTGTTCATGGATCTGATGAACCGGGTATTTCGGCCCTTCCTGTACCGATTCGTCATTGTCTTTATTGATGACATTTTGATATACTCTACGAGTCGGGAGGAGCACGAGGAGCACTTGAGAGCGGTGTTGGGTACACTGAAGAAGAACCAGTTGTTCGCACAGTACAAGAAGTGCGACTTCTGGCAGGAGGAAGTCAAGTTCCTCGGACATGTAGTGTCCAAGGATGGGATAGCAGTGGACCTTGCTAAGGTAGCCGCGGTTCAGGATTGGCAGCAGCCTGAATCGGTTACCGAGGTAAGGAGTTTCCTTGGTCTGGCTGGGTATTACAGGCGCTTCATTCGGGACTTCTCGAAGATTGCCAGACCATTGTCTCAGTTGACCCGGAAGGACTTGAAGTTCGCCTGGAATGAGAAGGCAGAGGCAGCTTTTAAGGAGCTGAAGGACAAGTTGACGTCCGCCCTTGTGCTAGTATTGCCAGAGCAAGGGGAGAAGTACATGATATATACTGACGCGTCTCGCGTTGGTTTGGGTTGTGTCCTGATGCAGAAGGATAGGGTGATTTCGTATGCCTCGAGACAATTAAAAAAGCATGAGGAGAATTACCCTACACATGACCTGGAGTTGGCAGCCGTCATCTTTGTATTGAAGCTCTAGAGACATTACCTCTACGGAGAGGAGTTCGAGCTTTTCTGCGACCACAAGAGCCTTAAGTACATATTCACACAGCGAGACTTGAATATGAGACAACGCCGATGGATAGAGACTTTGAAGGACTTCAAGTTCAAGGTTTCCTACCATCCTAGCAAGGCGAACCTTGTGGCAGACGCGTTGAGCCGCAAGAAGACGATAGCATTTACGGCATCATTGATGATAGCTGAGTGGGACATGGTCGAGTTCGTACGGGACTTCGAGCAGAGACTCACTGTGGAGGAGCCATTTGTGTGTGTTGTGCACGTTCGGGCGCGGCCACTTATTGACGACAGGATTGTTGAGGCCCAGGAGGGCGATATGCGGCTGTCTGAGCTTCGAGAGCAAGCTAGCGACGCCGAGGACTCTGAGTAGAGAGTTGGTTCTGATGGGGGTCTGTGATTTCGTGGCCGCCTATGCGTTCCTGATGTGCCCGACTTGAGACGCGAGCTTCTCGAGTCTGCCCATAACTCGAAGCTTGCGATGCATCCTGGTAGCATGAAGATGTACCGGGATATGAGACGGACGTATTGGTGGGATAACATGAAGGCCCACATCGCTGAGTATGTGTCTCGATGTCTGACGTGCCAGCAGGTCAAGGCAGAACATCGTCGACCTCTGGGCCTTGCCCACCATGCCCATAGCGGAGTGGAAGTGGGACTTCATCTCCATGGATTTCATATCATGGCTGCCGAAGACGAGGAAGGACACGATTCCATTTGGGTGATTGTGGACCGGTTGACTAAATCGGCCCATTTCCTCCCTATCAGAGTTACGAACTCTACGCAGACGAGCTGGCTAGATTGTACATCAGAGAGATTGTCCGTCTGCATGGAGTTCCGTTGGAGATCGTGTCGGACAAAGACACTCGGTTCACATCCATCTTCTGGACTCGTATCCAGGAGGCGATGGGTGTGAAGTTGAAGTTCAGTACGGCATTCCATCCTCAGACTGATGGGCAGATAGAGCGGGTGAACCAGATTCTGGAGGATATGTTGCGGGCATGTGTGTTGGACTTCAAGGACAGCTGGGATGACTGTCTTCCGTACGCAGAGTTCGCCTACAACAACAGCTTCCAGGAGACTATTGGCATGGCGCCATATGAGGCCCTATATGGTCGTCCTTGTAGAGCACCGCACTGTTGGGCTGAGGTTGGCGACCGTAGTCTTATTGGCCCGGAGTTGGTACAGGCGACTACAGAGAAGGTCGACATTATCAGGCGTCGACTACTTACAAACTGACAGCGGTAGAAGAGTTACGCCGATACGAGGCGGCGACCGCTTGAGTTCGAGGTCGGGGATCATGTGTTCCTTCGAGTTTCCCCTATGAAGGGAGTCCTTCGGTTTGGGAAGAAGGGGAAGCTCACACCGAGATTTATCGGTCCATTTCAGATACTGGATCGAGTGGGTGATGTGGCGTATCGTCTCGCTTTGCCCACACCACTTGCATCTGTACACAACGTATTTCATGTATCTATGCTGAAGAAGTACGTTCCTGATCCTTCGCATATCATCAGATGGGAGCAGGTACAGCTGAGCGAGGATGCTACGTATGAGTTGCGCCCGACGCGTATCCTTGACAGGAAGAAGCAGGTACTGCGTAGCAAGGTTATTCCGCTTGTGAAGGTACTATGGACACATCATTCCGAGGAGGAAGCTACTTGGGAGACTGAGGTCGAGGTCAGGAAGAACTACCCTCAGATTCTCGAGGAATACGAAAAGGTATAAATTTCGAGGACGAAATTTTTGTTTAAGCGGGGTAGATTGTAACGACCTGTAAATTTTCGTACTTTGGCTCGAGTACCACCTCAACCAGAAATCAATTAGGATTAAATCCTTTAAAATTTTAACAAAGTTAACTAAGTGCTAAACTCGATTAGCCATGAAATCCGTTGGGATCGCTTTAAATACGATCTGCAAGACCCAAAACTTGTAGAATCATTAACACTAGGTTACCCTAAAGATTAGGATCAAACTCATTACCCGGCTATTCTCGGGAACGACTTGAAACTTCGTATTAGGTCTAGACCGCACATCGGAAATCCGATTAACACAAAGTTAAGGACTTAGGACCGCCTCGGCCGGGCTCGATAACCATCTCGAAAATCGAGTCCAAGTCGATGTCCCACGGCTACTATTCGCTTGAGTCCGGAGTGAGGGAGTGTGAAAATCACTCTTTCCTTTACAAAATAAATATCCGGAATAGTGATCTGCACCATTCGGTTGCGGATCGATTAAGCAACCAGCATCAAAAATCGAGACCAAATTACACCCTCGGATCGGGAAAAATTTCAGAATATTTATATGTACTTGGAATTTCGGATCGTGGCCCACTGACCGTTGAACTGAAGGCGGTCCGCCACGTGTGATCTGGGAATCCGATCGAGTTGAAAACATAATCCCACATGGATCCATGAGTAGTGAGCTTAAGTCTGACGTTTGGCTTAAGGGGGGCCACCAGAAACACTCTTTTGAGCTGGAACATCGTCGAAATGCTTATAGTAGCAGTAACCCTTGAACTTGAGTCTATTTTGGGGAGGTTTTAGGCTATAAAATGGCTTTAGAACAGCCCCTCTCACAGCCATACGAATTTGGGATAAAACCCTAGTGAGAGAGAGAGAAAAGAGAGAGAAGACTTGGGATTTGTGGGAGCACCTTCCTCCTACTGCTTTCAATCATCGCACGGCCTGCACCGCCTCTTTCCAGGCGCTTTCCCGGCGATATCAACTCCATGAGAAACCTTAACCCTAGGTCTGATTTGAAGTGTATGGGCTATAGGTAGTGAAATAGCTAACCGATTTCACTCCCTAGGCTAGAAAACTCCCGAATACGGAAGCTCATCCAACCTTGCTGATTCGTTGAGATTCCAAGGTGAAAGGTGAGGACTTTAGGTGTATAAGTTGTGGTTTTCAAAGCTTTCAATGTCAGTTAATGGTAGATTCATGATCTGCATGCGATTGCACATGTACAAAGTGCTTTTCGTTTTCTGTTTTGATTAAAATTGTAGAATATGGAATTTCACATACTCTAGGTATTCGTATAAAATACCATATACGTATTTTTTATGGAAATGTGTTTGACATGTTTATTTGTCGTATGGATATATGATGTATGGATAAAATACTCATTTGGCGAAAGGGTTCACCTAAATACATGTTTACTAATATACACCATGTATGTAGAAATACGGTATTGTAAGAAGTACCGTATACGGGTATATTTTAGCGATGTGTTTGTCATGATTAATTGTTGTATAAATATATTATGTGCGTATAAATTAATTGCTTGGCGAAAAGAATCGCCGTAATACATGTTCGCTTGTAAATACTATGTATGTTGAAATTGTGTATTCTAGAAATACCGTATATGTGTAAATTTTGGAAACACAATTGTCATGATTATTTGCTGTATGATTACGATATACGCGGATAAAATGCTAGCTTGGCGAAAGAATAGCCCTAAAACATGTTTTACTAACATACGTCATGTATGTTGAAATAAATACTCCAAGTGTTTGTGTAAATGCTTGTGAGAGCAAATGCTTGGATGTTTGCACCGTAGGTCGGTGCTGAGATGGAATTCTCGACTACCTTAGAGACATGTAGGATTTCCTCCATGTGGTTGTTTACTTCAACCACTCACATATGATGTATATGTGTTTGTATCCCTATCTGTATAGTACTCTATTACATGCTTTATAACATGCTTTATATCATGCTTTATAACATGCTTTATGACATGCCTCCTAACATGTTTGTATTACTTTGTTTATCATGCTTAACTCCACATGCTATTGATGAGAACTGTTTGAGTTTGGGACCATGTCTATAGTCCAAACATTCGGTACCAGACTTGAGATTGTGGCTGAGAATCATGTCGCCACAAGGGATGTGTCTGACGAACCCGAGTCGTACTTCGGTTGGCGATAGTGGTTGGCCACACGGAGTGCTTTTGCACTTCATATCGCCCAACTTGTTGTGCGCTCGAGCTAGTCGCTCGTCAAGTAACCCGATATGTCGAATATGTGTTCACCATGTTTGGTCATTACTGTTTGAACCTAGGGTACCAAACTTACCAGTGGCAATCCCGTTAACCATGGTACCTCGATCCGCTAAGACTCATGAGCCGGACATGGTGGTATGGGACACCGTGGCCGAGCTGTCGGCCTATGCTGGGGCCATGTGTCTCCCCGTAGTGACCATTGAGCAACCTAAACTCGTGAGCCAAATACGGTGGTATGGGACACTGTATTCGAGCTGTCGATACTTACGGCGAGAGCCGAGTTCAGTGAGACCTGTACTCGTGCTGACGGGCGACGAGTCCTCTGTAGTATCTTCGAGTATACTCCAAGGTCTGTGATTGGCGAGGAGTCTTTCACAAAGAACTAGAGTATGAGTTGAGCCGAGTACGGTGAGACCCGTACTCGAGCCGACGGCTAGTGATTGAGCCGAGTACGGTGAGACTTGTACTCGAGCTGACGGTCAACAATTGAGCCGCATACGGTGAGATCTGTATCCGTGCTGACGGGTGACGAGCCCTTTGTGATGCCTTCGCTACGCCTCTCAAACCATAATATCGTATGAGATTAACTAGGACTGACGACCCTAGAATGGATCATGTTTGGGAATGATACAAGGGAGGTACCTTAGTTTCCCAATACTGCTGTTTGAAACGGACTAATAACAACTCAGAAATCATGCGCATCATTGCACCGCATGTGCCTAGTAGATGTGGAGCACTGAGGGAGTTATGCATTCGCGAACATAAGATGTTGTCGCATGAGGGTGGTTTGGCAAGGGCATACATCATCATGTCATTTCATACTTGCATTTAACAAGAGTAGTTAAACTTGTTTGATTGTACCGCTTTATCATTACTGCTTGATTAAGTTGATAACATGTTAACCTATGCCTTATTGTTCCACTGAGTTAGCTACTCACTCCCACGTTACGGGACGGTGTTTGCAACACCAACCGGACTCACATCACACAGTATAGGCGCGCATGTCGGTTCGGGAGGCGGAGCCGATTTTGACGAGGATCGGGATGAGTTCTCATTTATGCAAGACTACTCGGCGGCTATGCTTAGGCCGACCGCATCACGGGGACTTCGGACTCATCTTTTAGATTGTATTTTGATTTTGATTCGAAAACAAGATATATGTATATGGATACTCGCTTAGTGTTCATACTCAGGTGTTCATAAAAAAATTTTGTTCTTTATATACTTTAAATATACAATTTCAGTCTTCCACTTGCCTTTATACAATTGAATCTGGAGTATAATTCTTGTTTTGGTATAATCTCATTCATGTTTATTGCTCTAACTCAGACAACATTTAACCATCATTGTGTATGTTGCATAAGTGATGCGTTGGAACTCGGGAGTTGAGTTCATACTCGACCCCCGAATTTCAGGGCGTTACATGTCCATCCCAAACTTCACCAATACCTTCTCAAGGAACTCTGCCTGAGATAATTGTGACATGTTCCTCATCCTATTTCTATGTATATTAATGCCGAGAATGTTCTTTGCAACCCCCAAATCTTTTATTTGGAATGTCCCTTACAATTGAGTCTTCAATATATTGATTTCAGACATGCTTTGATTGGCAATAAGCATATCATCAACATACAATACTAGTAGAACGAATTTCTCATCACTTAATGTCTTGAAGTAGACACAATGATCATATTCACTCCTAGTAAATCGTTGACTCACCATGAAAGTATCAAACTTCTTGTACCACTTCCTAGGTGACTATTTCAAGCCATACAACAACCTCCTCAACATACAAACTTTATTCTCTGCTCCCTATATCTCGAACTCATCTATTTGCTTCATGTAAATTTGGTCTTCTAATTTTCCATGTATGAGAGCAGTCTTGATATCAATTTATTCCAATTCGAGGTTATATTTGGCGATCAACGCCAACACAAACCTAATAGATACCTACTTGAGAACCAATGCGAATATCTTACTGAAGTTGATACATTCTTTCTGAGTATATCCCTTAACAACCAATTTCGCCTTGTATCTATCTTGTTTCTTCTTGTAAATCCACTTAAAACCGATCATTTTATGCCCAACTAGAAGCTCCACCAGCTCACATGTCTTTCTTGTACAAAGAATACATTTTGTTGTACATGGTCGCCATCCACTCTTAGCATCCAGGTCATTCAATGCTTTCTGGAAGGTAGACAGATCCCCCCTTATCCGTAATGAGAGCAAATGCAACATTCATATCATCTTTATCTCTAGCCGGTAATTTACGATCTCTTGGTAGATTTCTTCTAAGAGGTAGCTGCTCCACCTACTCATGTACCTCTATCTGCGGCTTAAGCTCTACCTGTGTATCAACTTTTTCAATCTCAACATCAATAATTGTTGATTTCTCCAATTCCTTGTGTTCGTCATTGTAGAACAAGGAATCCTCATCTAACCTGACATATCGGCTAATTATGATCATTCGTATGACCCAATCATACAGCTTATATCCCTTCACTCTATCACCATAGCCTACAAAAGTACATTTCTTCGCCCTTTGATCTAGCTTATCTCTCTCAATTAACGGTACATGAGAGTAAGCATCACAACCAAATACGTACAATGGTGAATAGTCTACGTCATGACCATTCCACACTTCTTCTGGAATTTTACATCTATCGCAATAGATGGGGACCGATTGACGAGATAACAAGTTATTTTAACGGCTTCAATCTATAATTATTTGCCCAAAGCAGCATTACTCAACATACTTCAGGCTCTCTCCAAGAGAGTTTGATTCATCCGTTCTGTCATACCATTCTGTTAAGGTCTGTGCCTCATTGTATTGTGCCTTACAATCCCCTCATCTTTATAAAACTAGTTGAATTCCTTTGAAGCGAATTCACTACCATTGTTTGTCCTTAAGACTTTTAGTTTTTGTCGTTTGCTTCTCGACCATTGCCTTCGACACCTTAAATGTGGCGAATACATCGGATTTATTTTTCAAAAAATAAACCCACAATTTCTTGCAACAACCATCTTATGAATAAGACAAAAAAGGATGGACCTGTAGGCGAAACAACAGGAGACAGCCTATACATCTAAATGCGCATACCCCATTATACCCTTATATACATCTTTATAGTCTTAAAAGTTAACTATGATTGTTTACCATATATGCAATGCTCACATACTTAAAATCAGCACTTTTAAATACAAGAATCAATGAATGATTATAAAGTACCTCCATGCCACGCTCGCTCATGTGACCCAGACACGCATACCACAAATGTGCTGGCGTGGACTCCGCTACATATGTTGTAACTCCACTTGATACGATATTCCCGATCAACTTGTAAAGGTTACCCGCTCCGATACGCTTTCATCACTATGGGTGCCCCCTTTGAAACTTTAAGAACACAATCAAACAGGTGAACTTGCACTCAAGCGCCTCTAGTGCCTTAAGCAAAATCAGATTCTTATTGAGGTTAGGAACGTATCTCACCTTTGTTAGTATACGCTGCACCCCATCAAACATCCTGATGCACACCGAACCGATTTCAATTATTTTATAGCAATGTCATTACCCATAAACACCTGTCCACTATCATACTCATTGCAACTGGTGAATAAATCCATGTGATAAGTCATGTGATAGGATGCTCCCGAATCTAAAATCCAGTCGTTACTGATGTAACCAGATTTGGATGCGGTCAAAACGTCACCATCGTCCATCTCCTCAACAAATTCCACAGTGTTGGATTCCTTCGACGTATCATCAAATTTCTCTCCCTTTCGAACTTTAGGATTCCAACAATCCTTCTTCATGTATCCTATCATCCCACAATTCCAACACTTTATCTTACATTTCCCTTTTGACTTGGATCTTGATCGAGAATTCCCTTTCTCCCATTCAGAATTCCTTCCCTTGGCAACCAATGCATCGGTAGAAGACCCATTGTCATGACATTATCATTCTTTCTCAACTGCTTCGCATGAAGAGCTGAGATGACAGTTTCGACGTCTACGGTCTCTCCGTCGTGGCACGTAGTGTCTACGAGATTCCTGTAAGATGGTGGAAGAAAATTCAACAAAATTAGGGTTTGGTCTTCCTCTTCAATCTTCACCTATGCATTTGTCAATTTGTAAAATAAATCACTGAATGTGCTAATGTGTTCATTGATATCATATCATTCTGTCATCTTAAGATTATAGAACTATTTCTTAAGATATGCCTAGGGATTTCTTCATATACAAACTATCAAGTTTTGTCCATACCCATGCGGCGGTCTTTTGATACAGGACATTATAAAGAAACATTATCTGTTAGACATAATTGGATCGAGATAGTAACTCTCTCATCAAGTTCATCCTACTCTTCATTGCTTATAGACGCAAGACGCTTCGTCTTACCAAGGAAAGTGTGTTGTAATCCTTGTTGAACTAAAAGACCTCTCATCTTCATCTTCCATAATTCAAAGTTATTTCTACCGATGAACTTCTACGTTTCATACTTCATGTTTGATCCATTCAACGACATGTTTCATATTTAAACTCGAAACCCAACGTTAGCTCCAATACCATTTATTGAGAATAGTATGAAAGCAAAACTGAATTCGAATCAAACAAGAGGAAATCAAACGGAAACAAAGCATACAAAGAACACACAAATTCTACATGGAAATGCCTTGTGGGAAAAAAAACACAACACAGAGTGACAACAATCACTATGAAAAACGAATTACAAGAAATTAATGCACTTACATTGATGAGAATCCCTTCAAATCTCTCCAAAACCCTAGTTTTTTCTCTCAAAACCCTAAATAATGCCTTAGAATACCATAATCCTGATATATAGTGTTACAATCAAAATAGAAAATAAGTCGTGCAATTACGCAAAATTGCGCACATCATTGATCTAAAAGCATCGATCAATCGACATCGATCGAGCAACCTTCCAACAATCAAGCCCCACATGTTCAATCGCTCAAACATGTTCAAAAGTGTCCAAAGAGTTTTCAAGTATTTTCATATTTTGTCGATCGATCTAACAATTCGATTGATTGATACTATCCAAAACTGTTCAGAGACCAATTCGTATAATTCAATGTTCACTAGATTGATCGACCAAGGTGGTTGTTCAATCAAACCCCTGTTCCATATACAAATTGAAGACATCTCACAAGAAGAAAGTTCTATGCCGTTCCATCCTCATTGCTCATGCGGCACACATGTATGGTGATCGAGACTGTAGATCCAGCAAACATATTTTGAATTTTCAGATTTCCCCTTTTTGTTGTTGCAGTCTTGCTGCAGTTCTTAAAATATGTTTTTCTCATGTTCTTAGAGACACGAACAAGGTAGCAAACGCTCGATTGGCTTTTCTTTGCTACTCCCATGAACTTTGTACATTTTTCTTCAATTTTAATAAAGGAATAATTCGCATTCAAATACTCGTAATGATGATTAGCAATTTTGAGTCTACTCCCTCAACATGAAAACAGCAAAAAGTAACCCGATTTGTTCATTTTATTGAACCATCCATTGCAATTCAGTTCAGTAATACACACTCCCACACAACCATAATTTTAGTACTGACCCAAGGACAATTCTCGATTTCTAACACTCAAATTCAGTTTCCTCCATAAACTCTAACACTGACTTTTCCTTTCCCTGGTACTCTCTCTTCGATGTTAAAAAAATGGCATCTACAGAGCATCCATTTGACTAAAACTTTAGGGGCCATTGGGGTGACAAACTCACAAGTTCTCGTTATTTTGATTCTTGAAGCATGTAAACACAAAACAACTACCAATTTAAATCCCTATTGGATTGGAAGTTGGACCAATTTGGATCAAAAACACTCTTCTCCTCCTTTTTTGAAAGGTAATTGATTTTATTAAAACGCCGCACAAACGGTGGAAAAGAATACAAAAGAAGAAAAGGAAGAGAGAGAGAGAGAGAGAGAGAGAGAGAGAGAGAGAGAGAGAGAGAGAGAGAGAATCACAACCCTAGAGAGAATCACAACCCAATAGGGTTATGATGATGCAAGCGTACAAGTCCTTAAACCCGGAAGCCCACTCAACCACCCAACGCACCGCCTTGCAAAAAATCTGGTCTTCTAATTCCAATCTCTTCTCGAAACAGCACATGTTTCTCTCTTCCCAAATGGCCCACAAAGCAGCCATCCCCACCAATCTCCAAATCACCTTACCGTCTTTTACCAATACTGCCACCGTGCTACAATGCCAAAGAGGGAACGAATACGGCATCACCCAAATGACATTGAGGGTTGCAAGAAAGCTATCCCAAATCTTCTTCGCAAAAGGGCAATGCAAGAACAGATGGTTCATCAACTCGGTCTCTCAAGCACATAATACATACATTCAGTAGCATCAAGCCCCTCTTGCAGAGATTATCAACAGTTAAAACCCTATTCACCAACCAAATGAAGGACCAAACCCACTCACAAAAACTGAATCAATAAGAAACTTTAGTCACCAGGCGGTCAACTGTTTTCTTCTAAAATGCATGATCACATGGGGAATCATTCTAACCAGCCCTTAATTAGGGAATGTCATCTTCACTACACCAGATGTGTGTTGAACAGTTAATCCTTTGATCATTATCTGGCATCATCATTATTGTTGCAATCATCATCATATCAGCATATTCATCATCATCATATCAGCATATTCATCATCATCATTATTGCCGGTGCTCTAAGAATCGACAATATCAGCCAAAATTTCCATATCAATGGGTGTGATGATTTTTCTTGGAAAGCATGTTTTTACAAGATATAAATGATATTATCATCTGATTTTTCTTGGAAAACATGTTTTACAAGATATCAATAATATTATCATCAACATTTTCCGATATTATCATGATAACTGCGATATTTCCTAATATTTCCCAGTGCCTACAACATTTCCTGTGATATCTATATTTTCCTCTTGAATCTTCCACTCGGAGAACTTAATGAAATTGGTTTCTCTTGATTAATCTTCTCTACTTCACATCTCATCTTCTCTGCATCTTCCTCTTCCAATCACGGATGTGAGTTTAATCACTTATACAGTAACTCCCTTGCCATCCCATCTTCCTTCGAGATTTTGTTCTTTTAATTACCTACTAATAACTCTCTTAATACTCAAGTCTCATTTTAGTCTTCACCTTTCCTTCATTGCTTTCTATTGTTTCTCACGATTGACCATCTAATGTACCACATTCTTACCCCTTTATTTTTGAGTTGTCTGCTACAGAAGATCCTACTGCCTTTTAATTACCTACTAATAACTCTCTTAATACTCAAGTCTCATTTTAGTCTTCACCTTTCCTTCATTGCTTTCTATTGTTTCTCACGATTGACCATCTGTTGTACCACATTCTTACCCCTTTATTTTTGAGTTGTCGCTACATACGATCCTACTGCCAATACCTTGTAGCCTACCGTTGTAGCACTAATACTCGGCACAAAACACTCTTTGTGCTAAATTGATGTCAGTGTTTGTGTTTTGTCGCTTGTATTGTATGACATTTGAATGATATGAACTCAAATTGGAAAATTTTCATCACTTAAGACTAACAGTGTGAGTGTGTGTGTGTGTGTGTGTGTGTGTGTGTGTGTGTGTGTGTGTGTGTGTGTGTGTGTGTGATGTTAATAGTTCTGTGTAATAATGTCTTTAGCATCTCATAAAGTATTCAAAGCAAATTCCACCATTTTCATAAGAACTTTCCCCAATGTTTCCCTCAAACTGCAACACATTAAACAATACATGCTTTCTATTGTATTTTAGTATCGCAAGCATGCTATACCAATACATTGAACATTGATTATCACCTCGTCCTGATCTAAGGCCCTATCCAGAATAAGTGAATAAGCCTTCATATTTGTTCATCCCACCTCAATTCAAATCCTTTTAGGTCTTCTCATTCTCTTTACCAAAAGCAATCTTCAGTCTTCGTTACATGTGACCAAACCATCTCATTTTGATATCCATCATTTTCTCTTTCCAGGACTTACTCCCTTGTGCTACTATGGATGACTTTATTATTATCTCTACCCTTCCAAGTCTTCCCACACATCATCTCAGCATCCTCATCCCTGCACAACTGAATCTATGGCTCATGCAGCTTTCTAAATGTCCAAGACTCTAGTGTGTATAACATGGTTTCAAAAACTATCTTATAAAATTTTCCCTTAAATTTCATAGGCAGCAATCACACGATGCAGTATAGGCGCATCACCACTTCATCCACATAACTCTAATTGTATTGAAACATTTTTATAGATAATTGTATTATTAAAAAAAAAAAAAAAAAAAAAAAAAAAAAAAAAAAAACATCCTCCTCGATCTCCCCATCTTTTTCAACAATAAAACAAATAGCTACAAGGAATCTTTATACCATCGGTTTTAACTAAAGCATTGCCTATATTTTATTTTTTTTAAAGGCAACGATTTTATTAGAAAAAGAGAGGAAAGAAAAGCCTGCTGAGATAGCAAAGCGGGAAAGTAACAGAGAAAGCTAAACACCCAACAACAAAAAACTGAAATCTTTTAGACAAGAAACATTGGAAAAGCCCAATCGATAAGAAAATGTTTCGCTCTCGATCTGACAGTAAGAGCCGAAGCTTGCATGTTGTTAAAACATCTATCATTCCGTTCCTTCCAAACTGCCCACCAGATAGCCATAAGGGCCATGCGCCAAACCTTAGAGGAGTGTACCCAATTTGAAACCGTGCCAGTAATGTAGGAGAGATGGGGCAGAATCCGGTACGCAACCAACAATGCCGAAGCGAGAAAAGAAGTCTTGGTAGATGTGGGAGACGAGCGGACAATGCACGAGGAGGTGGTCGACGGTTTCTGCACAACCCATGCAACAAAGGCAAATATTTGTGAGATGCATACCCCTTTTCATAAGGTTATCGACAGTGAGGATCCGGTTCCTTGAGGCAAGCCAAGCAAAACAAATGATTTTGGGGGGGACAGGGTATTTCCAGATAAATGAGGAGCTGGTGGGCCGGAGGGAGGATGGGGGCATGAGAGTAGCGTAGAGAGACTTCACCGTGAAAAGGGAGGTTTTATCCTTATACCACAGGATTCTATCAGGCTCCGATAGCGAGGGAGAAGCCATAGCCAAGCAAAGGAGAAGCTTGGCAAGGAGAGGGACCTCCCAGTCATGAAGCAGTCTTCGGCACGTTATATCCCAAACCACGCCCGAACCCGAAATGGAAAAGAAGTTATTAACAGTGCCGGATTTGTTGGAAGCAATACGGTAAATGGCAGGAAAGCTTTCCTTTAAAATTGAATCACCAAGCCAGCGGTCCTCCCAAAACCGGATAGAACATCCATTTCCCACTTGGAATACCACATTCTCGATCACCGGATTTCTACAGCGCATTATACCTTTCCAGATGACTGAAGCCCTGTAAACCGAAGAGTCCCTCGTCCACCATCCTCCCGGAGATGACCCGTACTTCCCTTTAATGATCATATTCCATAGGGCCTAATCTTCCACAGCGAGACGCCACGTCCATTTGCCAAGGAGAGCCTTGTTCATCACCCTTAGATTTAAAATACTGGCACCTCCATCACGAAAATGACAACAGACCTCCTTCCAGTCGAGAAGGTGGAATTTCTTGTGATTATCTTTTCCGCTCCACAGGAAGTCTCTCCTCAGCTTGTCGATTTTACGCAAAACCACAGACGGACAGGGGAACAGAGACATGAAGTATATAGGGATGTTAGACAGCGCCGCTTTAATAAGAGTTAATCCCCCCCCCCCCCCCCATAGACAGAAGTCTGCATTTCCAGGTGGCCAAACTTCTTTGGAATTTCTCTAGCACCTTGTCCCACATCGAAGTTGTAGGGGAGCCAATGGCAAGGGGGAGACCCACAAAGCAAGTCGGAAACGAGGCAGTAGAGCACCCTAGGATTGAAGCATAGGAGGACATCTCCGATTTAGGGACATTAACACCATAAATTTTTGATTTAGCCATGTTGATACGTAAGCCAGAGACAGCTTCAAAGCATCTGAAGGCTATATGAAGGTTGGCAATGGCTTCAGCATCTGCGGCACAAGATATAAGAGTGTCGTCTACGAACTGAATATGAGTAATCGGCACTTCGACCCCCGGCATCGGGATGCCTTCGAAAAGATCAGCTGCTTGGCCCCTTAACAGCATCTGGGATAAAGCTTTGGCAATCACCAAGAATAAAAGGGGGAAAGAGGGTCACCCTGCCGAAGGCCTCTGGTACTGGAGAAGAAACCTTTCGGCGTTCCATTTAAAAGAATGGAGAAGGAAGGCGATTCGACGCATGCCTTCATCCACAACCTCCATTTATTGCCAAAACCCATCCGGAGGAGCATATAGTGGAGAAAATCCCAGCCCATATGATCGTAGCCCTTCTCAATGTCAAGTTTGCAGAAAACAGACTTGATCCCATTCCTGTGGCAGGTGTGAAGAACTTCGTTCGCAATCAGAGCACCGTCGATGATCTGCCTGCCTTTGATGAAGGCATTTTGATGCTTAGATATCGGCCTATCCATTACCGAGGCAAGACGATAGGATAAAATTTTTGCCAAAATTTTGTACGGGCTGGCGATGAGACTTATAGGCCTAAAGTCAGAGAATGAAGAAGCCCCGGATATCTTCGGGATGAGGGTAATGAAGGTGGCGCCTAGATCTTTAGAAAGCTTACCCCTAGTGTGGAATTCGTTAAGAAAAAGCATTACATCCGGACACACAGTATCCCAAAAGGCCTGAAAGAAACACATAGGAAATCCATCTGGGCCCGGAGATTTTTCCCCACCCATTGAATCAATAGCCGCTTTAACTTCGTCGACCTCAAAGGGAGCCTCTAGCTGATCAGCCTCAGAACTAAGGAGAGAACAGAAAGGAATACCATCTAAGCGAGGCCTGAGCCACCCCTCAGAGGATAAGAGAGAGCGGAAGTGAGACACTGCAGCGTCTGATATTTCATCTTTATCGTCTAGCAGGCTGCCTTCTATTGAAATTGTGTGGATGGCTTTAGCCCGAGCTTTCATATTTGCGACGGTGTGGAAATAGTGTGTGTTCTTGTCCCCCTCAGAGATCCATTTTGATCTCGATTTGATCTTCCAATTAATTTCGTCCTCCAGGGATCGAGAAGAGAGGGATTGAATGAGTTGGATATGGCTGAATAGCATCTCCCGAGAGGGATCGCAGCCTTCCACAGCAGCATCGGTCTGATGAAGCTCGGCAAAAAGAGCTTCAGTTTCACTTTCACGTTTCCGAAGCACCTCTTTTGTCCACAGTTTCAGGCTTTCCTTAAGCATGAGCAGCTTACACAAAAGACTGTGACCGGCGAAACCAGTCGAAGGGAATGTGGACCACCACTCCACGACTTTCTGGTGGAAGCCATCGATGCCGAGCCAGGCGGGATTGAATTTGAACGGCTTAGGACCCCAATCATCATTGATAACAGAAAGAAGAATCGGCCAGTGATCAGACATTGTTCTTGGCAGGGCCATTTGCGATAAAGCCGGGAACTCCTCAGACCAGTCTGGCGAGATAAGGAAACGGTTAAGCCTCGACTGAATCTGGACGGCGCGACCGTTGGACCACGTAAATTTAGCACCTGAGAGGGGAAGGTCAATGAGCTCCTGGGCTTGAATCCAGTCATTGAACGACTGCATAGAGGCAGGATTGCGACAACGACGAGAGTGCTCGTGCGGATAGCGAACGGTATTTAAGTCACCCACGAAACAGCATGGCCCTGCGAAAGACTGTCTAATGACAGTCAGTTCTTCCCAGAAAGTAGACCGCATAGAATCATCAGAAGGGCCATAAACCGAGATCAGAATACACCGAAAAGAGGAATACTCATCTTGAAGGATGATTGCTTTAGAAAAAACCACGGAGAGCGATAGCTGGAGGTCCCACTTAGAGGATTTCCAAGCAACAAAGATGCCACCAGAGGATCCCGTAGCGTCCAGAGTGACGAAATCAGCATCCTGATCACCCCAAATAGAGTCCAAGAGTTTCTTGGAAAACACCGGGACTTTAGTTTCCTGAATACAGAGAACCTCCGGATGTTTTCTCCTGATAGAGGCTTTGATTAGACTCTGCTTCTGTCTGGAACCCAGACCCCTAACGTTCCAAGAAAGAACGATCATTGGGGCACCGATTCACCCCGATTGCCCTTTCTACCGCGCCTGACCGAAGAAATGGATGCCGTAGCCTGACGGGATTGGAGGCGCAGGAGCTCTCTATTGCTACTCGAACGTTGGACCTATTTGGATGGGGTCTTCTGGGGAGGCAGGGGCCTGCCTTTGTTTTCTATGAATTGGAAAAGAGCAGTATAGTCTTCATCCCTATTCCCGAATGAAAGACCCAAGCATCGGCCCACATTTCCCACTGCATCTCTGATCCATTTCTTTTCATGAATCTCTTTGTAGATTTCTTCTCTGGTTTTTGGCTTGGAAGGAGGCTTGGAGTTTCGTTGTTGGTGATGAGGCAGATCTAAACAAATCTGCAAAGGCTCGGCGATAATCACGTCTGTAGCTGGCTCTTCCTGGAACAGCGTGAGGGGGCCCATATCAGCCCAGTCCTTGGAAGCAGAGGCGATGTAGGAGGGAGATGAGGGGGAGACTGAGGCCGAGGCGGAGATATCTTCTGACAAATCCTCCCGGAAGGAGTCGTCCTCGTGGAGAGAGAGAGAGAGAGAGGGAGGGGGGGGGGGGGGGGGGGGTTGTGAGTGGGGAATAGAGGAGCGGATAGGGTAGAGTTATGAAATTGGTCGGGTCCGTCGGGTCTATCGGGTTTAAGAGTCGGGTGAGTGACAATCCGAGGGTTGGGATTTAGCGACACTAGGTCCACCAGTTTAAGTGGGCCCCATTTGGATGAGAATGGGCCCCTTGACTCAACATCAACCATAGACGTCAATTTCGGAGTACGAGTATCCACGCTGGCGATATTGTCACCGTTGATAAGTCCCCCCAATGCCACATGCAAAGTTCTCGCCTCATCGTTGTCATCAGCATTAATGGAAGGAGGCCGAGAGCAAGGGGACAGGCCACGCGTATGCACAATCTCCGTGTGGCGGTCGAGCGAGGCGACGTTTCGAGATGGGTGCGCTGCAGCCTGACCACGTGGCGAGCTTAGAATTGACCCGGATCGTAAAACTGCAATACGAGCGATCTCTTCTGCAAGAGAAGGCCCGGGAACCGCGGATAAGCTACCACGCATTAGATGAAAAGGCCAGACACTGACGGCATGATCAGGCGCTACAGGACGTCTGACTCCCGTTCGAAGCGATGCTCCGCTGGAGTACGCAAGATTGGTATCGTCTTCCCCCTGAGTTCTCTGGAGATTCAACAATGGCTGGCCCCCCGGCTCCTTAGCACTCCACACATCTCCCCATCAAGGCTGAGGTGAATGGGAGCCTTCTGGATTGGAAGCAATATAATACGATCCTCGATCTTGACAAGGATATGTGACGGGAAGGGGAGACCTTTCTTTCTTCTTACCCGTGCGCGAATCACTCCTAGCTCAGTTCCGAGCTTGGTCTTTTGATCGATCTCAAGCAGGAAGCCAGCACGGGACGCTGCTTGGATGAGAAACTCATCATACCAGCATTCAAGAGGAATATCCCAAATAAGTATCCAAACATTTTCTTTACCAAATAAAGAAAACTCATCCCACGAAATGACTCTGTTAATCGGGCCGTCGGAACAGAGATTTTCCGCCATTGTTAAGATGTCCAGGTTCCCACCTGGGCAAGACCTTAACCATAAAACGTCCTCTCTCAGAGGTTTGAGATCAGAAAAGCCAACCTGGAAACCCGTGCAACGTCGAATCCACTCCCTGACTCCCGAAATGGATGCACCTACTTCAGTGACGATGACCACTAACTTTTTTAGTTCGGTCCGGTTCTTCTCAAAGGAGTGAAGGTCTACAAGCAAAGGGGAGTCCAATTGATCCTCAATTGCATCGATCCCCTCGGAGATAATCTGGGCCTTCGAACAATCGGCCGGCCACTCGGGGGTTAGCGACAAATCGATAGGGTCGCAGAGGAGGGCATCTTTGAAAGAGCGACCCTTCGAATGAGAAACCGAGCGGGAGGAGTTGTTCGGAAGTAAGGGGGGTTGGGTCGTGCCTTCGGCGACGTTGAGAGTGTGGCGCTTCTGAGAGTATGAAGCAGCTATGGATTCTGGGCCATAGCGCGCAAGTTGAACTAGAATCTTTTTCCCGCCACAGCTGACCCCATGAAGCATGGCGACCGCCCTTGCCAGCTCCTCTTCACTTCCCATGCGCACCTAAGCAAAACCACGATATGTCCCCGAATCTTTATCCTTTGGCATAACAACCTCCATAACTGCTCCCGCTCGGCCAAAAACCCTTTCCAAATTAAGGGGAAACCAGCCTAGAGGGTAGCCCTTGACGAAGAGGGTCGAATAAGAACCATATTTGCGGCAGCTGTCCACTACCGGCTTACGGTAGGGATTCCTAGGGAGAACTTCCTTCCAGACACCCCCTGCATCCGTTTCTACTTGATCTCCAAGTACCCGCTTACCTTTATCTTCTACAGCAGACATTTTCGTGGCAAGAGAGCAAAATCGAAATCGCAGTATTGCTACAAATTTTGCTAGCCAGGGATTCTCTTCATATTTGCATTAATCCAGCGACCACTATCAACTAGCCTGAATATGAGAGATTGAAATGGCAAAGTTGACCACTATCAACTAAGGCATTGCCTATATAGCCACTCTTAAATTTGAATTCCAAATACTCCATCTTGGTTCTCCTAATTTTAAGCTACACCCTTTCTGCAAGCTTCCAACTCAGTATTTGTTCCCTCCATAGAGAACCACCATTCTAAAATAGGAATGAACCAAACATGCAGAAATTTCTTAAATTGAGGTTCCATCATTCCTGTTTCATGAAAGCTTTCCAAGAGGTGCACCATTAGATGACAAGTCAATTGCTAGATAGTCGATTAGCCGGCTCACATGTTTTAGTGACCAAAGGAAACCAGTTTTCATGCCAAACTGACCCTTAAGAATCATGGTAATTAGCTAGCACAGTTTTTGCTTACGATGTGTTTGGAAGCCCTCAGCCAAACTAGTATCAACTTTTAGTGCAACAAATTTTCATTACCACACTATATCAGATAATATCATATCTACATTAATGTGTATGTTCATGTGCTACAAGGCAAGTACACAAGGGTAGACTGCAACTCAATGTAGCATCATCATAAATGCATTGGATAAGGCAGAGAAACTTAAAACAAGTGTATCAGATCATGTAGTGCTGGAGCAAATACTGCTATTCTGATCCCTGAAACTAGAAGAATTTTGGAACAGGCCAACTTTAATATGCAAAAAAATATAAAACACGACAGCAAGCACAGTTAAGGAGCACCAAATGCTTCAAAGTTTTTGGAGGAAAAGAGAAGAATAGATAAAATACACTAGTGGTTTGCTAAGCCTGCACATGCCTACCCCAATCATAGGGTCCATGCTATCCTATTTGTCCACCTCATGGAACTATTCTCATTGACATTTGACTCCAAAAACTTGGAAACAGACCAATGGGAATCAGTTGAGTAGAGTCCAGAATGGGAAATAAATCCTCTTCGAACAAGATATCTTCAATGCCAAGCACTAGTACCACATGTGCCCGGGCAGTACATGTATGTCACAAAAATTATCAACTGCAATCAATAGCTCCAAACAGCATGCTTTCCACCATAGCTGTGGAGAAGGAAGAAGAAGAAAATTAATAAGGAGAGAAAAAGAAAGCAACATAGAAACAAGATGCAATCCATCAATTAGAGTGGTACCACTGTGTTGATGCTCTGGCCCAAGAATGAATATGGTCTGATAGTCAGGTGGACCAGTCTACAAAACAAACTTACGGCTGACAAAAACTTGGCTAACTTTTCCAATCCATCCATCTGTTTATAACAGCATGGCTTGCTGTTGAGTTGAGAAGTATTATTTTTGGGCTAGAATATCTCCACAATCGGACCCACTTGATGGACAAGTTGGATATTGCAACCATCAGCCATACCAGCACATGTGGTAGCATGTAGATTGCACACCTTGTGCAAGTGTGCGGGCTTAGCAAAACCTACATTAATATATGGGAGATACAATACATGGGATTGTAGCAGTCAGATCTGTGGTCATGTTTGGATGATCCAAACCATTTATATGAGTGTTGTTTTGTGGGTCATTTGTGAAAGGCTTAGGATATTCTGATCCCACAGCAACTACCATCACCAATGTATCTTGTCAGTTCATCGATTTGGATCATTGAACATGTACAGATCCGATGGATGTTCAAACTTAATGTTAAGCACAATAAGTGCACATTTCATTCTAGCAACTGTTGTCACTGTATATAGTCCCAATTGAAAAGGGTTTATTTCCCAATTTGGACTCTATGCAACCAATTTCCATCAAGCTGTTGTGAGGGACTCAATGTCACTGTATATAGTCCCATTTGAAAAGGGTTTATTTCCCAATTTGGACTCTGTGCAACCAATTTCCATCAAGCTGTTGTGAGGGACTCAAGTGATCCCACAGTTTTTTCCTCCCACCCTCCCTCGAGCTTTTTTTTTTTTTTTTACACGTGCACCCCACACCCACCCATGCACACACACCCCCATACTCACGCCGTAGTGGGATTTCACCACCTATGGGTACTTGAACCCCAGACCTCGTATTTTGAGCTATTTGACTCAACATTGAACCATTATTTCTCTTATCACTTTGCGTTCTAATTTTCTTAAAATGATTAGCCTATTATTTCTAATATTTCTTTACTTTCTTTACACTGCTAGATTCTTTAACCTTTCTTCGTCGTCAATCTCTCTAGTCCATCCGTCTTTCACCCTATTGTTTGTAGTAGCTGGTAACTTCCCTGAAACGTACTTCTAAACGAGTTATTTTATTTTTATTTATTTATTATTTTTTGAAAAACAGGATTTTCACAAGATTGTCAGAAAGTAGCAAGATTCAGCATTAATAGCGCCTGCACCACTAGGAGAATCACCTTGAAAAACTAGGAATCAGAACATTCTCCAGTAGACAATCCAATGGGGCGCAGCTATCAAAATCCAACCAGCTTCCTTTGATCCTTGTTGATCATGTTCAGTTGACACTCTCCAAATGTTCAACACAAGAACAGCAAAAACGAACAAATATGAATAATATGCTACATGTCAGCACCTCATGGCCAACCAATCATTTACCATAAATAAGAAAACACAAGAAACAGAAAGGTTACAATAATATCTAGAATCCAACATGAAGAGAAAAATACAATAATGTTATTGGTTCCACAAACCCATCCTCAACTAATGGGTCCAGTAAATGGATTCCCACTAACCTAACTCCATAAAAAACCAACAAGCATCTTACATAATAAAAAGTCTTCAACAAACATATCCAAAGCTCCTACCAAACAAAAGACCATCCAATCAAATAAACCTTCAACCACTACTTATCAGCATCTTGCACTTGCATTCCCAATCTGGCAGGACATATATTGATCTACCTATATTCACCTGTGTTTTCTCCAACAGTTCATCGTGACTTTTCTCTAACAGTCATCCTTTTCTTGTTGTAAAACTTCTTCCTATAGTTTGTGTTGTGTAATCTCCAGCAGTCCATCCTTTCTCTGACAGTCCAGAAAAATCTTCTTCCCATGTTTCATTCTGGTTTCTATAACGGTCGATCCTGTGCTTTCCCTGACTGCAAATACACGGGTCCATACATCTTGTTCTCTGACAGTCCAGTCAAAGCACCATATCCATGTTAATACCTTCCTCATATATTTAAAATTTCTTTATTTCTCAGTCTTCCCACATTGTATATAAATTTCTTTATTTCTCATAGTCTTCCCACATTGTGTATTGTCAAGAAAAAAGTACCCTGATTTTATAATCATGCAAATTCCTTTGGAAACCACACAACCTTTAATAGGATCTATTGCAGATCATATTTAATAGGAAATCCAACCTATTTAATAGTATCTATCGTTGATCCTATTTAATGGAAACTCCCTAATCTAATATCCTATTTGATAACTGTTTAAAGAGAGAGAGAGAGAGGAACGGGAAATGGAGCAAATTAGTAGAAAGCTTGCAAAGGGACTTATGAGAAGTTGAGAGAGATGCTTGAATACTTGGAACAAAGTGAAGACCAGAAATCAGGTTTGAGGACAGCATCAAGGTGAAAGGAATGAGGGAACTCAGAAATACGGCCCTATCAATGAAGTACAACAAAAAATCTAATTTGGTTGGGTCATCAGACAAGACAGGAAAGGAAATAGGGCCAGGGGTACTAAAGTACAACAAAAAAATCTATCAATGAAGTACAACAAAAAATCTAATTTCGTTGGGTCATCGGACAAGGCAAGAATGCAAATGGGGCCAGGAGTTTTAAAGTAAAAGGTGAAGATTGTTTCTTGGAATGTGAGAGGGCTAGGGGACCCAGATAAGAGGTTGGTTGGTCAAGGACCTTATAAGGAGAAGGTCAACACTGTAGCACTACATGAATCAAAATTGAAGGTGGTGGATGGTTGGATAATCTCCAAAGCCTAGTGCATCATATCATATTAACTTTCATGGAATCAAATCAATAGTTAGAATTCCTTAATCAAGATCGTGAAACACATATATAGGCAATAACATCAATTAGAAAACTATAAATAGGTAAGGAGGTCGGAAACATACAATGGGCCATGACTAATCAACAATGCATACCGCTTTCCTTGTCCCAAGATGGATGACTCTAATCGTCGCCCCACACGTACCACAACATGGACACTCTTGGCTCACCATCTCACCAATTCTGTCTCAAATGTGTGTGTGCTTAGATATGGGTACCCTCATATGTTATTTGAGCTTGGATGGAGAGGGCTAAGAGTCCATAATTTATAAAGCTAAGTTCCCCTCCCATCATAGAACCAAGTTCTATTGGAATTTGGATGCAGGACCGATGCATGAACTAAGTAACATGTGAGATCAAATAGCCGAATTAAGATATTTAACCAAAAAAAAACACAAACATCGCTATAATCATCACAAATATCATGAAAATCAAAAGAAAACCATGCATAATCCTAGCCTAAGCTACCAACATCATAACTCAAGATCATTAAATAAGAAGAAACTAGGATCTAATGGATGTAGGGACATCCAATTAGCATAGGATATAGTCTATTTCAAAATAGGAAACCTAATACAACCTAGGGTGAAAATTAGGGTTTGGGTAATTTGGGAAAGTAGGACAATTGGGAATTTTAGGTTTAGGGTTAGGGTTTGGGTTGCGGATGGGTATGGGAAAGTTGGGTTTGGGGAGAAGACGAAGATTTGGGATGGGAGAATTAAGAATCTAAAGGAAATACCTGAATGGGGAAGAAAAGAGAAGACGGTGTGGGGATAGATGGAAACCTCGCACCTCCGTTAATGAAGATTAACCTCGCACCAATCTTCCTTCCAAATCGCATGGAAGTATCTACTCCTTTATTTATTTATTTATTTTTTTTTGTGTACACCGAACACATCATATATGACCCATAATTGAGATATGCAAAATCTATAAGTGTAGGGTTCAGATATATCAGAACGTATGGATGATAGGACGTGAATCTCATTTAAAACATTGAATGGATGAGTCCTCAAGGGTCTATATGTTCTCCTATGGGACTCTTGGGCCACCAATTCAATCACATGATTAATAAAATAATCTCCTAGCCATACGGTTTTTTTTAAGAGAAATTCTTAGGAGTCGAAGTGGACATGATCATAAACCCTAAAAAGTGAAAACATAATTGGTTTTAATGCCATCAACTATGATCCAGGATCTAAGTTTTGGCATTGGTGCAGTAGTCACCAAAGGGAGTCGACCAATGTCAAATCAACGGTTTTGTGGATCTATTTGTTCCTAACACCTCATATGTTGAGCAGTGATGTTGTCAAAACACTTCCAGCCACCTACCATAGAAAATTCGGATCAGCCCCAATGTGCAATCATTGTGTTTCAAATAAGGTGATTGGTAGAGGATGTTTTGGTATGCACCGCAATTTAGACCAACTTGTGAGCTAAAGGTTCACAATCCGCTAGCTTTGGAGGTGTACTATCAAGACAGCCCTATGTGGTGATACTCGCCAATAAGTGGACAATTAGTGTCACAATTTTGACCCAAAGGAGGAATTGTGATGACACATTGTAGCTCTCTAGAGGCATTAGTAGCGCACTCTAGTTTATCTATCAAATTCTCAAAGAAAATGTTAGTGCATCTCCTATTTGAGGTGGACGGCACACATGTGCATCTCCCCTTTCAAAAGTTCTACAAAATTGGGGCTCTTTTAACTTTAAAAGGCTAAACTAATTACGTAAGATAAAGATAAGGGCTAGCATGTGATAAAGAATGAGAGTCCAGTGGCACTTAGTTCCTATGACGGGATAGGGAAACATAACCTTGTAAACTGGGGACTCTTGGCCCTCCTCATCCAAGCTCATACAACGTGTGAGCTACTCATCTCTAAGCACGCACATTTGGGAGAGGATGGGTGGGAAGGTAAGCCAAGAGTGTCCATGTCGTGGGACGTTGGAGTGGCAATCAGAGCCATCCATCTTCAAGTTGGTGGGAGAAAGAAAGCACCTTGCATCTTTGATTAGTCATGGCCCAAGAAAAGTGTTGATTCTCAATGCCGATATGTAGTTTTACAATTGATGTTATTGCGTACATATGGGTTTCGCGATCCAAATTGATTCCACAAAATTGAACATATATGTCTACCAAATTCCACTCTTATCTACAAAAACATGCAATTAAGTTGTAGAAAACATGTTCTCATACTCCTCAACAAAATATGGTAGCAGAATGAAAGAAATCATCATCTTCTTGAGGTTTCACGAGCACTTCTTGTAGAGATGAATATTCCAAAAAAAAAAAAAAAAAGCTCAAAATGAGCTCTTACCCCATGTTACTTAATCAATTGATTGCCTACTAGAGATTTGGATGGAAAGAGTCTTGTTGATACATACCATTCCAAATATTTTGATGCGTCTATTTTGTCATAACTTTGACAACGAAAGGAACAAATTCCCTCCTACCTCCAAGAAATGCATATTTGTTGGATATGCCTACTCTCAAAAAGGCTACAAGTGCTTGAATCCCATGACTGGGAAAAGAAATGTGATTATGGATGTTTTCATCTTTGAAGAGATTCCCTATTATTTGAAGAAAAGTGACCACAAGTTGCATGACTCATCCTATTGCTCAATTTGTTTCCTTTCAAATGTTGTCTTCATCTCACAAATACTTTCTTGCATCTCTTTCCTCCAATCATATTCCCACAAGGGTAGACATTGCTCTTAAAAGTCCATTGTGGAGACTAATTGTAGAAGATGAAAGCAGCATTAAGACAAAAATAAATAAATAAAACTTGGGAGATGACCAAGTTACATGAAGGGAAGAATCTAGTGGGGTGCAAATGGTTGTTTGCTTTCAAAAAGCATCCTAATGTAAGTAGAGCTCATTATAAAGCAAGACTGATTGCAAAAGGATACCCTCAGACTTATGGAATCAGCCATCTGGAAACATTTAGTCCAGTCACTAAGCTCAGTTCTATCAGAGTCCCATTCCTCTTGCTAGAAATTTGAATTTGCCTGCATAACATAAGAACACATTTCTTCATAGTGATAAACCTTGAAGAGATCTATATGATTCCTCATCCTGACTTATACCCATAAGGGGGAGAAGTGCCTCGTTTGTCGCCTTCAAAAAGCTGTGAGTTCAAACAATCTCCGAGAGCCCTGTTTCACAAGTTCAGCACTTTGGTCCTCAAACCTAGGATTTTTTGCTATGGTGCGGATCAGCCATATCTGATTTTTAGCACCATCAGGGAGCAAGGAAATGGCTCCTAAACCAGGCTTCTATTGAAGACAATAAGTGCATTAACATCTATAGGGAAGAAAATACTTGTAAGGGTTGTTAGGATCACAGTTTTGAATATGGGTATCATATCGGCTGATTGGCCATATATAATCCATATCGGCCTAATAGGATAGGCAATATAGGGCCAAGTCAGAGTGGGCCATCCCTAATAAAGATGCGCAATATCAACCCAAATCAGCTGACATGGGGCGTAGCAGCACCGTACAGGTCCGATACGGCTGTAACGGACATATACGGGCCAATACGCCCATAAAGGACCTTTTGAATTGTTTTTCAATTTTTCAGTCATTTTTTCTCTTATTTTTTCATTTAAACCATATAGGAAGCTTAGAAAGTCATTTTAAACTAGATCTAGGCCTATTTTGGGTATCAAAACCAAAGATTTTAGTGGGATTCGACAAATTGACGAGTAATGGGCCCATTATGAGAAACATTGGAAAGAAGGGTAAACCTTCACTCTATTTTTTCAGGTTCTCATCTCGTTTTTTTTTTTTTTTTCTTTTGTATTTCAATATAATGTGCGTGCCCTAATTCACCAAATCATGGTTGATTTATGTTCAACTCGGCCCCGTAACAGACAATTAAAGTACGGTCACATGCACGCACGCACGCATGCACACACCCGTATTGAATTGTTTTCGGCTCGGACCAATACAAGCCGCAATACCAATATTCAGAGCCATAGTTCAGATGCATGGAATGCTGCACTTGATACAAAGATGCCCATGTCTAGGGTTGCATGCTACTGCCACTGAATACAGTGTTTCCACATGAAAAAATGCCTGCCAATGGACGGCCTCAGACCCAGATTTTAAACTGGTTGGGCTGGGCCTACTCAAAATATTGATTTTGCAGGGCCCCAGCCCAACAAAAAATTGAATATTGTTGTGAGCATGTGGTAGGCCGAAATGCAGTCGTTCATGGACAAAAGATTTCACAAAAATTGCAGTCTACTCCACATTTATGTCACAAGAATACTCCAGCAAATGCAAAATAATGGTACATGGCTCGGAGTTTGCGAGAAAGCATGTTCACATTTTAGGACCCAATTATTTCATGGAGATCTCGCGCATGTGTGTCATGTTGGCACATGTGCCACAGCTCACCTCTTCAATATAGATTCCTGTGGTACACTCTTCAAGAAGAGGACTTCTAGGAGGTGTCATTCAAACACAAAATCTCAACATCTGTGGACCCCCTATTCATGCATCCAAACACATAACATCCATTGAAGTCCATGCCTGGGATTTAAAGATCCATGGACAGACATCCCCTTCCCAACCCCTATCCACAAATTCAAACGAATACTTAAATACAAGGTTGCTAATGAGGCATTTTTCCTGATTAAGCTGACTCTACATCACAGTGCAGAGATTCAAAACTTAAAAAGTATTTTCTTAAACAAAGATGGAATTGCTCTGATCAATAATGGTTTGCACAAACTGTTGGTGAGTTGTGTGTGTGACTGGACACATATCCAATATGGCCTCTTTTGGGGTTTTTAACATTCCATAAATCCTCTTATGGCTAGGTTTTATATTGAATATATTGTCATTTGAAACTTAATCACCTATTTCCATGGTGGCAAGCCTCTTTACCTAGAGTGGTCATTGGAAAATCTGGGTGTTGGTGCCTTAGCCTCTGGTAGCTTATGAGGGTGTTCAACAAGGGAAAAATAATAAAGAAAAAAGAAGGAAAAAATAATCCTTATACAGTTCGCACAAATCTGGTGATAAATGGCCTACACGCCGAATGGCATCCCTCTCTGTCACCAGCAATTCAAAGACCCCTTTGACCCGTTATAAACTCAAATGTAAACACACACAACATCTCAAAAGGCAACCACCAGTAACCCATTCTCAACATTGAATTGCAGCTTAGAGATACATATGATTTATTTATATCGTCAAAATTACAACTAGGGATTTTCTTGACCATGAGTGTTTGTTTGTGCTAAAAGAAAAATACAAGGCAGTTTGACATTCTTTTCCCTGATAATTGCTAACACGCAGATAATGCCACGGAAGATGATACCAGCCTTACTAGTGTGCTACAAACATCTTATTTGTTGCTGCAACATCTGATTTGTTACTGCAGCATAAGTGATTGGGCAAAGCCTTGGATCTTTCCAGAGCTCATCCGCTAAATTGTATCTTTGACTGAAGGTAACTCCCTTGATGTAATTCAGTGGTTAATCCTATGCATAGACTGCCTAGGCGAGGAGGGGAGGTGTTTAACTTCATTTCTGATATTCTTGGAGGGAATTCCCAAGTCAAAGTGTTCCATACTTATCACAAATCCAGCAGTTGACCAGGCTTTAGCTAATCTGGGAATTAGCCTTTATGGGTGTCTTTAACAGTAGATTCAACTAGCAGTTTTCGTATCTAAATTTGTAATTTTGATTTTTTTTTTTTTTTTTAAATAATAAAGTAAACAAGTTCCATCCCTACTAATGAGAAAATAAAACAAAGAGTAGCAAACAGCCTTTAACCGCTTCATTTGAGATCAAATCTGATTTTGTGAGGTATGAGGTGTTGCCGCATCCATACTAGATCATCATCATATTGTTCAGATTCATGATGATTGCTATGGCATAAATTTGACACCAGCCACCAACCTGACGCAACCCCCCTCCTTTATCCAGGCTGGGGACCAACAATGAGCGAACAAAACTCCCACAGATGCAATGTAACAGACTATTATGTCAATTACCATCAAGTGATATCTAATAGTCTATTACATGGGTTTATTACAATCAATGAGTTGTGGCTTCCATATTGGATCCCTAGGAAGATTCCCTCCACTTGCACGAAGACAGTAGCCTATAACAATAATGCTTATGCCAGAGCTCCTACCACGAGGAGAATGAAAATGTTTGGAAGCAAGTCAAATGAAGTATGCAATGCGTGGAGGGGGCTGGCAAACACTGGCCATGTCACAATCCTCTGAATTACTAAAGCTATAGTTTGAGTGGAGAGTTACTTTTCCCCAAGTATATTGCACAAGTGATCTGGCCTCTATCATATCCTTCACATTGTTGCATATTCCAATAATTCCACACCAAGTAAATGCAAAAACTTGGAAGATGAAGAGGTGGAGGAGTTCACAAGGTTATTGGAGTGTCTTCATAATGTGTCTCCTTCGAATTTCCTAGATCGTCTATATTGGAGTGCCTCTTCCTGGGCTCGTTCTCTGTTAAGTCCTTCTATCAGAAGATTCAGCCTCCATCGTCATCAAGCAGAGACGAGTATTTCCATGGTTTTTGGTTTTACAGTACTCCTCCCAAGGTTGCATCCTTTGCATGGTTAGGTAGCCAAAAGCATATCCTCACAGTCAACAACCTTCAGAAGAGGGCTATGATTCTCCCAAACGTGTCTTTTGTCTGTGTTAGATGCCAAGTCAGTTGATCATTTATTCATTCATTGTAGTTTTGTTCGGCATTTATAGTCTCAACTGCTCAAGTCTTTCAGCTTAGACTGGGTAATGCCTTCCTCAGTTGAAATACTATTCAGGATGTGGCACAAGATTCACTTTCCTAAGACCTCTAGGATTTTGTGGCATTTATCTTTGCTAGCATTTCTTTGGATCATATGGGGGGAGAGGAATTCAAGATGTTTCCGCAACGAGGAATCCTTTTGGAAAGTGAGAAGGGATATTATGGAATGGGCATCTAATTGCTGCAATGTAGATGTTCCAGTTGCAGGCTCTATTCTTGGTTGTAACTAATCCATTCTGGTTCTTTAGCGTGGCTTGTATGTTTTCTAGCTTCTTTTGAATAAAATTTATACATTACCCTTCAAAAACTAAAACTTGGAGGATGGTTACCATATTTAACATATTCAGAGTTCATCATCATCATCATCATCTAAGTCTTATCCCAATTAATTGGGGTCAGCTACATGAATCTTGTTCTACCATTCCATTGTATCAAGGGCCATAACTTCGATTAGACCATAGGTCATCAAGTCTTTTGTTACTAACTCCACCCATATCCTTTTGGGCCTTCCCCTTGCCCTTTAAGAGCCTTCAACCTGTACCAACTCACTCCGTCTAACCAGCGCAGTTCTTCGTCCCCATCTAAGTCTACTTTCTCTCATCTTATTACCTATTGGTGCTACTCCTAAGTTCCCTCAAATGAACTAATTATATCCTTCCTCATCTTGCCACTCATCCATCTCAACGTTGCAATTAGCATGCATAATTTATGTAATTATCGTTCTTCTAGAATTCCTAAATATATTCTTGAAAACAGGGATGCCAACAATATTAGTATGTGAAACTTTAACTTCTAAAGGTAAAATAAAATAGGTAGGTTGCTTAGAAATATTAAATATTCATAGAACTCATTTGGCTTGTTTTGTGGAATATCTTATTGGAGAAGATTTCCTCATAGCTTGATATAAGGAAATCTTTTACTAGCTTAATGCAATGGGCTTCCTCTCATTAAAAAGGAGGCTAGCATGTGGCTAGAGTAGAGAATGGTTTGATGATTATAATGTGAAGAAAAGAGGAGAAGATTGAGAGAAAAGAATGAAAGTTTGGGAAAGATGTTGTGTTAGGCTTGCTTGCCTTAACACACAATATTTTATTATAATAGAGCATATAGTACACCGCAGGAGAAGAGGAAAGTGTGCAAATGCACCACTAACCACATACAATATACACTAACATTCTCTATACTCCCCCCTCAAGTTGGAGCATAGATGTTGATCATGCCCAACTTATCACGAACACGATGAAAAGCATCTCGACTCAAAGACTTTGTAAGAACATCAACAAGTTGATTCCCAAATCTAACAAAATGGGTGACGATTTCCTTAGAAGCTACTTTCTCCCGAATAAAGTGACAGTCGACCTCAATATGCTTGGTTCGCTCGTGGAAAACCGAGTTACGAGCAATACGGATGGCCGCTTGGTTGTCACAGTGAAGAGGAAAAGTATCCAAAGGAGGATAGCCAAGTTCTTCAAGAAGGTTGTGAAGCCACACAAGCTCACACGTCGCATGAGCTATAGCACGATATTCTGCTTCAGCCGAGGACCGAGCAACAACCGGTTGTTTTTTGCTCTTCCATGTTATAAGATTGCCACCTAGGAAGGTATAGAAGCCAGATGTAGAGCGGCGATCATAAGTACTACCTGCACAATCAGCATCGGAATAGCCAGAAAGATGAAGATGACCACGCAACTGAAAGCGGAGGCCAAGACCCAAGGCTGATTTTAGATACCGAAGTATGCGGTAAACAGCCATGAGATAGGAAGTACGGGGAGCTTGCGTGAATTGGCTAACAACGCTCACTGCAAACGAGTGATCTGGGCGAGTAATAGTCATGTAAATAAGTTGGCCTACAAGTCGTCGATACATCTCAAGATCAGTAAGGAGAGCACCATCATCTGGTCGAAGCTTCTGCAAAGTATCTTGTTGAGGGTCAAATATTGCATATTAGACCCCATTTATTACCTGATTTTACGAACACGATATTGTTTAATGCCATATTTTAATCGTGTTTGCGCTGCAAGATGAATTTAGGAGCCTGGATTGAAAAAGGGTACTAAAAGCATGGAATTAACACTCCGAAGTCACCAAGGCAATGGACAGACCCCAGAGGACCAAGATCGAGGAAGTTACATGCCAGAGATTCGAGAAAATCGAGAAACTAAAGTTCAAGTGGCCTGAAAGTCGTTCAGAATTCAAGATCACATGGTTCCCACCATCCGTTCGGTTCGAAACTTTATATATGGCCTGAGGACCATAAATTAACCGTACACGTCAAATTTCAGCCATTGAATCATCGTGGAAGTGGCCCAACAGACAGATCAGCCCATAAATTCTCGATTTGGGGCCCGCCTGATATTTGGATGTACTTCAAATTTTGTCTCAACCCCTTAAATGAGGTGACAAAGAGGATGGACAAAACGGATTCCACATGTATGTCACAGTGGACCCCACATGTGTAGCGTGTGTACATGTGGTACACGCGCCCGCGCCACACCGAACCAACTGGTCCGGTCAAACGTATTTGACCCGCCATCTCCCCGCACCAGTGTCCAGCGGACGGACGCTGGTCGGATGGGTTTTGATAGTGGGCCCCACTCATTACCCATATCAGTAATCTAGACCGTCCATTGCGTTCAGAGGAGGGTCAAGACCTTCGCCTAGGTGTTTGTTTTGTCTCTTGCAAACGTACACAGATTCCAGCCGTTCAAACGGAAGACGGACGGTGGCTTTACAAATTCTGTAGGCCGCATCAAAGGATGGTCAAAAATATCCTTTCCCAACCGAAATTTCGAGTAGAAGACAATGGACGGTGTGGATTTCCCAATAAACGGGGATCATGGGCCCCACCAACGTCACAGCGTAAGCTCTATTATGCAGGCCCTGTTTCTGCGTCCGAAACCGACCCATTCTGGGGTTGTTGTACGCCCATCGTGATGATCGAATGACCGACCCGGACCGTCCATCGTGTAGGCCTGTCCAAAATGCCCCAAGGGACGTTATTCTTTTGGACAGAATCAAAGGAAGAGGAGAGTTGGCAGGATCCGTTCTTGGCTACATAAGGAGAGCTGCGCATGCTTTTACAGCCGTCTCCAGCTGTCTATGCACGTCTATTTGTACGAAAATTCTCCACCGACAGTCCTCTCCTGCCTATAAAAGAACGAGAATAGAGAGAGGGGGGATGGAATCCAGCCGGAGGGAAGGACGTCTGCACAAGAGAGTTTTTTTGTTTATTTTTTATTTTATTTTTCCTATTTCTGTTTAAGAGATCCAGCCCAATCATGTTGGGCTAAACCTCTTAGCTAGGGCTAAGAGGTGAAGCTTGTAGCAGGATGGGGTTTTTCTATAGATTTGATTCATGTTTATTGAACTCTCTTTTATTTTAGTTTCATTAATAGGAATGTTTTCAGTTTTTAATGGTTTGTTGTGACTGAAATTACAATAGATCTGCGATGGCTTTGAGCATCTCCTTTCCTGTATTTTGATTGTGAAATTAGGAAGCCCTGTTGTCACCATTGCCCCTTAGACATGGTTGGATGATGGAATCCTTCCTAACATTCATACATCTTCTGATTGGTTGTGGATTGGTTTAATTCTGTTGTTTGCTTTGTCTCATGGGCATGGTTTTGTGATGGAATCGTATCTAATTCTTATACCTTTCACCTCTTTGAAAACTAGATCAAAGGAAGTTCAGATTGAGCTCTAGTGATGTATCTTCCAACTGGATAAAGATGGGACTCGAAGTCCAGTTGAGTTCATGAATCAAGCGTAGATCTCCCTGATCTCTACAAGTGGATCCTCTGAATCCCTAGTGTCGTATCTTTGAATTTACAAGTTTTAGATTAATATTTCACCATTATTCCCTCATATTTCACTTGACTTAGATTTCATCTTATCCTAGTTCTGGTTATTTTCAGATTACGTACAGGTTTCAGTCCCTGTGGATTCGACCTCGGTCTTACCGAGTTTATTACTACATCACAACCCTATACTTAGGGCGTGAACATATCCATGGGAGTAATAACAGGCTTGCACCCTAACATGCTGGTCTCCATAAGAAGATCGAGAGCATATATTTTCATTGTGACAAGACCAATCCGGATGATGAGCGACCAGCTTTAATTCCGAGGAAGTAGCGAGGAGGACCAAGATCCTTGATCTCAAATTTGGTCTTCAAAAATACTTTGACCTCCCTCATTCCAACAGAATCACTACCGGACAGAACAATATCATCCACATAGACAATGAGAACCATGATGTCCGTCGATCGACGACATATAAAGAGAGAATGATCGACATGACTATGAATAAAGCCGAACTCCAAGAGAGCCTGACTAAATTTTTTGAACCATGCACGTAGGGATTGTTTGAGTTCGTAAAGAGCTTTCTTCAACCGACAAACAAGTGCAGGGTTGTGAGAAGCAACAAAGCTAGGAGGTTAATGCATGTAGACTTCCTCTGTAAGATCCCCATGGAGAAATGCATTCTTAACATCAAGTTAAAACAAGGGCCATGATAAATTAACGGCCAAGGAGATCATAACGCGAATCGAATTAAGCTTAGCCAACGGAGAAAATGCCTCGAGGTAATCCACACCATGAGTCTGTGCGTAACCCTTAGCAACAAGACGGGCTTTATAGAGATCAACGGAGCCATCTGGAAGAAACTTGATCGTATAAACTCATCGACATCCAACAGGTTTATGCCCTAAAGGAAGTAGCACAAGGTCCCAAGTATGATTCTTCTCAAGAGCAGACATTTCTTCTATCATCGCCATCGTCCAGTCAGGAATCTGAAGAGCATGTGAGAGAGACCAAGGAATAGTTTGTGATGAAAGGGAAGCTACAAACGACTGAAAAGACGGTGAAAGATGATCATATGAAACAAAATTACTAATGGGGTGTTGAGTACAAGATCGTGACCCTTTGCACAAGGCAATAGGGAGATCTAAACTCTAAGTAGAAGAGTCACCTGAGCCAACATCCAAAGTGAGCGAAAGGGTGGATGGCTGAGTGTGTGAAGATTTATCTCGACGATGATACACCCGCAGAAGCTTAGGGTCACCCAAATCACTAACAAGATGTTAAACGGAGCGGAGAGGAGTTTGCCCATGATCACTAGTGGAAAGAGGAAGAGGAAGAGTCATACTCCCCCTGACTCGTAAGAGGATCACAGAGGGATCGGCCTAAAGTTGAGAAAAAAAAAAATCCTCAAAGAAGGTTACATCGGCAGAAACATATTTCTTATGAGTCAATGGGTCAAAACATTTATACCCTTTCTGACTCCGAGTATACCCTAGAAAGACACATTTAATTACCCTAGAGCTAAATTTATCATTACTTCCATCCAAAAATTGAACAAATCATGTGCAATCAAAAACTTTAGGTGGTAAAAAAAATGGATTATCATGAGGATATAATATAGTAAATGAAGATTTGTGAGACAGGATACGGGAGGGTATACGGTTAATAAGAAAAGTAGCAGTTAGAAGAGCATCACCCCAAAAATGCTTAGGTAGGTGCATACAAGCAGAAGGGTGCAAGCAACTTCAAGAAGATAACGATTCTTCCATTCCGCAATACCATTTTCTTGAGGTGTGCGAGTCCTAGACAAAATACCATATTCCTGCAAGAAAGACAGAAAGGCAGTAGACATATATCCCCCCCCCCCCCCCTAATTGTGAGACAGGATACAAGAGGGTATACAGTTAATAAGAAAAGTAGCAGTTAGAAGAGCATCACCCAAAAATGCTTAGGTAGGTGCATACAAGCAGAAGCGTGTGAGCAACTTCAAGAAGATAATGATTCTTCCATTCCGCAATACCATTTTCTTAAGGTGTGTGAGTCCTAGACAAAATACCATATTCCTGCAAGAAGGACAGAAAGGCAGTAGACATATATCCCCCGCCTCCCTAATTATCAGAATGGAGAGTTTTGATAGAACATTGAAATTGAGTGCACACTTCATGATAAAACACTTTAAACGCATTAAACACTTCACTTTTAGATTTCAAAAGATAAATCCAAGTCATGCGTGAATAATCATCAATAAAGGTAACAAAATATCTAGATTCAAAAGTGGAGGTAACCAGAACTGGTCGCCAGAACAAAATGTTGAGATTTCCTCCCAAAACAGCTAGGAGGAAACGTAGCACTATGTAGACAATTCACAAATATCATCGCATAACAGTTTAGTGACAGATAAGGAGGGAAACAAAATTCCTAATCTAGCTATTGATGGGTGGCGTAAGAGGCAGTGCCACCAAGTCATGGACTCTCGATCCAGAGAAAGGGCATTAGAAACGGCAATTGGTATATCATTGAGAAGATAAACGCCTCCTCGCTCATGCCCCCACCAATCACCCTCTTTATCTATAGGTCCTGAAACAAACAATAAGAAGGGAAGAAGGTAATGGAACAATTTAATGATTTAATAAGAGAGCTAACAAACAATAAGTTTAATGGAAAACGAGGTACATGCAAGACTGAGGACAAAAACAAGGACGAATAAAGGGGGATAGAACCAATCCCAGAGATGAGAGTTTGAGTTTCATCTGCGACTGTGACATACCGAGTGTGAAGAGAAGGAGAATAAGAGGAAAAGAATTGAGACTTACCAGTCATATGGGAGGAAGCTCCAGAGTCTATGACCCAGGAGGTAGGGGAGGATGACGCGAGAAGAGCAATACCTAACTAGACCGAAGCTGCGTAAGATGACTCAGGAATATCACGAACGTGAAGCCGCATAAAGGGTGGAAGACTATTTCAGGAGCAACTGTGGATGCAATAAAAGCAGCGGCATACATAGGACAATCATGGAGCTGTCAGCAATAATCAATGGTGTGATTAGTTCCATCGCAATGTGAACAAAGACGGGAACTATCACGTCCTCATCCATGTCCACCACGACCACGAAGACTACGACCGTCATGACTGCGATTGTCCTCGCCTACCACAACCACCAAAACCAAAAATGCGTCCTAAACTCAAGGATGGTACCCGAAGGCCAAGAGAGAATTGATTGCCAGTAAGATGTGTCGAACGCTCTAGTAGCACAAATGAATGAGAAGGAAGAGTAAAGACAGTAGCGCGCTAACACATGACATATACTGTCTTCAATGGGAGAAGAGGATCCTGCATAACAACTTGATCTCGAAAATGAAGATAATCGGAATTTAACCCAGCTAGGAATTGCATGATACGAATATCATCCCACTACTTATGGGCATGTTCATGATCCTCTTTACATTTGGAAGGAAGAGGCTGATACAGGTCCAACTCATCCCACATACCCCAAAGCGTCGAATAGTAATCTTTTATGATCTTGAGTTTTGTTGGAACCGACCAATTTCTTAAATAAGCTGAAATACCTGTGAAAAATTCTGAGATTCCGAAAACAAATCATGAAGCCTATCCCAAATGCCTTTAGCCAATGATAAAAACATCATAGAGTAGCTAATTAAGGAATCCATACTATTCAACAACCATGCAATAACTTGATAATTCTCCTTTGTCCAAGACTTGTAGGTAACATCTGTAGAGCTTGGGGGATCATCCAAATATACAACTTCTCACGAGCTCCTAAGAACACTTTCACAGATTGTGCCCATTGAAGATAGTTATCACCATTCAACTTAGTGGAGGAAATCTGCATGGGGTTGGATTCAAGAGACCCTATGCCAAGAAATGAGGGTCATTTGTCAGCCATAGGAGAGTCCAAGAGAGATATACCTATGCCAAGAGAGACTCTATGCCAAGAATGATTGATTCAAACAACTCTATCTCACTCGATCCTTAAAGGTAAATAAGAGATAAACCTCAAACAAATAGCAATCATCCAAAATAACAGGAAACTCAGTCAAAAACGGCCTAACCGCACGTCCATTTGAGGTTAAAACTCTCTCAAACATGGATCTTAGGTAAAAAAATCCTTAATGGGTAGCTTGGGAGGAAGATTTCGGTCCATCTTGAGCAAAGAAACCAAAGAAAAGCTTACCAATTTGAGGTAGATCGAAGAAAAATGGAATATGGGCCCGATTTTTGAATTTCTCTATTTCACACAAAATATCATGAAAGGAGGTCCAAAAAATTCTGAAAAAAATCATGACAAATCTTCTAAAATCAAGATCTATCAAACCCAACGCCGACGTCAGCAAGGTGACATGTCGCCTCTCAATCTGTTGGATGCGGAATGCCTAGATCTATGCTCTGATACCAAGTAGAAAATGGTTCGATGATTATAATGTGAAGAAAAGAGGAGAAGATTCAGAGAGGAGGAGAGTTTGGGAAAGATATTGTGTTAGGCTTGCCTGCCCTAACATATAATATTTTATTATAATAGAGCATATAGTACACCACAGGAGAAGAGGAAAGTGTGCAAATGCACCACTAACCACATACACCATACAGTAACATTCTCTATAGTTAGTTTGATGCAATGGAGAAACATTCCTTGTAGTCACATGCTAGCTTTCTCTCATTGTATTTAATAAACAGATGGGTTTCTTAACTTTAACCATGTATGTTAACAATGTTATGCACCGAGAATGAAAATGGCCCCAAACAAAGTTCCAATCTGCTTATTTCTAGGCACATCTGTAAGGGTATCTCCATTTTTAGAGAAAAGGGCCCTTCACGCAATCTTGCCATTTATTGGGTCGATGAGGCCATTTCTTTAGCAGTCAATTGGCTGTCAGATGTAAATCCTGGAAATGCCTAAAGAAAATGCCATTATTGGCCTGTGAAGTAGCAAGAAAGCCATAATTCGTCCTTTTCACACAAATACTCCTATAGACTTTAACAAATTATCCCTAATTGTGAATCTGAAACTTGTTTACAAACCCATTATCATTTGAAAGTCTTGGGTATACAGCTACTGACATACACCGCTGAAGAAAACCCTCTCTTTTATATGTTTTACGACTGCAGAATCCTAGTTAATTTCCCGATGGCCTTCTTTTTGCTTTCTTTTTTATTTTTAAGAAAACTGAATTTTATTAGAAAAGCATAGATGAGATAAATACACCGAGCATACATGACAAAAACCAAAACAAGAAAGTAGCAAAAGCTCAAGAGGAGAGGCCCTGGATGGAGGAGGTCCACTCCAAACATTCAACATCACCCTTCTAAAGACCTCCTCCAGCTCATTGTTTCGGTTCCGAAATACTATATTCCATTCCCTCCAAATAGCCCATAACCTGCTAACAGAGAGAGCCTCCACAGTATTCTCCCTATGTGACCATCACCTCACCCATGCCAAGCATAAAAGAATGCCTCAATTGAGTCAAGCATCACCCAACAACAATGGAGTAGACCAAAAAAGCACTCCCAGGCCGCTCTAGCTAAAGCACAATGCTAAAAACATGGTAAACCATCTCCCCATTCCACATGCACAATACACAAACATTTGGATAACCATGAGTCTTTTTTGGAGATTATCCAACATTAGGACCCCTCTCTTGCTCACCAACCAAGCAAATGCTATAACGTTTGAAAACCCCTATATGACGAAATGGATTTGGTAGGAGTTTTTTGCAATCAAGGCTCCATAAAACAAATCACTCCATGGAAAGAGTGAACCTGGAATCTACTGGATTTTTCCCATTTCCAAACCTAGGAGTCTCTATCTAAACATTAAGGCCGATGACTGCAAAGAAGCGAGAGTAGCCTAATCACATATTCCAATTCCTCCTCCATGAGATTCTTGTGGCTAGGGGAGACCACAGTGGTTGGCTACCCAAAATAGAGTAGCATCAGGATACAGAAATGTTCGGCCCTGGAACAAGCCTAGCCAACCTAGAAAATACAGCGCATGATGGTCTCTTCCCACACAAGGGTCCTCCCAGAATCGAATAAGTGAACTGTCACCCAGAGAGAAGCCAACAGCTTGCTTGAATATTCTTCTCGTCTTCACAATAGATTGGCATTCTTGTAACTTTCTGTTTTTTATTCTATTTATTCTCCTTAATTATAGAATAAACAATTTGTGTTTGCCCTTGCGCTATGTTATGTCCATGAACTCAGCTTGCTTGAATATGCTTGTTGTCTTTGCAATAGATTGGCATTCTTGTAACTTCCGTTTCTTATTCTATTTTATTCTTCTTAATTATAGAATAAACAATTTGTGTGTGCCCCTCCTCGATGTTATGTCCATGAACTCTATTTGCTTGCCCTTGGGGTGGTAAGTTAATAGTTGGGCTGTGGGTAAAACTGGGTGGCACCCTGTTGTCAATGTCAGCCTCTGCTGCCAGTTCCATGGACCAGGTAAAAGATGAAGGTTGATGTCAGGCGGGCAGCCAACCATAAAACTTCCGCCTATATATGATTCGAACCCCAAATTGCTGGGAGAAATGTTCGGATGATGATGATGACAATGATGTTTGGCATCAATATTCTTCATCAAGTGTTCATCTTCAGACCGAAAAGCATAAAGCCATGTTCATTCGAATATTAGGTTGCATTTGGATGTGTATATAAGCAAACAGATAGGATGGTTATCCATTCTGCTGTGAACTTGGGGTTGCAAGGGTTTCAGGAACAACACTACGCAGGATCCCATTTTCTCCACATTTTCCACCCTATACAAATATGTGAAACGTTTCAAATCACAAGTGGAAGATTCTGGATACCGAATTAGACCACCTGAAAACCATCCCACCCACCCAATTTTTCCAAAACATCCAGTGGAAGCCATATCTAAAATGATAGAAGTGCGGTCATTTGGATGCCTGTAAAATTTGCAAGTGGAAAATGAATTGCGGATAATTGAATTACAGATGTAAACTGTCTACAGCCTGTCTTCTTTGGCCTTAAGCTGTAATATGTTTACAGGTAAATAGTTGTCTGTCTTTGGATAACCTGTAAATGCTGAAGAAGAGAGCTACAATGCTCCCTTTATAGCCAATTTCAAAAAATCTAGCTGTTAGGCTGAATTTCATTTACAGGTTAAATGGAATCACTCCCTTCCACCAGGTTTTCATTAGCTGCAAATGCTTTACAGCCTGGAAATCATTTACAGGCATGTTTCAGCATCCAAACACTCCCTGCAATCCATTTACTTGTATTTCATTTCCCACTAGCTCATTTTACAGGCATCCAAACAACCCATAGCCCTTTCAGTATTAATTTACCAACATGGATATGTCAATCACACCCATTTGAAAGTTCCAGTTTGGCAACTACTACCGGAATTGCATCTTTTATATTGAATTCCGAACATGAAAAACAACCAAACAGAAGACTAAACACCATTCAATTACAATTATATAAATAGAACCAAGCATACTTAATAAGCCTTCAAGCTACCACATGGACAGAGACAGCACATTCATATGGAAAAAAGAAAAAAGCGAAAAAGAAGGACGGGCAGGGCATCTACCTCATGCCTCGGATGCATTCCCTAGCGGAAACGAGAAAAGCTCACGAACAGGCGAGAACTCCACCAAACCCACATCCATCGCATACCCGCTGACGGGCAGCTTCAGGTCGCGGAGAATGCAGAACGCCTCTGCCATCCGGTTCCGCGGGACCTCCTGCGCGACCAAGCAGTGCGGGACCCACGTGTCAGGCCGGTAGTCCTCCCCGATCTCCACGCCCTCCCTCCGAAGCACGTCGCAGAGCTGGGAGTGGAGCTGGAGGAGGGCGACGGACGGAGTCGGAGAGAGGAAGAGGACGTTGTCGTCGGACGGGAAGGCGCCGACTGAGGAGAGGGTTAGGGGCAGTGGCTCCTGCTTGGAAGCGAAGTTCTTGATGAGGGATTGGAGTTTGGGAGGATCTAGGAGGGGGCTCGATAGGAGAGTGATGTGCGGTCTGGATTCCATCTCGATGAGCTGCGTGCTGATCTGGCGACGGGCCAGGACGTTCCATGCTTTCAAGACCTGGTTTTCAAGGGCGGGATCGAAGTAGAGCTCGACCGCGTAGCCTTGCGACATTGTAGAGAAAGGAAGAAGATGAGAGTACCGAGACTTCGGTGGTCCCGACGAGTACCTGTTTTTCCACCCTTCTCCTGTACACTTGTGTGTGAGAGGGAAAGAGGCTTGAGGCGGCCTGATTCCAGAACGAGAATGAGTTGCTGAGAGTCGGAGAAAAACAGACGAGAAATGCGGAGGAGAACTGCCTGTGCACCCTGGCCACCGGAAGTTCCTGTGATCGGAAGGTATGTGGGGCCCACAGAGATGCCTGTTATAAATCCACTCAGTCCATCAGTTTTTGAATTCCCCAATAGGACACGAGTCCAGACGACAGATAGATACAAAATTCTGGTGGACCACACCACACGAAACAGTGATAATAGAATCTTCTACCGTTGGAACCTTCCTGGTGCCTACCATGATTTTTATATTCCATCCAAACCGTTCGTAGGGTTATTACCGTTCAGATAACCTGTAGGCACAAATATTATCCTGATATAAAAATTCTGATGGTGGGTATTCAATCTCTTTGTTTCGTACGGTGTGGCCCACCCGAGAATTTTATCTACCTGATCTTTGGATATCTGTTATATTTTGATATTGAGAAAATGACGGACGGAGTGATTTATAACAGGGGCCCTACATAGTTTCTGATGGCGGCGGCACAGGCAATCGGGATCCATAATACACGGAGGCTTGCCACACCATACGCGTCTGCGAGCCCTGCTAACACACACGCACGCATACATGCTAATTTGGCAAATGTATGGATAATCAGAACTATGCATTAGGTAGGCTAAGCTATTTCAATCTTCGGTCCTAAAATACGGCCATTTCACTAGTGGAGTGGGGCACGAGATGCAAAATAGATGGACGACTCGGAAAAATGTTTTTTAACTGTCAGTTCATGTTGTATACTGTAGCACCACAGAAACAGACAGGGTTGTGAGGCAAAAGAATATCTAATTACGGTCCCACCAGATGTAAAGCTAAGATATTGTACGTTTGTGCCATGTCAGCAGATCTGTCTGCGTGGATAAGGTCACGGTTCCACAACCGAACGGAGAATGCTAAGTTGAGTAAATCCGCCGACATGTCAAGTGCGGCAGAGCATTAGGTGTGCAACTTGGATGGGGCCCAACCTAACCCAACTGCCGATCCTGATATTTTGTTTGGGTTACTTTGGGGTAAGGTAGGGTCGAGCTCGGCTGGAAAATGTTAGGCTGACCCAAGCTTAGGTTGACCGTTGACACTAACGGCTGAGCCTGGCGTTGGCCTCCTGTCGATTTTGAACTGCTTGTGCCAAGACAGGAAGTGGATTGGCTGGTGTGGCACACACCAGCAATATAGCTGTTGTAGGCACGTGTTGCGCGAAGACGAGCACTGTCTTTCCTCCATCTTCCAGTTGTACAAGCGGTTCAAAGGAGATCAAAGTTACATGCCCTGCAGTGATGTATTTATTATATCTACACTGTTTATCTATTTTTACATATCATTTTAGAGTATTATACAAAAAATGAATCATATCCAAAGATTAATTGGACCACACCACAAATAGCAGCGAAGATAGTGATTTTCACCGTTAAACAATTCGCAGGGTCACCATAATGTTTATTTTCCATCCAATTTGTTTATAAGGTTACAAAGACTTGTATGAGGAGGGGAAAAAAAATCATATTGATCCAAAACTCCTATAACCCCAAAAAAGGTTTTAATAGTAGACGTGTAATCCCTCTACTTTTTGAAGTCCACTTGATAGTTCTATATGTCTTATTTTTCTCCTCTCAAGCATTAAGACAAGCTCACCAAATTGATAGACAATTGGATATAAGACATACCTCGTGATGGGACCTATGAAACTTGCTGACACCAATAGAGCTGGTTTGAGGTACAATAGCCCATCCGCTTCCGCATGACAGGCCCGAAGGCCGAGAATCTGATTGGGTATTGACCCCTCCATTACCCAGCTCTCTACTAGTCAAAGTTCCATGGCCCCATGTGGGCTCCACCATGATGTATGAGTTTTATCCTCATTGTCCATCCAATTTCTTGGATCATTTTAGGCTATGAACCTAAAAATGAGTTGGATCAAAAGGAAGAGTAGGGCACACCAAAAGAAATAGTGGGATTAAACTCCCACAGTTGAAAACCTATCACTGGTCACAAAACTTCTGTGCTTTCCCTTCAGCCAGGCTTACGTGACTTTATAAATAAATTGGATGGAAAAAAAACATCGCAATGAACCTTAGGAAAGTTTCAACAGTAGCCATCATTACACCCACTGCTTTACATGGTGTGGTCCACATGAGCTTAGGATCTGCCTCATTTTTGGTCTAAAGCCATTTAATGAGATAGAAAAATGAATGGAATGTGTGGATAAAACACACATCATGGTGGGGCTGACAGAGTATTGGAAGGGTCACTGGTGAATCGAGTCCAGTGACTTCAAAATTTTGACTTTCCAGTTTTGAATACGGCCTTTTGACAGCCTTACCAGGAGGATCAATGTCTCAACGTCTGCGTCTTTTTTTTGTTCTTTTATTGACCGGTACTCATCTATACTATGCTAATAGAACTATATACGAAAATGAAATAACCTACAGTTCTGTGTAAGCAGATAAGTGTACCTAAATTAGAGGTTAGGATTTTTTGAACAATCTAATTCATTGGACTAGATAATTTAGTCAATACTATGTGAACTATGTATGCCCATGAATAATTTCTAAGTGTGCTTGATTGGAAAGACATTACCCATGCATTAATAATGTTTCAATTTGTCGATAAAGAATTACCCATCTTGGTTTGTCGATAAGGAATCTTGGTCTTCGGCACCTTACATACTTGAGAGAATCTTCAATAAGAGTTAGGGTTTTATCTCTTATAGTGGTAGACTGAGTAAAAGATACCTCATTTCAACACTGAGGTTCTGGCATCGATTCCCTAGTGGGGTGGCTAACAGTGAACTATGATCTGACAGTGGATGTACTAACAAGCTAACACAAAAAAAGAAGGGGGGTGGGGGGGTATATATATATATATATATATATATATATATATATATATATATATATAGGAAAGATAATCAAAGAAGCTTACCCATTACACTTCTTCCCACTAGAGTCTTCACACAACAGGTTTCTATATCTGACTTAATAATCGTGAAGAGGGATCATTGTTCAAGCATCTTACCCCAAACCTATTTGCAATGATCACAACTGTAGTGAAGGTCATTGAATCGCTCAATTTGAATAATCCAACGATCATATCTAAACCAGTGATCATGTGCGGCCCACCTAATATAGTCTTACATATCAAGCATTGCAAGTATCAAATAACTCCTTAGCATCTAATAACTATGGTATGAGAAAGCTTCTTCTATGTTTGTGGCAACACAAAATCAACCTTATATTCCCTTTTAATGATTGGAATTTTACTATTTGGGTCGTCACACAAAACTTTATGTAACGGATGAATGTTACAGGTTTCTATATCTGACTTAATAATCATGAAGAGGGATCATTGTTCAAGCATCTCACCCCAAACCTATTTGCAATGATCACAACTGTAGTGAAGGTCATTGAATCGCTCAATTTGAATAATCCAACGATCATATCTAAACCAGTGATCATGTGCGGCCCACCTAATATAGTCTTACATATCAAGCATTGCAAGTATCAAATAACTCCTTAGCCTCTAATAACTATGGTATGAGAAAGCTTCTTCTATGTTTGTGGCAACACAAAATCAACCTTATGTTCCCTTTTAATGATTGGAATTTTACTATTTAGGTTGTCACACAAAACTTTATGTAACGGATGAATGTTATTATTAAATAAATTGAAAAGTATAAGAATGATAAACTCTAAAAGTCAAAAGTGAATATCATCATTAAAGCATTATAATGAAAAATATCTTACTCATGGTAGTTAAAAGAATACGAACAACTCCAATCAATATATCATCTCAGAATGTGAGGACAAACGAACTCAATGGACAATTTATGCAGTTACAGCATGAACTACAATGAGAAAAAACTTTAATAATCTAGCAGTTGTGGTGGATGATACATATGCACTTTGAGATTACTTGGAAAGTGCAGTAGTATAATATAAGAAATTTAAATCAAATTGTCCAAATTAAGGGTCCGATTTAGATATTTCATGAACCAAAATCATACTTATTTGACTATTGACATTTATTAGACATTTGTAAAGAAATAAAATATTAATGGTCTTATTTCAACAAACAAGTGTCCATGAACCAGACATCAAGAATGATGAACCAATCTATTTTAGAACAATAAATTAGTGACAGTGAGTTACACAATTTAGTTGGCTTAATTTAATTTAATGCATGCCATGTGTACTATTTTTTAATGTTGGAATATCAAGCATCCATACAATTGGAGAATCAAATAATTGCTTTTATGCAGTTACGAGGTAGAGAGGAGAGAAGAGAAAGAGAGAAAGATAGGGAAGGGGTGAGAAAGAAGAAGAACGAGGGAGGGACTAAGGGAGGATTGTTGTTGATGTCTTAAATATGTCAGTAACAAGGTCTATCTATGTCATCGAGCAGATATCAATGCCATCGACAAATGCTCGATCCCATCGAGAAAATTCAAAAAATCTATGTTGGTTACTGGAATGTTTTAGTGTTGCTTCTAGATGGGATGTCGATGCCATTGAAGGTCCCATCGAAGATGTGCGCAGAATTGTGTAAGTGGGTAAGTTGTTTCATATTCCGGTTGTAACACTATATATAACAAGCGTTATCGAGATTTGGGAGTGAGAAAGGCATATTAGGGCTTTCTAAATAGTTCTTGAGGGTTCAAGGGCATAACTAGGGATCGTGGAAAGAGATTCGAGGCTTATTCAAATTGGTAAGCTACTATCTCTTATAACTTTCGCTTTCATAGTGCATTACTTGTCGCTTTGTGCCATGGTTTTTTACTGCAATTTTCCATGTAAAATTCGTATTGTTCTTATTTGGACTTTGTTGTGTGATTACGCGTACTTTGCTTGATTCGTCTTCGAGTTTTTCTGCAATTTCCAACAAGTGGTATTAGAACTAATGTTAGGAAGCAGATCAAATCTGAAAGCAACGTATCAAATGGCATCTAACCCGAAGTTTGATGTAGAAAAATATTTCAATAAAAACTATTTTGAATTATGGGAAGTTAAAATGAACGGTATCCCGGTTCTGCAAGGTTCAGACGAAGCTCTCCTTGAAAAGCGACTAGAATCTATGATAGAATAAGAGTGGAACAAGATAGATAAGAAAGCTAGAACCTATATCCAATTGTGCTTAATGGATAAGGTCCTCTATAATGTTATGAGAGAGAAAACTATAACAAGTACATGGGCGAAATTAGAGAATATTTATGCAAAGAAATCTCTTGAGAATCGCTTGTACTTGAAGACATAGTTATTCAATATGAAAATAGCGGAGGGGGCTAACATTGAGGCCCATATTAGTAACTTCAATAAGTTAATTTGCAAATTGTTAGATGTAGAAGAGATGATGAAAGATGAGAATCAGGCATGTATGCTATTGAATTCTCTCCCTGCTTCGTATGAGTTGTTGATGTAGATTTCTGGTCATCCTCCTTAGACTGCTTGGGACATGCAAGATGAGACAAAGACGGAGACCCTGGCTACTGCAGGGGACACTTCGATGCCAAAGTCAGGTAGGTAAGCTAAGTCTAGTAGAACGTAAGGTTTTTAAGGTGTAGGATTATACGTACCTTTCTTTGCAAGAGGGGCATATATATAGGTCCCTTAGAGGCGGTGTTGGGTATGACAATGAATCCGCCATCCGATACCGTCTCATACTAGGATTCTAATTTTGAGGGTGTGCGGTTATTCCTCTTAGATTCGTAGAGAAAATCCAGAGGATCTTCTAGTAGACTCTCAGGCGGTGGACGATCAACTAAGCTAGGATGTAAGACAGCTTGACCTTGAACTTAGACATGGCGAAGTTGAGATCGAGCTCGAGATTGGACAGATCGAGGTCGAGGTCAGGCCCTGTTTAAGCTAAGGCTATAGTTGAGGCTGGTTAAATTCAGGTCGACTTTGAGGTTGAGTGAGTCACGGTTTAACAAGCCTTTTGATGGAATTCGTGCTCCCATCCTGAGTTAGCCTGGTCAATTCATTTTCACCCATAACAGCAGCCCCCCTTGCTTCCAAGCGTTCTTCGGGTTCTCAGGAAGCAAGTTATCATGGACTGACTTATGCCTAGCGTCGACTAGGTCAGGAAATTTAGAGGTCAGACCATTTTTTCGTTATGACAAATGATGGGAGGGTGGTGAGCATGGGGACTGAAGCAAATTCCTTAATGATGAGGTGACGTGAGTGATAGTTTCGTTTGGTTCTCTTACGTGTGGTTGGGTGACAACTGTTCGTGGATCAATGCTCGAGCTTGTTCATGAATTAGGGACTTGCCACATGGTTCGCGAGGGGCGCTTGCGTGTGACGCTGCAACTTCTCATGCAAGACCATTGATTGATGGTCATGAATGTGCTGGGTTAGGCATGAGTACAAACAGGGAAACGAATACCCAACCCTTTATTTTACTTTGTTGTTTCGCTCTCCACCGGATAAGGCGATTTTCGATAAGTCGAAAATCCCTGTATTTTCCCTTTTTTCAGCTATATTCCCTTCTCCGGCTCGTATTTTCCCTTTTCCGGCTTGTATTGCATTTTTTTTCTGTTTTAGTTTGTTTGGGATGTCGTGCATGTATGGCTAGTGGTCAGTGTCGGGAGCTTTCCACAATGACTCCTACCATTCCTTAGAGGATATCTTAATGAACAGGCCCATTCCTTCCTCCCTGGAGCTGGGAGGCGAAGAGATGGAGTTTTAATAGATCAGTGAGGAGAGAGTATTACTAGGACCAAAAGGCTCAACGAGTGAGTCCCGGGAGGTCGGTGCCTTCGGGTCTATCATGGAGAGTGCCGACCTAGCCCGGGTAAGGAGGGATTATCAGATCCCCGAGTCGATGGTACTTCGGGTACCTGAAGTAGGGAAGGTGTCAGGCCAGCCTCGCAAGGGCGAGCTGACTATTTATGTTGTATCTTTACAATGCGGTCTCCGTTTACCCTTACATCTTATAGTTCAGAGGGTCATTGCCGCTCTAAGGCTAGCCGTAGGTCAACTAATCTCGAATGCCTGGAGGTCACTGATTGGTATTTGTGTTCTCTGGCAACAGCTCGGTCACCCTGAGTTGTTTGTAGATGAGTTCTTGTACTTGTACAAGGTGAAAGTTAATTTTGCGAACCTGGGATGGTATTACTTCTCTGCTTGGGCTAATCAAGGCCAGGCTCTCATCACCGACAACCTTTCTTCCAATAAAGGGTGGAAAGATAAGTGGTTCTTCGTGTCGGGGGAGTAGGTAGACCCGGCGATCGATGTCCTCGCCGAATTTATGACTCTAGTTCGAGAATTATTGAATCGAACTAGGTTGGCCATAATTTGTGCCCATGCTACTCTTCCATTTTTTTTTTTTGTGTAGCAAGATTTCCTCGTGTTCAACCTAAGCTCTCCCCATTGTAGCTTCAGTGTGTTGCTTGGGCCAGGTTATTAAAGCTCGGCCAGAGGAGTTGGAAGAAGATGATCACTCCTCAGTCTCTCTTCCAAGATGGTATCTCCAAAGTCGCTCCCAGGCCATCAAGTATGATATACTTGGTCAGATTTTCCTTTTATTTCTCGAGTTTTTCTTCCTCCTTAAAAAAAAAAACTTTTGCTTGATTCTTGTAGACATGTCTAGTAGCCCCCACCCTTTGAAGAAGATGAAGTTGCTTTCCTCAATCGAGGTGGAGCAGCTCAGGAGAGTAGTGAAAGAGGGGGCTCCTCATCGAGGTAGGGCGCCTGGTGGGGTCGCGGTTAATCCTCCACTTGGGATCCCGACCCTTGTTGAGCATCTCAGGGTTACCACAAGCGAGGCGACCTTTGCTACTGTTGTTATTGTTGTTACCCCCGAGCCAGAGCATGTTCGTGAAGGGGGGCCTTCTGCCCATGGGGTCGAGAGGTTGGCTCTCGCGCATGAAGCTGAGGGGGTAGCTTCTGCTGCTTATGAGGCCGAGGGCAGTGGGTCGACCTCCGAATTGGGCCCTTTGGTGAAGTTTGCTGAATGGGCATCTCGCCATATGGATGAGGGCAACATTACCACATTATCGACCCTTCATCCGATGGATGTGTTATGGGAGGTGTCTGTCTCCCTTCTGAAGGTGGGTTTCTGAATTGTTCCTCGACTTTTTCTCTCTTTTTAAAATAGTTTCTTGATTTTATATTTGTTTTTAGTCAGCCCCTACTCTCTTGACTACTCGTCTGACCTTTCGGGATGTTGGCTAAGATTACGAGAAGCTAGAGGCCAACCTTCGGGCAAAGACCTCTGAGCTCGAGGTCATTGCGAATGATAGGGTGTAACACTCCGAACTTTTCAATACTCTAGTATTGAAATTTCTCGAGTATTACCATGAAATTTAACTTAGCATGTACATGTGTACGATACCAATCTAGCTATCGTAACCTTACATCTATTCTCCAATATGAATCTGACCGTTTTGGAAGTAATCTACATCCGTAAATTAAGTCATTCGACCATTGATTTTCAAGAGCAGACCATCAAATAACTAAGTATTCTCACTTGCCATTATATCCAATCGTTTAGTCAACTATTCGCCATTAGATAAAGATATCTTATCGTCCACTTTGAGTTTAGATTACCCAATCATAGCAAACTACCTACTTGATCTCTACATTCACTCATACATATATCGAATTGAGATTCTGATCCATTCATTTGGCTCGCCACCTATGAGTATGCTTAACCGACCATGAAAACAGCAATACGAGGAACTTACATATGCAAACAAGTCACTCAAATCTAACGGTACACATGTTCTACCCCTAATCACTTTGAAAACTTATTTTGTGTTCTTCCATTTACGAAACTGGCCGTACGCCCACCTACATACATGGTTATAGTACTAATCATTAAGTTTTTCTATTTTTAACATGTCATTTGACTGTCCATCAGAGTTGGATCCGCCAAACGGACCATCCAAGCAATAGAACGAACTGCCTAGTACGAATATTGTAAGGAACACACCAACACTACCAATTAACTACTCCTTTAAATGCATAAAAATGACATCTTAAGCCTTTAAACAATGTGGACTATTGGGAACACATCCTAGTCATCCTTGGGAGATCAGGGCCCAAACTGGACCAATAGAAAGAGGATGAAAAATATGGGATAACTACCAAATTTCAGGACATTTGGACGATACACTCCAATGTAACAGACATCGAAAGTCCATTGAAAAACATATGGCAAATCCGTAAATAACAAGTGCCAAGGGCATGACAACATACGATAAAATTATTTTGCTTTAGCAGGTTGTGTGGCCCGCCTAGAGATCGGATCTACTTCAAACTTGGGGCCATATGCCCACATAACGAGCTAAAGTTGGTGAAGGGGGCAGATTTCTCAGAAGGTCATGACAAGTGGACCCCACCTATTTTGAACAAACCATCTAAAGTAGCATCCTTCTGCATGCTGTAACAGCGGGTGGCAAAACTGGGTGCAACGATGGGTTTTACCCCATCTCCCTGCCCCATGTGTGGGCCACTAGATTAACAAATCCACCCCAAGCTTGAGCTCATGCCCTAACTAGACGAGACAAAACTAGTGGCCGGGATGGATCACACCACGACAGTGAAACAAGTGGGTCCCACCGATTCTTAAAACACACAGAGATAGACGTTGTTACAACATTTGAAGGAAAGTCGCACATGAAAGGTCCCTCCGTCCAGGAATTTTAACCACAATAGATCCACCACATTTAGGCCGTTCATTCTCCATCAAAGAGAGTTCCGACTTCAACTTGGAATCCCTAGGGAAGTTAGGAAAATCGGTCGACACGGATTAGCCAAGTTTTGTGGAACTTGAACTACACCGACATACAGAAAAAGTGCTTCCCAAAGATTCAACAAACCCACCATAGAGAAACGACCTAGGCCTTCGATCCTATTGCCTAACAAGCACCAATAGGCCAATCTAGAGCATCTAGAAGAAGAGGATCGAAGAATGAAGGGAATGAACAAATCTTGTCATTGAAACACCGACTATTTTCTCCATTTAAACCATAAAAACATAAAGACGACCCAACCACCAATCCCAGATCTCCTTTGACACATAAGTAGGATAAAAATTAGGACTTGATCTAGATCGACGTCTAATACTAAGCGGTGGAGCTCTCATGCGAAATCAAATCAGCGCAAGGCGCTGTTTGCATTAGGTAAGGACTCTCCCTCTCACTAGACGACGTCCAAAGGCCTATAAAGGCCCGACATGCAAAGGAAGAAAAACCATACAACCATCGCCTTCTAACACCGAGAGAGAGAGAGAGAGAGAGAGAGAGAGAGAGAGAGAGAGAGAGAGAGAAGAAAGAGTGAAGCCGGAATTGTCCAACAACTAGTCAAGTTACCCAGGGTAAAGCTTGACCATAATGTGTGTCTCTGGACATTTAACCTTGATAATCAGTCATCAGACAACCAAAGGTAAGGGTTTTTCCTTTAAATTTTGCGATAATATGATTTGATTATCTTATTCTTACATGCTTTGAGTTTTATTATTGTGAATTATCACCTTATGAATGACTGTTGCATAATTTAAATTATCACATTATTACCTTATCGTGCAAGTATAATGTTGGAAATCCCACTTCTGGCAATTGGTATAATATCGTGGATGTAATGCATTTCGGGTAGCGGCCCTCTTGGTCGAAACGTAATCTCGTGGGTTGGGTAGTGGTGCACAATCGATGTAAGTAAACCATTATGCATGTTAAATTACTTCTCGGGATTGGATGTTGTAAATAGTTGCTCAATGAACAAATTGTGTCATGTAAATCTTCCAATCACGTTGTTGTTTTGCCTTGAGATGTTCGCATAAATCCACGTTAACGTTGGACACACCGACGAATCTCCGTAGTATGGAATGCGGGACGAGCTAGGTATTCTTGAATTATTTTTCACATTGTGATGAATCGCTGAGTGTGATGGACCACACATACTTTGCTGGGCATGCATTTCATGTACAATGTTTGTGCATACCAATACCACTTATATTTGTGGAGTATGAGATGTATCAGGACCCTCCTGTTGTTCTTATAAATCACTTGAATCATTGTAAACTATAGAGGATAACCACCACTATGAGTAGGACATTGACTCTCTCCAACTATACAGATATTGCATGTGAATTACAGGTTGATGATATGAATGATAATCATTCTATGGAAGATTCTTTTGAATAAAGAAGAAGGATAACTTGATGAATTATTTTATTTATTTTCTGCTGCAAACTTTGATAATGTAATAAGCTCCCATTAAGAGGGCATTAAAGAGTTATTTGTGTGCTTTTTACTCTAATTGAATAATAAATATAGTTGATTTTATTCTTGTGAACAATTACCTTCCTGAATGTAACTAGATGCGATTTATCCAAAAAAATAAAACAAAGTGCTATTTTGAAGCATCCAATTTTTGCATTATTAATATCCAGAATTCTCGGGCAGCAAAAATTAGGGATGTTACATAGGGATGTAGCCATGGCCTAGTTGAAAGTTCTACAAGGGGCTCTATGGGTACTGGGGGAAGACCAGAGGGTCTTGAGGGCCCAGCTGGACGAGGCCCTCCATGAGAGCACTCCGAGGCAGTTTGTGTTGGAGGACAGGGGACTGCGCTTCTCCTCCCTGGAGACTGAGAAGTTGAGGTTAGAGACCACTCTCGCGGAGGTAGCTTCTAGGTCAACAGAGGCCTTAGCTCGGCTGGCTAAAGTCGAAGCCTCTATCCCTAAGATATAGTCAACAGTGGTAGAAGCCTTTAGGGCCTTCGAGGAGTGGGTTGAGGAGCTTGAAGAGTACTTCGACATGGGATACGCTCTATACGAGGAGCTCATTCGTAGGTTGCGTGACTCGAGTAGTGTCATTAATTAGTGATTCAACCTCTTTTTTTAAGGGTCAGATGACTAGTTAGGATTGTTCCTCTCTTGCACTAAGAGAAGTCCTTAGTAAGCCGTGTAGGGGAATTGGGTAGTAGTCTAACCTCTTCTTTAAGGGTTGGACGGTTGGTGGGAGGATAATTTCTCCTTGTTTTTTAAGAAAAGTCCTCAACGTGCTATGTAGACCAAACCACTATAAATAATGAGTAGAATGCAAAAAAATTCAACTGAAAATTTTATTGAAAAATCTGAATAGTAGACATGTAGACTGAACCCGTAGGTCGACTATTTGTAGATTTCGAGCTATAGACATTTATTTCAATGTGAGGTCTGATCGGGCCTCACGGGTAGTAGATCTTCAAGTGTTCGACATTCCATGGATGTGGCAAAGATCGTCCTCCCATATCTTCAAGCTAATAGGTCCAAGGTTGAGTTGTCTTCGTCACTTTATAGGGTCCTTCCCAGTTCAGCCTAGGGTCCCTGAGTCGAGCCCCTTGGTGTTTTGGAAGGCTCTGCCGAGAACCAGGTCTCTTACTTGGAACCTTCTTATTCGTACTCGGGAGTTTTAGAACCGGACGACTTCCTGTTGCCGAGTCGCAACCTTGAGTTGGGCTTGCTCCCTCCTTTCTTCGAGTAGGTCGAGGTTCAGAGCCATCTATTCGGCATTATGAATTTTATCGTAGGATTGGATACGCGCGATGGGGAGCCTAATATCGACAGATAATGGCCTCAGCTCCGAAATCTAGGGAAAAAGGAGTTTCTCCTGTGGCCGTTCAGGCGGTGGTCCAATATGCCCAGAGGACATGGGGGAGCTCATCGGCCCTGACTCCTTTAGCTTTCTCGAGCTTGGTTCAAAGGTGGTTCTTGATGATCTTGTTGACCGCCTCGACTTGATCGTTAGCTTGGGGGTACCAAGGTGATGAGTAGATGTTTTGGATTCTGAGGTTCTTGAACATTCCTTGAAATTGGTCATTGTCGAATTGCTTTCCGTTGTCTGTGATGATTGTGTGCGGGATTCTATACTGATATATGATGCTTTTACAGACGAAGTCGATAATTTTCTACTCGGTAATCTTAGCTAAGGGCTCGGCCTCTGGCCATTTGGTGAAGTAGTAGATCGCAACAACTGCGAATGTTGTCGGGCCTTTACTGGTCGGCAAGGGTCTGATAATGTCTATCCCCCATTGGGTGAACGACCATGATTCGGTCATAGGGGTTAGTTGCTTAGGTGGCTGATGGGATACTGTTGCGAACCTTTGGCATTTGTCACATCTCTGGGTATACTACTTGGTTTCCTTTTGGATGGTTGGCCAGAAGTACCCTTGTCGGATGGCTTTGTGCGCAAGGGCGCGACTGCTAGAATGGTTGCCTCAGATTCCTTTGTGTATTTCTTTCAGGACGTACTCAACTTCCTCTAGTCTAAGGCATCTAAGATAACGTAGAGAGAATCCCTTTTCATACAAAGTGTCCCCAACCATGGTATAGCTAGCCGACCTGGATCGGAGCTTGTGTGCTTCAAGTCGGTCTTCAGGTAATTTTCCTCCTTGAAGGTAGCTAACTATTGGGTCATCCAGCTCAGAGTCGAGTTTACGAGGAGGACCGCTCTTGGGTCAGATTTGTTAATAATTGGTTCCGCCAGGAACTCGATTAAGATAGATTTTGGGATGTCATCTTCGGCCGTTGTAGCCAGTTTTACTAGGGTATCCGCTTTGGAATTTTCTGACCTAAGGATTAGGCTGATGTTGCACTTGAGAATTTTGCTGATGAGTTCTCAGGCCTTTTGTAGATAGGCGATCATTCTTTCTTCCTTTGCCTGGTATTCGCTTGCTATCTAGTTGACGACGAGTTGTGAATCGTCATAGACTATCAAGTTTTGAGCTCCCATTGTTGCCGCCAACCTTAGTCCGATGAGCAGTGCTTCTTATTCCGCTGTGTTGTTCGACGTTTGAAATCCGAATCTCAAGGCATATTGTGTGTAGGTCTGGTCGGGAACCTCTAAGACCACACCAGCCCTGTTGCCTTTAGAATTGGATAAACCGTTGATAATATCCAGGACGGGAGATCTTGTTCTTCCACCTATTTTGCATGTTAATCAGTTTTTATGTTCGTACTGGCTTCCAGACTCTAGGCGCAGGTGAGCTAGATAATGAAGTCAGCCACTGCTTGAGCTTTGATGGTGGTTCATGGCTCGTACTTAATGTTAAACTCACTGAGTTTGATCGCCCATTTTATAAGTCTTCCTGACAGTTTAGGTTTTTGGAGTACTTGGCGAAGAGGTTGGTTTGTTGGGACTATGACAGTATGGGCTTGGAAATAGGGTTGGAGTCAACGGGATGATATGATAAAAGCTAGGGCGAGCTTCTCGATATTTGAATACTTGGTCTCGATGGGAACCAAGGCTTTGCTGACATAGTACACCGGTAGTTGCTTCCCTTCTTGTTCCCAAATAAGGGTCGAGCTGACTGCTGCTGCTAAAACCGCTAAGTATAGCAGGACTGGCTCGCCTTACTCAGGCTTTGAAAGCAATGGTGGAGATCCTAAGTATTGCTTGAGTTGTTGGAAGGTGAACTCGTATTCTTCAGTCCATTCTATCATTCATTTCCCTTTCAATTGCTTGAAGAAGGGGAGACATTTATCAGTGGCTCAGGAGATAAAACGGTTGAGGGCGACTATTCTTCCCTTGAGGCTTTGAATATCTTTTATTGTCTTGGGAGAGCTCATGTCTAGTAGAGCTCAAATCTTGTCAGGATTCACCTCGATCCCCCTTTAACTGACTAAGAATCCAAGAAATTTTTCCGACCTGATGCCGAAGGTGCATTTTCTCAGGTTTAGCTTCATTTGACATTTATGTAGTATTAAGAACATCTCCTTGAGGTCAATGATGTGGTCTGGAGCTTTGACACTCTTGATGAGCATGTCATCGACGTAGACCTCTATAGATCATCTGATTTGCTAAGCGAACATTCTGTTGATGAGTTGCTGGTATGTTACTCCAATATTCTTTAGCTCGAAGGGCATGACCATATAGCAATAGAGTCTTTTGTCCGTGATAAAGGTCATCTTCTGCTTGTCGTACGGATGCATCTCGATTTGATTATATCCCAAGTAAGAATCCATGAATTTTATGAGCTCATGCCCGGTAGTGCTGTTGACCAGCTGGTCAATCCGAGGGAGGGGAAAGCTATCCTTAGTGCAGGCTTTATTCAGGTTGGTGCAAGTACACAGACCGGCCATTTCCCATTGGACTTTTTTTTACCAAAACGGCGTTGGTGATCCAGTCTGGATAGTAGATTTCTTCGATGAATCCTGCTTCAAGTAGTTTTCTAACCTCTTCACCGATGATGGCGTACCGATCTAGCTCAAACGCTCATTATTTTTGTTTTATTGGTCATTGGTCGGGGTCGACATTTAGTTTATGAACCATTACTTTTGGATTGATATCGAGCATGTCCCGATGGGACCGGGCGAATACGTCGATGTGTCGTCGGAGGAGATCCACGATCTCATTTCGTAGAGTTGGGACCAATAATGAGCTGATTTGTACTGTTTGGATCAAGTCAGATTCGTCGAGCGGGATAGTCATAAGGTCCTCTATCGAACACCCCCTTTCAATCGAGTCCTCTCGAGGATCAAGAGAGGTGATGGTCATTGCATGATGCAGTGTCCTCAATGTTGTGGAATAACATTGGTGAGCTTTTTGCTGATCTCCCCAGACTAGTCTAGCACCGTGCTCGGTCGGGAACTTCATCGTGATGTGGTAAGTTGATACTACTGCTTGTAGTGTATTGAAAGATGGTCATATGAAGATGACATTGTAAACTCAGGAAAAATCGACCACAAGAAAGTCGACCATTGTCGTTGTCTAGTTCTGCCCTTCCCCTGCCATGACAGGAAGTAGTATGGATCCTTCGGAGGTGACCCTGTCACCTGCGAATCGAAGTAGGGGGTTTTGATAGGCTGAAGCCAAGACCTTCCGACCCCCATCTTATCGAAAGCATTGGCGAAGAGGATATCGATCGAGCTGCCGATGTCCACAGGATCTGGAACACCTTACAGTTGGCTATAGTTATGGTTACTACTAATGCATCATCATGGGGGTGATGGACACATCGAGCGTCTTCTTTGGTGAAGGTCAGCTCGTAGGATGCTACTTTCTATTCCTTTGGAGGCCTGCTAGTGACGTGGACTTGATGCACTGAGCTGTTATGACTGATACTTCAGGCGTGAACTCTTCGTGCTTGGATCGAGTCTCCTCCTCTAGCAGGTCCGCCGAAGATGGTGCAGATTTCCCCGATAACTTCACTGTTGATGGGTTGTTTGTTCTTCCGATATGTTTTCTCTCCCATTTGTTGACATACTCTCGTAAATGTCCGTTCCAAATGAGGGCCTCGATCTCTTCCTTGAGGTCGAAGCAGTCACTAGTGGAGTGACCATGGTCATGGTGGAAGTGAAAGTACTTCCATTTATCCCATTTGTCGGCATCGGTCTTCATTATGTTCGGTCATTTGAGGAGTCGTTTGTCTCAAACCTCCATGAGGACTTGCTCGAGTGTAGTGTTGAGGGGAGTGTAGGAACTGAACCTATTATCAGGTTGCTTGTTCGGTTGTTGTCATCTAGTCAGGTCATTGTCCTCTAGTCGGGTCGTCGTCCTTTCTCCGCTTGTTACTATGGTCAATCGCTCGCTCTTTTTTGGGCTATTTTTCCCTGGTCGAGCTTCCTCCATTCCTCGTAGCCTTTCGTGAGTTGAAAAACTCTTCGGCATTGGAGTACTTCTGAGCCCGGTTGAGGAGGTCAGCGAGAGTTGTGGGGGGATTCTTGCTGAGTGAGAAGAGGAACCTTCTCTCCCTCAAGTCGGCCATCATAGCGGCTAGGGCTATCTGATCCGAGTAGCCCTCCACTTGCATTGCTTCCAGGTTAAAGCGCTTAATGTAATTCTTCAGCAGTTCATTATCTTTTTAGATGATGGTGGGGAGGTCTTTCTCTCCAATGAAGTTAGTGATGAATGCTTTGCTGAACTAGGTGAATGGGTTGATGGATTGTGGTTTGAGCTGTCGAAACCACTTTTGGGCTGCTCCAATTAAGGTTAAAGAGAAGGACTGACACATTATCATTGTTGATGTACCTTAAAGTTCCATTCATGCCCTGTGGATTCCATGTACTCGGTCAGGTCATTGGCCCCGGAGTAAGGGGCGATTTGTGGCATCCGAAATCTAGGTGGGAGCCGAGTGTGCATATGTCGGTGGTCAATGGTGACTCAGTCTCTTCCAACATGGCTTCTATTGAGGTTGGAGCATGTGTACGATAGGCTTGCCGTATATCATCGATTTGACCTCGCAGTTCGTTGAGCTCGGCCTCCCAGGGATCTTTATTTTCAACCATTGCTTCGGGAGGGTTGCCCTTGGCCACGATTTTGAGAGTTTTGCCACATCTCTTTTTCTCCAACTCAAGACGCAAGTCTGAGGGAGCTAATGTGGCGATGCCCGAAACGTGGGAAGGAGCTAGTGCTGGTGCTTCGCCATTCTGTTGATTTCGTTGGGATTCGGCGGGTGCTCGACTTCGCACGGAGATTTCTATTGCAGATTAGGAGATAACTTCCTCAACCTCCTGACTGAGAGGGATTTGTCACTCTAACAGTCTCTTCATTAGATCGAAGATATTGTTCAGTGATTCTATACATTGTTCTAGCAAGACGAGCCGACCTCCCCAATTTCGAGACTGCTGTACTGGGCTCGCAGGCGCAAAATCAGCCTGAAGTTGGGAAGATGAGTCCCGATGATCTTCTGGCTGTTCTGGCGGCATAGGGTTAGGCACAATGGTGGTGCTTTAAGCTTTCTTCCTCCCCTTCGCTATTGTTGAAGCACTGTAGGTGATGAGAATGGCTATCGATGTTGTTTCCACATATGATGCCAATCTGTTGATGCAGATTTCTGGTTGCCCTCCTTAGACAGCTTGGGACCTACAAGATGAGACAAAGATGGAGGCCCTGGCTACTGCAGGGGACCCTCTGATGCCAAAGTCAGATAGGAAAGCTAGGTCTAGTAGAACGTAAGGTTTTTAGGGTGTAGAATTATGCGTACCTTTCTTTATAGGAGGGGCTTATATATAGGTCCCTTGGAGGAGGTATCGGGTATGGTAATGAATCCGCCATTCGATACTGTCTCATGCTAGGATTCTAATTTTGAGGATGCACAGTTATTCCTCTGAGACTGTTGGAGAAAATCTAGAGGATCTTTTAGTAGACTCCCAAGCGGTGGATGATCAACTAAGCCGGGGCATAAGGTTGAGCTTGACCTCAAACTCAAACGGGTCGAAGTTAAGATTGAGCTCGAGATCGGAGAGATCGAGGTCCAAGTTGGACAAACCGAGGTCGAGGTTGGACAGACCAAGGTCGGAACTCTTTGAGCTGAGGCTATAGTTAAGGCTGGTTGAATCCAGGTCGACTTTGAGGTCGAGTGAGTCACGGCTTAATAAACCTTTTGATGGAAGTGTGTTCCTATCCTGAGTTAGCCTGGTCAGTCCATTTTTACCCATAATATGAGTCATTCAAAGACTCTTTATGCACCGATAGAACAACCATTTGTGTTAAGACTATTATCTCAACCCTTCAGTCGAAGGCAATGAGAAAGAAAAACGGTAACGTGGGTGCTTCTACAGATGCATTAGTTACGAGGGGGAGAAATTTAAAGCGAGACAATGGATCTTCACGATCAAGGTCTAAATCCAAGACAATGGCAAAGGTAAGTTGAAGTGCCGGAATTATGGCATGACCTGGCACATGAAGAAGGATTATCATAATTCTAAGTTAAGAAAGGAAAATTCAAATAATTCTTCCACGGAAGCCAACACTACAGAATCAAGTGAGGAAATGAATGGTAATAATATGTTAAACACATCAAAATCTAAGTACTTTGACAAAGAATGGATTATGGATATGGGGATTTCATGCCACATGACCCCTCATCGGATTTGGTTCACCAGTTACAGTGAGTGCGATGGTGGCCAAGTATTTATGCGCAATGATAATACATGTAAAGTGGTAGGCGTTAGATCGATGCACATTAAGATGTTTAATGGCTTAGAGCATATCTTGATTGAAGTGAGACGCGTTCTTAATTTGAGGAAAAGTTTAATATCTCTGGGAGTACTCGAGGCACTTGGGTTCAAATTCATTAGTTTTGATCATGTCCTTAAATTTTTAAAGGGGGCACTGTAATGCCCTGAGTTTTTAGGACTCGAGTATATGACTCGTTTCCCAAAAACCTGAGTGTTAACCTATAGAGAGCCAAATTTCATTTTTTTGTCATTCAGAGTTAGCAGTTTAGCATATGATGGACAAATCAACGTGAACAAAAATTTACATTTACATTTAGAGTATACAAGAGGCTGCCCATAATGACTTGTACAAACCAATGTCTTCGAAATAATAAACACAAAAATTTCATAATTTATATAAGAGAAGTAATAAAATGCATATAAATTTGAGCCGCAAGATCGCGTAGCTCCTCTTGACAAATACGGTCATGCATCCCTAGCACTTGTACCTTGCTTCTCATCAAGTCTGAACATGCATGTCATTTACGCCACCTGTACTACCTGTACAGTTATATATTTGATGGATGAGTGGCCAGCTCAGTGTGAATTCCCCTCAAAATTACACACCGCAACCTTAGCTAAGCATAGTTAAAAAATAACAAGACATTCAAAACAATACATGATGTAGTTTTTTTTACATGCATGGATGCATAAATGTACATCGACCTGGGTATGCTTATCTAGTCGGACTTGACTTGTCACCCATGCATAAGACTGGTCACCAGCGTAGCATATCTCGTACAACATAGTGACCAAGTCATCGTACATATCACGTACGTAGGTCGATAGTCGATGGTCTGGGAGTAGCGAAACGATGCCCCACTAAGCCTAAGGGCACGTGATACAACATCCAGAATTAGCCACTCGTCATCACCAATATACTATAAATGTATGATTAGCCAAACCATTATTATTTCAATTACAACCAGCTAATTTAAGTAAACTCAAAGGTCACTACGGGGGGCTCGTTGCCTAGGGTAGGCCAACAGCTCGAGCACAGTGTCCTATGACCACCATTCCCGGCTCGTGAGGTTTTCCCATCTTAGGATGTTTAGTGGATGCCCGTCGACCAGTGGCCAATCAAATTCCATAAGTAGGGATTACTATCGCATGGTGTAGGCCATAGAAGCCACATCGGGGCAAACCTCAAAATATGGGATAAATGTCAAATCGCAGCAGCAAAAAGAGTACCCAGAACATCAATCAATCGATAAAAAAAAGGGTAAAGCAAGGCTAAATTAGAGCAATTAAAAGAGCTTATTTCTAAGTCACTTAAGCCGTATGCCCTATGGATGGTAAATCTCACATTAATGTTCCATATCCCATATATCCTCTAAATCGAGGGCCCATTTCTTACCATAACCCATCTTGTTACATCCTAAGTATGGGTTCACATATACAAGAGGGAATTACCCACTAGTAAGTGTACTGAATAGAGATTCATAAGTGACTTACAACAATTCGTGTGGAAGCATATAGATATAACATGCCAGATGTGTGTAAAGCACTTGATACATAAAAATCACAAAGATCATGGATTGAAATTTAAATGGAAGCCATCATATAAATAACTATTGCATGCAATCACAAATCAACTATAAGTCATGTCTTAAGAGTTTATGACTAATGTAAGAGATCACATCCTATAAGATAACATGTGTGATTCTGATAAAGACTATTACTTAACCAATTTGGAAATGGAAAGCTTAAGGGGAAGAGATCATCACCTTATGGTTCGAATTACTCTCAATGTTACTAGAGTTGGTTGTACGTTTAAGGATAGAAATCAACATAATATGCCTAGTTAGATCACGATCTCGCAACGTTCAAGCGACTAGGATGAAGTTTAAGACTTTAAGCCCTACATTTGAGCATAGAAGAATTAAGAAATTTAAATTAATCCAGGTTAAGATGTTAATTTACCTTGCTTTTCTTGATTTAAACAGATGTTGATTTCTAATTTGACTTTAACTTGACCTAGGATGAGTCAAAGGATACCTAGTCTAGCTATAACCTCAACAAATCTACACCCATATAATATCAATGGTAACTTACTTGCAATGGTGATTTGGTTCAACCTGCTTCGGCCCCAATCTAAATCGGACTGACTCCACCCAATTCAATTGCCAACCTGTTGCACTTGGTGTGACCCACACTCTACCCTCCAACTGCTATGATTGGATAAGATCAGCCCCTAAATCACATGTTAATTGAAGACGAAAAGAAGACTCAAAGTTAACTCTCTTACCATGGCTACACGGCTTGATACCACTTGATATGAGGTCGAGCTTTTATGACACTAGATGGGATCAAGGTCTCTCCAACAGAGGCTTTTAGGTGTTACTGCATCGAATGACGCCAGCCTCGATTGCACTCAAACTGAGCTGACTCGGTTGAGTCAACTTGGCTCACCATCACTTGCTCCACTCTCTTCTTCTTTCTTCTCTCTCTCTCATTTTCTTCTATGGCTGAAATGTCCATCACCCCAACAACAACCCTGATCTTGAGTCATCAACTGAGTCAACTCAGCTAGGCTATTACATTGCCACACCGAGTTGACTCACTCCCTCTCCCTCTTCTTTCTTTTTCTTTCCTTTTCTTTCCTTTTCTTTTTTCCATCTGCTGGAACTCCAGTCGGGCCTGAACTCAAGCCCAACTCAATCCAGCTGGCATGGGCCATCCCCTGACTTTGCGGTGAGTCAGCCGTGGCTAGCTAAATCGTCCCAAGCTCAGTCGGGAGTGCAACACCAGCCAAATCTCTCTCCTTTTCTCTCCTTCTCTCTGCTTTCTCTCTATTTTCTCTCTGGGGTCCAGAGATAGTCTAAACCAGACCAGGGATGTGGCAGCGACTCAGTGGATGGACTGAGTCACGTTAGCGGGTCCAGGTCCAACAGCAACTCAGTTGGGCCGAGTTAGTGCAACGGATTGCATCCTCTCTTCGTTCCTCCTCATTTATTTCTCTCCCTCTTTCTTTCCATATACTGGAGGTCCAGCAGCACCCCTGGACCAATAACCTCGGCGTCAGCGAGTCGAGCGCCCTGGCTCACCTGCGCACTTCCCTTCCTTCTCTTCTATTTCCTCTTTCTTTCTTCTTTCTTCTCTTCTTCTTATCTGCACCGACCAATAACTACTGGACCAGACCGCACCCAACAGACTCGGTCTGATTCATGTCGCTTGGTGTGGTAGAATAGTAGAGAAGAAGGCACCAACATTAATGACATCTTCTGTAACGTCTCGAAAAATTCCATACAAAGACCCGAGTACCACCTCAGTCAGAAATCACTCAAGATCAAATCCTTTAGGAATTAGACAAAGTTAACTAAGTGCTAAACTAGATTAGCTATAAAATTCACTTGAAGCACTTTAAATATGATCTGTAAGACCCAAAACTTGTAGAATCATTGACGCTTGGTTACCCTGAAATCTAGGATCAATCTCATTCCCAATTGCTCTCGGGAGCACATTGAAACTTTATATCGGATCTGGATCGCATGTCAAAAGTCCGATTACTACAAAATTATATAATTAGGATCACCTTGCTGGGCTTGACAACCATCTCAGAAATCGACTCTAGATAGTGTCCTAAGGCTATTCGCTTGAACCCGGAGCGAAGAGTGTGAGAAAACATGATTTTCTTTAGAAATTAAATCTAATTTAAGTAATCTGAGACTTGTCACTTGCGGGCCAGATATAAGCAATCAAACCGTCGAAAGAAGTGGGAGGAGATTCCTGTTGCTCTATTCTGCCATTTTACGTGCCTGACCGTTACTATCACATCGCTATTCCAGCGATTCTGACTTCATTCTTAGGTAAGAAAACCTAACCCTAATCTGTTCTAGGGTTTCAATTGTTATAAGTGGTGAGATAGTTGACTTAACTCGTGATATAAGTTGCCATTTCATCGTTGACAAAGACTTAGAGTCACTGACGAGTTCGTTACGGTTCTACGGCATAAGGTGCGGACTATAGACGTATAGGTTATGGTTTCATAACTTTCAATGCCAGATAATGATAGATTCATGATGTAGATGCTATTTCACATGCATAAAGTGATGTCTGTTTCACTGTTTGGTTATACGTTATTTAGGTTGAATATACTGTATTCCTCGTATTTATAAAAAATACCATATACGTACAAAATATAAAAATGTGTTTGCCATAATTAACTACTGTATGTATATGCTAGATATATGTGTAACAACTCCTCGGCGAAAGGATTCACCCAAATGCATGTTTTGGCTAATATATGTTATGTATGTTAAATAAGTGTAGTCTAGGTGTTTGTGAAAATGCTTGTATGAGTAAGTACTTAGGAGGTCATGCTTTGAGTAGGTGTTGAGATAGGATTCTCAACTACTTTACTGATGTATATGATTTCCTCCATGTAAGTTGTTTAGTTTAATCGCTTACTTATGAAATGTATGTGTTTGGATTTCCTGTTTACATTGTGTTTTATAACATGCTTGTTAATATATTTGAATTAATTGGTTAATTCTGCTCTGACTACTCCACATGCTTACTGGTTAAGGATTGAATGTGTTTGGGACTACAGTATAGTCCAGGCAATCGGTAATAGGCTTGAAGTCGTGGCTGAGATTCATTCACCACGTATGACGTATTTGATGAACCCGAATCATGCTAAAGTTATCGGCAGTGGTTAGGCCACATGGAGAGCTTATGCACTTCATGTCAATCAACTTTGGGTGTGCTCGTGCTAGTCGAGACCGTCAAATAATCCGATGTGTCATTGTATGTTCACCATGTATGGACGCTACTGCTTGAACCTAAGGCATCGAACTCATTAGTGAAACCCCATTTAACCTTGGTACCTCGATCCGCTAAGACTCATGAGCTGGACATGGTGGTATGGGATACCGTGGTCGAGCTGTCGGCCTACGCTGGGGCAACGAGCCTCCCCGTAGTGACCAGTGAGTAACCCAGACTCGTGAGCTAAATATGGTGGTATGGGACACTATATTCGAGCTGTCGCCTACACTGATTTGGTGACGAGCCCTTTGTAGTGACCTCGAGTATACTTTGAGTCTGTGTAGAGGCGACGAGCCTTTCTGTAGCATGTAGAGTATAAACTAGGCCTGCACTGATTTGGTGACGAGCCCTTTACAACGACCTAGAACCATAACATCGTATGAGATATCCTGGGGCTGACGACCCTAGAATGGATCATCATTTGGGAAATGACATAAGGGAGGTACCTTAGTTTCCCAACCCTGCTGTATGAAAAGGACTAATAAGAACTTCGTAATCATTTGCATACACTGCATTACGGGTGCGTTCAAGCATAGCAGGTCAAGCACTGAGGCAGTATTGTTCATGCGCGAATGTGAGATGAAGTCGCTAAGGGAGCGTACGCGAGGGCATGCATCATACATTCATACCATTCTTGCATTAAGAATAGTACTCAGGGATGTGTGATTTACTGCTTTATCATTACTGCTTGATTGAATTAATAACATGCTAACCTTTGATTTATTGTTCCACTAAGTTGATCACTCACTCTCACGTTACGGGACGGTATTTTAAACACCAACCAAACTCTGTCTTGATTTCAGATGACGGCGTGACCCCTGAAGCGGAGCTTAACTACTATGATGTTCAAGATGAGTTCTGCAGTTCTCCTGTGGCTTTGCTTAGGCTATCCGGATTGACGGGGCTACAGAGATTATCATTGTAGTTATACTATTTTAACTTTTTAATTTTTGAGACTATTACATGTATATGGTGACTCAGTGATGTATTCATACTCTGGAGACCGATCGTGACCTTTGATGTATATACGTGTATTTATGTCTTTCAGTCTTCTGCTTGTGTTTTACAACTTAATTTGGTGTACGAATTACTGTTTTGATATAATCCCACTTATGATTAATGCACTAACACAGACAACATTGAATTATAAGCATATATGTTGCTTAAGTGATGTTTTGGAACTTAGGAGTTGAGTTGCTACTTGACCCCCAATTTTTAGGGCGTTACAAGTTGGTATCAGAGCATAATTTAGATTAAATGAGACCTAGGTTATGGTCATACAATGTACGCTGACGCAGATTTAATGTAGGAGGATGCAAGGAAATGTAGAGACAAACTTAGGATTTCCCATTTCGCCAAACGACGAAATTTATCGAAACATACGGTATAGATTGGACCCGTAGGCCCCAGAGATTGGGTGAAATGATCCCGAATCACTTCTAGACCATCAGTCAACGGGATTAGACGAAGAATCGACCCATTTCAACCTCAAATGACTTGAAAAAATGCAAAGATGCAAGAGTTGGGGCCCGAAATGACTAGAAATGGAGTCGGGGGCCAAGGGGTGCAATCCGAGGGGACCCACAGTGGACCCAGGGCATCATTGGCACCCTGGGAGGGGGGTGGCCACCACCCTACCCCGGTGGCACCACGCCCAGTCTAGAGGACCGCGACAGCCCCGCGCCTACCGCGGTGCACCACGGCCCGGTCTGTCCGTGCCTGTTAGGCCGATGCGGGCCGGCCTCCCAAACAGTGTGAGGCCCACCAAATCATGTGGTGACCCCATTTATTTCCCTTTTGCCCCCCTCTTTCATTTCCTACCCCTTTAAGTCTTTCTCCCTCTCAAAAATCTCAAATTTCTCTCTCAAATCTTCCATTTCTCCATTTACCTTCACACCACACACCCCTCCACCATTTTCAACAAACCCCCTCTTTTATCTCACTCATTTTCTACGATTTGAGTGCACTAAATCCTATTTTTGTGGCTCAACCTCTCACAGCTCAACAATCTACCTTAATCCAACGCTTTATTCCACTCCAATGGCCCTTTTGAAACTCGTGGCAGCCATCTCCTCCATTTTCACCTTTCTTTCTCTCATGGGAAAGAAGCGGGCTCCTACAGAGGAAGCTGGGCCTAGTCGCCCAACTCGTCCAAGGAGGAGGGCGAGCGCCGAAGCTAGCACAAGCGCCGCCCATGAGCACAGGTCGAAGCGAGACCTCGATCCCCAAATCCCAATAGAGAGAGCGCTACCGATAGGCTTCGAATACGGTCGGTTTCGTGACCGCAGGGTTGTACTTGAAGCTCACGTAGATGAGAGGCTGTTTGGGCTACACCTGATTATGGACCGCTTGGTGGACGTTGAGTGTGGTCCCATGTTCGAAGGTAAGACTCACGCATGTGAGAATACAGTTCATGCTTTCTACACCTATATCCGAGACCCATCGCTAGAACCTCTACAGTTTACTGTTTCCCTCGCAAGGAAGGATCACATAATCAACGTGGACGTAGTGTCCCGGGTTATGGGAATTCCACGTGGTGAAGTACACGCTAATGAGAATTTTTTTAAGAGTGTGAGAGAACGAGATCGCCGCACGCGATACGTTTGTGGCTGACTGGCTCCTTAGACATGAGGAAATTGCCTCCCATCGACAAGATTGACAGATGATTTCTGTTTGCTTCGCTACATTTTCACGTACAATGTGTATCCACGGTGGGGCAACCGCACTGAATACACTCGTTTGATGGTAGACTTTCTGTACAGGGTTGGACATGGGATAAGTTGTGCCTGCCCACGTTCACCCTACTCCAAATAATCTAGACCACTCGATCTGTCAGGAATGACATCTCACTCCCGTTCGGCCGTCTGGTATGTAAGATTGCTCGAGAGATCGGCTATAGACTTAACATGGATGATATTGCGCCGATCCGGGTCATAAGCGATGCTACGCTTAACAACATAGGGATCGGCCCTCGACAACGCCAAGCCCGACTCGATGAGTATGGGGAGGAGTCCGATAGTGAGGGGGAAGAAAGTATTGATCTAGATAAAGAGAGCGAGGAAAGAAGTGGTGATGAGATAGAGGAAGAACATGAAGAAGAGGAGGAGGCTCAGGACACTGATGAGAGCTCTCCTCCTACCACCCAGGAGTGTGGCGATAAACATGCTACTAGGAAGCCCGATTGGCTCAACTTGAGGAGGGCCAAGCTGCCTTGAGGCAGGAGATCTAGGAGGCCCGAGTCGAGGCAAGACAAAAGCTTGAGGAGAACGAGGCCTTCATAAAACGAAAATTCAGTAAGGTGACTCACACCTTGAAGACTATCCTGTGCTGTCTGTAGGATAAGGGTGCCCCTCCTCCTTCGCCAGACTCGGATGCCTAGTCATCCATGTTGTTGTCTTGTAACTTGTTTTGGTTACCGCTTTAGATTCTGTTTGTGTTTATGTTGATGGGCCTAGTGGTATAGTAGTTAGTAGGATGTTTTCAGTGTTTGAAGCTTTAGTTATATTAACTCACATGCATTTTCTGTCATGATTCATGTAACTCTATATTCCATGTATTATGACAAATTTTGGTGAATGAAATGCATGCAGTCCCTTTTGCCATGAAGTGTGTAGAATGAAGTGTGTAAAATGCTTAAAGGATTGTATATTGCTATGCTACATCTTACACAAGTTACACCCTATGTCATATAGGACATGCCACGGAAGGCCAAGTAGAGCATGGCACGCCTCGCACTTACTGGTTCGATGGATCAGGCACCTCCCCAGAGTGATGGTCATACGGACCCCGGATCGGGCCCTGTTCATGAGGCTATGCCTGAGTCTCAGCCATCTACTAGTCCTGCAGTTGGACCACCACCGTACACACCACCAATTCATGAGCAGAACCATGCGTCTTCTTCGACGCAGCATGTGCTTCAGTCTGCCCCACCTGAGGATAGGTTGGAGCAGTTGATGACAATGATGCACCAGCAGCACCAGCAGCTCTTAACTACCATTCCAGGGGCCCTAGCTCAAGGTGGAAGTGTTGCTCCACCATCACCATCTAGACGCCCTGCTGAGACTGTAGGGCCTTCTGATCAGGATGAGGGTGTGCCTCCCCCTGCACTTGCTGCATACCCTACGGGGAATCTGGGTATGAGTAGTCTCCTCGAGCGATTCTGGCGCTTGAGGCCTCCTATCTTTACAGGTTCTCACAGACCAGAGGAGGCCGAATATTGTCTTGACCGCATCTCCAAGATGCTGAGGATGTCACATTGTACCAAGCAGGAACAAGTCGAGTTGGCCACCTTTATGTTTGAAAAGGAGGCTAGCCTGTGGTGGGATAGTGTTCTGCGGACAGTTGCAGTTGGCTATATATGGACATGGGCAGATTTTGAGTTTCGCTTTCATGAGAAGTACCATCCTCAGACGTACCGACACAAGAAGGAGAATGAATTCTTGCGCCTCAGACAGGGATGTATGACAGTGACAGAGTATGAGCATCGGTTTACGGAGTTGGGCCGATATGTTGATACTTGCTGTCGCACAGATATGGATGCGGCACTTTTTCGAGGGCTTGCGCCCTGATATTCGCTCGAAGATGTGCTATGCTAACATACCCTCCTATGCTGAGCTAGTACACATGTCTATGAGAGTAGAGCAGGACAGGGATCGATTATCACGCTCTCATGGACCTATAATCTTTAGGCCCCGACCAGATATGCCGAGCAGGCCATTCCTCGGTAAGAGACCTCGCACAGACTCTCCTCTCAGGATTTTGGGGCCACTAGTTCCAATGCGGTGACCGGGTATGACCTATACCTACAGTGGAAGGCCAGGCCACCCAGCGGAGAGTTGTTTTGTGCGTATGAGAGACAGTGCATTCTCGCTACCGTAGAGGATCGACCGCACTCGTCCTCAGACTATATCAGCTCTGCCCCTGCGTACTGTCCCTGTACATCCATCATTCCGACCCCCTGCATCTCGATTTAGGCCCCCTCAGTGACCTATGGTGCCTCAGCCCAACCGACCTTGGCAGGCACGCGTTCATGTGCTTATAACGGAAGAGCCAGAGACAACACCTTCAGCACTTATAGCCTTCGAGATCACTGCACATGTCCAAGGTACTCCTGTCTTCTTATTAGTGGATACTGGGTCTACTACTTCCATCATTTCATGTGTGGCAGTTAAGCGTCTAGCTTTACATACTACTCTCATGAAGGGAGTGAGACTCACTACTGCTACTGAGACTTTTTTGGATGTCACACAGATGTGTGAGGGTTGCTCAGTAGACTTGGGTAGCAGGACAGTATTCGTTGACCTCATTGTCGCACCACTATGGCATTATGACATTATCCTCGGTATGGACTAGCTCACCGAGATGAAAGCAGAGATTAATTGCGATAATCGGGTCGTGATAGCCAACGGACCTGATGGCACAGTCTTTACTTTTCCAGTGCAGGTTAGTTGGCCATGTCGTGTTGGATGTTACACCACTTTACTAGAGCATATTGATGGGCCGACGTTAGGGAACATGCCAGTAGTTCAAGAATTTGAGGATGTGTTCAGGACGATCCCTGGATTACCTTCTCGGTGCGAGATCGATTTTACTATTGATCTTGTGCCCGGTGCGACCCCCATTTCATTACTTATGTATTGGATGCCTCCATGTGAGATGGAGGAACTAAGGAAACAGATTGACAGACTCGTCGAGAAGGGCTTCATAAGACCCAGTGTGTCTCCTTGGGGAGAACCTGTATTGTTTGTCAAGAAGAAGGATGGGTCGCTATGATTATGTATTGATTATCACAGGTTGAACCAATTGACCGTGAAGAATAAGTATCCTTTGCCCAGGATAGACGATCTGTTTGATCAGTTGAAAGGGGCGCGATACTTCTTGAAGATTGATCTACAGTCAGGGTATCATCAGTTGCGCGTCAGGGATGAAGACGTGCAGAAGACGGCTTTCAGGACTAGTTTTGGGTATTATGAGTTCCTCGTCATGTCGTTCGGCCTTACGAATGCACCAGCTGTGTTCATGGACTTGATGAACATGGTGTTTTGGCCATTTCTTTTCTGATTCGTCATCGTGTTTATAGATGACATTTTGATATACTCCAAGAGTCGGAAAGAGCACGAGGAACACCTACAAGCTGTCTTAGATACTCTGATGAAGAACCAGTTGTTTGCACAGTACAAGAAATGTGACTTCTAGCAGGAGGAAGTCAAGTTCCTGGGACACGTGGTGTCCAAGGAAGGGATAACAGTGGACCTTGCTAAGGTAGCCGCAGTTCAGGACTGGAAGCAGCCTGGTTCGGTTACTGAGGTGAGGAGTTTTCTGCCACTCGCTGGCTACTATCGATGATTCATTCGGGACTTCTCCAAGATAGCCAGACCGTTATCTCAGCTGACATGGAAGGAACTGAAGTTCACTTGGAATGAGAAGGCGGAAACAGCTTTTCGAGAGCTGAAGGACAGACTGAAGTCTGCCCCTGTGCTAGTATTGCCAGAGCAAGGGGTCAAGTATACTATATACACCAACGCGTCTCGCATTGGTTTGGGCTGTGTCCTTATGCAGAAGGACAAGGTGATTGCATATGCCTTGAGACAGTTAAGGAAACAAGAGGAGAATTACCCTACACACGACTTGGAACTGGCAGCCATCATCTTTGCACTGAAGCTCTGGAGACATTACCTCTACGGAGAGGGTTTGAGCTTTTCTGCGACCACAAGAGCCTTCGCGATATATTCACTTAGCAGGACTTGAATATGAGGCAGCGCCGCAGGATGGAAACCTTGAAGGACTTTAAATTCGAGGTCTCCTACCATCCTGGTAAGGCCAACCTTGTGGTAGACGTATTGAGTCTCAAGAAGGCGATAGCATTTGCAGCTCCACTGATGGTTGAGGAATGGCATATGGTGGAGTTCGTGTGGGACTTCAAGCAGAAACTCACCGTGGGGGAGCCATTTGAGAGTGTCATGCACATTCCGGTGCGATCACTTATTGATGACAGGATTATCGAGGCCCAAAAGGGTGATGCGCGATTGTCTGAGCTTTGAGAGCAAACTAGCGATGATGAGGACTCCGAGTGGAGAGTTGGCATAGATGGGGGCCTACGATACCGTGGCCGCCTATGCGTCCCAGACATTCATGACTTGAGACAGGAGATTCTTGAGGCTGCTCACAGATCGAAGCTTGCGATGCATCCTGGTAGCACAAAGATGTATCAGGACATGAAGAGGTCGTATTGGTGGGACAACATGAAGCTCCACATAGCAGAATATGTTTTCTATTATCTCATGTACCAACAAGTCAAGGCTGAATATCGTCGACCTCCTGGACTGCTTCAGCCCATGCCCATAGCTGAATGGAAGTGGGACTTCATCTCTATAGATTTCATATCGGGGCTGACGAAGATGAGGAAGAGACATGATTCCATTTGGGTGATTGTAGATCGGTTAACAAAATCGGCCCATTTCCTCCCTATCAGAGTTTCAAACTCAGCAAACGACTTGGCCAGATTGTATATCAAAGAAATAGTGCGTCTACATGGAGTTCTCTTGGAGATTGTGTTGGACAGAGACACGCGATTCACATCTATCTTCTGGACTTGTATCCAGGAAGCGATGAGTGTGAAGTTGAAGTTCAGTATCGAGTTTCACCCACAGATCGATGTGCAGACGGAGCGGTTGAATTAGATTTTGGAGGATATGCTGCGGGCCTGTGTTTTGGACTTCAAGGATAGTTGAGATGACTGTCTCCCATATACAGAGTTCGCCTACAACAACAGCTTCTAGGCGAGTATTGGCATGGCTCCTTACGAGGCTTTATATGGACGCCCTTGCTGACCACCACATTACTGGGTAGAGGTTGGTGAGAGCAGTTTGATTGGCCTAGAGTTAGTACAGGCGACCTCAAAGAAGATCGATATTATCATGCGTCGACTTCTTACAGCATAAATCAGACAGAAGAGTTATGCCGATACGAGGCGGCGACCGATTGAGTTTGAGGTTGGAGACCATGTATTTCTCTGAGTTTCCCCCATGAAGGGAGTCCTTCGATTTACCAAGAAGGGGAAACTTGTAACGCAGTTCATTGGCCTATTGCAGATACTTGATCGAATGGGTGTGGTGGCATACCGTCTTACCTTGTCCACACCACTTGCGGGTGTGCACAACGTATTTCATGTATCTATGCTGAAGAAATACGTTTCTGATCCTTCCCACATTATCAGATGGGAACAGGTGTAGTTGAGCGAGGACGCTATATATGTACTGCGTCCGACGCATATCCTAGACAGGAAGAAGCAAGTATTGCGTAGCAAGGTTATCCCCCTTGTGAAGGTACGGTGGACACATCATACTGAGGAAGAGGCTACTTGGAAAACTGAAGCCGAGGTCAGAAAGAACTACCCTCAGATTCTCGAGGAGTACGAAAAGGTACTAATTTTGAGGATGAAATTTTTCTTTAAGGGAGGTAGATTGTAACGTCTCAAAAAATTTCGTACAAAGACGCGAGTACCACCTCAGGCAGAAATCACTTAGGATCAAATCCTTTAGGAATTAGACAAAGTTAACTAAGTGTTAAACTAGATTAGCTGTGAAATTCGCTTGAAGCACTTTAAATATGATCTACAAGACCTAAAACTTGTAGAATCATTGACGTTAGGTTACCCTGAAATGTAGGACCAATCTCATTACCCAGTTGCTCTCGGGAGCATATTGAAACTCCGTATCAGATCTGGACCGCACGTAGAAAGTCTGATTGCTACGAAATTACATAATTAGGACCGCCTTACTGGGCTTAACAACCATCTCGAAAATCGACTCTAGATAGTGTCCCGAGGCTATTCGCTTGAACCCGGAGTGAAGAGTGTGAGAAAACGTAGTTTTCTTTAGAAATTAATTTAATTTAAGTAATCTGAGACTTGTTGCTTACGGGCCAGATATAAGCAATCAGATCGTCAGAATCTGACCCTAATACACCCTCAGATCAGGGAACAGTTCCCATACATGTCCGTGTGCTTGTAACACTGATCGAGTTTCAGTGACCGTTGAACTGAAACTGGTCTGCCACGTGTGATTTAGTAACCCGACTGAAATGAAAACTTAACTCGACCTAGATCCATCATAAGAGAGCTTAAGTCCAACCTTTGGCTCAAGGGGGGCTCCGGAAGTGCTCTGTTGAGCTGAAACATGTGCCCTTTGGAGATAACCTAAGTATACCTTGGCCCTGGGGTCATTACCATCAGTTTTAAGCCTATATAAGGACCTTAAACCCTCTCTCATTCACTCCATACGAATTTGAGAAAACCCTAGGAGAGAGAGGAGAGTAAAGAGAGAGAGTGTGTGTGAAAGAAGTGGGAGGAGATTCCTGTTGCTCTATCCTACCATTCTACGTGCCTGACCATTACTATCACATCGCTATTCTGGTGATTCTGACTTCGTTCTTAGGTAAGAAAACTTAACTCTAATATGTTATAGGGTTTCAATTGTTATAAGTGGCGAGATAGCTAACTTAACTCGTGATATAGGTTGCCATTTCATTCTTAACAAAGACCTAGAGTCTCTGTCGAGTTCGTTACGATTCTAAGCATAAGGTGTGGACTATAGACGTATAGGTTATGGTTTTCAAATCTTTCAAAGCCGGATAATGATAGCTTCATGATGTAGATGCTATTTCACATGCATAAAGTGATGTCCGTTTCATTGTTCGGCTATACATTATTTAGGTTGAATATACTATATTCCTCGTATTTGTAGAAAATACCATATACATATGAAATATAAAAATGTGTTTGCCATGATTAACTACTATATGTATATGCTATATATATGTGTAACAACTCCTTTGCGAAAGGATTCGCCCAAATACATGTTTTGGCTAATATACGTTATGTATGTTAAATAAGTGTAGTCTAAGTGTTTGTGAAAATGCTTGTATGAGTAAGTACTTAGGAGGTCGTGCTTTGAGTAGGTGTTGAGATAGGATTCTCAACTACCTTAGTGATGTATATGATTTCCTCCATGCAAGTTGTTTAGTTTAATCGCTTACTTATGAAATGTATGTGTTTGGATTTCCTGTTGACATTGTGTTTTATAACATGCTTGTTAATTTGTTTGAATTACTTGGTTAATTCTGCTCTGACTACTCCACATGCTTACTGGTTAAGGATTGAATGTGTTTGGGACTACAGTATAGTCCAGGCAATCGGTAATAGGCTTGAAGTCGTGGCTGACATTCATTCGCCACATAGGACGTGTTTGATGAACCTGAGTTGTATTAAAGTTGACGGCAGTGGTTAGGCCACACGGAGAGCTTATGCACTTTATGTCGATCAACTTTGGGTGCGCTTGTGCTAGTCGAGCCCATCAAGTAACCCGATGTGCCATTGTATGTTCACCATGTATGGACGCTACTGCTTGAACATAAGGTACCGAACTCACTAGTTAAACCCCGTTTAACCTTGGTATCTCGATCCGCTAAGACTCATGAGTCGGACATGGTGGTATGGGACACTGTGGTCGAGCTGTCGGCCTACGCTGGGGCGACGAGCCTCCCCGTAGTGACCAGTGAGCAACCCAGATTCGTGAGTCGAATACGGTGGTATGGAACACTGTATTCGAGTTGTCGGCCTATGCTGATTTGGTGACGAGCCCTTTGTAGTGACCTCGAGTATACTTTGAGTTTGTGTAGAGGCGACGAGCCTTTCCGTAACATCTAGAGTATAAACTAGGCCTGCACTGATTTGGTGACGAGCCCTTTGCAGCGACCTAGAACCTTAACATCGTATGAAATTTCCTGGGACTGATGACCCTAGAATGTATCATCGTTTGGGAAATGACATAAGGGAGGTACCTTAGTTTTCCAACCTTGATGTATGAAAAGGACTAATAAGAACTTGGTAATCATATGAGTGCACTGCATTACGCGTGCGTTCAGGCATAGCAGGTCAAGCATTGAGGCAGTATTGTTCATGCGCGAACGTGAGATGAAGTCGCTGAGGGAGCGTAGGCGAGGGCATGCATCATACATTCATACCATTCTTGCATTAACAAGAGTACTTAGGGATGTGTGATTTACTGCTTTATCATTACTGCTTGATTGAATTGATAACATGCTAACCTTTGCTTTATTGTTCCACTGAGTTGATCACTCACTCCCACGTTATGGGACAGTGTTTTAAACACCAACCAGACTCTGTCTTGATTTCATATGATGGCATGACCCATGAGGTAGAGCCTGACTACTACGATGATCAGGACGAGTTCTCTTATATGTAGTTCTCCGGTGGCTTCACTTAGGCTATCCGGATTGACGGGGCTACAGAGATTATCATTGTAGTTGTACTATTTTGACATTTTAATTTTTGAGACTATTACATGTATATGGTGACTCAGTGATGTATTCATACTCTGGAGACTGATCGTGACCTTTGACGTATATACATGTATTTATGTCTTTCAGTCTTCCGCTTGCATTTTACAACTTGATCTGGAGTATGAATTACTGTTTTGGTATAATCCCACTCATGATTAATGCACTAACACAGACAACATTGAATCATAAGCATATATGTTGTATAAGTGATGTTTTGGAACTCGGTAGTTGAGTTACTACTCGACCCCCGATCACTACTCCTTCATTCTGACGGCATGGGACAGTTCCTAAGGATACATTGGAGCTTGCGGATGCAAGAAACCGAAGGTTTGAGGGCGTTTACTTGATGGGTTTGGAGGAAGGAGAAAACTGCGATTTTCTCAAGTTTCGAAAGAGAGGGTAGGAGCTCGTTCGTATTTATGTTTTTCTCCCACTGCGTTATGCCTTAGATGCATTCAGAGTCATTGGATGAAGATTAGATGGCCTAGATTTAGTCTAGGGCTTCTCACTCGCCCTCTCTCTCAATAACCAGCTTCCACCCCAAGCACGGTTAGCAGTCCGTGTTTTGTGGTTTGAATGACTAGGATGGCATCTCATAGACGACTGAGATTGAGGGATTTCACCTCACTCGGATCACCAAGCTGGCATACGGAAGGAGGAATGAAAGTTTTCCATTTTCGGCCAAACAGCCGCACGCACATGTCTACCACGCTAGGAATCGTATGCCTGCACACATACATGGATGTACGGATGGCGTGGATCTATTCGGGCCCACCTTCTGGATCAAATGAAGGGTTTGGATCTCCTATTTGGGACGATATGGTGGGCCACATAACGATCGAACGTGAGGAGAGAAACACAAACGCGTTTTTCCTTTCGAACGGCTGCTGGTGGGAGACTCTCCTGTTTTTGGAAAGTGTCGGGTCAAGGCAAGTTTGACCCAGGCCTTTGATCCCATGCACTGCAGGTGCACGATCATGGTGGTACACACCCAATCCATTGTGGGGTCCACAGCGGTGTGTCATCCAATCTACTCCGTCCATTCTTCTTGGAGGTCATCACTAGGGCTTCTGATCACTGATCAAACATATTTAAAGCTCAGGTTGGCCATACCAACAAATTTCATCGTATCATTGACCTTCAATGATCCAATGGTTGAATTGATCTCGGTTTGAATATCAATGGCTAAAAGGCCCCTAGGGATCATTTGCGTGTTTAGGAAAGCATGTGCTCCATGTTGAAAATATCTTTACTGCTATTAAGACCCCTTTAATGACAGTACGGGCATTATCATACTATTATCTCTTATGTGGGGTCCACCATGATGATCTCATAAAATCTGATCCATTCATCAGCTTCCATAGGTCCAAGTGGGACCCTTGGCCATAGATCAAGCATATTCAAAGCTTAGGTGAGCCATACTTTCTAAATTCATAGGTTATATTATGATCTATGAATATCTGATAGTCAAATCATTACAAAATATGATTAATGATGATTCCTAGGGTTCTTGGCATAGTTTAGGTGAAAATCATTAGAAAGTTTAGTAATCAAGTGGCCTAATCATGATGATTAAGTGATGTACGTCTATGAGAGTTTTTAAAGTTAGATGAATGATGGACCTGTTGATCTGAGCCTTAGGCCATAGGATGGATGGTTTGATTGACTTTGTGAATGAAGACAACTCCTAACGTGTGGATTTGTTAGCTCATGTCCTGAAGATGGCTGTGTACGGTTTAATTGTTCATTAGCTCATCATGCGATCCTATGAGTAGGTCATTAGCAAATATTTTATATTTATTTGTGTTTGATAAGGGTCTACAATATCTCGGGGGTCTAATGGTTGGTATTGTAGTCACTGGTTGGATTGTACACTGTTATGATTTGAATTGGTTAAATGGTGGATCTTGATGATCTGGTACCTAAGATTGACAACATATGGTTCAATATGTCTAATAGGGCAGGGTTTGGACCTTCATTGCCCTTGAGATTTTAGCAACACAATGTTCCTGATGATAAATGCCAATTTTGTGATGGGATGATTTTTTCCATTGAGACTAAATGGCCAGATGACTTGATTTATGAATTAGGGTTGTATTAGACGGTTGAGATGGGACATTTTGAGAATCAATTAAATGGATGGTTTAATATGTGAATAGGGATTATTTTCAATGGTTGGATTTAGACTGAAATGCACGTGATCGTTTGCTTAAGCTAGTCTTGCATTTATTCTAAATTTGATTATACAGTAACACCCAAGTACTGAAAAGTAGGGGGTGTTACAGGCACTCACAATCATGAAGGCACAGAAGAATGGAAGTCTTTACTTGTTGATCGACAGTACTTCATTGGGTAGAGCTACAATATCTATAGCGGATACCACGTCTGTACTTATGTAGCATGCACACTTAGGCCACATGAGCGAGCGTGGTATGAAGGTACTTTCTAATCTTTGTTTAATTCCAGTTTTTAAAAGCATTGATTTTAGTATATGCGAGCATTGTATATATAATAAACAGTCAATGTTGTCTTTTAAGTCTAGGAAATATGTTTGTAAGGGGGTTTTAGATTATACGCATTTTGATGTATAAGGTCGGCACCTGTGGTTTCTGATAGGGGGTCATCATGGTTTGTCACGTTTATTGATGACTATTTTAGAAAATTAGAGTGGGTTTATTTCATGAAAAATAACTCCGATGTTTTCACCAATTTTAAGTAGTAGAAGTAAATGGTGGAAAAATAGTCAAGGTGAAAAGTGAAAGTTTTAAGGATAGATAACGATGGAGAATTCACTTTTGGGAAATTCAATTGGTATTGTAAAGATGAAGGGATTGAGAGGCACAACACAGTGCGCCACATACCAGAGTAAAATGGTGTGGCAGAGTGAATGAATTAGACTCCCTTAGAAAGGGCCTGATGCATTATCAGTAATGCTGGGTTGGGTAAGGAATTGTGGACTGAGGCCGTTAATACGGCTTATTACTCAGTGAATCTATCCCCTTTTACGGCCATTGAATGTAAAATTTCAGAAGAACTTTGGAGTGGTTTGCAGGTTGATTACTCGAGACTGTATGTATTTGGTTGTGATGCTTACTCTTACGTACCGTTAATTGAGAGAGATAAACTGGACCAAAGGGTTAAAAAGTACGTCTTTCTTGGCTATGGTAATGGTATGAAGGGGTATAGGCTATACAATCAGACAACACAAAATTATCCTTAATCCCGATATCAAATTCAATGCAGGATCCTTATTCCATAAGGATGAGCACAAGAAAGCTAAAAAGTTAGTTGTTGACGTTTAGTTAAACAAAGATGAGACATAGGCTGATACTAAGACATAGAAACAGGTATATGAGCAGGTGGAGCAGTCACCTATGAGAATGAATCTGACACTGGATCGTAGGTTATCGTTGATATATAGGGATGACTCATATGTTGTTTTTTTCCTCATTACAGATGAGGGAGATTCGTCTACTTTTCAAGCAGCTATTGATAAGTTGGACGTTGAAAAGTGAAAAGTAGCGATGAATGATGAGATGGACTTCTTATACAAGAATGAAACGTGGGAGCTGGTGGAGCTTTTTGTCAGCCGTAAAAGAGATTGGGTGCAAGTACATCTTTAAGAAGAAACATGATAGGTACAAGTTAAGGTTAGTAGCAAAGGGATATGCTTAGAGAGTAGGTGTGGACTTCATTGAGATATTCTTCCTTGTATTAAGCAAGTATTTATCAAATTCGTATTGGCATCGGTTGCCTAATACAATCTCGAGATGAAATAAATTGATGTGAAGCTGCTTTCCTGCATGGGAAATTGGAAGATCAGATTTACATTAAGCAAGCAGAAAGTTTCATACAAGGGGCAAAGAACAAGGTTTATAAGTTGAAGAGATCATTGTACGACCTGAAATAGTCACTTAGGTAGTAGTAAAAGAAATTTGATTATTTAATGATGAGTTAGAGGTTTACCAAGAGTGAGTATGATCATTACGTATATTACAAGACACTAAGTAATGGAAAGTTCATTGTCTTAGTTTTGTATGTTGATGACATGCTTATCGCCTGTCATAACATGTTTGAGATTGGCATATTAAAGACTTAGCTATTGAGGACATTTAAGATGAAAGATCTGGGGGTTGCGAAGAGGGTTTTTGACATTGACATACACAGAGACAGGAAGAGGAGCAAACTATGGTTATCTCCGGCAGAATACCTTAAGAAAGTATTGATGAAGTATGTGATGGATAAGGCAAAGCTATTTAATGTTCCCCACGTGGCTCATTTTAAGCCATTTTCTTAACAATGCCCTAAAATAGATTAAGAAAAGCAGGATATATCTTGTGTGCTTATTCGAGTGCAGTTGATGGCTTGATGTATGTCATGGTCTGTACAAGACCATATATTTTACAAGTGGTGGGTGTTGTTAGGAGATACATGCTTAACCTCGGCAAGCAAGTTTAAGAGGTAGTGAAATGACTACTTCGATATATTCGAGGTATAAAGGACTAAGTCTTAACATTTGAAAAATTAGGGGCCAAGCTAGTAGGTTATGTGGATTCAGATTACACTGGTAATATTGATAATAGAAGGTCGACTTCTGGTTACTCATTTATGCAAGCAGGTAGAGTGATTAGTTGGATGTTGAAATTTTAGTCTGTTGTGGCTTTTTCCACAACTGAAGCTGAGTATATAGAGATGATAGAAGCATTCAAGGAAGGTGTTTAGTTGAGGGGGATGATAAATCAGTTAGGGCTTCAACGGAGGTCGTGTCAATCAATTGTGACAGCGAAAGTGTGATAAATTTGGCTAAAAACTCAATTTATTACTCATGTATTAAACATATTGATGTATCTCATCATTTTATCTGAAAGGTGCTTAAGGAAGAAGATTTCTCTAAAAAATATCTACACAAGTGTGAATCCGGCTGACATACTTACTAAGGTGGTTCCCACAGAGAAGTTCAAGTTCTGTGCAACTTCTCTGTACTTAGCGAAGGTGTGAATGGAAGACAAAATGTGCATGAGAAGCGACGATGGAGCTATAATAGAAGGCGGAATTAGAGATGAGGATTGATAAATAGTTATGATAAATAAAGATTGAAGACGTGGTGGAGATTGTTGTTGATGGCTTAAATTTGCCAGTAAGAGGGTCTGTCGATGCCATCGACAGACCACTCGATGCCATCAAGAAAATTTGAAAAATCCATGTTGGTTGCTAGAACATTTTAGTGTTTTTACTCGATGAGGTGTCGATGCCATCGAAGGTCCCATCAAAGATGTGCGCAGAATTGTGTAAGTGCAAAAGTTGTTTCCTATTCCGATTGTAACACTATATATAACAAGTGTTATTAGGATTTGGGAGTGAGAGAGGCATATTAGGGCTTTCTAAATCGTTCCTAAGGGTTCAAGGGCACAGTTAAGGCTTGTGAAAACAGATTCAAGGCTTGTTCGAATTAGTAAGCTACTCTCTTGTAATTCTGCTTTCATAGTACATTACTCATTGTTTTGTGTTGTGGTTGTTTCCCATTTTTCCATGTAAAATTCACATTGATCTTATTTGGACTTGGTTATGCGATTGCATGTACTTTGCTTGATTCGTCTCTAAGTGTTTCCACAGTTTGCAATAAATATAACGTGAGATACTTGTGTTAACCCAAAGACTAACACATAAATTTATATCTTTATACACATGCACACATAATATAGAGTATAATACTCCATAGGAATACAAGAGAACATACATTGGTATACATAAATAAAATATTTCTCTACAAAATCTCCCTACTTTCCCCCTCAAGATGGAGCATGAATGTTTACCATTCCTAGCTTGCAACATAGACGACAAACGATGACTAATTCTTTTGGTAAAAACAAATAAACAAGTTAATCTTTAGACTTCTAATAAGAGGAAAACTTCCTTTAAAATCACTTTGTCATGAATAAAGTGACAATCAACTTCAACGTGCTTAGTGAGCTTATAGTAGACTGGATTAGAGGATATGTGAATAACAATTGATAGTCTTGGGAGAGGAAGCATGAAGCCTGAGTTCAAACAACAAGGTGTGCAACCAAAGGAATTTGTATACATCATGAGCCATAACCCGATAATTTGTCTCCATAATGGAATAAGTTATGAAAAATTATTTATTCACTTTTTTAGGTGATGATGTTTACACAAACTAAAGTGCAACAACCAAAAGTAGATTGACAATAAAAAAGTGACCCAACCTAATCTGTATTTGTATAGGCCTTAATATGTAAATGATCGTGTGTTTAGAATTGTTATACCATATTTCTGGTCATTATGAGAAAGCCAATAAGAGGATGACATGTGGCATTGCATGAGGAATAGGAAGCGGATAAAAAAGATCTTCAAAATTTTGGAGCACTTTTTGTGGGATTATAGCAGACGTAAATCTAGTTCTGCATGTCAGTGGATGGTCGATGAAGTGTTGTGGTCGACATACAAGAAATGCGGTCAAGCTGTTTAAGATATAAAAGGTGACTGAGGGAAATAAAGCCTTAGTCGACAAAAGCAGAACCATTGTAAAGAGTGAAAAGGCCGAGCTTTAAGTCCTAGAGGGGGGGTGAATAGGACTATGCTAAATTAAAAAATAAATGTAGAATACAAAGACAGATAGAACAATCAAATAATAAAATAGCACAAGTAAATAGCAACCACAAATACACTAGTCTTGAGAGGTTGATACAAACTAAGTTCTAAGGACAACCTAACACCAAAAACCAAAGGCTTATGACAGGACAATCTTACTAGAACGTTTGTAAGTATCAAAAACCCAAACCAATAAAGAGGCAAAGGAAATAAACTAAGTTATTACAACATTTATCACAAGTGCATAAAGTAAATTATAACATTCACATACATAAACAAATCTAATGATCCACCACAACTTCAGGAATTATAGTGGTTTGTTTGTGTGTACACTAACTGTTAGCAAACAGCCACACAACTACTCCACTCCCAATATCTATACCTACGAGATATTGACTTTCACTATAAAATAAGGTTTTTCAAGGTTCACCTTAAAACCTTCACAATTGTGTCTTTCAAATGGGCTTGCACAATTTCAAAAACCCCATAATGAGTTTTTCCTAGCTGAATCTCACAAACCAAAATGTAGAAAATTAAATTGTACTTATCTGAAGATTCTTCTTCTGATGAAGCCCGATAGAACCAATTCGATGTAGACAAAGATGTTCAATGTTCGGTCTCATAAGTGAAAGGGTTCTAGGTCTAAATTAATTTAAATTAAATCAACCTGGCTTAGCTTGATTTGATTTTGATCACAAAAGAGGGTAAATCACAATTTTCTTCTTTAATGAAATAGAGTTGAATGGAGATCACAAAATCAAATAATAAAAGCTATTAAAATGAATCTAAAATGAGCATAATATAGCTTAACAAATGCAAGAACTTATCTCTCAGAGTGATGGCTTGATTTAGCTTGGAATGAATGAAAAACTCTGAAATTTATCCTCTATTTATAGGTGAAAATATTGTTCACTTAACTAGTCTAAGGGGTTGGTTCGACTGGTCAAAGGACCAACCAATTTTCAAAATTTTTGACGCAATAAGATAAAATCGTTACTCGATTGGTCGAGTAGCCTGCTCGACTGGTCGAGTGGAACCATAAAACCTTGGTGGACTTTGAGTCGAGCTTGCACGACTGGTCGAGCACTGTTCACTTGACTAGTCAAGCAGTCTCCACGACTGGTCGAGGGTCCAACAGAAAATTCTGAAAATTCACAACAAATCTTGGACTGGTCGAGAAACTCTTGGATTGGTCGAGCCAGAGCTTGGACTAGTCAAACAGAGACTAAGACTAGTCGAGAAAATGACCTATAAACTTATGAAATAATCAAAATAAAATATGTAATGAATATGACCCATCCTATGGTCAATCTAGGGTCATTCATACCTTGTTTGTGAGTTTGAACAATTGAAACATCGTTCGCTCTGCTAACTCATTCACTTGAAATACTTGAAGCTTATCTTCAAAATCTTAAACTTGAGCTTGAACTAGGGCTTGAGTTCTTGAGTTTTTTAAGGTATTGAACTTGAAGATTAAACTTAAACTTGAGCCTTGAACTTGTACTTGTACTTGAGCTTGAAACCTTGAACTTCGACAATGCTCTACAACTTGAATACGTAGAAAAGTTCGACGAAGACGTGGACAACTTTAAAATGCATGAAGTTGATCTATTTATCCCATCAACATATAATATAGATTCTAAATGATTTGGAACAAAAAAATTTGACAACTCTAAGTGATAGATTTACAATATAACATTTACAAAGAGAAACATAACAAGAGAAGGATCTAGATAAGAGAATAATCTATAGAAAGAGGCTTTTTTACTACTATAATTATTACAGTAATGGAAGAAGAAGAATATGTTATAACATATATCTATAAATAGAAGAGGAATGAGATGGAAAATATATAAACAAAATAATAAAAAAAATCCAACCAATATTAAATTACAATTCAGTCAAATTTATCTTTTATCTCAGCTTATCCTAGGAGTAGCGGTAATTCCTAGCCATAATCTTTAGTTGAAATCCAAGTCTACACTCACATGTTTGATTTTTTTTTTATCCAATATCAAGCAGTTCTTTCAAGAGATGCATTCTTGAAGTTGCTCCTAGTGACCGATTGTGAGTTTTTCTTTTTGTTCAATTTGCACTAGTATTCTGAAAGTCCTTTCTTATGTAAAGCACAAGGTAACCCATCTTCGAAGGATAATCCCAACCTCTAATTATCGCCTGATTGTTATAAACTTCTACAAGTGGCTGAGTAAATAACCGATCTTCTTAGAATCTGGTCATATACGTTCATATTGGATGTATATGCTTATTTTGGCACTTGGGGTCACAGTTGATCGGTTTGGATTAAGCCGTTGTATTGATTCTGGCACGCCTGCATAATAAAAAACAAACTCAGTGACCAACATTTTTTTTACACGCCAGGTGGGACTAGGTATCACTTGGTTGCCATAATATTTGGTTGACACAAATATATTTGTCAGTGCAGTAATTATTCGGAATCACGAGCTGAAGGGGTGGTCTTAATACTTCAACAGCCGTTGTTGTGTCTAACGAGCATCCTACTCACAAAGAGTAGCAAGTCCAAGAAGTGTCTGAGTAAGGAAATCCACCACCTAGTCTGTTGGTCGTTCCTTCAAATCTTGATAGATCATCGACATCTCGGGTTACTTATGAGTTCAAACTGAGGCCTTCAATAGATAGATAGTCGGCCATACTGAGAACATGAATCGATTAATTGCTTTGTTTGCTGATTGAGCACCTGTTGCACCTCAGTAAGAGGTTAATGTAAGTTTTGTTAGAAATCGACCACCTTTACTACTAGTGCAGTTGATGGCACAAACACTTTCATTATAGTGAAACGCACCACCTGTTCATGTTCTCGGTCCAATCTAGGACTTGCGAAATTCACTGATACTAGTGGATTTCAGACGTCCTGAACATATTTCTCTTTAGGACATACGAAACTTAACGCCACTGGTAGATTTTAGATGTCTTGAAAGTGAGAATAAAAAATAATTCATGAAGCTAGGAATCAAGAGACGCCTAGGGTATACCCTTTCCTGGAAATCAACCATACAACGAAGACCAATATCAAGATGGCCCTAAAATACCTCCAGTTGCTCCATAAAAATATTAAGAATGTAACTAAATTGTTCAACTAGTTCAAGAAGTAGAAGGCCAAGTTCTAAGCCGAACTATTACCCCAGTTTATCATAAGCTATGTCTTAACTAGATCCCAGCAATTTCCATTGCCAATGAATTATCGACCTGACTTTACGCTGTTTATAAGTGATACGAGTCAATCAGCAATAGAATACATATGGCGATTTATCATATAATATGGAGAATTGGACAATAAAAAGTATTATAAATTATAGTTAGTTGGTCATTTACTTACCAAATTAGCTTATTGCTACTGAATTGTAACACCCCGTACTTTTCAGTACTCGGGTGCTACCAGGAAGACCAAATAGTTCATTTTAAATATAAGACGATAATATATATATTATACAATACGAAATAATTTTTGTAATTATTTGTAATAATACATATATTACTTAAATTATACAAATTATGTATACTATTTATTTTACAGTATTTAAAACTATATATAAAATAAATTGTATGACAACACATTATCATATAATTGATGTATATCGACTAATATTTACATTTTGCAATTTAAACTACAGATTATTGTATTATACCATATATATGAAATATACATCACTTAGAATAATCAATATTTGTATAAATATAAAAGAAAAATATGTATATACACATATACATGATATTTCAAAATAGAATATGTTATTAATTTATAAATAATTATTAATATAAATTATAAAGGTAGTACAAGTTGTATATATGTTGATAAAATATATAATAGTATATGTTAACGTAATTGTTATTATTTAATAAATATTATTCCATACTAATATTGAAGCGGATGGACAGACCAGATTTCACTTAAGACCACCATGGGCTGCGCAAATCACTAATCAAACACGAACTTGACATATATGGCCCACCTGAGTATAAGATCTGCCTCATACTTTGGGTTGGACCCTAATATGGGCCGATAAAACAAATGAACAAAGTGGATTTGCTAGATTCATCGTGGTCACAAGAGTGGGTGTGCATGTTTGGAACGCACCTAAGGTGCATCAGATCTGAGAGACCGGTCAAACTAGGTCTGACCCGTCAATTTTCGAAATGGGAAACGTCTCTCACCCTTTCTTCCGTTTTTCCTGTTGTGGGCATTTAAAACAGATGATTTCCGTTTAGCTCAAATGTGGCCCACTGCCATTGACCACATCAATGATCAAAACCGTCCATTTCACTTGTGCACACAGTATTAGCTGAAAATCAGGTAACAAGCACACTCATTTTCAAAAACGGAAAAATCTGTGTTTCTTGCCTTTCCATGCTGACAATCCGCTTGAGGCTTGCTCCTGGGATCCTATCCATCCATTGCAATCAATCCCAGCCCTCCAAAATAGGGCGTTCCCTATCTAGAAGCTTACTCCCATTGCCGTCATTGAAGCCGAATGCTTAAGAGGTGCTAAACACCATCCATTTAGTAGGTCCCATGATGATCATAGGGCTTATCCGCACCGTCCAAGCGCATCAGATCACATGATTGGCCGTCCGTTGAAATTCCTCCATGATCGTCCAAGCCTTCTTCCTCATTTAACCGAAAAACCCACCATCCTCTTGTGGGCCCCATCTGCTGATCAAGACCATCCATCTAGAAGCCTATAGTGCCAGATGATGATCAACAGTGCTAGGATCCAGCCATGCAGAGGAAATGGGCCATGGCAGTTGGGATTTTTCAAAGTGAATGTGTCAAGTTACACCCAAATTAGCCACAACTAATCCAGTGGTTAGTGATCACAGACCATTAGAAAGCCTTATAAAGGCCACTCTTTTCGCTAGGGCAGTCATTCAAAAAAGAAAGAAAGAAAACAAGAAAAAATGCCATTTCTCGTTGCCGCACCAAGTTGCTGGGAGATGCTGGGATTGTGCGACGAGTCTGGTTTGAACCAGAGGATTCGCAGGTCGTTTTAGAAAGAGGGAATGATGAGGAAAGAGAGAGAAGCAAAGGTGAGGCAAAAGAAGGGGAGGAGAAATGAAGGAAGAAGCGAGAGAGGATGTCGTCCTCTTTCTTCTGTTGCTGCCGCACCAACTGCCTTGGACGAGCCAACTCAAGTGCTAGTAGTTTCGGTCCCTCCATAGCCTCGTCTAGGTCCTGTTGAACACAAGATAGAAAAAGAGAAGCAGAGGAAGAAGCAGGAGAAGAAAGGGCGAGAGAGAGAGAGAGAGAGAGAGAGAGAGTGTGTGGGTGCGAGTAGCACCCTGACTAGCTGCCGAGTTCGAGTCGAGTCTGGGTCCGAGTTGGGGCTTGGACTTGGTTTAGATTTGGGTTGTCCAGGTTTGTTGCTAGACATTCCAGCATCTAAAGAGAGAGAGAGATATATATATATATATATATATATATATAGAGAGAGAGAGAGAGAGAGAGAGAGAGAGAGAGAGAGAGAGGAAGAAAGGAAGAAGGAAAAGGGAAGGAAAGAAAATGAGGGAGAGAGAGAGATCGCGAGGGGTTGCCACCGCTGCCACTGTTTTGCTGGGGTAGTGAGTTGGGTCGACTCAGCAATCGAGTCCGGGTTGTATGTGCCTCAGTTCAGTCCGTCCAAGATTGGGGCTGAGTCGGGTCAAGTGAGTGACATTACAACCAAAAGTTAGATCTTCCTTATCCAAATTGATTTAAAATCAAGGTGAGTCGATCTCTTATTTATTTTACTGAAATGATATTTAGATCTTGATCTAGGATAATTAACATTACTATCTGATTTTAAATTAGGAAATTGGAGCTCCCCAATCTTTCCTCATTAAGTCGCACTTGAGTGAGTTAAACTGATTCGGATTGAGTTCAAGCAAATTCTAGTTGGCAAGACTTGATCTTGAGGTTTGTTTTAGCGTTGTAAGCAGCTCGAGTAGTGAACCCACACTCTAAGGTGAGGACTCACCCTTTGAGCTTCCCACTTGATTTCATCAATCTAGATATGGATGATAACATGATTCCCTTAACTGAGTTTCTTACTTACTATAGAATATGCTAACTCGTGGTAGAGTTAATTCATGTATTGGATAATAAACGTTTCTTTTAAATTGCAATATGCATGAATGACTCGATGATAATATGTTATCCTTTATTGTATATGTATTAATTTATTTATATGCTACCACTTGTGCTTGAATGATGAACTGAACGGAACTTACCTTGAACTCATGATCTTGCGGTCCACATTTGCCCTTGTGGCTTGGATGTGTCAATGGTGCCCTTTGTAGCTTATTGGTTACATGTTCACATCCGTTGTTTCCTAGTCATCTTGCGGAGTTCAGTCGTACTATGATTTCTGGGTGGAGCCGAAGTTCGCTTAACGATTTTCTAGCCATCTTGCGGAGTTCATGTACGACATGATTTTTGGGTGGTCTAGAGTTTGTATGTTGATTGTCTCTTCATCTGCGGTGTCAGTTGTACCCTGATTTTCAGCTGGAGCCGAAGTTCGCTTAGCGATTTTCTAGCCATCTTATGGAGTTCATGTTCGACATGATCTCCGAATGAAGTGGGGGTTTAAAGGGTGCTTTTCTATTTTCCTTGCAAATTCCACTTGTACCATGATTTTTGAGTGGAGCCGAAGTTCGCTTCTCGATTTTCTAGCCATCTTGCGGAGTTCAGATACAATGTGATTTCGGGGGCAATAGAAAATCGTATGCTTGATTGTTTGGTTATTTAGACATATTTCCTTGTATTACGACTACCATTATATTTTACTTGTGATGAAATTCTATTGATTGGTGAGATTTTCTTAATATGAGTATGATTATGAAATACCCTGTCTAGTGTATCTAATTTCATGACTTGTAATCTATATTGGATTATGAATGATTAGTGCGTAATCTTAGAGGGTGCTCCTCACTGCAATAGCTATTGACGGTATCAAACCGTAATAGTTGATGTAGGTATAGAGCAAGCCGATCGTGTTCTCAGGGTTGCTAAAGGATTTCATATCTCAAGATTATTGTAATTTACTTTATTTCACATGTAATATTATTTCATTTTGTATTGTAAGAATGAAGACATTGGTTTGTATAAGTCATTATGGGCAGCTTCTTGTATATTCCAAATGTAAATGAAAATTTCCTCTGTGTCTAATTTGTCCATACTACGCTCATCTGCTTACTCTGATGAAAGAAAAAAAAATGTGGACTTTGGCTCTTTATAAGCTAACACTCGAGTTTTTGGGAAACAGGTCATATACTCGGGTCCTAAAGATTCGAGGCGTTACACGAATTCTATACAAAATTGTCAAGAAATAGAAGTAAATTTTCATGCTCAGTTCTTTTATAAGGACACAAATTTTTTTTATGACCAATCTTACTCATTTTCGGCAAGTACCATGGGAATCAGTCGAGAATTATATTATTTAATTTAAGAGAGCAAAAAGCCAATGCAAGGTAGTTACGACTGATGCAGAATTTGTCCAGCTGACTCAAGATTGACTGGAAGTCAAACTTTGAAAGAAGTTTATTAGAACAGAATTCACATATCTTTATGATTTGATTGGGAATGTGTCTCGATATAAGGCCATGCCTTAAGAGTCAACGAGGTAAAAGAATTCATCGGCAGTAATATATTATTATGACCTTAACTATATATTGTAGTGGCTAAAATAGTGGATAAATAGTCATTTACTTGTTCGGCCTTAATTAAAGTAGAAGTAATGACAGCCTCTAATCATAAAGTAAAAAGATTTTACACCTTTAAATTTTCTCATGATGATGAAATCTTTGATATTATGTTAACTAGAAAATTTATCAAAATTTCTGTTAATTATAAGATTCCGATAGCTGAAGAATTGAAAAAAATTAATTACTGCAACTGACATGGAACTCGTTCGCATTCCAGTAATAAAAGTGTTATTTTTATGAATGTTATTCAACATAATATCGATAAAGGGTTTTTTTCATCTAGATCATATCCAGTTACATTAACAAAGGTAATCATTCTCAAGAGTAAAATCAATTGTATTTATTATTCCGTTAGAGTAAAAAGTGTCCAACTAATTTTCTAACGCCCTCACAATCGGAGCTTATTACATTATCAAAATTTGCAGCAGAAATAAATAAAACTAAACATAAAACTATCTCTTTATTTATTCAGAATAATCTTCCATAGGGGAGTTGTTATCCGTGTCTTTAATCTACACATCACCTGCATCATCTGTACGGTTGGAGATGGTTAATGTCCTATTCATAAAGATGATTATCTTTTAAGATTAACAATAATTCAAGAGTTTATAAGAGTAATGTAAGGGTTCCAATACGTCTCATACTCCACCACTACAAGTGGCATCGGTATGCGCGACCAATATATATGAATGCATGCTTAGCAAAGTGTGTGTGACTCATCATATGTAGTGATCATAATAGTGTGAAATATAATTCATAGAAAACCTGACTCGCCATGCATTCTCACACTACGAAGATTCACCGGTGTGTCCAACGCTACTATGATTTACGTGAATACCTTGAGGCGGCACAACACATGAATCAGATGAATTATGTGACACGATTTATTCATGGAGTAACTATTTGCGACATCCAATCTTGGAAGTGATGTAACACGCATTGCAAATTACTTACATCGATTTGTACATCGTTACCCAAAATTCATGGAATTACGTGTCGACCAAGAGGGTCACTACCCAGACCGCATTACGTCCATGATAAAATATTTGAATCACTAGTTGTGGGACCTCTATCACATCACTTGCACCAAAGGGGAAATAAATTGAACCATGAGAGTTTTGAAATTCCAAGACACATGCCCAAGCCATAAAGAAAGGTAGTTCAAGGCTAACCTAATAAAGGAGAAAAGTAACATTAAGCTATCTCAATAAAAGAGAAGAGTAGCAAATAGGCTGACTCAACAAAAATAAGGGGAGATGAGCAAATAGGCCAACTCAATATAGAGTGGAAGCACTCATTGCTCTCAAAATTGGCAAAGGACAAGGCTTGTACCCATCACATAACATAAATTTATAAAAATCATACATAATTAAAATCATTCCTTAACCATAATTCCTAAAAGGATAAATAATTGTTAATTGTAAATCAATCAATTGCATGGAGAATTACAGTAACACGAAAGTATATAAAATAAGATAAATCACATCAATTCAAATTAGTATAAGCTTAAAGGAATCATTCACCCAAGCCTCAGATCTAAACCCTAAATCTCGATGTAGGAAAGCTTTTACATGAACTACGACATCGCTTGAGCAAGAGAGTGACACCATATATATGGAGAAGGAAGAGGGCGTCTAAGCTTTTCCTTATCTTTCTCTTTCTCTCTCTCCTCCTTGGACGTTGGGGTATTGGCATCTGAGTAGAGAAGGGCACGCACACTCCTTTTTATAAAGGAGTGGGCATGTAGGAGGGGGTGCATTTCACATCTTGCTTGGATTGGGTTTCTCCAATTTGACCTTTTCTGGCGATCTTTGTTTAAATCTAATTCATTCAGTGTTTCGGGGTTGTCGAATAGAGTGGGGTATATAAATTTCTTAGTGATCTAAAATTTAGATTGGCCTGTCTTAAAAATTCTCCTAACGAGTGTCAAAACGAACTTGATCTCAATTAACGGTCCACACTTAATGATCATGGCCCAAATTTGAAAAAAATGTATAATCAGGATAGGCAAATGGTTAGATAAAAGTTAGTGGTTGATCAATGGTGGAAAATGCCTAAATCTAAAATTTCACCTTTTGCACCAAAATGAAGGAACTGGCTTCAACATTCAACAATGTAGGATTATAGATCCGGGTCTAAATTTTATATAATCTCATAGTCATATGAGACCAAAGTATGGTCCAAATTTTGAGTTGCGATGGATGGTAAGAAGTGGTTAAATTAGAAGATCCAGATTCATAAGAAGTTGGTAAGGCTTGAAAGGATAACTTTGCGCATGGGAAAAAACCTACCAAAGTGAGGTCTTCATATTTCATACTTAGTTCATATTATGGGCAATCCAAGTCGTTCATATGAATGAAAATATCCTACTATGATTACCCACAAGGTTTCTTCACTCGATGGACACCAAAATCAACAGTTAAGGGGATGATTTGTCAATTGAGTCACTTTTTACAATGATCTAAGAGCTGAAATTTGACAGGTACAGTTAATTTATGATACATAGGCATGATATAAAATTTCACATTAAACAGATTGTGAGGACCATATGATTTAAAATTCAAGGGTCTAGATTAACGACATTTTCGTAATTATTATTGATATGAGAGTTTTGAGAAATCTAATGGTTCTACATAGTTATAGGCAAGTTTCTAAGTAATTCTTACAAAAGAACTTATATCTAAATCATTATGAATAAAGAATTATTCATCAAATTAATTAAGAGAATGTACATATATTAACCAACATAATGGATGGTCATATGACATGTTAAAAATAGAAAAAACTTGATGACTAGTACTCTAATCATGTATGTAAGTAGGTGTATGGTTAGTTTTATAAACGGATGATCGCAAGTGGGTTTTTGGAGTGATCAAGCGGCAGAACATGTTTACCGTTAGATTCAAGTGACTTGTTCATATGTGTAAGTTTATCATATTGTAGTTTTGATGGTGGGTTAAACATATTCATAGGTGGCGAACAAGATGAACGGATCAAAATTTCAATTTGATATGTGTATGAGTGGATGCAGATATCAAGTGTTAGTTTATTACGATCGGTGGTCGAAACTCAAAGTGGACGGTCAGATGTCTTTACCTATCGGTGGATAGTTGGTTGAACGATTGGTTATGAAGGACAAGTGAGGATACTTGGATATATGATGGTCTTGTCTTAAAAATTAATAGTCGGATGACGTGATATATGAATGAAGATTATTCTCAACGGTCAAATTCAGGTTAGAGAATAGATATAAGGTTAGGATATGTTAAATTGGTGACATACACATATATATACTAAATTAAATTTCATGGTAACATTCGAAAACTTTCAATACTCGGGTATTAAAAGGTTCAAGGTGTTACAATCTACCTCTCTTAAACAAAATTTCGTCTTCAAAATTTAATTACTTCGATCATTCTCATTGATTCATTATGCTTAAATTTTTAATGTATTCCTCGCAAGGTATATATATATATATATATATATATATATATATATATATGTTGCACGTATAATTGCCTACATGAAATTAGGATGCTACATGGTGTTGGCAAAGATAACAAGAAACAAAGAGAAGGCAGTTAGCCATTACTTTGGATCATTCCCAGTTGTATTAACCAACTCGACTGAGACTGGTAGTGCCAAAGTCATAAGGAAAATAACATATATTGACCGATATGGAAGAATCAATCGAATTTTATGTGAATCATGATTGTTTGAAAATTATAATTGTGATAAGACATGAATGATATGGAAGGATCAACTAAATACTTCAGTAATAAGGAATTCTCGGATGATCTGCTGATTAAAGAATTGTTTGCTAAAGCATGTGTTAGAATTTTCTTCTTCTAAATTGAACAGACTAAGTATGAACAAAGTTGCAAATGAAGTAGATACTCAACCAAATTCGAAAACACCTAAGGGGCAGTGTCTAAATTCAGTTACATAATTTAGTACATTTCCACCTATTATTGTAGTGTCCCGATTTTCGGTAGCTAATTAAACGCATGCCTAAACATATATACCTATCTCACGAAGAATACAGTGAAAACTTAAACACAATAAATCGATAATTTTTTTTTTTAAATAGTGGAAATAATTAAATTTCAGTGTTGAAATTTTATTTAAGGGGGGTAATTTGTAATGCCCCACTTTCGTGTAGCTAATCATATAGATATACACATCTATATCGTGAGGAATATAAGAAAAATTAAACATAATGAATCTGTATACATGGTAGAAGTAAATAAATTTTGAAGACAAAATTTTGTTTAAAGGTGGTAGATTGTAACACCCTGAACTTTTCAATATTCGAGTATTGAAAGTACTCGAGTGTTACCATTGAATCTAACCTATTATGTACATGTGTACGGTACCAATCTATCTAACCTAACCTTACATCTATTTCCCAACAAGAATTTGACCATGGGGAATAGTCTCCATTTATAGATTAAGCCATTTGACTGTTAATTTTAAGATAAGACCATCCATTATGTGATTTGACATATGTACCTTCCCTTAAATGAATTGGTGAATAACTATTCATACATAATGATTTAGACGTAAATTTATTCGTAAAAGTCATTTAGAAAGGTGCATACGACCAGGTAGAACCATTTGATTTCACAAAACTCTTAGATAAACAATAATTACGTAAATGCCATTAACCTAGACCTTGAATTCTATATCATAAGGTTCTCACAATCTGTTTGATGAGAAAACTTATACCATGCCTATATATCATAAGTTAATCATACATGTCAAATTTTAACCCCTAGATTAACAAGATCTGTAGTAAAACAAACATTTACTTGATATGGACCACCTAAGGTTCGGACCTGCCTGATCTGTGGCCAAGGGTCCCACTTTAGACCTATGGAAGCTGATGAGCGGATCAGATTCTGTGAGAGCATCACTATGGACCCCACTTGTGATGCATACGGACAACCTACGGGTGTGCTCGTTATGCATTGGTCTAGGAGACTTAGTCAAACCGGTTTGACTTGACCATATTCAAAAAAAGGAAGGATTCTTCTTCCTTTTCGGTGCACAAACAAGGACTGCTCGCTGTGATGGATTGTGGCCCACCACCTATGATCAGATGGCCAATTTGAACCGTTTATCGTGTCTGCGAGCCACCTCTGACCAAGCCCTAGGCAATTTCATGAAAAACTACACGCGAGTGTCCGTACATCACAAGCACATAAAATGGTGCGTGTAGTGCATTTTCAAAAATGGAAAGCACACCTATCATGCCCCAAACTCAGAAACCGGGCTCACAAAATTTCTGATCACCAAATCCAGTGCCAACTGCCTCCGTACCATTCTCGGCTCCTAGCGCCTATACGCCAGATTTCGATCCTGGGATCCTACAAGGAGGATTTTTTAGTGTACATTTATTTCGTAATAAGCATAACCACAACTATACACAAATCATAAAGGCAACATTATCATCATATATCTACTAATATAAACAGTTGAATACAGTGCTGAAAGGAAAATACATATGTCAAAAATCAAAGCTCCGTAAGTCTGCTGCATGCTCCAAGCTTAATGCTGCTGCAACCTAACGCCACCTGCACGCATCTATCGTGCATAAGCTTATAGAAAGCTTAGTGGGTGGTGAAAGTGTGTGCACAAGGTAAGTGCCAAGTAAGTAATATCAGAGTAATCAGGGTAAGCGGAAATACTGATAGGCCCATAAATCATATAATATCAGAATAATGCGAAAACATACTGATATGCCCATAAATACCATCAGCCTTATTCAGGCCATGCGATGCAAAAATATAAACCAATATCATATACTGAGGAAGCAATGTAGATCAGCTATACAATGAGAAGACAGTAAGCCAAATACTATGTGCTAAGGATGCAATATAATATGCGATGTGAATGAAATGACCAAGCTGGAGTGTGAAGTCAGGATGATATTACGTAGTATCGCAGGCTATGGGGTCCATCATAAGGAACTTCTATCCAAACCAGTCCTATACCTAAATTTGGATAGTCAGACTTAATGTGGTAAACTTCTGATGTCAGGTTAATCGCGTGCCCAACCGAAATCTTGGCCATGTGAAGGTATATAACAATTAGTTGCGCACCACCATCTCGAGTGGATAGTGAATAAAATGAATGCATGAGTATGCAACTCCTACTCAATAAATCCACATATCAGTATGGTTTCTCTCAGGGAAATCACCGGGGTCTATTACACTCCAAACCAGATTACCACCCCACCACGCGCAACGAAGTGAGTAGAAGAGACCTCACTATCTGTCTGCCAATATCAGGCCTGACTCATTAATAGGGAACCCATTCCTCGAGCTGGTCAGACTTAACTTAGCATTGCCCCCTCCTCTCGGGCAGGTAAGGTCGTACCCCCTTTCAATCGACCACGACACAGTGGGACACAGGCCTAACGGTATACGACCCTCATGTGCTCATGCATCCACTGGTCTAGACGTTAGAGCAACCTCTGGAACTAAGAGGGTTTAAGGACTTTCACCTAGGGATATCTATAGCACCCCATGTAGAACAGATTTCTGGTGTCCCATCTGGCCATCCACAAAATACCTGTGGAGGCTACGACCCTGATGTCGCTAGGGCATATGGTGGTCATCTCACACACATGCGAGATGCATGAGTCACACGGTCCAATCATGCATCAATCTTGCGCATACCGTACACTCATGTGGGGCAACTCTACCTATCAGGGAGTCCCATGAACAACCTGCCCTATGGTATATGCAATGGTTAATCACATCTCATAACGAACATGCAGATGATGCGTATGGGCATGTATTATGATGCTATGTGGTCACATATTCATAATCGGTATCAATAACCGACCTCAATAATCTGCATCGACATTCGATCTCGACAATGTAGACATTTAACTAACATTGCCCCCAAAGGGGTGGCCCACATAGGGTTAAACATATAGTGGACCCATGGTCTCACAAAGGGCCTGATATATAATACCATGGGCCTCACTCAAGAGCTTAATATACATCACGATGGGCCTTTCATATGTGCCTAACATACATCATAATGGGCTCCATCGCCTAGCCCTCAAATGCATCACAATGGGCCTCATCACATAGGCCTCATATACATCACATTAGGCCTTAAACACGGGCTAAATACACATCACAATGGGCCTCAAATATAGGCCGTATATACATCACATAGGTCTCGACAATCAGCCTCAACAATCGAAATCGGCCTCGACAATCGAAATCGGCCTCAATAATTGGAATCGACACTCGAAATCGGCCTCGAACTCAGCCTTGACAATCGGAATCGGCCTCGACAAATCAAAATTGGCCTTGATACTCGGCCTCGACAATCGAAATTAAAATTGGCCTCAATAATCGGCCTCGACAATTAGAATCGGCCTCGACAATCGGCCTTGACAATCAGAATTGGCCTCGATAATCGGAATCAGAATCGGGCTCAATAATTGGCCTCGACTAACAGAATCGGCCTCTTCAATCGGACTTGGCCTCAACAATCGAAATTGACGATCGAAATCAACAATCAGAATCGACGATCAGAATTAGCCTCGACAATCGGCCTCGTTAACCAGACTCGGCCTCGATAATCAGAGTCGATGATCGGAATCGACAATCGGAATCGACAATCAGAATCGACCTTGACAATCGGCCTCAACTAACGGAATCGGCCTCTTCAATTGGACTCGACCTCGACAATTAGAATCGACGATCAGAATCAACAATCAGAATCAGCCGAACAAAGCTTAGGGGAAGGTCACAATGTGGTCATTTAACCATCATTTAAAATTGGCCTCAATAATCGGCCTCGACTAACGGAATCGGCCTCAACAAATCAAAATTTGGACATTTAACCAACATCGCCCCCAAGGAATGACCCTCATAAGGCCAAACTAAACATATATAGTGGGCCCATGGCCACATACAAGGGCCATATATATCACAATGGGCCTCACTCAAGGGGCCACCTATACATTACATTGGGCCTGATATACATCACCATACACATCGCAATGGGCTGGAAATACATCATAATGGGCCGCATCCATGTGCCAAAAATACATCATAATGGGCTGCATGCATGGGCCGAAAATACATCATAGTGGTCCTCGACACATGGGCCATAAGTTCATCACTTCAGGCCTTGCCAATGGGCCTCGAATACATCACAACGGGCCTCGCCCATGGGCCTCGAATACATCACAATGGGCCTCACCCATGGGTTTTAAATACATCATAATGGGCCACAACCAGTGCGCTTCGAACACACAATAGGTGGGGCCTACACATGGGCCTAATACAGTTAAGTGGGCCTCATACCTGGGCCTCAATTATATCTCGATGGGTCTCAACCCATGGGCCCCAAATACATCTTAATGGGCCTCAACGCATGGGCCCTAATATATCACAATGGGCCTCAACCCATGAGCCTTGAATACATCATATTGGGCCTTAACGAATGGGCTGCAAATACATCATATTGGGCCTTATACAAGGGCCTCATATACATCACATCGGGCCCTTCCAAGTGGGCCCTCAATACATTCAATGGGCCATATCAAATGGGCCATAACAACTACACCATTCATCCATCTATGGAGATCATTTTAGAGCATTATCCAAACAATGAATCATATCAAAAGATCATCTGGACCATACCACAAATAACAGTGGTGATAGTGATCAAAAGGCTAGTTGGACCACATCACAAATAGCAGTGGAGACAGTGATTTCCACTGTACAAAATTTCACAGGGGTCATCATATCATGTATTAAGTTACAAGGACTTGAACCAACCTGAGAAATAAATATCATATTGGTCCAAAATTTCTGTGACCCAAAGGGGTTTCAAAGGTAGACGTCCAATCTCCATTGTTTTTGGCAGTGTGGTCCACTTGATAACTAGATCTATTTTATTTTTAGTCACAGGCCCAAGGACGTGCTCACTCAATGTGTGGATGGTTTGGATAAAACACATGCGGCATGGTGGGCCCACGTCCAATCTGATGGACGGTTGAATATAGAATACATGCATCAAAGGGGGCCCATCGTCTCACCATATGGACAGTGTGGATAAGACCCATACATCATGCGTGGCCCCTTAAAATTGGATGGACGGTAGGGATATAACACCCGCATCATGGTGGGACCGTATGCCAAATGGATGGATGGTTGGACGTCAAGCCTGCTGCACCGTCCAGCAACTTAATGGTGCAGATGCAACCATACATCATGGTGTGGTCCACGTAGTGACCCACTGTAATGTGTGTGTGTGTGTGTGTGTATAATATCATATATAATATATCATTATATATATATATATATATATATATATATATATATATATATAACACATGTGATATGGTGACCATATCCACCGTCCAGATCCATTTGGACAGTGTAGGCGTTAAGATAAAGGTGGGTCCCACGTATCAGTGGCCCACCACAACATCTATATAGTATATAATATATTATATTATATAGTATATATATATATATTATATGTATTATATATACACATATATATACATGTGTGTGTAACCTGGACGCTAGACGGCCTGGATGAAAGGGGCCCACCTAATATAGTATATGCCCCACATGAAGGGATGGTATGGATGGTCTCATGCAACACAGTGGCCCCACGTCAGGTGGGCCACACTCTTGGATCAAGCTGATATTTGTGTTTTCCTTCCATCCAGACCTGGTAATAGGCTAGACAATGTAGATCTAACACATCCATCGGGTGGGTCCCACGAAGGTGGATGACATGGATAACATACATGCTTCATGGTGGGCCACACACACACACACCCTCATCCAGAGAGAGAGAGAAGAGAGAGAGAGAGAGAGAGACGTGAAGGCGAGGGACACCGCTACTATTGGGTCCTCCCTATCTAATGCATACATCAAGATAGGTCCCACACATGTGGGCCCTCAAATCACAAAATCAACAAATAAAAGCACCCACCTCAAGATCTCCTCTTCCTTCTTCCGCCTATAGCCTCTAGAGCTCCAAGGGAACGTTTTTAACGGTTGAGATGGACTTTGGATGGTGGGATTGGGTGGTAGGAAAGTGGGCTACACCAAGCTCTCTCATGGAGATTGGAGGAGCTTGGACGTTGGGTTGCTTGCTTAAAAAAAATGGAGAAATGAGAGAGAAAGAGGATGACATTTAAAGAGAGAGAGAGAGAGAGGGATGGGTGTATTTGACATGTAGGGGTTGTATGAGAGAGAGTTTGACTTTGGGGTTTCTTGGGGATGGGGTGTGAGGTGATGTGTACTTGACATGAGATGTGATTGATGTGTACTTGATTGATGGGACATGTTGTAGAGATTCTCTTGGGATTGCAAATGCACGACATTTTCTCGAACTGAATGCGGGCCCACATCTCCTGACCTAGGTATTGCCTCAGCGCGCGAGACGTGGCGACGGCGCAGTCGCTAGGTACAAGTCTCGGGTTGGGCCGACTCTGGAATACGGGATACCACTCAGGGTCGCGCGCAAATGCCAATAACAAATCGCAGGTCGCCGGAATTTGACCGGGAGGACCGCAGAAACCTACGGAACAGTACGAGCTAGGATACGAGTCTCACAACGCCGTTTCTTCTACCTGGCTGGCAATACTTGTAAAGGAGATTTCAAAAATCTCGATCCTCCATTTGGTGATATTAGAGCCCTACAAACTAGGGTTCTTCCAGCCGTAGCTTGATAGTTTTTCCATTACCACCATAGCTCAAGAACCAAGCTTGCTAAGCAAAGTCCTAATCATCTTCCGTTTAGAGGGTCCAGTAGTGATCATGGGACCCATATGAACCCTCCATGCCTATTAGATCACTAGATCAACCAGGTAATATAAAACTGCCATGGTCGAAGAGATCATCTTCCCCGTTAACTGTGGATACCCACCATCTAACAATGGGCCCCATTTCACAATTAAGGCCAACCATTCGATGGGCCATCATGTCAAAGGTCCAAGTTTAAACTTGATTAGTGCCATGTATCCATTCCGGTCAGCTTTAGGAGAGAGATCGGATAGTTGTGCTCGGGTTAAACCGCACTCATGCATAACTAATCCCATAGATTAGTTGCCCTTTTCAAAGAGTCTAGAATAGAAATGAAGGGCAGTTTATAAGCCTACCTTTTAGGGCTTCCTTTCAGGAAATAAGAATCTTAAAAGAGGGAGAGAGACACCGCCGCTCCACGACACTAAGGGACTTGAACTTAGTCTTATGCAAGTTGAGTTCTGCCCAAGCTGTTCCGAGTCCTCAGTACTCCAAGAAGAGCATGAACATGAAGAACAGTAGGAAGAAGGCAGAGGGTCGTGAGAAGAGCGATAGTTTTGAATCTAAGCCGCTGTTTGCTCCAACGAGTCAAGCTGCTAGTAAGTTGTGGTTCACTTCTGGTAGGCTTGATTCAATCTGAGTTAGGTAGGGGTGAAACCAGCCCTGCCCAACAAGTGGAGAAAGAAGTACGAGAAAAGAGAGAAGGAAAGTAGAAAGAGAGAGAGAGAGAGAGAGAGAGAGAGAGAGAGAGAACAAAGAGAGGCAGCAGCTACCTCTAACAAAGTATTGGTGCTACTGTCACGGCATACTGAGTCATTGAATTGGCTCCAAGATCGGGTCGAGTCCAACTGTCCCAAAGGTAGTAACCTGCTCAAAATTCTCCTAACTAATAACTAGTTAAACCCTAGACCTACACTATAAACACAACCCTAGATTGAATCTTGATCTTGCAAATCATGTGATTTAGGATAAGGTCAGGATTAAAGGAGTGTGTGTAACCATCTAGCCTCAGTGAGGAACGATCTAACTACAAAGGTGAGGGTTTTATCCTTTATGCTTACCTTAATTTAAGTTGGTATGATTTAATTGCCTCTTTATATGTTTATATGTTATTATGATTCTCTCCCTACGATCGTATAATTTTACCACCATCAATTGTCTATCCTTGGAAAAACTATAGTATGAATTTAATTACATGTGATCTTTATGAATTTATGTGAGGCGGTGGATACAAGCCTTGCCCTTGCCTTTACCATTTTTTGTTGAGTTAGCCCTCGCTACTCTTTTCTTTATTGGGTTGGCCATTGCCACTCTTCTTATTATTGAGTTGGACAGTGTGACTCTCCTCTTAGTCATTGCCACTCTCCTTTATATTGAGTTGGTCATTTCTACTCTCTTCTTTTTTAAAGCCTTATGCTATTTACCTTTAAGGCTTGGGCATGTGTCTTGATATTCCAGAACTCCCATAATTCAGTTTACATTCTCTTAATGCAAATGATGTGTTGAAGGTATCATAACTAGTGATTCAATTATTATATCATGGATGTAATGTGCTCTGGGTAGAGACCCTCTTGGTCGACGCATAATTCCATGGGTTTTTGGGTAGTTGTGCACATATTGATGTAAGTAATTCGCAATGCGTGTTACATCACTTCCGGGATTGGATGTCGCAAATAGTCGCTCCATGAACAAATCGTGTCATGTAATTCATTTGACTCATGTGTTGTGCCGTCTTGAGGTGTTCACGTAAATCCACGGTAGCGTTGGACATGTCGATGAATATCTATAGTTAAAAGATGCAGGTCGAGTTGGGTTTTCTATTAATCATATTCCACATTGTGATGATAACTACATATGATGAGTTGCGCACACTATGTGAGGCATACATCTCATGTAGGTTATTTGCGCATACTGATACTCCTTGTAGTAGTGAAATATGAGGCGTATCAGAACCCTTACATTACTTTTATGAATCTATTGAATTATTGTTAATCTTAAAGGAGAACCATCACTATGAGTAGGGCATTGACCCTCTCCAACCGTACAAATGATGTAGGTAACGTACAGATTAAAGACTATAGTACCATCTCTGTTAGTGCTATGATTTCATATCCCTTTGATTGTCAAATTTTGTAGTGCCAAAACCTATATGTCTTGTACTTCTTGTGTTTCTTGTTTGTGACTACACACTGCTTCAAGACAAGATCATGAATGAAGAATGTTTTCAAGACAAGATCATAAATGAAGAATGTTTGCAAGACATGACATAAATGAAGTCTACAAGAATAGAAGACTTCAAGTTTGCTTCTAACAAGTTCAAGATTAGAAGACTTCATCAAGACAAGTCAAGAATGTACCAAGCTCGAGAAAGACCATCAACTCGACTCAAGCTTCTACTTCAAGATCATCTGAGAATACAAACCTTCAAGACTTCAATGTCCATCTCACTTCAAGGTTTGTTTGACCTTAGGTTGACCTTAGGTTGGTCTGTATGATAGGTCATTCTGGATACATAATCCGAATATTTTAATTTACTTGGTGTGACTGATCTAAGACTAGTCCTAGAGATCTTAAGACCAATCCTATGTTTGCTACGACCAGTCTTAAGTTTCTCAGGACCAGTCCTAGGTTGTTACAAATTTTCAGATTTTCCTGGTTGTCCTTCAACAAGTCTTGGACTTGCTTCGACCAGTCCTGGGAAGTCCTACGACTCATCCTTCGACCGGTCGTAGTCCTACGACTCGAACTCCAGCAACCTATCTCGAGTCCCACGACCAGTCGTAGGTGTCTCACGACCAGTCGTAGGTGGTCCACGACCGGTCGTAGGCTACCTAAGACCAGTCGTAAGAACAGCTAATCTAATCCCGTGGAAATCTTTCAAAATCTTTGATGCTACGACTAGTCCTATGATCCTAAGACCAGTCGAAGATGGAATTTTTCAGGCTATAAATAATGCACGAATTTCAGAGTTTATTCATTCCATTCCATTCAATTCAAGCGATTTAAGGCTATACTCTGAGATAAGTTGTGATTATTTTTTAAGCTATTGTGCATATTTAATATTCCTTTTGTTAACATTTTTCTATTGTGATTTTGATCCATATTCCAATCTTATTTAGAAAAGAGGAATTTGTGATATTCCTTCTTCTGGGATCAAAATCAAATAGACCTTGCTCTTCTTGATTTAATCTAAAATCAATTAGACATAGAACCATTCTTTATGTGAGTATTGGACATTGAACGACGTATCATTCATCTACTCCGATTGGTTCTACTGGGCTACTTCAAAAGGAGATCCAGGTATTTTACTTTGTAATTTACTTTCTCTGGTTTTGTTTGAGATTTGCCAAAAAATCTCATTGTTTTGGTTATCTGAGGAGAGCCAAAAACTCAGTTGTGGGGTTTTTGGATTGTGTAAGCCCGAGATAAAAGACACAATTGTGAAGGTTTTGGGTGAACTCCGTGAAAACCTATTTTGATAGTGCATGCTAATATCCCCTGTGTGAGGATATTAGGAGTGGAGTAGCATTCTATGTGGCTGTTGGCTAACAGTTGGTGAACACACAGGCGAACCACTATATATCGTTGTGTTGTGGATGTGCTTGATTTCTTTATTCATTTATTCCTTCAGTATTGTGAATTGCTTTTGTGGATGAATGTTGTAATTTTCATTTCAAGCAAGTGTGGTTGAATGGTGTAATAACTTAGGATTTATTTCTTTAAGTTATTCTTGATTTATTTTCCATATCATTTGTGTTTTCTAGATCGTTTTAGAAATAAGGTTGTCCTACCATAAGCCATTGGTTTTTGGTGTAAGGTTGTCCTTAGAACTGATTTAGTATCATTCTCATATTTCATATGTTTTGAGAGTATTATTTCAGATTGTTATTTATATCTTTTATTATTCCATTGTTTTAAGTTTTATTTGGCATTGCCCTATTCACCCCCTCTCTAGGCATATAGCTAGGCCCTTTCAAGTGGTATCAAAGCCAAATAGCTCGTGCTTATTGATTATTTATTGATTTATTTCCGAGCTAACGATCTAAGCTATATTAAGATGTCAAATTTTGATAGCCTATCTCATCACTAGGCCACCACCCTTTAATGGCACAAACTATGCTTATTGGAAAGCAAGGATGAGAATCTTTCTCAAATCCATGGATGAAAGTGTGTGGTAGCCATTGTGAACGGATGGAAACTACCTATCACCTGAAGTAACTCGATGAAGATGGTTCAAAATCAATGAAAGTAATATCTTATGCTCTTTGGACCACACTTCGTAAAAAGTGAGAGTAGTGCCAATGCAAAAGCACTAAATGCAATTACTTGTGCATTGTCACCAGATGAATTCAAAAGAATCATCTCGTGTGAAAATGCTAAACAAGCATGGGATCTTTTAGAAATGACACACGAGGGTACATCAATTGTCAAGAAATCTAAAGTCCAACTCCTCACAACTAAATTTGAAGAAATTCATATGGAGGAGAATGAAATGTTTATGGACTTCTACACTAGATTGAATGACATTGTAAACTCAATGTGGGTTCTTGGTGATAGAATCCCAGAAAGTAAAGTATGTGCAAAGATACTACGCTCACTTCCTGAACGGTTCAATTCAAAAGTAACCGCGATTCAGGAACTTCGTGATACGGATAACATGAGGGTTGAGGAACTAGTTGGTTCTTTACAGACTTACGAATTGAACTTTAAAGCTCCAAAAGGAAAATCAATTGCTCTCAAGTCATCTAAAAATATTCCACAAGAGAGCACTTCAGACTTTGAAAATTCCGAAGATGATATGACACTTTTTGTAAAAAGGTTTTATAAAATTTTGAAAAATAAGAAAAAGTAGATTTTCAAAAATCAAACGATAAGAGACAATCTAAACCTAGAGCTCGAAAATCTTTGAAAGATAGTCAATGTTACAACCGTCACAAGAGTATGGGCACTTGGCTAACAAATGTCCTAAAAGGACAAATCAAAAGGAAGAGTATGTTGGCTACTTGGGATGAATCATCGATTCTAATCCTCTTCAAATCGAAGATTCTGAAAACAAGTCGGGAGATGATGTTAAAGCCCTTATGACTCTAGCCAAAGTCACTAATGCAGATTATGATGAAGTAACTAGCGAAGAGAATCTGAATAGTGATTGTGACAATGAAGATGATCTTCAGGATGCATACAATGCCCTTTATAAGGAGAGTTGTAAAATTGTCATGTGCTTAAATTACAAAAGGAAAAATTTTCTAAACTTAGAGAAGATTATGAGTCTCTTGTCTTAGAAAATATCATATTTCTGATTTTTTTAAAAAGACCAAATGTGATTTAAAAATCAAAACCTCCCAAGTTGATGATTTGAAAACCGAGAACGAGAAACTCAAAAATGAAGTAGCTTCTCTTTTGAGTTTAAAAGACACTTGGAGATATGCCTAAGGTGATCCTAAATTAGAAAAATTGTTATCTGGATCGAGAAAATGTGGCGATAGATCCGGGTTGGGCTATGATAAGAATACTTCTCCTAAACAAAAGAATACTGCTCCTAAGTTTGTGAAAGGAGAGTCTTCGAACTCAAAAGTAAAGTATACTTATCAAGGTTTTTCAAAAAATTCAAGGACCTTTCAAAAATCTAAAAATAGTCATGCCAACTTCAATCTTCAAAACCAAAATCCTTTGGTTGAAAAGATTATTGATCTTCTCAAGGAGCTATTAAAATTTAACTCTATAGGTCATTCATATAACAATAGACAGAAAAAGTCCAACTACACTCCTAAACCCAAAACAGTACTGAAATGGGTTCCTAAAGTTGACTGCTTGGTTGCCCACACTGCTTTCAAAGCTACAAGCCATTCAAAGTGGTACCTTGACAGTGGTTGCTCCAGACATATGACAGGCGACAAAGCTTTATTCACCGATCTTGAAGACAGGACTGATGGGTCAGTCACTTTTGGTGATGGAAGCAATTGCAAAATCATTGGCCAAGGTACGGTTCAGCTTTATAACCTTCCCTTATTTAAAAATGTATTATATGTTGAGGGCTTGAAACACAACCTACTGAGTATATCTCAGATATGCGACAACAATCATAATGTAAAGTTTTCTAATCAAGGTTGTGAGATTGTTAATAAAGAAGGTTCTGTTATATTAACTGGTCGCAGAACATCTGAAAACTGCTACATCATTAGTAATGCAAGCTCATCTACTCAATCGTGTTACATGGTCCATACTGATGAGACTGAATTATGGCATAAACGCCTTGGACATGTACACTACCGGAACTTATTTAGATTGAGCAAAAGAGAACTTATAAGAGGTCTACCCAAATTACAAAAAGTAGACAAAATATGTGGTGAATGCCAGTTGGGCAAACAGATTAGGAGCTCTCACAAGAAAGTGAACTCCAATACCACATCTAGACCTCTCGAGCTTCTCCACATGGATCTCATTGGACCAACCAGAACGGAGAGTCGAGGTGGGAAAAAATACATCTTGGTTATCATAGATGACTTTACTAGATTCACTTGGGTATCGTTCTTAAAAGACAAATCTGAAACCCTAGATGAAGTAAAGAAGATCATCAAACGAATCCAAAATGAAAAAGGTTCTCAAGTTTATAAGATCCGTAGTGATCATGGTTCTGAATTCGAAAATAGCAGTTTTGAGAAATTCTGTAGCAATCAGGGAATATCACATGAATTCTCTATGCCCAAAACTCCTCAACAAAATGGTATAGTTGAGAGAAAAAATAGAGTGCTTCAGGATATGGCTAATGTCATGTTAAATAGTATGAAGCTCTCCAAAAATCTTTGGACCGAAGCAATTAATACTGCCTGCTACTTTATTAATCGTGTTTATACTAGTAAATCTGAAAATAAGACTGCTTATGAGTTATGGTTCGAAAAGAAACCTCACATCACAAATACTTTCAATTTTTGGCGAGAAGTGTTACATTTTAAGAGATCGTGAAAATTTGAGAAAATTTGATACGAAGAGTGATGAAGGTATTTTCCTTGGATATTCCTTAAATAGTCGAGCCTATAGGGTTCTAAATAAAAGAACAGGTGGATTCAAGAGTCCATCAATGTAGTCATTGATGATCATTTGAATACACTTGCTCCGAGTTCAGATGATGATGAAATTCTTATAATCGAAAATCAAGATACCTCTTCATCTCAATCTGAACCTAGGATGTCAAAGATCATCCAACTAATCAAATCCTTGAAAACCCTCTCACTGGAGTTCGTACACGCAAACAACTTGAAAACATATGCAATTATGTTTGTTTTACATCTCAAATACAACCGGTCAATGTAAAAGAAGCTCTTTCTGACAAAAATTGGATAGTAGCTATGCAAGATGAACTTAATCAATTTGTTCGTAATGATGTCTGGTATCTTGTTCCTAGACCTAAAGATAAACACATTATTGGAACAAAATGGATCTTTAAAAACAAGTCTGATGAACTTGGAAATATTATACGAAACAAGGCTAGACTGGTTGTACAAGGGTACACTCAGATTGAAGGCATCGATTACGATGAAACCTTTGCTCCAGTCGCTCGCCTTGAATCTATCAGACTTTTTATTTCCATCGCTTGCTTTAGAAAGTTTAAAATTTATCAGATGGATGTAAAGAGTGCCTTCTTAAATGACGATTTACATGAAGAAGTTTATGTAGAACAACCCTCAGGGTTTGAAGACCCCAAGCTTTCTGATCATGTATTTCGTCTCAAAAAGGCTCTCTATGGTCTAAAACAAGCGCCTAGGGAGTGGTATGAAAAATTGACTAAATTCTTACTTAGTCATAGTTTTCAAGTGGGAAGTGTCGATAAGACGCTATTTGTTAAGAAACATAATAATGAGATTTTAATGGTTCAGATCTATGTAGACGATATTATTTATGGATCAACTTGTTCTAACATGTCTATTGAGTTTGCAGAGTTGATGAAATCAAGATTCAAAATGAGCATGGTTGGTGAACTAAATTATTTCCTAGGGTTACAAGTAAAACAACAACCTGATGGAATCTTCATTTCTCAAACCAAGTATGCTACAAACTTGGTTAAAAGGTTTGGATTTGAAAATGGTAAAAAATTTGATACTCCTATGAGTACAACCTTGAGACTCTCAAAAGACTCTACATGTAAAGATGTAGATCCTAAGCTATATCGTAGTATGATTGGTAGTTTATTATATCTAACTGCTAGTAGACCTGATATCGCTTTTAGCGTTGGTATTTGTGCGAGATATCAGTCTAATCCTAAAGATTCACATCTTACTGCTGTCAAACGGATTATTAGATATGTCGCAAGTACAACTAATTTGGGTCTTTGGTATTCTTTTGATACTAATGTTAAATTAGCTGGGTATTCTGATGCTGATTGGGCTGGTAATATTGATGATAGAAAATCAACCAGTGGTGGTTGTTTTTACATTGGAAATTGTTTGGTTTCTTGGTTTAGCAAGAAGCAAAGTTCAATATCGCTTTCCACTGTTGAGGCTGAGTATATCGCATAGGAGATATGCATGTACACAACTCGTATGGATGAAACGCATGTTAAGCGATTATGGAATTAATCAAGGTTTAATGATCTTACATTGTGATAATTCCAGTGCTATCAATATTTCCAAAAATCTAATTCAGCATTCGCATACTAAGCATATTGACATTAGGTATCATTACATTCGTGAATTAGTTGAAGAAAAAGCTATCTCTTTGGAATATATTCCAACCAATGTCCAACTTGGTAATATATTTACTAAACCGCTCGACAAAAGCAGGTTTACTAAAATAAAATTTGATCTTGGTATGTGCATTTTAAATTGAATATACTTATCTCCATGTATTATAGTGTACTATATGTGTATAAATTTCAATTTTTGCATAAAAATATTTATTTTTGTCGATGCTCGACCGGCCCTTGCCATACACGACCGGTCCTGACTCGACCGGTCGTAGACTGCACTCGACCGGTCGTAGAGATCGTGAGCATCATATAATTTGGGGAAAATCACTTTGTTCTTCATTTCCTCTTCTTCCTTCGACGAGTCGTGGCTCGACCAGTCTTGAGATCTCATGATTTTCTTCAAGATAAGTCGTTTTTCTTCATTTTTATTGAAGATTTATGCTTTCTATGCTTTGATTTGTAAATTCCATAAGCTTGATCTCGTCTTTTGTTGATTGTTTAGGGTTTCCTCTCTAAAAATCTGATCTAGAGAAACCCACCACCTCTTGTGTTCTTTGTGCTTGCTCCTTGGTAAATCTTGTTGAAAATGGATGTTAGAGGGAAAAAGAAAACACCCCGTGGTCCATCTTCATCTAGATCTACATCTATAACAAAACGGTACCTTCGGTCATCCGAAGATGATCCCAATGATGTATGGGATTTACGTAACCGTAAAGTTATCGTTGAGCGTCCTGTAAGTCTCAGTCACATTGAACAATTTGAGATTACACCTCTTCTTGAATCTGTTGGCTGGACTAACATTTTGTTTTGGGGTGGGCCTGCATACCAGTCCATTGCACAATCTATGGTTGCATGTATCTCTGATTTTTCCTTTGATAATTTAACGTTCTCAATTGCTACTAGAGAAGGAAAATTTTTAATAGATCGACATTTGATATCAGGTATTATGGATATACCTGTCAAAGATGAAGGTATTCCGATTCATACATTATATGACAAACCATCAGAATCGGAAAAACAAATGTTGACAAGAGATTTATGCAATATGGAAGTGCATTGGATGCACGAAGGAAATGTGCTACCCTCAAAATTTTTATTACCCAGATATAAAGTTTTGCACCGGATCTTCACTTCAAACGTGTATTCTCGGTCAGACAATAAAACCGAGTTAACTGCCTTCATGGTTCGGGTATTGCACTCTGTTGTGTCCGGCATTGTTGTCTGTTTACCTTCTTTGATATGTCATTTTATCATTCAGTTTCATCTTCATCCGGGTCATAGTGATATTCCATTTGGTTATCTTATGACTTGTTTAGCCACAAATATGCTCGTTGCTTTACCTGAGAATGAGGCACCAATTCATCATCTTTTATTCAATAATACTAATTTAAATAAGATGAAGTTGGATTTGCTTCCTGGTCAATTCTATGAAGGTGGTGGTGAAGGTGCTGAAGCAGGAAATGAAGGGGAAGCTGCTGATCTTCCTCCACAGGCTGATATAAATATGGATGATATATTTGAAGACATTGAAACTGACTCCCAAAATGATTCTGATTACGATCCATCTTCTGGTTATGATGCACGTCTAAGTGCATTGGAGGAGAAGGTTGATAACCTGAGTGTAGCCCATGATATGCAATTTAAATATATGCGAAAATATCTTCGTCGCATTAATAGGGGTTTACATCAGATTGATCCAACCATCCCTGCTCCTTCATCTGGATCTGATTAGGTGGATTATCCTTTTTATTTTTATGGATTCTGTATTACGATTGATGACTTTGGTTGTATGTTTTGGATTGATGACATTGAAGTGTTGTACTAATTTGATAATTAAATCTTGACTCTTCATATGGTGTTCTCTTCTCTTCTTTGGTCTTCCCTTGTCATTTTGTGACAAAAAGGGGGAGTAGTATGGAAAGGGGGAGAATGGGAGAAAGGGAGAGAGTGAGTACTTGAATATGGTTGATTGTTTCTACTCACTTAGGGGGAGTAGAGTATTTTTTTTCACTCTGATGGCTCATGATTCTTTCTTCATTTTACTCTTATATTTATAAATGTGTTTTGTCACAAATTTGACAAAGGGGGAGATTGTTAGTGCTATGATTTCATATCCCTTTGGTTGTCAAATTTTGTAGTGCCAAAACCTATATGTCTTGTACTTCTTGTGTTTCTTGTTTGTGACTACACACTGCTTCAAGACAAGATCATGAATGAAGAATGTTTTCAAGACAAGATCATAAATGAAGAATGTTTGCAAGACATGACATGAATGAAGTCTACAAGAATAGAAGACTTCAAGTTTGCTTCTAACAAGTTCAAGATTAGAAGACTTCATCAAGACAAGTCAAGAATGTACCAAGCTCGAGAAAGACCATCAACTCGACTCAAGCTTCTACTTCAAGATCATCTGAGAATACAGACCTTCAAGACTTCAATGTCCATCTCACTTCAAGGTTTGTTTGACCTTAGGTTGACCTTAGGTTGGTCTGTATGATAGGTCATTCTGGATACATAATCCGAATATTTTAATTTACTTGGTGTGACTGATCTAAGACCAGTCCTAGAGATCTTAAGACCAATCCTAGGTTTACTACGACCAGTCTTAAGTTTCTCAGGACCAGTCCTAGGTTGTTACAGATTTTCGGATTTTCCTGGTTGTCCTTCAACCAATCCTGGACTTGCTTCGACCAGTCCTGGGAAGTCATATGACTCATCCTTCGACCGGTCGTAGTCCAACGACTCGAACTCCAGTAACCTATCTCGAGTCCCACGACCAGTCGTAGGTGACTCACGACCAGTCGTAGGTGGTCCACGACCGGTCGTAGGTTATCTAAGACCAGTCGTGAGAACAATTAATCTAATCCCACGAAATCTTTCAAAATCTTTGATGCTACGACTAGTCCTAGGATCCTAAGACCATCGAAGATGGGATTTTTCGTGCTATAAATAATGCATGAATTTCGAGTTTATTCATTCCATTCCATTCAATTCAAGCGATTTAAGGCTATACTCGAGATAAGTTGTGATTATTTTTAAGCTATTGTGCATATTTAATATTCCTTTTGTTAGCATTTTTCTATTGTGATTTTGATCCATATTCCAATCTTATTTAGAAAAGAGGAATTTGTGATATTCCTTCTTCTCGGGATCAAAATCAAATAGACCTTGCTCTTCTTGATTTAATCTAAAATCAATTAGACATAGAACCATTCTTTATGTGAGTATTGGACATTGAACGACGTATCATTCATCTACTCTGATTGGTTCTACTGGGCTACTTCAAAAGGAGATCCAGGTATTTTACTTTGTAATTTACTTTCTCTGGTTTTGTTTGAGATTTGCCAGAAAAATCTCATTGTTTTGGTTATCTGAGGAGAGCCAGAAAACTCAGATTGTGGGGGTTTTGGATTGTGTAAGCCCGAGATAAAAAGACACAATTGTGAAGGTTTTGGGTGAACCTGTGAAAACCTATTTTGATAGTGCATGCTAATATCCCCTGTGTGAGGATATTAGGAGTGGAGTAGCATTCTGTGTGGCTGTTGGCTAACACAGAACACACAGGCGAACCACTATATATCGTTGTGTTGTGGATGTGCTTGATTTCTTTATTCATTTATTCCTTCAGTATTGTGAATTGCTTTTATGGATGAATGTTGTAATTTTCATTTCAAGCAAGTGTGGTTGAATGGTGTAATAACTTAGGATTTATTTCTTTAAGTTATTCTTGATTTATTTTCCATATCATTTGTGTTTTCTAGATCGTTTTAGAAATAAGGTTGTCCTACCATAAGCCATTGGTTTTTGGTGTAAGGTTGTCCTTAGAACTGATTTAGTGTCATTCTCATATTTCATATGTTTTGAGAGTATTATTTCAGCATTGTTATTTATATCTTTTATTATTCCGCTGTTTTAAGTTTTATTTGGCATTGCCCTATTCACCCCCCTCTAGGGCATATAGCTAGGCCCTTTCAAGTGGTATCAAAGCCAAATAGCTCGTGCTTATTGATTATTTATTGGATTTATTTCCTGAGCTAACGATCTAAGCTATATTAAGATGTCAAATTTTAGTAGCCTATCTGTCACTAGGCCACCACCCTTTAATGGCACAAACTATGCTTATTGGAAAGCAAGGATGAGAATCTTTTTCAAATCCATGGATGAAAGTGTGTGGCTGGCCATTGTGAACGGATGAAAACTACCTATCACTGAAGTGACTGATGAAGATGGTTCAAAATCAATGAAAGTAATATCTTATGCTCTTTGGACCATACTTCAGAAAAGTGAGAGTAGTGCCAATGCAAAAGCACTAAATGCAATTACTTGTGCATTGTCACCAGATGAATTCAAAAGAATCATCTCGTGTGAAAATGCTAAACAAGCATGGGATCTTTTAGAAATGACACACGGGGGTACATCAATTGTCAAGAAATCTAAAGTCCAACTCCTCACAACTAAATTTGAAGAAATTCATATGGAGGAGAATGAAATGTTTATGGACTTCTACACTAGATTGAATGACATTGTAAACTCAATGTGGGGTCTTGGTGATAAAATCCCAGAAAGTAAAGTATGTGCAAAGATACTACGCTCACTTCCTGAACGGTTCAATTCAAAAGTAACCGCGATTCAGAAACTTCGTGATACGGATAACATGAGGGTTGAGGAACTAGTTGGTTCTTTACAGACTTACGAATTGAACTTTAAAGCTCCAAAAGGAAAATTAATAGCCCTCAAGTCATCTAAAAATATTCCACAAGAGAGCACTTCAGACTTTGAAAATTCCGAAGATGATATGACACTTTTTGTAAAAAGGTTTTATAAAATTTTGAAAAATAAGAAAAAAGGAGATTTTCAAAAATCAAACGATAAGAGACAATCTAAACCTAGAGCTTGAAAATCTTTAAAAGATAGTCAATGTTACAACTGTCAAGATTATGGGCACTTGGCTAACAAATGTCCTAAAAAGGACAAATAAAAAAGGAAGAGTATGTTGGCTACTTGGGATGAATCATCTGACTCGGAATCCTCTTCGAAATCAAAAGATTCTGAAATCAAGTCGGGAGATGATGTTAAAGCCCTTATGACTCTAGCCAAAGTCACTTTTTCAGATTATGATGAAGTAACTAGCGAAGAGAATCTGAATAGTGATTGTGACAATGAAGATGATCTTCAGGATGCATACAATGCCCTTTATAAGGAGAGTTGTAAAATTATTTGTCAAGCTTAAATTACAAAGGAAAAATTTTCTAAACTTAAAGAAGATTATGAGTCTCTTGTCTTAGAAAAATCTCATATTTCTGATTTTTTTAAAAAGACCAAATGTGATTTAAAAATCAAAACCTCCCAAGTTGATGATTTGAAAACCGAGAACGAGAAACTCAAAAATGAAGTAGCTTCTCTTTTGAGTTTAAAAGACACTTGGAGATATGCCCAAGGTGATCCTAAATTAGAAAAATTGTTATCCGGATCGAGAAAATGTGGCGATAGATCCGGGTTGGGTTATGATAAGAATACTTCTCATAAACAAAAGAATACTGCTCCTAAGTTTGTGAAAGGAGAGTCTTTGAACTCAAAAGTAAAGTATACTTATCAAGGTTTTTCAAAAAATTCAAGGACCTTTCAAAAATCTAAAAATAGCCATGCCAACTTCAATCTTCAAAACCAAAATCTTTTGGTTAAAAAGATTATTGATCTTCTCAAGGAGCTATTAAAATTTAACTCTATAGGTCATTCATATAACAATAGACAGAAAAAGTCCAACTACACTCCTAAACCCAAAACAGTACTGAAATGGGTTCCTAAAGTTATTTACTTGGTTGCCTACACTGCTTTCAAAGCTACAAGCCAATCAAAGTGGTACCTTGATGGTTGCTCTCAGACATATGACAAAGATAAAGCTTTATTCACCGATCTTGAAGACAGGTGATGGGTCAACTTTTGGTGATGGAAGCAATTGCAAAATCATTGGCCAAAGGTACGGTTCGGCTTTATAACCTTCCCTTATTTAAAAATGTATTATATGTTGAGGGCTTGAAACACAACCTACTTTAGTATATCTCGGATATGCGACAACAATCATAATATAAAGTTTTCTAATCAAGGTTGTGAGATTGTTAATAAAGAGGGTTACTGTATATATTAATGGTGTGAGAACATCCCAACTACTACATCATTAGTAATGCAAGCTCATCTACTCAATCGTGTTACATGGTCCATACTGATGAGACTGAATTATGGCATAAACGCCTTGGACATGTACACTACCGGAACTTATTTAGATTGAACAAAAGAGAACTTATAAGAGGTCTACCCAAATTACAAAAAGTAGACAAAATATGTGGTGAATGCCAGTTAGGCAAACAGATTAGGAGCTCTCACAAGAAAGTGAACTCCAATACCACATTTAGACCTCTCGAGCTTCTCCACATGGATCTCATTAGACCAACCAGAACCGAGAGTCAAGGTGAGAAAAAAATACATCTTGGTTGTCATATATGACTTTACTAGATTCACTTGGGTATCGTTTTTAAAAGATAAATCTGAAACCCTAGATGAAGTAAAGAAGATCATCAAACGAATCCAAAATGAAAAAGTTTCTCAAGTTTATAAGATCCGTAGTGATCATGGTTCTGAATTCGAAAATAGCAGTTTTGATAAATTCTGTAGCGATCAGGGAATATCACATGAATTCTCTACGCCCAAATCTCCTCAACGAAATGGTATAGTTGGGAGAAAAAATAGAGTGCTTCAGGATATGGCTAATGTCATGTTAAATAGTATGTAGCTTTCCAAAAATCTTTGGGCCGAAGCAATTAATACTGCCTGCTACATTATTAATCGTATTTATACTCGTAAATCTGAAAATAAGACTACTTATGAGTTATGGTTTGAAAAGAAACCTATTGTCAAATACTTTCAAATTTTTGGCAGTAAGTGTTACATTTTACGAGATCGTGAAAATTTGGGAAAATTTGATACGAAGAGTGATGAAGGTATTTTCCTTGAATATTCCTTAAACAGTCGAGCCTATAGGGTTCTAAATAAAAGAACAGGTGTGATTCAAGAGTCCATCAATGTGGTCATTGATGATCATTTGAATACACTTGCTCAGAAGTTCAATGATGATGAAATTCTTATAATCGAAAATCAAGATACCTCTTCATCTCAATCTGAACCTAGGACTGTCAAAGATCATCCAACTAATCAAATCCTTGGAAACCCTCTCACTGGAGTTTGTACACGCAAACAACTTGAAAACATATGCAATTATGTTTGTTTTACATCTCAAATATAACCGGTCAATGTAAAAGAAGCTCTTTCTGACGAAAATTGGATAGTAGCTATGCAGGATGAACTTAATCAATTTGTTTGTAATGATGTTTGGTATCTTGTTCCTAGACCTAAAGATAAACACATTATTGGAACAAAATGGATCTTTAAAAACAAGTCTGATGAACTTGGAAATATTATACGAAATAAGGCTAGACTGGTTGTACAAGGGTACACTTAGATTGAAGGCATCGATTACGATGAAACCTTTGCTCCAGTCGCTCGCCTTGAATCTATCAGACTTTTTATTTCCATCGCTTGCTTTATAAAGTTTAAAATTTATCAGATGGATGTAAAGAGTGCCTTCTTAAATGACGATTTACATGAAGAAGTTTATGTAGAACAACCCTCAGGGTTTGAAGACCTCAAGCTTTCTGATCATGTATTTCGTCTCAGAAAGGCTCTCTATGGTCTGAAACAAGCGCCCAGGGCATGGTATGAAGAATTGACTAAATTCTTACTTAGTCATAGTTTTCAAGTGGGAAGTGTCGATAAGACGCTATTTGTTAAGAAACATAATAATGAGATTTTAATGGTTCAGATATATGTAGACGATGTTATTTATAGATCAACTTGTTCTAACATGTCTATTGAGTTTGTAGAGTTGATGAAATCAAGATTCGAAATGAGAATGGTTGGTGAACTAAATTATTTCCTAGGGTTACAAGTAAAACAACAACCTGATGGAATCTTAATTTCTCAAACTAAGTATGCTACAAACTTGGTTAAAAGGTTTGGATTTGAAAATGGTAAAAAATTTAATACTCCTATGAGTACAACCTTGAGACTCTCAAAAGACTCTACATGTAAAGATGTAGATCCTAAGCTATATCATAGTTTGATTGGTAGTTTATTATATCTAACTGCTAGTAGACCTGATATCGCTTTTAGCGTTGGTATTTGTACGAGATATAAGTCTAATCCTAAAGATTCACATCTTACTGTTGTCAAACGGATTATTAGATATGTCGCAAGTACAACTAATTTAGGTCTTTGGTATTCTTTTGATACTAATGTTAAATTAGTAATTTGGTATTACGATCTTGATTGAAATTTGGTAATATTGATGATAGAAAATCAACCAAAGATGTGGTGGTTGTTTTTACATTGGAAATTGTTTGGTTTCTTGGTTTAGCAAGAAGCAAAGTTCAATATCGCTTTCCACTTCTTGAAATTGAGTATATCGCAGCCAGGATATGCATGTACACAACTCGTATGGATGAAACGCATGTTAGCGATTATGGAATTAATCAAGATTCATGATCTTACATTGTGATAATTCCAGTGCTATCAATATTTCCAAAAATCCAATTCAAAGCATTCAAGCGTACTAAGCATATTGACATTAGGTATCATTACATTCGTGAATTAGTTGAAGAAAAAGCTATCTCTTTGGAATATATTCCAACCAATGTCCAACTTGCTGATATATTTACTAAACCGCTCAACAAAAGCAGGTTTACTAAAATGAAATTTGATCTTGGTATGTGCATTTTAAATTAAATATACTTGTCTGCATGTATCATAGTGTACTATATGTATATAAATTTTAATTTTTGCATAAAAATATTTATTTTTGTCGATGCTCGGCTGAGCCCTTACCATACAATGACCGGTCACTTCGACCAGGTCATAGAATCGTGAGCATCATATAATTTGGGAAAAATCACCTTGTTCTTCATTTCCTCTTCTTCCTTCGACGAGTCGTGGCTCGACCAGTCTTGAGATCTCGTGATTTTCTTCAAGATAAGTCGTTTTTCTTCATTTTTATTGAAGATTTATGCTTTCTATGCTTTGATTTGTAAATTCCATAAGCTTAGGAAGAATGGTATATCTGGCGAATTGGCATGTCTTTTAAGATGGTCAATGATTAAGGCCTCCCATGGTCAATATTGAAGGGTCTTAATATTGAGAACGGGCAGTCCTGTTCCACCTACCAAGCCAAATGGTGCAGCCTGCTAGATCTTAAGTTACCCAAGTCTAAGTCTTCATGTACCCTCTCCTCATTATTTGAACCTTTAACCCGTGGGTATTATCAAGCTTATCTAATTACTTAGGAAGAAACTTCATGGCATTAGCTTAGGGTATTTGACAATTGAGTATTAGGGAGACAGGGTGTTATAGTCTACCCCTTTTAAAAAAATTTGCCCTGAAAATTACCTGAGTTGTGTCGTTGAACAACTAAGGGTATTTCTCCTTCATTTTTGCTTCCCTCTCCCAACTTGCCTCCTCTTCCCCATTATGCGACCAGAGGACTTTGACCAGTGGGATTGTCTTCGTGCGTAGGATCTTCTCCTTATGATCTAAATATGGATAGGTTCCTCCGCATATGAAGCATTATCTGTCTGCTCGATGTGTTCCTAACTAATGATATGAAAATCATTTGGCTTGTAATTCTTCAGAATTGGAAACATGAAAGACATTATGGATGTTTGCTAATGCAGTCGATAGTGCCAGGCAGATGCTACCATTCCTACTCAATCCAAAATCTTAAAGGGGCTAATAAAACAGGGTGTCAGCTTCCCTTTCTATCTGAATCTCATCATGCCCTTCATGAGTGACACCTTTAAGAACACATGATCACCTACTGTAAATTCCAGGTTGCGTCGCTGATTGTTTGCATAACTCTTCTGCCCGCTCTGGGTGGTGCACAGTCATTTCTAGACCACATCGATTACCTAGGTCGTAACGTGGACAAGTTCAAGTAACAATAAGCTTCTTTCCCCCACTTTTACCCATCACTTAGGAGCTCGACAGTGGCGACCATAAAGAGCTTTATATGGCACTATACCTATGCCGACTAGAGACTATTATTGTAGGCAAACTCCGTGAGAGGAAGATGATCATCCTAGTTTACTTTGAGATTAAGTACACACATTCTTAACATGTCTTCTAGAATCTGATTCACCCTTTCAGTTTAACCATTGATCTAAGGATGGACGGTCGTTTTGTATTTGAGTTTACTACCCAATTCTTCTAGTAACCTCTTCCAGAACATAGAGGTAAACCAAGAGTCTCGATCCAACATAATTTCATGAGGTACCTATAAGTGCTAAGATGTTAAGCACACATATGTTGTCAAATTTCGTAAAGACAAAACCACTTTATAGTAGATCTTCAAGATCGGTCTATGTTCAAGAGAAGATTAAGCTCGAGATCAGTCTATGTTCAAGAGAAGATCAAGCTGAAGATTGATCTATGTTCAAGAGAAGATCAAGCTCAAGATTGGCTAATGTTCAAGAAAAGATCGAGCTCAAATTCAAGATGAAGTCCAAGACTAAGTTCAAGTTAAGGAAGAATTAGATATTTGATATATCTCAGGTGGTATAAAACCCTAGAAAGACCTTAGGAATAGGTACTTTCCAAATTGTTTAAATATGGGGTTTTTCACTTGTTTTGCCTGGAATTCGACCAGCCTAACTTTTGGTTTGGCCAGCCTAAGCGTCATTAGCTAGCCCAACTTCAAGCTCGAAGCAATAACAATTTTTTGTTACAAATTCGGCTAGCCCGAGTTTTGGTTCGACTAGCCCGAGCTTGAAATTTGGCTAGCCCGAGAAAGTTTAGGTCAAATTTCAGTAACATCTTCTTTTGGAATTCGGGGGAATTCAGCTCGCCGATGGTTAAATTTGACTAGCTGAATTGTGTTGTTTGGCTAGCTAAAGTTGACATTGGGCCAGCCAAATTTTGGATAATTCTTATCCCGCGCAATCTGAAATCTGTTAAACCAAATCCACTGAACTTAGGCTAGTCGAAGCCTGACTCGGGCTAACCAAAGTTCTAACTTCTATGCCTATAAATTGAGTTCTCTCATTTCGAATTACACAAGTTAATTATCAGAATTCTTCTGTAAGAGAGAGAGAAGCTCAAGTTATTAGCAAGCTATTGGACAATATTATAATTTATTTTAAATAGCCTTTTCAATTTCTTTTTATCTCAGATCTTTCAAGTTTAATCGAAGAGAGTAAACTATACTCGTCTTTTGAGATCTAAGAGAATTGATTTAAGTAGCTTTTGGGTCTAACTTAATTAAAATTAATAGAACCCCAGACCCTTTCTATCTGACTGAATACGAAACAATCTACATTGAGGTTCTTCTGCTACAAGCTTCTACTATATCTAAAAGTGCCCTGGGTTGTCAAGTTACGTGAGTGTTGAGTCAGATTGTCTACAAAACCTGATAGGAAGATTAATTCAAGCGTCTGCCTCAACCGGATGTGTGCAAGCTCGTTACAGGTAAAACTAAAACCTCACATCCCATGACCCAAAACACCAGGTGAATAAAACCTTTTAAAACAAGTTAGAAATCATAGGGTTTTAAGGTGAGAAAATTTTTTTCAAAATAGGAAAATCTCTAAGTTTTTCTCACCTTGTCGATTTTATCGGAATACCCTCGATATGATCGACTTGCTCTATCGATGTCCTCGATACCTTAATGATATTATCGATGTGGGGACCAAAAGTGTCCAGCAACTAAATATTCATCTGAATGGATTTATCAATATTTCGATACACCTATCGATATCATCGATATAAGAACTAAAAATGTCCAGCAACTTCACAACATATCTGGACGAATTATCGAGGTATCGATACACCTATCGATAGCATCAATATTCAAATCTTGAGTCCATCGAAAATGGCTCGATAAGATCGACAGGCAGATTTCCGGCGCCCTTGTTTTTAAATGAAAATCTCAAATTCCTTCGATATATCGATGCTCTTCCGATATTATTTGAAATCAAATATCGATAACATCTGAAGTCCATTGATGATATCGATCGTGGGTGCACATTTCTTATAACAGATATTTCAGGTTGTTTTTCACTATGATCGGGGGCCCTTCGATCGAATCGATATTCAAATATCGATGATATCGGCACCAGGTCGATTGAATCGAACAAGGACATAAATCGTCTAGCAAGCTTAAAGATAAATCCGGTGGATTTATCGATGCCTCGACTCTGATCTCGATATCATCGACATTCAAATTCTGATGATCTCGACGATTCCCCGATCATTCATGAAAACCTGAAATATTTCAAAGTCAAGTCTCTCTCATTTTTTAAGTGTCAATGGATCGAACCTGTCATCGATGGAATCGGAGTTCGAAATCCGATGACATCGACAATTATTTCGATTCATTGACCAATTGGCAAAAGTTTCAAAAGCATATGACATCGAGTCCGAGTCATCTAGCAGACCATCGATGCTATCGAGAGTATATGCTCGATAATATTAAACCTACTCGATGATATCGAACTCTATCATAAATGTGACCGTTTTATATCCATTGGAACTCTTTGCCTATATATAGAGGACTTGTCTTTTGTTGCTGTGAGAGAAAGTAGAGAGAGCTTTTGAGTGTTTCAACTTATATCTTATATCCAAAGCCCTTTCTTTAGAGGGAGTTCATCCTCCAATCCACCCTCATCATTGACATTCAATAGAGTGGATTGGGGAATGAACTTCCGCATTCAAGGATCCTCCAGCTACTACCTTAATGGCAAATCATTAAGTTGGGATGCGTTGAATGCATAAGATTAAAATCGCTTGATCTTCCTCATAGGAAAATATTTTGAGAGTATGATTCCATCTTCACCTTGACCCAACCCGAAGCCGAGTATTAGTATTTCATCTTATGTTGCGGATCAAGGGAGCGGAAGACTCTTCATCAACAAAGAGGAGGAGATCTTCGGCATTATGCTAAACGAGACTCATCCACTTATTTGTAAGTATCCAGAGTCCAAGAGGACACTTGTGATCATTCCTTTCTAGGATTGGGTCTTAAGTGGTTCTTACCCTTTGAAGTCCTCAAGGAAGCCTCCGGCGGGAGTGTACGTTGTGGGTGCGTTGTGTGGATCCTTACTCTGTGGAGAGCATAAACATCTGGTTAGGAGTGAACCAGTAAAACTCTAGGTTTTAGGTGAACCGTGTAAAACCTTAGGGTTTGAGGTCAACCGTGTAGAAACCTCCAGTAGGGTCTTATGGAAGATCCTTGGCTAGTGTGCCTAAAAGTTGGTGTGTTGTGTTGACCCTTGCTCGTGAGAGCATAAACAGTCAGCCTTAGTGTAGGTTGTAAAGGTTGAAGGTGAACCTGATTTAAAACCTTAGGTTAGAGGTGAACCATTGTGAAACCTCCTTAGTGAAATCCGATACACTCAAGGGTTGAGTGCGGTTATCGGGAGTGGAGTAGACAAGTAGTCAAACTACTATAAAAATGACTGTGTTTGTGATTGCTCTTCTTATGTATTTATGATTCATGTCAATGCATTCATATTTATATATCTGATCACACCTACACAGTCATATCCATCATAGGCTAGCTTGCATACTGCTTATCTCGAAAATAGTTTGTGATTGAATTCTCTACTAGGCTTGGAAGCCATTAGAGTTACATTTGAGTAATCCTGAAAACTTCATGATCACAGGATTAGTGAAGTAGGATTTTTAAATAAATCATAAAAACTGTAAAAAGTCCTATTCACCCCCCTCTAGGACATATTGGCATATTCCTTCTTCAACTAGTGCAGTCTTTACCGCCATTTCAATATCTTATACGGTGAAGATAAGTATATTTTTTAAACTCTTTTTAGGTTTTTCTAAGATCTCTTGTGAAAATCTCAATTTCAGGTTTTGTCTGAGATAGTCTGGTAAAATCTCAGTTTGGGTTTTTATTGTGATTGCTAGTGAAAATCACAAGAATTATATAAGGTTATTAAGGTGACCCTAAGAAAACTTTTGCATAGTGAAAGTCAAAATTATGAGGGAAGTAATTTTGAGAGTGGAGTAGGTGTAGTTGTTTTTAAAGCATTGAACCACTATAATTCTTTATACTATGTGGTGAATGCTTTATTTTTATTTGTAGTGGATTGAATGTATTTAATTTCAGTTGACTGGTGAATGTTGTAATACTTTAATTTACTCTTGCAAGTTTGAGATTTTGATTTTAAAGAAATTTGTGAAATAAGGTTGTCCTGCCTAAAACTTTAAGTGAAAGCTGTCCTACGAATTATTTGGAATTAAGGTTTCAATACTCAAGTAATTGAGATCTTTATTTTATTTACATATTCAGCACTTATTTTGATTATTTGACATTATTTTATTCACCCCCCCCCCTAGGACATCTTAAGCTCTCATTTTCAAGTAGTATCCGAGCGGGTTGCTCTTTTTAATTTTTAGATATACCTCCTTGCGCTAGATCCAAAGCTTTAATATGTCAAATTTTGAAAGCTTATCCATTATCAAGCCACCTCCTTTTGATGGCTCTAATTATTCATACTGGAAAGCCAGGATGAGGATTTTCCTCAAAATTAAAGTGTGTGGCAAGCTATTATATCTAAATGGATCGCTCCTATGATGGAAGTAGTAGCCGATGATGTTACCATATCAATGAAAGAAACCGCATTTGCTTTTTGGATTACGGTTAAGAAAAGTGAAAGCAGTGCAAATGCAAAAGGCTTAAATGCTAAACTTATGCTTTATCGCCTGATGAATTCAAAAGAATTATTTCTTGCGATACAGCTAATCAAGCATGTGATATTCTCAGAATGACACATGAAGGAACTATTACAGTAAAAAAAAAAATCTAAAATTCAAATCCTCACAACCAAATTTGAGGAGATTCGTATGGAAGAAAATGAGTCTTTTATGGACTTCTATACAAAACTGAATGACATAGTAAATTTCATGTGAGGTCTTGGGGATAGAATCCCTGAAAGTCAGATTTGCGCAAAAATACTGCGATCACTACCTGATAGGTTTAATTCAAAGGTTACTACTATACGAGAATTAAGAGATACAGATGTTATGAAAGTTGAGGAGTTAGTTGGTTCTCTTCAAACTTACGAGCTGAATTTCAAAGCTCTTAAAGTCAAGTCCATTGCTCTTAAATCTTCTAAATCTAATTCAAAAGAAACTACTGCAAATTCTGATTTTGAAGAAAATGAAGATGATATGAAAATGTTAGTAAAAAAAATTTATAGAATTTTTTAAAATAAGAAAAGAACAGATTTTCAAAAACCATCTGATAAAAGAAAAGGAAAATCAAATTTTTGAAAATCTAAAATAAAAGACAGTTAATGTTTCAACTGTTATGATATGGGCATTTAGCTTCTAAATGTCCTAAAAAGGATAAATTTAAAAGAAAATGCATGATAGCTACTTGGGATGAATCATCAGAGTTTGAAACTAACTCTAAATCTGATGAATCAGACCAAGAAAATGCAAACGATTTGAAAGAATTTATGACAATAGCCAAAGTCACTTCTTCAAATAACTTTGATATGTCTGATTATGAAACTATAAGAAGTGACCTTGAAAATGAAGATGATCTTAGAGATGCTTATAATGCTCTATGCAGAGAGACTTATAAAATTGTTGTTAAATTGAAAATTCAAAAAGAAAATTATTCTAAACTAAAATTAGAACTTGAAAAAGTTGTTTTAGAAAAATCTCATTCTTCTGATTATTTTGAAAAAATAAAATTAGATTTGAGTTTTAAGTCTTCTGAATTGTAAAAACTTAAAACAGAAAATGAGAAACTAAAACTTGAAGTCTCATCCCTTCAGAGTTTAAAGGACACTTAGAAATATGCCCTTGGTGACCAAAAATTTGAAAAATTATTAACCTCATTGAGACGATGTAGTGACAAGTCTGGTCTGGGTTATGTTAAAAACAACACTTTGAAACCTAAAGATTCTACCCCTATTTTTGTAAAAGGTGAATCCTTGAACTCTAAAGCTTAGACTCTAAGATATTCAAATTGTAAAAAGAATGACTTTAAAAATTCAAAATCTTTTCAAGTCTCTAAAATAAATAATAATGTCATCAGCTATAAATATCAAAGAAATAATAAACCTCCCTTAGTTGAAAAATTGTAGACTTGCTTAAAGAGCTATCGAAATCCAACTCTGAAAAGACTGGAGTATATAAAAAAGGAGAAATCCTAACTCCCAAATGCAGTGTAAAGCAAGAGATCCTCCTAAACCTAGAACCGTAATGAAATGGGTTTCAAAGGTTAAGTGTCTTGTTGCTTACACAGCTTTCAAAGCTATTAGCCATTCAAGATGGTATATGGATAGTGGATGTTCGAGACACATGACAGGTGATAAGGCTATATTCTCAAACATCAACGAAGTAAATGGCGGCTCAGTTACATTCAGAGATAGAAGCAACTGCAAGATAATTGGCTAAGGTAATGTACAAACTTCTTAACTTACCTCTCTTCAAAAATGTTCTATATGTTGAAGGATTAAAACATAATCTTCTGAGCATATCTTAGATTTGTGAAAATAAGCATAGTGTAAAATTTTCAGATCACAGATGTAAAATTATAAATGAGAAAGGAAGTGTAATATTAAATGGTCACAAAATGTCTGAAAATTGCTATATAATTAACAACTCTTGCTCAACAAACCATTCATGTTACATGGTCCAAATAGACGAAACTGGACTATGACATAAATGTCTTGGACATGTAAACTATAGAGATCTATATAAATTCAGCAAAAGAGATCACTTACGTGTCATACCCAAATTGAAAAAAATTGAAAAATATTGTGACGCATGTCAAATAGGCAAGCAAATTAGGAGTAGTCACAAGAAAGTGAACTCCTTATCCACAACTAGACCTCTTGTTATATGGATTTAGTTGGACCAACTAGAATGGAGAGTAGAAGTGAAAAGAAATATTTTCTTGTTGTAGTTGATGACTATACTAGATATACTTGGGTAGCCTTTTTAAGAGAAAAATCAGATACTCTTGATGAAATTAGAAAAATTTTAAAACGTATCCAGATTGAAAAAGAGTTATCTGTGGTCAAAATTAGAAATGATCATGGTATTGAATTTGAAAATAGAAATTTTGAGAAGTACTGCAATGATCATGGTATATTACTTGTTGAGGGTTTGTGCTAGCTGGAAATGATGTTTGGGAGGCATATCTTCTTGTAAGGGCAGAATTTCACAGTCATGCTTTTACTCTTATCTTTCTCAAATAATTAAGAAATCTACACGACCATTAGCGATGGGAGGAGTCGTTAACTATGATGAAAATCAAGGAATTCATTAACATACTGTCATTTCTCCTACCTAAAGAGATTTACCTGGTGTACCGTGTGGTGGTTATCCCTTACCCCGGGGTCCTTAGGTTTAATTTCAAAGTTTAGCAACTACTTCTTAGAGTCCTTCAGGGGCTTAAGTATAGTGTCCCTATGTTATTCAACATCACCAATTCTAGGGAAGTTTTCACCTAAGTTTAAGTTCTAGATTCCTAAGAGTTTCAACATTAGATCCCATGGGATTTGTACCAATTCTCAATCCCAAGGCCTGGCTATCTCAGTCTCTACTCTGATACCAACTTGTAATGCCCCGGTTTTCGAAACTTGAGTATAGTACTTCTTTTCAAAAACCCAAGTGTTAACTTGGAGTGAAAATGTACATATTATGTAAACCTGTAGAAATTAGAGCGCTATAGAGAAAACTAAGCATGGTATGCCATCAAATATCACATATTATCAAACCCTAGTCCACTCAGCTGGGGACTTAGTCCAATTGGATGCGCATTCCCAGTTGATGTGCATTCATGCATCTATGCATTTAAATAAGATTGCATCGTGAATTGTTTTATATGCTTTATTTTTTAAACTATGCATGACTAATGCACTAGTGTGTAATCTTGAGGGGATTCTGAAAAGGCCGAGCTAAAGTCCTAGAGGGGGGTGGAGGGTGAATAGGACTATGCCAAATTAAAAACTTAAAAGCAGAATTAAACAAATATAAATAAAGATAACACTTAAACAATCTCACAATGCAGAAATGAATAACAACCTTAAATGTACAAGTATTGAGAGGCTGATACAGATATTGTTCTAAAGACAACCTTACACCAAAAACCAATGGTTTATAGTAGGACAACCTGATTCCTAAAAAGGTCTGTGTATCAAAATCTCAAACTGATACAGAGGAATAAATAAATAGCAAAAAAAATAAACTAAGCTATTACAACATTCTCACACTTACATAAAAAGATTACAACATTCTTCCACAAATGCATAAAAAGGAAATTACAACATCCACACAATGTCACAATCAATCAATCACCACAAGACCAGAAATTATAGTGGTTCGCTTATGTGTACAACAACTATTTAGAAAAATAGTCACACAACTACTCCACTCCCAATATCCTCACACAGTGGATATCAGCGTTTACTATGAAATACGTTTTTTAAGGTTCACCTAAAACCTTCACAATTGTGTCTTTCAAGTGGGCTTACACAATTCAAAAACCTCACACTCCTACTTTTCTAGATCACCTCAGACAAACCAAAAATAAAGAGATTTTTCTTGGCACAATCTCAAAGAAATAAAAAGAATAGATTTACTGATATATAAAAGACTTATCTAAATATTCTCCTTTGATGTAGCCCAATAGAACTGATTCAGAGTAGAAGTTCAATGTTGATGTTCAATGTCCACACTCACTTATGAAAAAGTTCTAAGTTCTAAATAATTTTTAAATTAAATCACCTTGGGCTTGCTTGATTTGATTTTGATTCCAAGAAAGGGAAAAACAAAAATCCATTCTTCAAAATATGATTGGAATATATAATCACAAAATCAAATACAAAAATCTAATTAAAGAGAATATTAAATGAGCACTAAATAGCTTAAGAATATCACTAACTTATCTCTTAGAGTGGTGTCTTGATTTTGCTTGAATTAAATGAAAAACTCTGAAAATCGTGCTCTATTTATAAGTGTAGAAACTGCTCACTCGACTGGTCGAAGAACCAACAATTTTTTGAAAATTCGAGTGCGATAAGATAAAACCGTTTCACGATTGGTCGAGTGGCCTGCACGACCGATCGAACCCTACACTCGACTAGTCGTGTGGGACCAATTTAGTTGCTGAAGTTTGAGTTGAGGTTGCTCGACTAGTCGAGCACTATTCACTCGACTGGTCGAGCAGTCTTTAGGACTGGTGGAAGATCCAACAAAAAATCCTGAAAATAAGTAACAAACCTTAGATTGGTTTATGAATTTCTTGGACTGGTCGAGCTAGTACTAAGACTAGTCGAATATATGCTAAGACTAGTCGAGAAATAGCCTAGACACTTATAAAGTGACTGAAATAAAGTATGCAATCAATATGACCTAACTTACGGTCAATCTAGGGTCATTCATACCTTATAAGCGATGTTTGAACATTGAAACATCTTTTGCTTCGGTTGATAGTTGATCTTGATATACATGAAGCTTGACATCTTGAAGTATGTTGAAGCTTGAACTTTTAACACTTTAAAGCTTGATTTTGAAACACTTCGAAGCTTGAGCTTGAGGTACTTTGAGTTGTGTTTCACCTTGAGCTTTGAGTACCAAAGTAAAGTGTATTATCTTGACTTAGATGAAGCTTTGAAAGCTTGAACTAACACTTGATGAACTCTTATACTTGTGATGCTTGAATCTTGAAATGGATTATCTTGAACTTGTACTTGAATCTTAAAAATGAAACATCTTGAACTTGAAGATGAACAAAACAAGATACATATTCCAAGAGGTTTTGGTACTCCAAAATTTGACAATCATAGGAGCTAGAAAACATAGCACTTACAATCTCCCCCCTTATTAAATTCGTGACAAAATACACTTTAATAAAATTAGATATGCATAATAAAGAATCATGCACCAGTTTTAACCTGGTCAAAGAATCATGCACCAGTTATAACCTAGTCAAAGAATCATGCATAAGTTATAACTTGGTCAAATCAATACGATTCACATCAATACTCATCAAAACTCATCAATACTCCCCCTTACTACCATACAAAAAAAAAAAATCAACTTATCCACAATCGCACATTATCAAAATGAAATAATCATGATAAATAGAATAAATTCTCCTCCTTTTTGTCAAAATATGACAAAGGAAAGAACTTAATAAATGATAATGGAAGTAGATAAATAAAGAAGTAGATAGAAGAGTAAAGAGAAATAAGTGAATATATGATCAAGATTACCAAGATAATCAAATCCATAAGCAAGCATGGCTAAGCACATAAAACAAGAGAAATTCAAGTAGTTTAAAAGTTACTAAAAAACACATATTCAAATACTAATATGAACCAGAAGAAGGAATATGTATGGTAGGATCAATTTGATGAAGTCCCTTATTAATGTGCCTAAGATATTTGTGCATATATTTGAATTGCATTTCATGGGACAAATTCATACTTTCAACCCTCTCCTCAAGTAAGTGCAACCGTGCATCATAATCAGATGACTAATAATCAGGATCACCATCAGAATCAAAATCAAGTTCATTAAAAATGTCATCCATATTGACATCATCTGGAAGCAAATCTCCTTCTTTTTCATGTGCTTCCACAACTCCACTAGCACCCACATCAACTTGGCCAGAGGCCAACTTCAAATTCATCTTGTTAATGTTAGAATTGTTAAAGGGTAAATGATTAATGGGAGCTTCCCCAACAGGCATAGCCACTAAACAATGGGTGGCTAACACAGTCATAAGATAAGCAAAGAGTATGTCACTGTGAACTGGGTGAAGACGGAACTGAATAATGCTATGGCAAATTAGAGAAGGAAAACATATAGAAACTCTAGAAATGATAGAATGAAGAATACAAACCATGAATGTAGTAAGTTCAGTTTTATTACCAGATCAACATTTGAAATGAAAATTCTATGTAGGATTCTGTATCTAGATAACAGAAACTTGGAGGCGAGCGCATTACCAGTATTCCATTATGCATCTATATTACATAAATCTCTAATGAGCATATGCTTCTCAGATTCAGAAGGTTTGTCAATAAGAGAACTAATGGGAATACCTTCGTCATTGACAGGTATATCCATTAACCCAATAAGATGACGGTCCACATCAACTGGACCTTCTCTGGTCGTAATAGTAAATGTCATATTTTCAGTAGAAAAATCAGTAATGCACATATACATAGCTTGTGCAATGGAGCGGTATGCTGGCCCACCCTAATGTAGTATGTTATTCCATCCTACAGACTGAAGGAGAGGAAGGATATCAAAAGGAGCCAAATGTTAATGTTAACAATTCGTTCTATTATCACATTATGCAATTGAATATCCTTCACATAACTAGGAACTTCCTCGGGCGACTGAAGGTAGCACACAGTGATAGGAGCCGAATGAGATGAAGAGGGACCACGAGATCCTTTCTTCTTAATTCTACCCTCCATTTGCAATAAAGAATGCAAGGAATACAGAGATTGCAAAAGAGGCAGGAAGGGTTTCTAGTAGATTAGATTTTTTGATAGAAAACCCCCAAAACAAAAATAAAGCATGAAATAAACCACACGAATGAAGAAAAAGAAGTGCAAAGGACTTGAATCTATAAGAAAATAAAAAAATAATGCACTAACCATCGAGGAATCGAAGATGGGTTCGACCGGTCGAGGTAGGGCTTGTTGGAGAAGAAGACCTAAATGAAGAAAAAGTGATTTTTCCCCAAATAAAAGGTCAAACTTGAGTTTCACGACGAGTCGAGTACGTGCTCAATCGGTCGTGCCACGACTGGTCGAGTATGTACTCGACTGGTCGTGCACCTCACAAAATTTACAATTTTTCATAAAATTTTAAATTCTAAAAAATTTCAAAATAAACATATATACATTAATATACAAAAAGATATGAATAATTAATTCAAATTACATTCTAAGATCAAATTTTAATTTTGTAAACCTACATTTGTCGAGAGGTTTTGTGAATATGTCTGCAAGTTGAGTCTCGATTGGAATATAATCCAAAGAAATTGTCTTATCTTCCATTATTTCACAAATGTAGTAATATCTAATGTCAATATGCTTGGTTCGTGAATACTGAATTGAATTTTTAGAGATATTAATTGCGCTTGAATTATCACAATATAAAACCATGGATTCTTGCACAATTCCGTAATTACTCAGCATTCTTTTCATCCACACAAGGTGAGTGCAAGCATTACCCGTAACAATATATTCAGCCTCAGCTGTGGAGAGTGATACGGAACTTTGTTTCTTACTTAGCCAAGAAACTAAATAGTTCCTTACATAGAAACAACCATCACTGGTTGATTTACGATCATCTATGTTTCCAGCCCAATCAACATCCATGTAACCAGCTAATTGCACACTAGTATCATGTGAATACCAGAGACCAAGATTTGCTGAACTAGCAACATATCGCAAAATGTGCTTAACAACAATTAGATGTGACTCTTTAGGGTCAGATTGATATCTAACACAAATTTCTACGCTAAATGCAATATCATGTCAGCTCGCAGTTAAATAGAGTAAACTACCAATCATACTGCGATACAGCTTAGGATCCACACTTTTACCTGTAGAGTCTTTTAAGAGTTTTAAAGTAGTACTCATTGGAGTATCAAAATTTTTTTCAATTCTCAAATCTAAACTTTTTAACTAAGTTCAGAGCATATTTGGTTTGAGAGATAAAGAAACCATCAGGTAGCTGTTTGACTTGCAACCCTAAGAAATAGTTTAGTTCTCTAACCATGCTCATTTCAAATTTAGACTTCATAAATCTGCAAACTTAACAGTCATGTTAATACAGGTAGATCCATAGATAATATCATTAACATAGATTTGCACTATTAATATGTGATCATTATGTTTCTTTATAAACAATGTCTTATCAACACTTCCCATTATAAAGTTATGACTTAGTAGAAACTTAGTCAACTTTTCATACCATGCCCTGGGAGCTTGTTTCAAACCGTAGAGTGCATTTTTTAGGCGATAGACATGATTAACATGTTTAGGATCTTCAAAACCCGAAGGTTGCTCAACATACACTTCTTCATGTAAATTGTCATTTAAGAATGCGCTCTTTATATCCATTTGGTATATTTTGAACTTTCTAAAGCAAGTAATTGATATAAATAGTCTGATTGATTCAAGATGAGCTACTGGGGCAAAGGTCTCATCATAATCGATGCCTTCTATTTGAGTGTACCCTTGTACAACCAGCCTAGCCTTATTTCTTATAATATTTCCAATTTCATCAGACTTATTTTTGAAAATTCATTTTGTTCCGATAATGTATTTATCTTTTAGTCTTGGAACTAAATACCACACATCATTTCTTAGAAACTGATTGAGCTCTTCCTGCATCGCTACAATCCAGTTTTCGTCAGTAAGAGCTTCTTTTACATTAGTCGATTCTATCTGAGATGTAAAGCACACGTAGTTACATATATCTTCAAGTTATCTATGAGTGTGCACACTAGTGAGAGGGTTTCTAAGGATTTGATTAGAAGGATGGTCTTTAACTGTCCCCAGTTCAATATTATCTTGACTTGATGAAGAGTCTGGTTTATCAATTAAAAGAACTTCATCATTTTCTAAACTTGAGACAGGTGTATTCAAGTGATAATCTATAACCATATTAATAGACTCTTGAATTACAACAGTCCTCTTGTTAAGAACTCGGTACGCTCAGCTATTTAGAGCATACCTTAAAAATATCCCTTCATCACTTTTGGTGTCAAACTTACCCAGTTTTTCTTGGTCACGTAAGATGTAGTACATGCTGCCAAAAACTTGAAAGTATTTGACACTAGGCTTCTTATCAAACCACATTTCATAAGCTATTTTACCATTTAATTTTCTAGTATAACGCGGTTAATTATATAGCAAGCTGTATTAACGGCTTCAGCCTAAATATTTTTAGGAAGCTTCATACTATTTAGCAATACATTTGCCATTTCTTGAAGCACTCTATTTTTCCTTTCCACTATACCATTTTGTTGTGGTGTTTTGGGCACAGAATATTCATGTGATATTCCCTGATCACCGCAAAACTTTTCAAAACCGCTATTTTCAAATTTCGAACCATGATCACTACGGATCTTAGAGACTTATGATTCTTTTTCCATTTGGATATGTTTAAATACCATTTTAACTTCATCAAGAGTTTTTGATTTGTCTCTTAAAAAGGCTACCCAAGTGTACTTGGTAAAGTCATCAACAATTACCATAATGTACTTCTTGCCACCTCAACTCTCCGTTCTAGTTAGTCCAATGAGATCCATGTGGAGAGGTTCGAGTGGTTTAGATGTGGCATTGAAGTTCACCTTTTTGTGAGTACTCCTGATTTTTTTTCCAATCTGGTATTCACCACATATTTTGTCTACTTTCTGTATTTTGGGTAAACCTCTTACCAACTCTCTTTTGCTCAATCTATACAGGTTACGGTAGTGTACATGTCTGAGGTGTTTATGCCATAATTCGGTCTCATTGGTTTGGACCATGTAACATGATAGATTAGATGAGCTTGAATCATAGACAATGTATCAATTTTCAGAAGTTCTAAGACCAGTTAATATTACAGAACCATTTTTATTTAATATTTCACACCCTTGGTTAGTAAATTTTACACTATGATTTTTATCACATATTTGAGAGATGCTTAATAAATTATGTTTTAACCATTCTACATATAAAACATTCTCAAATAGAGGGAGGTTAAAGAGTTGAACCGTACCTTGGCCAACAATTCTGCAGTTGCTACCATCACCGAATGTGACTGAGCCATCAGTCATGTCTTTAAGATTAGTGAACAGACCTTTGTCACCAGTCATGTGTCCAGAGCATTTACTGTCTAGGTACCACTTTGAATGGCTCGAAGCTTTGCAAGCGGCGTGGGCAACCAAACAAGTAACCTAGGAACCCATTTCATTACAGTTTTGGGTTTAGGAGTATAGTTGATCTTATTATGTTTGTAGTTGTTATAAGACCGACCCACTGAGTTAGATTTTAAGAGCTCCTTAAGTAAGTCAACTATTTTCTCGCTAAAGGATTTCGATTTTGATTTTTATAGTTGATATGGTTACTTTTAAGTTTTAAGGTTTGAAAAGACTTAGCATTTTTAAAATAATTTTGATTTAGACTTTTCCCTTTTGAGTTTGAAGACTCCCCTCTCACAAATCTGGGTGGAGTATTCTTATGTTTGGGAGGAATACTTTTGTCGTAGCCCAATCCAGATCGATCGCCACATTTTCTGGATCCGGATAAGAGTTTTTCTAACTTGGGATCACCTTGGGCATACCTCCATGTGTATTTTAAACTCAAAAGTGAAGAGACTTCTAGTTTTAGTTTTTCATTTTTAGATTTTAGGTTTTCAATTGGGGAGGTTTTGAAATCTAAGTCGCACTTAGTTTTTTCAAAGCAATCTGAAATGTGTGATTTTTCTAAGACTAGATTATCAAAATTTTATTTAAGTTTTGAAAACTTTTCTTTTTAAAATTTAAGCTTTATAGAAATTTTGTAACTTTCCTTGTATAGAGAATCATAAGCATCTTGAAGATCTTCTTCATTTTCATGATCACTATTCAGATTTTCTTCACTGGTTGAATCATCGTTATCTGAAAAAGTGAACTTGGCTAGAGTCATTAGGGTTTTAATATCATTACCCGACTCAGTTTTAGAATCTTCTAACTCAGAAGAAGCTTCAGAGTAGGAAGATTCATCTCATGTAGCCAACATACCTTTCTTTTTTAGGTTTGTCTTTTTTAGGACATTTGTTCGCTAGATGCCCATATTTATGGAAGTTGTAACATTGACTGTCTTTTAAAGATTTTCAAGTTTTAGATCTAGATCTTTTCTTTTCAATAGATTTTTGAAAATCTAACTTTTTTTTACTTTTGAAAATTTTGTAAAACTTTTTAGCTAAAAGGGTCATATCATCTTTAAAATTTTCTAAATTAGAAATGTTATTTTCTTGAGAAATATTTTTAGAAGACTTAAGAGCGATAGATTTACCTTTAGGAGCTTTAAAGTTTAACTCGTAAGTTTGTAAAGAACCAACCAATTCTTCTACCCTCATATTATCTGTATCACGAAGTTCCTGGATTGCGGTCACCTTTGAATTGAACCATTCAGGTAATGAGCGCAATATCTTTGCATAGACTTTACTTTTTGGGATTCTATCACCAAGACCCCACATAGAGTTGACAATGTTATTCAATCTTGTATAGAAGTTCATGAAAGTTTCACTTTCTTCCATGCGTATTTCCTCAAATTTTGTTGTGAGGATTTGGACTTTAGATTTCTTGACAAGTGTTGTTCCCTTGTGTGTCATTTCTAAAATATCTCAAGCTTGCTTTGCAGTATCACATGATATAATTCTCTTGAATTCATCTGGTGATAGTGCGCATGTAATAGCATTTAAAGCCTTTGCATTGACACTACTCTCACTTTTCTAAAGAACGGACCAAGAAAAATAAGGTGAGACTTTTATCGTTATAGATCCATCGGTACCAATTACTTCAGTAGTAGGAGGGGTCTAATTGGTCGTTGTGGCTTGCCACATGCTCTCATCCATAGATTTTAAGAAAATCCTCATTCTGGCTTTCCAATAGGCATAATTGGAGCCATCAAATGGTGTAGACTTAGTGACTAAAAGGCTATCAAAATTTGACATCTTAAAAAGCTCAGATCGATTAGCTCAAGAAATTAATCTAAAAAAATAATTAAAGCAAGCTATTAGGCTCTGATACCACTTGAAAAGGCCGAGCTAAAGTCCTAGAAAGGGGGGGGGATGAATAGGACTATGCCAAATTAAAAACTTAAAAGTGGAATTAAACAAATATAAATAAAGATAGCACTTAAACAATCTCACAATGCAGAAATGAATAACAACCTCAAATATACAATATTGAGAGGTTGATACAGATGTTGTTCTAAGGACATCCTTACACCAAAAACCAATGGTTTATGGTAGGACAATCTGATTCCTAGAAAAGTCTGTGTATCAAAATCTCAAACTGATACAGAGGAATAAATAAATAAATAGCAAAGAAAATAAACTAAGCTATTACAACATTCCCACACTTGCATAAAAAGATTACAACATTCTTCCATAAATGCATAAAAAGGAAATTACAACATCCACATAATGTCACAATCAATCAATCACCACAAAACCAGAAATTATAGTCGTTCGCTTGTGTGTACACCAACTGTTTAAAAAAAACAACCACACAACTACTCCACTCCCAATATCCTCACATAGTGGATATCAATGTTCACTATGAAATGGGCTTTTCATGGTTCACCTAAAACCTTCACAATTGTGTCTTTCAAGTGGGCTTACACAATTCAAAAACCCCACACTCTTAGTTTTCTGGATCACCTCAGACAAACTAAAAATAAAGAGATTTTTCCTGGCGCAATCTCAAAGAAACCAAAAGAATAGATTTACTGAAATATAAAATACTTATCTGGATATTGTCCTTTGATGCAACCTAGTAGAACCGATCCGGAGTAGAAGTTCAACGTTAATGTTCAATGTCCACACTCACTTATGAAAAGGTTCTAAGTTCTAAATGATTTTTAGATTAAATCACCTTGGGCTTGGTTGATTTGATTTTGATTCCAAGAAGGGGAAAACAAAAATCCCTTTTTCAAAATATGATTGGAATATAGAATCACAAAATCAAATACAAAAAGTTAATTAAAGAGAGTATTAAATGAGCACTAAATAGCTTAAGAATATCACTAACTTATCTCTCAGAGTGGTGTCTTGATTTTGCTTGAATTGAATGAAAAAATCTGAAAATCGTGCTCTATTTATAAGTTTACAAACTGTTCACTCGACTGGTCCAGGGGACAGCTCGACTGGTCGAAGGACTAACAAATTTTTGAAAATTTGAGCGCAATAAGATAAAACCGTTCCACGACTGGTCAAGTGGCCTACACGACCGGTCGAACCCTGCACTTGACTGGTCATGTAAGACCCAATTTAGTTGTTGGACTTTGAGTTGAGGCTGCTTGACTAGTCCAGCACTATTCACTCGACTAGTCGAGCAGTCTCCAGGATTGGTCGAAGATCCAACAAAAAATCCCGAAAATAAGTAACAAACCATGGACTGGTCTAGGAATTTCTTAGACTGGTCGAGCCAATACTAAGACTAGTCGAACATCGGCTAAGAGTAGTCGAGAAATAGCCTATACACTTATAAAGTGACCCAAATAAAGTATGCAATCAATATGACCTAACCTATAGTCAATCTAGGGTCATTCATACCTTATAAGCGATGTTTGAATATTAAAATATCTTTTGCTTCGATTGATAGTTAATCTTGACATACATGAAGCTTGACATCTTGACGTATGTTAAAGCTTAAACTTTTAACACTTTGAAGCTTGATTTTAAAACACTTCGATGCTTAAGCTTGAGGTACTTTGAGTTGTGTTTCACCTTGAGCTTTGAGTACCAAAGTAACGTATATTATCTTGACTTAGATGAAGCTTTGAAGCTTGAACTAACACTTGATGAACTTTTATACTTGTGATGCTTGAATCTTGAAATGGATCATCTTAAACTTGTACTTAAATCTTAAAAATGAAACATCTTGAACTTGAAGACGAACAAAACAAGATACAGATTCCAAGAGGTTTTGGCACTCCTAAATTTGATAATCATAGGAGCTAGAAAACATAACACTTACAAATTCACACTAAGTTGGCCACATGTCCTTTAAATAGACAACCGTACAGATAATGCAGGCATAGCTCTAGATGATGGCGCTTATGAGGCGGACCTGATGCCAACTCCAGTAGGGTGGGAGAGGAATTATTCAAGGAGGAGCCTTGTTAGCATGTGGCTGAATTTTATGGGCTTAATCAGTAGATCACAATTTATTTTCTTCTTAGTTTCGGGTTAAAACCGTCGGTCTATTCATGTAAAAGAATGGGTCTTTCAAATATTTGACTCATTCAATTTGCAAATTGAATAGACCGACGGTTCAAATGAATAGACCTTTCAAATAATCAGCCCATTATACACGAGAATGAGTCTTTCAAACAGTTGATCCATTGAATCCGGATGGGTGGACCCATTTAACTTCAATCCCCAACTTCAGTTGTTTGGCTGGAGGAATAGGGGCATTTTAGTTTACTTGAGCAGGACTCGGTCGTCCTAACTATGCTCAATAGTCGAATGAGTCGACCCATCAGCTTAGTGATCACAAGCCCTCCTTCTCAGCGGGTTGGGAGAGTCGGCTTACACACTCTCTCCCTCCCTCTCTCTCTCTCTCTCTCCAGTATTTCTCTCGCATTCCCTCTCTCTCTCAGACACCCAGAGGTGCTGGACTTGCCTAGACTCAGCCCATAATCGGGTCGACTTAACCAACTCGGTGCAACACGACACCTGACTCGAACCGCTCCATGTTTCTCTATTTTTACTCTCTCCTTCCCTCTAAATTCTAGGCTCTCGTTGGAAATATTCTCGAGATAGAAGTGGGCCCTTTATAGGGCTAGGGTTCCCTCTCGATCGGAACCGACCATTGCCATTTTATACCACAAATTGTTTGGATATCGTGGCTGTGTGGGGGATGGATTCCCACCACCATGGCCCACCGGATAAGCATCTTTAATTGGAAAATGGGGCTCACATAATCATGGTGGGTTTCCTTGCTGGACGGGAAAGATGGGATCGCCGCCCATAGTGAATTTTAATTGACGGCCTAACCTGACCATCCAAGCCATTTGAATTGATCGGATGGGTACACTGATCTTTGTGGCACCTGAAAGTGCCATAGTTTGTCAAATTACATGATTGTTGAGTCAGTCTTCAAGTGAGCCTTAAGATGAAGGTTACAAGATCAAGACTTCAACGAAGATGAAGGTTGAGTGTTCCAAACAAGTAAATGAAGCCTCACTTCCCTAACCAAACCCCTGAGGTAAATGACCCCCATTTAACTTGGTCTTACCTTCAATTCATTAAAAAACATTGTAACACCCCGGTTCCCGAAACCTGAGTATACTGCTCATTTTCCAAAAACCTGAATGTTAACCTTTAAAGATACCCAAATTCCATGTACATTTTTTTCCTTTATCAGAGTTAGTAAATTCATGGAATAGAAATAAATCAAGTATAAGAGGGAGTCCAAATATACATAACCAAAATTTCAAGTGGTTACCCGAGAACTTATACAAACCAATGTCTTAACTTTTTACAAAACATGACAGTAGAAATTTAAACACAAATTAAATTAGGAATATAAGGTCGTAAGGTCGTCTGACTACTCCTATTCCATACAATCACCAGCATGCGCATCCTCTGCATCTCCTACACACTGAATATGATTTGATAGTGTCAATGGCTATCCCAGTGAGGCATAACCCCCAAGATTTATCGTATCATTAAGATAATTAAGCATAGTTATTAGGTACACTGTATAATAAATATTTCATAATGATTATCATAGTAATCCGATGAGGTTCATCAGATGCGCATTTATTAAATAAGTTTCACCAAGACAATTTTATTTAAATGCATGGATGCATGCACATGCTCACAAACCTGGGGATGCACATCCAGCTGGCAAAAAGGTCACCCAAGGAGAACTAGCCACCCAAAAAAGTATTTAAAGGTACGCCTTAAGGAGAACTAGCCACCCAAAAAAGACCATGCAACGAGGACACCCAAGGTGAACTAGTCTCCTAGAAAAGTACTCAAAGGTACGCCCTAAGGAGTACTAGGCATCCAGAAAAGTTCATGCAACAAGGACACCCATAATGGTATGAATGCACGAAATAATAATTTAGAATCACCTAGTAAAATACTCTATGGTACAGCCCATAGTGATCTAAGAAAACTCCCATGTCTTACATCGATCGCTCGATAAAGTCCGCATGCCATGAAAATGCATGATTAGCCTAACCATTATTATTCCAATTTTAAACAATCATTTTAAGAAAGCTCAAAGGTCACTATGGGAGGTTTGTCACCCAACATAGGCCAACAGCTCAGGCATAGTGTCCCATTCCACCATCCCTAGCTCATGAGACTGACAAATAGGATGTTTAAAGGTAACCAACTCAACTAGTGGTCAGTTATAGTTCTACAAGTGGAACATACCATCGCAAGGTTATATGAAGACTATCTATTAAAGCCACATTGGGCAAATATTCCATCAAGCCGCATAAGGCAAACAGTCATCCCAAGGATGTGATAAAAATGAAATATCCCAAAAGCCACTTAGGCAACAAATGATCCAAAAGATGGCAAGTCCATCAGATAATTTCATTGAATCCATTACGCAAATGGCCACTAATTTAAGGACCTTTAAATACACCATGAAGTAATCAAAAGTGGTAAAACAAGTCATGTGCAATATCAAAAGTACTTGCACATATAAAGTGTTCAATTTAAACCAGAATAAGAATATTTGATATCATACTTAAATTCTAAATCTAGCCATCAATCATTTATGAAGAATTATACAAATGAAACTAACATTTATCATCATCTTCAATTAATATTAAATTAAGCAATTAGCAAAATAAATGAACTAAGATAACTATCATGATGTAGAAAAAGCTTGAAGGGTGATCCTCACCTTTCAAATTGAATTTACTTGCTAGTATTGTACTCTAAGTGTGGTGATTGGAAATATATATTTCCTACATATAAATTCAAAGGTTAAACATTAATTAAGCTCACTTATGTTCTAATTAAATTCTACTTTAGCTAATAATGTGAGGTTTGAAAGGAATATACCTCACTTGAGTTATTTTCCAATACAACTTGGTACCTATTTCGCAATCTGAGGAGGCATTTAAGAATCAACATTTCCTACATTTCAATAAGGATCTAGATCAGTTTTTCTCAACCCAAAACGAGATTTAATTTTAAAATTTTTCGAGATCGAAACTCACCAAACTTGATTGTTGAATCGGTGACATGACTCAGGTGAGCCATAATATCTTCACTCCCTCTCCTTTCTCTCCCTTCTTCTTCCTTCCCTTTCTTTTTATTTTCTTCTTTTCTACCTTTGCTGAGAACTTCCAGCAGGGTCTTACCCAACCAAATAGTGAGCCAGAGGCCTGACTCGGTTTTAAACAGAGTCAACTTCGTGACTCACCCCTCTTTTTCCTCTTCCTTACTATCTTCCTTCTCTTTCTCCTTCTTTCTTCATGACCTCTCCTCTTCTTCTTTCTAACCAATAGCCCAAGGTTAGTAGAACGTTGGCCTCCACCTAACTGAGTCGACTCAGTTCGAGTCAACTCTGTGCAGCAAAACAGGTAGCAGTTGGACTCATTTTCCCTTCTCTCTTTCCTTTTCTTTCTTTCTTCCATTCTTCCTGATCTCCCATTTGAAATGAACCGTCCAGCAAGTTGGCTGGACTCAACAAGACCTGACTCGACAACACCTCGAGTCGGCTCTCCCTTTCTCTTGTTTCTCTTCCTTTCTCTTTTCTCCTCCCTCTTTCTTCCCTTTCTTCTTTCTTCTTCAGCTCACACTCTCTCTGAACCACCGAGAACCTGCTCAGGCTTGAACCAACTCGTTTAGAATTGAGTTCCTTTAACTCGGTTCGACTGAGTTAGGCTCGACAGCAACCCGACACCCATCTCGCCTTCCATCTTCTTCCTTATTTTTCCTTTCTTCCTCTCTCTCTCTCTCTCTCTCTCTCTCTATTCTCCTTTCTCTCTTCTTCCTCGCTCTATTAGGGAGATTGGAAGCAATGCTAGACTCGGCTCGATCTTGTAGTGATGGATTGAGTTGACTCGACTCGTTGCGACTTTGAACGGCGATCTTTCTCTATTTCTCTATTTTTATTTTTTTCCCTTTTCTCCCTTTTTGAATTTGTTTCCCTAAAAGGAAAGAGGGTTATTTATGCTCTCTTAGACGTCCAGAAGGACCGGAAACTAATCACGGATTAGTTACAAATTCAGTCACTTAACACGATAGGATTTGAGTCGATGTGATGGTATTGTAATAGTATGGTTGTGATCGAACCGTAGGGATGGATTTCTGAGTCAGTGGATGAGAACTATTCTTGATGGTTAGATTGATGCATGGTAGATCTTACATGCTAACCTCGAGGTATTTAGGTGGGATATCACATGCCTTAACATCTGAATTTGAATCGTGGGTCGACTAGTTAGTGATGATGCAATCTTATGCTAAGAAATAAGGGGTCGATCAAGGGTGGATTGTGAGTAATCAAGCATCATGTAAGTTATAGGTTGGGTGTGCTAACGCATGTTCATACTATATTTGATTTAAATGATAACACCCGAGTATTGAAAAGTACAGGGTGTTACAATATACCCCCCTTAAAGAGAAATTCGTCCCCAAAATTCAACACTTCTATCATGAGTTGAGTCGAGGACTATCTAATTTATAGTAATTCTAAGGATTCACTATATTTTCTTTTTCTATTGAGGTTGTATGCTTGTATAAGGGTATACAAATAACAAAAAAAAAAGAAGGTTGTGACAAACATATTTGGTAAGCTTAAGTGTTGAACACTTAAAATGTTAGAGGAGTAAAACATGAATGACATAGGTAAAATCGATTGCATCGATTGCAATCGAAGTCATTTTCGATTCTATTGAAAATGGTTCAATTGAATCGAAGATAAGGCCCATTCTGTCCAACAACAAACGAACCATCTGTTGAGAAATTTTGAAATTCAAATTTTAATAGAATCAAACCATATTCGATGACATCGACTTAGGGCACTCCTTTTACACAGAAAACATTCTAAAAGTGTTCATCGATATAATTAAGTCACTTTTGATTACATCGAGAGTAACTTCTTGATAGTATCAAAGCCTGTTCGATTAAATCGAAAAAAAGGAACATTTTGTCTAGCAAACCACTCAAGAAAATACATCTCCTCGATCACATTGAATACCATTCAATGACATTGAAATTCAAAATTTGATAACATCGAATGATAATTGATAGCATCGAATATCAAAACAAAATCTTCCAGCAACCAAAGGTAATTTTCTGAAGGAAATCTGATTAAATCGAATTGCCTCTCATTGATATCGAAGTGCACGTCAATAAAATCGAAGGGTACTCCATAAAATCGAGCAGAATCTGTTTTACACAAAAATGAATATATATGTGTAGGAAATCGATGCAATCGATGTAGACTCGATAACATCAAAATTCAAATTTTGATGGAATCGAAGTCTGCTCGATAGCATCGATAATGACAGATTTTTACTCTTTTTTTACTATTGGGATTCCTTTTTTATAAATACCATAGGTTACCTCTTAGCAAAATGAGCTAAAAATTAAGAGAGGTTAGAGATTATACCCTCTTTTCCATTAGAGTTTATCATTCAATCTTGGCATAAGCATTAACTCATCATCTTATGTGCTTAGATTGACTTATGAAGCATAACATTCATTGAGTTTCCAACTAACCTCTTTGAAGATAAATCTTAATATTGGAACTCTTGAACGCATAGCTCATTAGAACCTTATTTATGTGTGTTTAAGATCATATTTTATAAATAGAGAAGAACAAAACCCTAAACCTCACACAACCTAGGAGCATTCATGGAAGCATCAAAAGTAGTTGTAGTTCAAGGGAGCTAAAGACTCTTCGTCATCATCAAAGATCTTCACATTGTGCGAGAAAGGGACTCACTCACTTATTTGTAAGTATACAGAGTCCGTCAAGTTTGAAGCCCTTTCCTTGTATAGCATTGGGATTCAAAGTTTGAGTGAAAAACTCGCCAAGACCTCTTTGTAGGCATCCAACGGGAGAATACGTGGTCCTTGTGTAGGATGAGTTGCCTTATATAAGCATTTCCTTGAGTAGGCTTGAGTTGCCTTATGTAGGCTTGGGTTGCCTTGGGTAGGCTTCTAATTGTGTCCTTGGGTAGGACTTGTTGCCTTGTGTAAGTCCCATAGTTGACCTTGTGTAGGTTGTGAAGGTTCATGGTTAACCTGATTTAAAACCATTGGGTAATGAAATCTGGTACACTTTAGGAGAGAGCACGTCCGCCAAGAGTGGAGTAAGCAAGTAGCTGAACCACTATATATGATTGTGTTTGGGATTACTGATTGTACATTATTCTATTATGCCTATGATTATTAAATGTCTTTTATGTTGCATGATTTGGTTAACGTATAAGTACTGATAAAGATCACATCTCACACACTATCATATACACTATCCCTTATAGGCTTGTTCTTCATATAAAAATCAAGTATAAGCCTATGTGATTTGGACCCTCTATTGGCTTGGAAGCCATAGAGTTACCTTGCCTTACTCTTTCGATTAAAGTTAGGCATAGTTTGTTCTTAATTGAAAATAATTTAAAAAAAAGTCCTATTCACCCCCTCTAGGACATTTGGACATACTTCATACTTAAATAATAGCGGTTCTACTACAAGTTCAAGACCTACCATTTAAACCTTCATCCTCACACGAGCGGCCTGGCTACAATATTTTCGACCACCATTGATATCTCGCAAGACTCCGTATCTTCACGGAACATGCCATTGTTGCCTTAAAATGGGCGTTCCAGATCTGACTTGGAGGCTTCTAGGAGCCCACGGACATCTGGGATTGTCCTATCCTAGAATGGTAAGGCCTCTCTCACCTTTTTATGGGCAGGGAAAAGACGACCGTTTACGTCGCTGAAAGAAAGGTTGGGATTCGCCCAAATGGAGGGTTGAGATTAAGGGCAGGCCGCTGTTTCGGATCGCCAGCACGGCAATGAGAGTGGCTCCTGTCTTCCTTTCAGAAACACACCATCACATTGTCTACCTATGTTGTTCATCATGCGCACACCTTTGCCTTCCATCATACTGGAGAAGAGTGGTTTTGGTCAAATCCCACCACCACTCCCGATAGACGACCAGATCGTTGGTGCAGATGGCAGAGGTGGGCAATTGACCCGATCAGACGAACATTGTTCGTTTGAAACACGTTTGGGCAGGAAGTCACTGATACCCAGGTTTTTATCAGGTCATCGTCATTTTACCGACCTTGCTAGTCCGGTGTTCCATGGGCGCACGCTCATCTGTGCTCCAACGACCCTTGTGTGGGGGTCCACCGCAATGGGATCTCCAATCCTCACCATCCATTCTCTTGTAAGGTCCCAACCTGGGCCTCTAACCAAATATCAGTCAGATCCAGGGCCTAGGTGCTCCACACAGGTGATTTATGTCTAAATCTTGATATTTCCATTGATCTGACAGTTGGATCTCCCCTACCTTGAACACAATGATTATAAAGGTCCCTAGGGCCTATGAAGGGGATACTAACGGTAGTCTTCATTGTCAAGAGCTGATGCAAGGGTTATAGGTTGTGACTCAGGCCAGATAATTGGTAGATCTGGCGAATTGGCCCGTCTTTTAAGATGGTATATGATTAGGACCTCATGTGGCCAATATTGAAGGGTCTTACTATTGAGAATGGGCAGTCCTGTTCCACTTACCAAGCCGAATGGTGTAGCCCACTATGTCTTAGGTTACCAAGGTCTAAGTCTTCGTGTACCCTCTCCTCATTATTTGAACCTTTAACCCATGAGTATTATCACGCTTATGTAATTACTTAGGAAGAAACTTCATGGCATTAGCTTGTGGTATCTGACACCCGAGTATTAGGTAGACAGGGTGTTACACTTGGTCCTAATCTAATGACTATGTTTACTCTTGCTAGAGGCTCTTATATAGTCTAACACGTACACACTCATGTTCAGTGAATTCAACCCTACATGAGAGCTTAAGTCCTACACAAGAACCTATTCGAGTTTGGGTGACAAACTCTTACACTTAATCCTATATAAGGAATGAGTGTATGGACTTTATAATGACAACTTACTTGTTGGATTGAGCTCTGTTGATGCACATTCTTTGAAATACTTGACCGATGATTTTTCATGCTTCAATCAGCTTCTCTTGTGCTCCTCCAATATTTCAAGCTGGTCTTCTTTCATTCCTTAAATCAGTTACCTTGCACTTGATGCTCTAATGAGGCTACCAAGGTAATGGGAGAGGTTTGGTTGATTCTCCTACAATTAAAAGCTTAGTTTGTTTACAAATGGGAATTCACCTAGATGGGCATTCTAGAGGTTTAAAAGACAAATGATTTGCCTATGGATTGGTGTTTATTCTCTACAGAATGCAAGAAAACAAGGTCATCTTCATAAGGAGCTTAAAATGCTCATGAGAGTGATTAAATACTTACAAGATTACTTGGATCCTTTTGAGTGAGAGCCTAAAAGTGTTTGAAAGTATTGTGATACACTAGGGTTTTTAGCTCACTAAAAAATCATCAATTTTCCCAAGAACCGAATGTCCATTTTATATAAAAATATTTCCAATGGTTAGTCAATGGCTATGTCGATAGGATCAAAAAGCCCTTTGATCCCATTAAGAATATCCAAGAATTTTCTATATAATTGCTGGACTATTTCTTCGATCTCATCGAGACCCTTCAATAGGCTATCAATGGGATCAAGGACCACTCAAACACAACTATTTTAGGCTGATATATTTACAATATTATTGCATCTTTTTTTAGCCTAAATTATCATGCTCCTATAAGGTTCATAAGGCTATATGATGATTAATCAAGGTTTACCAATAAATGTTAGGATCATCTAGATGCTAAGGTTGTTTTAGGTCTTAGGTTAGGGTCACCAAGGCACCTTATCTACTTGTTCTTCACTCATTGATGCTTCATATCCTCTTGTGTCTTCGATCTTTAGCTTCTAATAGCTCAACCGACTATATGACACACAAACTCATGTGACTTACAAAATAGGTGCACAAATAAGTGCACTAATACTAGGTAGCTGAAGGTAATCTGATTACTACCACACCTTTATAAAAGAAATCCCCATCCTATTTGAGAAAAGGAGAAGGAAATTTCTCCCATTTGAAAAAAAAAAGGAGAAAGAAGTTATCTAGTAAAAAGGATTAAGAAAGAAAAAGAGTGGAGAGAGAGAGAGAGAGTAAGACGAAATCCAAGCCACCCTAATCCAACATCACATTGATCCAAGTCTTTCAATGGTCCAAATCTCACGGAGTAGAGTTAGAATTTAAGATATACAATCATTCTTGTACAAATAGTGTTGAGTCTCTTCTTTCCTCTCTTATATCTCCCCAAGCGTACGGTCACCTCCGTGCGGTCCATTGGCGATTATTTTATTATTTTTACATTTCAACCCCTTTTATATTTTGTCTCATACACCCCATTGATATTTCTTCCTTTTACTAGTCTTTTTTGACATATACTCTATGCCTTGATAAGTAATCATATCCTGACAAATGAGAAATTAGGAACATACCATGTATTCTTCCTTTTATGTTGGAGCAATATCCGATTCCGTAGTCATGATTGATGTTCAACGTCCCTCGTCACCAAGGTGTGACCATAGTCAAGTAATACATGACCGATTTCGGACTTCATCTGTGGTTGGATCGAAAAATAGTCTTTTAAGACTTGAACTCTTAAACAATTCCTAAATCTTACAAAGTAGAGACCATACTTCAGTACATGCCAAGAAGGGTGCCTAACCCATTCCTTCTGCATCATCAAGATTCTTACACGAGATTGATAGGTGTAGACCAATCACAAGAGTCACTTAAGTTGGGGGGTCTCTGATTTCCTAATCCCTTGTGAATGTACAATATCTAGCCGACCATAGATTCTGAAATTAATGGCTAATGGTGACCCCAAGTCTAATCATAACATTCATAAATCCATATCATCATCCGGATAATCAAATGTGGGACCATATAATGGATGTTCAAGATTAATGATCAAACCATTTGTAGTATGTTAATATGGGTGTCCATTTCATTATGGATTAGATTACTTCCACAAAAAGTATTTTTATAATGTGGGTGACCGAGGGTGAGGCTACTTTTGATCACATGATATATATATATATATATATAGAGAGAGAGAGAGAGAGAGTCCCAGTCTCTTGCACATAAGGCTGCACCAACCTTAAATGAGAGCTCAGTTATGTGCCGTTAGATCCCCTCATTGGTTGGGATTTAGTAGCCATGCGCAAGAGAGAGTCTCTAGAAGGAGGACTCACGCGGCACTTTTTTCAGCAAGAGAGGGGTACTGACAGGCTACACACCTATTCATCATGGCGTGGCGTGTGGCATTAGTTTTAATAGAGAGATAGGGATGCAATTTGGCTGGTGACATTGCCATCAGCTGTGGCTAGTGATCAGTGCTATGTGGACCCCATGAATTATATGTTTTATCCACGCCGTCCATCCATTTTAAAAGATAATTTTATGTTTTTATCCCAAAAATTAGGTCTATCTAAATCACATGTGGACCACACCATGGGAAAATAGTTTTGATTGAATTTTCACCATTAAAAACCTCCTAAGGCCTACTATAATGCTATTTGACATCTAACCTATTGATGAGGTCATACAAACTTGGATGAAGGGAAATAATATATATTAGCCTGATCTAAAACTTTGTGGCCCCCAAGAAGTTTTTAATGGTGGGCATTCAATTAACACTGTGCGGTCCACTTGAGATTTGGATCAACTTCATTTTTGGGCTCATACCAAAAAATGATCTGAAAGAATGGGTAAACGGCATGGATGAAATACATACATCATAGTGGGGCCCACATAGCACTTCTCTCTTAGTGATGAGAGTGATGAAAACCACACACGTTGAGCTCTTGAGATAGTCAAAAGTCAAACAACACTTCTCTCGCTGTTTGGGACACTACCACAACGATTGTCCGCTTATATTCTCTGAGTTGTGGTGTCTCATACATTCTACACGCGCCAACCATTAACTTCAACCCAAGGTGTCAAATTGTAAGGTCTACTGTGGATGGATCACATCCTGGAGATCAGGCTGATAGAAAAATCCTAACCATCCATTTGTTGGCTATCAATTGGAAAAGTTAAAAATAAAATAATCACCATTTCAAATTTAATTTGTGAATCCAGATGATTACTTGCTTTTGATCATTGACGATTTCGGGTTGTGTACCATCCATTGTGGGTTCCACAATTTGGGTGGACCAGATTGCCTTCAAAGTTTGGCTTGTGGTTAGTGGATGAGAAGCAAAACTTGAATAAATGGTGGCAAACTTTCACCAGAGTCTAAACGAACTATTTAACCTCTCTTTTCGTAATATATTTTTGACCATAGATATTTATTGTTAATGGGCGTATTAGCATCTTGACCGTGCGTTTCTATGGGCGTGAAATGGCCCAGTGGAGTCCATCTCATTCCTTGACAGAACCTATGTCAGTTCATCGCATAATGTCTGTCATTCCTTCCAATAATGGGCCTTAACCCGACACAAGGTATAGACCGTCTGACCGGTTGAAAAGGGCTATTAAGCCCTACAGTCCTGCAAATTCATTTTAATGCTCCTGATTGACTGACTGGATGAAGTGAAAACACAAATATCAGCTTGATCTGAAACACAAATAGTTAGCAATGTGCTCCCAAGAAGTTTTTAAAGATGGATGTTCAATCCCCACTTTGTGCTCCACTGCAGCTGTGGACCTGCTTTATTTTAAGGATCATGCCTTAAAATGATTTGAAAAAAGCGAACGGCGTGGATAAAACACTTACATCACGGTGGGCCCCACAAAGCCCTACTGTCTAGGCGGGGTTAGGACGCAATCCGAGTCCAGGAGGATTCGTGCGCAGTGGGGATTGTATACTGACAGGTTGTGGCGTCACCAACTTCGATGGACCCACCATGATGTATGTGTTGTATCAACACCGTCCATACATTTGGAGAGATCATTTTTGTTACGCCCCGAAAAATCGGGGGTCATGCATACACTCGACTCCCGAGTTCCCGAGTGTCACCTATCATTAATTTTATGGTTTTATGATTAATCAAGTTTAGATGTGCACCTTAGAATTCTTGGAACATGAAACACACCCACGACTAGTCTACTGGAATGAAAGATATATATATTTACATGTACAAATTCAAAAGAATATAAAGGGGTCGCCCAAGGCGTTGCCCAACAAAAATCACAAGAATCATAAGTCCAAGAGAATAGAGCTGAGTTCGCTACTCAGTTATCCAAATTCCATTTACTGGGCCGACAGGGAACCGCCCCTCTGCTGAATGTAAAATAGATCATCCTCTTTATCGATGTTGCGCCGCACGGCTCGACGAACTCAGCACTACCTGCAGCTACTGAAGAGTCTGGGTGGTGTTTTAAAACACTGTCCCAGAGTGGGAGTGAGTGATCAACTCAGTGTGAACTATTAGTCTCAAGTTATCACAAGCATCAGTTATATTACGGATTTAATGAAAAGCAATCAATCACAGCAACTAAACTAATATCATTAATGCACATGCATAATGGATGAAATGATGCATGCCCTCACCACAATACTCTCTCGAGCGACTCCGTCTAACGATCGCGTATGTTAACACTCCCTCAGAGCAACCTCGACTGCCGAGTCGCCAACCTAGCTAGTGCAATGCAATGATAATGTTAACCGGGTTCTTAGTTAAGTCTATTCATCCAGCAGGTTTGGGAATCTGGTATACCTCACGTATCAATGCCCTAAATTGGTTACGAGGCCAAGGCCTCATCAACGCGTGAGGCCGAGACTTCGCAGTCCGTGATCCCGTCGGGTTCCTCATCCCCAACTTCAAGCACATGAGGAGTGCCGAGAGAAAGGGATCACTCGCGGTCACTATGGGGAGGCGCGGTACCCCAGCGTAGGCTGATAGCTAGGACACAGTGTCCCATTCCACCATGCCCGGCTCACGAGACTGTGGACCAATTGTAATCAAGGTATCAGTGGGCTACAATGGTTATAAGGTGTTCCAGGTTTCATACATAGGCGATCAAACAGGGTTAACAAATAAGGTTGGTTAGACAGTAGGCTAGACTACACGAGTCAGGTGAGAGTGAGATGAGTGGCCTCGGGCACAAGGGACCCATGTAGTCGAACTATAGCCACCCGAACACACCCGCCCATAGCCACGGATCTAGCCCTAATGTAGTCCTACCTATGGGACTACCGTCTCTCATCGTGTTCCTGACCAACCCAAGAGAGTGAAGGGGATCTACAACATGCCCACTACCCATGTTATCAACTAGCACATTAATATTATATTCTCATGCATCTCAACTATACAAAATGAATACTTCTACCAAACAAGAAAATATTATCACGAAAACAATGTGCATGTGAGTGCGTGGGTTGTGTGAGGAAGTTAAACACTTCCTCCATCTTGAGAAATCATGAGTACAAGTGTAAATAATCATACACACAATGAAGCACCACATGTGAGGGAAAGCAATCAAACAAACATGAGCATATTATCATCCAAACATAATATCATGTGAAAGACAAGATCTACATCAAATTTGAGAGCTAAGCATGCACATCCAAACAATTCCAACAAATATATAATCCCTAGGGTTTCTCTAGAATTTCAAATATAACATCCAAGCATTCAAAATCATTAATCTCGTACTAAAATTGGTGTTAGGCCACCTAAGAACAATAGTCCGCACCTTCGGGTCATTGAAGGCTTGGAAAATGACCTAGGAGTGTGGATTTTGGGTCGAATGGCCGGAATCCCTAGAGCAAACATTTGCATGTTAGAATCCTACGTAATTCCCTTCTCAACACAAGGTTTTCAAGAAAAAGGGGTAAGGGATTTACTTAGACAACCAACGGAAGCGGTTCTTGCGATTGAGGTGGAGGGTTTCCTTGAAGAAGGGGTAGAGAGTTGCAAGGTTGAGCTTCCTTGGGCCCCACCTCCTACCACACTCTCATTTCCTTTCTTCTTCCTCTCTCTTTCTACTCCTTTCTCCTCTTTCTCTTCTCCCTTTTCTCTCTTCTCCTTTCCCTTTCTCTAGGGCAAAATTCGTATGGGGAGAGGGGTGCCCCAAATAAGGCCCTTTTATAATGCCAGATTGGGTGGAAATGACCCCAAGTGTTGGGTTTTTACTATACTAGACCTATGGGAGGGTCTTTCTAAGCTCTAGGGCCTACTATGGGGTGTACATATTGATATACACCGTAGGATAGTTGGCCCTAATGATGATCTACGTATGGATATGGTTGGCTTGCCATTTGGATGCGTCGATCGACAGATATGATTAGAAATCTGTTCAACGGTCACCGATAGTCGATCGGGGCCGTGGCTATATGGATATGAGCATGGAAATATCCTTACTCCACGGGTAAAGTTTGGTCGTAAACCGACGGTCCGAAATCCTCAACTTTGCATGAGAGTGGACAACCCAATTCACTTAAGTTCCAGCTCATTTTTTTAGTTTATTTGCATTTCTCATGCACTCATCTTTTGGCTCAAGTTGAGCGGTTCTGGGCACTACCCAGGTCCGACTCCCGCGATAGATGTTGAGCCCAACAAGACGGACATTAATCTATAATTTTGGGACTAGTAGCCCACCAACGAGCGGTCTAGAGCTGGTTTGGAAAATCGGGGCATTTCTGGAATGAACTTGGTAGTGAGATTTCTCGTGGGCAATGATTAGGGTTTAGATTAACTATATTCATAGTGTGACCTATTTATAACTAATGAAGGTGGAGATTTGGTCGTGCTTACTCTAAACCGTCGATTTTAGGCTAAAAGAGTAACGGGGTTGCTCTGATGGGTCTCTGGTCACGAAATTTATAGGACAAGGGCTTCACGGCCTGATGAAGGGCCATGCAAAGTTTGGGAACAAATGGATGAACGATTATGGGGTTTGACCAAACGGTTCCGATTGTTAAATGGCCCTGTTAGGTCCATTCCGGTGATTAGAGAATCTCTGGTGGTCCTCTGACTATGAAACTTACAGGATAGGTGACCCATGGCCCGATGAAGGGCCATGCAAAATTTGGGACGATCGGATATGGGGTTTGGTCGCACGGGTCTGATTCGCGATCAACGGTCACCGTGCCACGATCGGGACCCAGATTTTATGGGCGGGCGTAGAAAAGTACATTAGATCTTCACCATAAATTTGGAAGAAATCCGACGGCTGGAAAGTCTGGTATCTCAGTTTTATTTGCAAGTGCTAGATTCTAATTCTGGCATTGGTGGGGTGCATTTGGCAGGTGCTAGATTCTATTTCTGGGTGTCCACTGGGTCCACAGTCCACGATGGACCACAAGCCCAGTGAGATCTATGATTTTCTAAATTTTTAGATTTTTCTAACCCTTCTCGGTCGTTGGGTGGCCCACACGGGCTGTTGTTAAGTGTAAACAGGCCATCTGGCTTGGCGGCCTACACTTTGTCTCATCATAACTAGACTGGTCCACCTCATTATAAACTAACATTGAGTGCTAATGGTCATTAAGTGATATTATAAGTTAATTAATAAAAAAATCTCAAAGATTTTTGAAAATCCAAAACAGTGAAAATCCAGGATGTTACAATCTACCCCCCTTAAAAACAATTTCGTCCCCGAAATTGCCTAAGGGTAATAAGCAAAGATTTTATTATTTTATTTGCCTAAGTTTTATTGATTTCACGTTTATATGCATGATAAGGTGTATACCATCTATGCTAGTCTGACTCATTTTAGTTTACCCGCCTTAAAACTTTTTCACCCTGATGGTTTACTACAATTTATTTAATTATCTATTTATTTTTTTTTAAGATTTGGATTCTTGACGACGATTTTCCTCTACCTAGAGTAAAAATATTTGTTTTCAATGTAAGACCAATACAGAGAGACAGTTGTAGTGGGCTTGAACCCAATACGTCGATCATCTACCTGACCAGGGTAGAAGGCTCATCGTATCCCTTCTTCGTCCTGGTAGATCCTGGTCTTCTGCTCGGTCAAAGCAGTGAGTCCATTGGTAGTCGCCCAGGATTAAGAATTGGGTCAAGCTGCGAATACTTCGCAAAAGTATGGTTCCGTAATTCCGTAGTCTGATTATTCTTAACATTTGGAAGATATCAAAATTTATTTAAAAGTTCAAGTTTCTCATTTATAATATTTTAGTGGGTGGTGAGTCTCCTGTAATGCCTATGGTCAAACGACTATCCTAGAAAGGTTTCTAAGAACTTAAGGTTCCCCTCAACAATACCATTTTGATCCTATGGTTAGTGAGTTATGGGTAAATCACGCTTTGGTTTCATAAATTTTAACAGGAAAGGAAGAATCGAAAGTTTTAAGGTATTCTGGTGGTTTAGAGTGCTAATAACGCTAAGATGGACGCAGGAAGGCAGAGATGAAGGATATTATCTTCTCGATGTTGTTTGAACCTTGAGTCCATAAGACAATAGGAAAACTCAATATAATTTACTATAGCCCACCTCTAACACGAGCTTACAGAGCATTAAACTATGAAATTCAATCTTACTTACGGGTACAACTTAAACAAATATATATATATATATGTAATCAATTTAATCACGGGATGATTCGTAGCACGATTATAAATAATTCCTAAATAAACACCCAATGTTAAACTTTAATATGAAAAGACATGACTAGCCCATTGGCAACCACACATGCAAGCATTTACAAAGTGACAAGAGAATTTCAATCCATACATTCACGTTGAATTCCAAAATGCCATTGACATAGCCAGTTATATCCTACAGTATGGATTTACTTGTATTACTAGATACTCTAAACATAAGGAAAAAAGCAGACAAATCAAGCAAGAGTTTTAACCGTTTTCAATACATGGTAGTAGTCTTAACTAACTCCAAACAACTACTAATTTCCGTAAAATTAAGTTATTATTCTTCTGGGTCGGACGAGGACGGGGGTGTTTCTTCCCCTTGAGGGAAAGGATCACCGGAATGGCGAAGAAAGAGGCAACGGTTGCCAAGAACGCCATTTTCTTTGGCTATGATGGATTTAGTGAATGGGTTTAGGAGGGGTATGAAGAAGAATGGGGTTGTAGCTTGGATTATAGGAATGGCCTTGTGAATGGATGGAGAGAATGGGGTTGTGAAAAATGGTTTTGATATTGGGTTTAGGAATGAGTTTAGGAGTTAAGAGGGAGAGGGTTTTGGTGAAAGAAAAAGATGGTAGATTTGAGAGAGGTATGGAATGATTTGAAAGAAAATGGAGTTTGAGATGGGTTTTAGGAGTGAAAGGGTGAAAGTGATGGAGTGGGATAGGTTAGGGAGGTAAGAGATGTGAAGGGAATGAAGATGGTTTTGAAGAGATGATGTGTTGAGGTTTAGAGAAAGAGGTGGGCTCTAAAGATTTGGGAGAATGGAGGATGGTGAAGTGAGAGTAAAAGAGTGGATGGGTTTAAGGAAAATAGATTTGAGAATGGGATCGAGAAATGTGGGTTGGATATGAATTTGAAATGGGGTTTGAAGTTTGGGTTTTAGGATGGGTATTGGGAATATATTTTGAAATGGGTTTGACAATGTGTTTGGAGAAAATGAAGAGGAATGGGTAGAGGTTGGTTTTCATGAATGGGTTTAGGAAAGAAAGTTGAGAATGGGATGAAAATAGATGTTGGGAGTGGGTTTCTTTAGAGGTTTTGGGAGCGTTCGTAGTGAAACGAGAAAGAATAAATAACTGAAAGTTCTAGGATATTTCATAGGTTTGAAGGGATGGTGACCCACCATGACATGTAAGTATCATCCAACTCGTCCATTAGATGCACCCGGTTGTTAGTCTTAGATCCTAATATCTAGCCTAATCTATCACATGTTTTAGAAATAAATAAATACATGAAAACTCGACTCAATGTCTAGTTGGGTTGGGTTGACTCGAAGCCTATGACTAGTCTTACTCAACTCTATTCAAATATAGTTGAAGTAATACTATTTATAATTTTTTTTTAAAAAAAATACATATATATCAGTAAAATATAAAAATAATGTAAGGACACGCAAGTGCATGTGCATGTTAATTGGTCTGTTGATGGTGTTTCTACCTCTATTAGAAGTCATGGATTCAAAACCCAAGCCAACATGACCACATAAGTAGTTGATTGGATGTGTCATGCCAAGTCTGGGCTGAGTTGGGCTCACAAACGAGTTTGATGGTGACTCAGCTCAAAAAGTATGTGTTGGGATTTTAGGAAAGTCATAAACCCAAAAAATAATAATGATAATAATAAAAGACCGAAGGAAAAGGAGAAAAAAAAATCATAAATTTTGACGACATTTCTGGTGAAACTCTCAATTAAGCTACTGCGTAAACTTATTTCTAAAACCTTTGAATTTACTTAATATGACTTAATTAACTCTTGAAATATGGTAATTCATATAACTAATATGATGAAGATTTAGAAATGGAAGGGAGCTTAGATGTAGAAATGGAAGAAGGCTTTGGAAATGAGATTTGAGAAGAAGAAGAAGGTTTTGACGAAGATTTAAGAAGAATTGAAGAATTTGAGTAAGGGTTGTTGAGATGGGTTTCATGGATGAGGAGAGGGATTTGAGATAAATGGGTTGTGGTTTTTTGGAATGAAGAAGAGAAGGGCTGGGAGAGGGGTCTTCAAGTGACCCCACATATGTTTAAAACACAAAAAAAGGTCACCCATTGGCCACCTGGGTGGGGGCCATTGTAATGTTTCTTATATATTTAGTAATAGAATTTATTTTATTTTATCATTAAGCTTAAACTCACTCTACGAAATTTTATTTTATTTTGAGTTGTAAAAATATATATATATTAAAATTCTAGAAGTGACATTTGTCTGAAACTAACGATTTTTTTTTTTTAAAGATTGCACGATGTCTCTATTTCTTGTAAGGTTTCTTGTACTTTCGGTAACTAAATTATTTTTAAAATTTTTATAATATTTTATCATTGAGTTTAAAGACATCTCACAAAATTTCATCTCATTTGGATTGGTAAATAAATTATTAAAATTCTAGGAACAACAGTTATCTGAAATTAATAATTTTTTGGACAGTTGAAACAATATCTTTTTTTTAACTAGATTATAATTTTTATTTTTATTTTTCTTATTTTTATATAAAACTAGACTCATTAATCTTTAATCTGGCTTTTGAATCACCTAAATCAGAGTTGTAACGAAGGAGATATGCATTTTTTAAGTTGACCTAAAATCCAGAAAAATTCAGGCGGGGGCAACGCGGGCCGGCGGGGGCCACGCGGGCTTCTGGCTTCCCAGGTGGTCGAGATCTTTCGACACCCATATCTTGCAAAACGGAATGAGTTATTCGACATGCCATATATGAATTTGGGGTAAGAGAATCTGATCTACGCAATAGGCCTATTTATTTTGCAAGATTCCTCCCAGTTAGGGGCCAAAATCCAATTTTTCTCCCATTTCACTATTTTCGGTAAATTCTCATTCACCCCTAAACCTCTTTCCCTGAATGGGTTGGAACTAACAAATTTGACCTAGAAATAGCTTATTTGGACTTAGACGTTGGATTTGACCGTCAAATCTTTCGATTTCTTGCTCGTTCCTAACAATGTACTGGAGAAGTTCAAGAATAAAATGATGACATGTGAATATCTTAGGGAGATATGTTGGAAAGAGGAATTTCGTCTTAGGCCGGTTTGGCTAGTGGCATTTAGTTATATTAAATGGGATTGCAATGTTAATCCCAACTCAAGATTTAGGAATGGCATGTCAGGAATGAGTGTGGGCCGAAATTTAAAATTTATTTCATAGGCTTGTAGAATGAGTCTTGTGTTGGAAGGTACGATATGGGATTTCTAAATCCCATGATAATGAATTTTCAAGTGTAATTTGAAAAGAAATCCTAGGATTTACCTCTAATTGAATACATTCCAAGTAGGGTATTGTAAAACATGGGATACACTTATTCCAGGGATAATACCTTACACATGTATTTATTGTTACTCTTACAATTTCATTCACCCTAATCCCACCTATTTCAATTGGCCCAACGACCCTTAGGAATAAGGTGGACTGGACTAGCTAAATTTCCTAGTTAGTCGAATCGAGTCTTATCGCCAAGTTCCCAAATTCTTGTCTGGAAATGGGCCAAGGCACAGTAAGACTCTCGAATCCCCTTCTCTAGCGTTACTACTCTCTCTCGCTACCGAACCCTAACACCTTAGAAGTCTCACCTTCTGTCTAAGACTGTCGGTTCAGGGACCGGGGTGGTTCCTAGCATTTCGTGTTTTCTATTGCGTTTCTTCTTAAGTTAGCAGACGCATTAGTGAGTTCATGACCCACGGCTCAAGGGATTCCAAACTATTGCGTTGATACCATCTGTAACGCCCCAGAAAATCGGGGGTCATGCATACGCTCGACTCGCGAGTTCTCGAGTATCACCTATCATCAATTTTATGATTTTATGATTAATCAAGTTTAGATGTGCACCTTAGAATTACTTGGAGCATGAAACACACCCACGACTAGTCTACTGTAATGAAAGATATATATATATATATATATATATATATATATTTACATGTACAAATCCAAAAGAATATAAAGGGGTCGCCCAAGGCGTTGCCCAACAAAAATCACAAGAATCATAAGTCCAAGAGAATAGAGCTGAGTTCGCTACTCAGCGATCCAAATCCCATCTACTGGGCCGACAGGGAACCGCCCCTCTGCTGAATGTAGGACAGTTCATCCTCTTTATCGATGTTATGCCGCACGGCTCGACGAACTCAGCACTACCTGCAGCTACTGAAGAGTCTGGGTGGTGTTTTAAAACACCGTCCCAGAGTGGGAGTGAGTGATCAACTCAGTGTGAACTATTAGTCTCAAGTTATCACAAGCATCAGTTATATTACGGATTTAATGAAAAGCAATCAATCACAGCCATTAAACTAATCTCATTAATGCGCACGCATGATGGATGAAATGATACAAGCCCTCACCACAACACTCCCTCGAGCGACTCCGTCTAACAATCGCGTATGTCAACACTCCCTCAGAGCGACCTCAACTACCGAGTCGCCAACCTAGCTAGTGCAATGCAATGATAATGTTAACCGAGTTCTTAGTTAAGTCCATTCATCCAGTAGGTTTGGGAATCTGGTACACCCTACGTATCAATGCCCTAAACTGGTTGTGAGGCTAAGGCCCCATCAACGCGTGAGGCCCTAAACTGGTTCCTCATCCCCGACTTTAAGCACATGAGGAGTGCCGAGAGAAAGGGATCGCTCGTGGTCACTATGGGGAGGCGCGGTACCCCGGCGTAGGCCGACAGCTCGGACATAGTATCTCATTCCACCATACCCGGCACATGAGACTGTGGACCAATTGCAATCAAGGTATCAGTGGGCTACAATGGTGGTAAGGTGTTCCAGGTTTCATACATAGGCGAGCAAACAGGGTTAACAAATAAGGTTGGTTAGACAGTAGGCTAGACTGCACGAGTCAGGCGAGAGTGAGACGAGTGGCCTCGGGCACAAGGGACCCATGTAGTCGAACTATAGCCACCCGAACACACCTGCCCATACCCACGGATCTAGCCCTAATGTAGTCCTACCGATGGGACTACCGTCTCTCATCATGTTCCTGACCAACCCAAGAGAGTGAAGGGGATCTACAACATGCCCACTACCCATGTTATCAACTAGCACATCAATATCATATTCTCATGCATCTCAACTATACAAAACGAATATTTCTACCAAGCAAGAAAATATTATCACGAAAATAATGTGCATGTGAGTGCGTGGGTTGTGTGAGGAAGTTAAACACTTCCTCCATCTTGAGAAATCATGAGTACAAGTGTAAATAATCATACACACAATGAAGCACCACATGTGAGGGAAAGCAATCAAACAAACATGAGCATATTATCATCCAAACATAATATCATGTGAAAGACAAAATCTACATCAAATTTAAGAGCTAAGCATGCACATCCAAACAATTCCAACAAATATATAATCCCTAGGGTTTCTCTAGAATTTCAAATATAGCATCCAAGCATTCAAGATCATTAATCTCATACTAAAATTGGTGCTAGGCCACCTAAGAACAATAGTCTGTACCTTTGGGTCGTTGAAGGCTTGGAAAGCGACCTAGGAGTGTGGATTTTGGGTCGAATGGCCGGAATCCCTAGAGCAAACATTTGCATGTTAGAATCCCATGCAATTCCTTTCTCAACACAAGGTTTTCAAGAAAAAGGGGTAAGGGATTTACTTAAACAACCAACGGAAGTGGTTCTTGCGATTGAGGTGGAGGGTTTCCTTGGAGAAGCGGTAGAGAGTTGCAAGGTTGAGCTTCCTTGGGCCCCACCTCGTACCACACTCTCCTTTCCTTTCTTCATCCTCTCTCTTTCTACTCTTTTCTCCTCTTTCTCTTCTCCCTTTTCTCTCTTCTCCTTTCCCTTTCTCTAGGGCAAAATTCGTATGGGGAGAGGGGTGCCCCAAATGAGGCCCTTTTGTAATGCCAGATTGGGTGGAAATGGCCTCAAGTGTTGGGTTTTTACTATACTAGACCTATGGGAGGGTCTTTCTAAGCTCTAGGGCCTACTATGGGGTGTATATATTGATATACACCGTAGGATAGTTGGCCCTAATGATGATCTACGTATGGATATGGTCAGCCCGCTATTTGGATGCGTCGATCGACAGATATGATTAGAAATCTGTTCAACGGTCACCGATAGTCGATCGGGGCCGTGGCTATATGGATATGAGAAGGAAAATATCCTTACTCCATGAGTAAAGTTTGGTCGTAAACCGACGGTTCGAAATCTTCAACTTTGCATAAGAGTGGACGACCCAATTCACTTAAGTTCCAGCTCATTTCTTTAGGGTATTTGCATTTCTCATGCACTCGTCTTTTGGCTCAAGTTGAGCAGTTCTAGGCACTACCTAGGTCCGACTCCCGCGATGGACATCGAGCCCAATAAGACGGACATTACTCTATAATTTTGGGACTAGTGGCCCACCAACGAGCGGTCTAAAGCTGGTTTGAAAAATCGGGGTATTCCTAGAATGAATTTGGTAGTGAGATTTCTCGTGGGCAATGATTAGGGTTTGGATTAAGTATGTTCATAGTGTGGCCTATTTATAACTAGTGAAGGTGAAGATTTGGTTGTGCTTACTCTAAATCGTCGGTTTTAGGCTAAAAGAGTAACGGGGTTGCTCTGATGGGTCTCTGGTCACGAAATTTATAGGACAAGGGTTTCACGGCCTGATGAAGGGCCATGCAAAGTTTGGGAACAAATGGATGAACGATTATGGGGTTTGACCAAACGGTTCCGATTGTTAAATGGCCCTGTTGGGTCCATTCCGGTGATTAGAGAATCTCTGGTGGCCCTCTGGCCATGAAACTTACAGGATAGGTGACCCATGGCCCGATGAAGGGCCATGCAAAATTTGGGGACGATCGGATATGGGGTTTGGTCGCACAGGTCCGATTCGCGATCAACGGTCACCGTGCCACGATCGGGACCTAGATTTTATGGGCGGGCGTAGAAAAATACATTAGACCTTCACCGTAAATTTGGAAGAAATTCGACGGCTGGAAAGTCTGGTATCTCAGTTTTATTTGCAAGTGCTAGATTCTAATTCTAGCATTGGTGGGGTGCATTTGGCAGGTGCCAGATTCTATTTCTGGGTGTCCACTGGGTCCGCAGTCCACGATGGACCACAAGCCCAGTGAGATATATGATTTTCTAAATTTTTAAATTTTTCTGACCCTTCTTGGTCGTTGGGTGGCCCACACGGATTGTTGTTAAGTGTAAACAGGCCATCTGGCTTGGTGGCCCGCACTTGTTCTATCATAACTAGACTGGTCCACCCCAGTATAAACTAACATTGAGTGCTAATGGTCATTAAGTGATATTATAAGTTAATTAATAAAAAAATCTCAAGGATTTTTGGAAATCCATAACAGTGAAAATCCAGGATGTTACAATTTTAGAGCATGGTCCAAAGAACAAGGTAGATCCAAGGCTGGGGTGGACCCCACCACAGAAAACAGTGATGAGAGTGACGTCCACCGTTGAAACCTTCTGAAGTTCCACCATGATGTTTATTTGAGATTCCAGCCGGATCATGTGTTAAAGCAGACATGAAAGAAGGAAAACACAAATATTCGCCTGAACGAAAACTGAGGTGGCCCTTAGAACTTTTTAGCGGTGGGCGTCACTCTCCCCTCTGTTTTTTGTGGTGGGGTCCTCTCAAGCTTTGGATCTGATTCATTTTTTGGATCATGCCCTAATATGATCTCTCCAAATGGATGGACGGTGTAGATACAAAACATACATCATGGTGTGGCCCACAGAACTTGGAGACGTCACTTCTCGTGAGATGCCGAAAAAAGTGTCACGCGAGTCCTCCTTCAAGAGACTCTCTCTCGCGCACGACTGCTGAATCCCAGCTGATGAGGGGATCTAACTGCACATAACCGAGCTCTCATTTAAGGTTTGTGCAGCCTTGTGCGCCCATATATATATATATATATATATATATATATAGTAGGTTACTTTTGTCCATTTAATGTGGACTCTTCTTAAATAAATAAACAATATACAACACATGATTCCTAACTTGTAAATCAATTAAACACTGGCATTATATTTCTGCAAATTTATTGCCTACCATAGGAGATTGCATAGATAAAAAATTCATAACTGCCTGCAATTACAACAAGGAATTCCAAAACCTGGTAATTGAAATATCCAAGGCATCTAAATGCCCACATCCAAATGACCCGTGGTGTTGTGTATATAAAGACGTGTGTTGCTTTTAAACAATTATAAAATGTGTTGATGAATGATGGAGCAAATCCTGTTGCTTGTCACAGGTAGAAAAATCCTGCTTGTTGCAATTTAATTGGACTACATCGTCACATAACATTTAACGCAACGCAGGAAGGAAGGATTTTCTTGCTTGCGGCAAATAGATGTTCCGGGCTCACCAGTACAAAGACGCTCTGAAGTGGTGAGATTTGATTGATCCAGTCCTGTGTAACGTGGCCCTATTAAAACTACTTTTGAATATTCGCTGGAGAAACACCCAGCACGTTGCCTAATCAAATTTCCTATGTTAGAGCTTTATTAAATTCGAATCCCGTTCCCTCCCATGTACTCCTCTTCACCAAAAGGAGATACTTCCCCTTTTCACGTGCGTTAACGTCGGTGATACAGACGTTTCACGAGGTGCAGGAACTCAGAAATAGGCCTCTCCACAGGCCACATATGAGTAGAGCTTTCCAAGTGCAGACTCGTGTACACTGAAGCTTACGTTCAGGACTGTATGTCAATGTCATTGTAAGTCTGGCATCCATCCATCAATTAGAAAGGCACTACTATACTAGGAAGCGGATTGGCTGGTGTACCACGCACCAGCATCTAGCTGATGTGCTGACGTCAGCAAGTTCTGTGGGTCCTATCATAAGATATGTGTTATATTGAGGCCGTCCATTCATTTGGTAAGCTCCTCGTAATGCTTGAGCCAAAAAAATAAGACTGATATAAAGATCAAGTAGACCCGCACTGTGAAAAGCAGTGGTGGATTGAATGTCTACCTTTGAAACCCTTTTGGGGGTCATAGAAGTTTTGGATCAATATGATATTTGTTTTTCCTCTTGATCCGGGTCTGTGTGACGTTATTAACAGATTGGATGGAAAATAAATATTAGGCGGGCTCTAATGAATGTTTAAATGGTGAAAATTATTATCCCTGCTGCTATTTGTGGTGTGGTACAGATGAGCTTTGGATATGATTTATACTTTCGCTCATGCTCTAAAATGATCCCGAAAAATAGATGAACGGCATGGATATAATAAATACATCATTTTCAGGCCATGTAACTTTGATATCCTTTGCATTGTTGAGGGGTACACAAACCAAGTTAGCTCGGCTAGCCTGCTCTACTCGGCTCGAAAAAACTCAATTTTAAGTTGAGTTCGAGCCGAGTCGAGCTGCTTTTTTGAACTCGAAAATGAGTTCAAGTCGAGTTCAAGCTGGCCCCAGCTCGACTCGACTCAGATCAAACCCAGCTCGAATCGAACTCGGATCAAACCAATTCAGTGATTCGATTACTTTGATATTGATGTTGCTCACCAGGTGTTTGATGAAATGACCCAACGAAGTATAGCTGGTGGCAAGGAAGGTATGTATATGAAACCAATACCTTTTAAAAAAAAAAAAAATTATGTTGCTTAGAAGGTATTTGATAAAATACCTGTAAAACCATTATTGTTGTCTTAAATATAGTGAGTTTTTGAAGGTGCAGTACAGGTGTTTGTGAAAATGCTGCACAAGCAAACTCGGTTCGATCTTGGCTAAAACTCGACTCGAACTGGCCTGAGCCGAGCTGACCAGTCAGGCTCGAAGACCGAGCCAAGCAATATTCAAACTAAGGTCAGCTAGCTAGTGGCCGAGCCGAGACAATGCCAGCTCGACTGGGTTCGACTCGATGTACACCCCTAGGTACAACTTGGAGCTCGAGGAGCGTTAGTGTTCGTCCCACGACACGTACCCACACCAGCTATATCGCTGGTGTGTGGTACACCAACAGATATGCTTGCACTATACTAATGCCTCTGGCTGAGGAGTAAGATAGAGTCGCTAGTCAGGTGGGCCACAGCTTTCAAAATAAATGTACGGCCATGTATGGACAGGAGCTCTAAGTAGCCACGGTGATGTATGAGTTTTACCTATATTTTCCCATCTATATGGACATATGATTTTAACATTATGAGACAGCTACGGATAAACAAATTATCGTGGCACAACCACTACAGCAGTGTCCACCAGCAGTCAATGCTCCTATAATCACTAAAATCCAGACTGTTGATTCCAAGGAAACGGTTAGTGCCGAGGCCCTCCATTCTTAAAGTCCACCGGAAGTTATAACTATTCCCACCGAATCAAAATATATGATCCTCATTCCCCCAAGTCCTCATGCTGCAGCCGATCAGGGAGAAGACGAAGCATCACTCCTTCATTGCTCGGCTGAGAAGCCATCTCCTTAACCAATAGTCTCTTCTCTCGAGGAAGAAGTTCATCCAGTGGTCGATGAGTCTTAGTCCTTGAAGAGACTACTATTGTGACCGAGGGAGTTGTGACAATCGAAGCCATGAAGTCTGACTCTCATCTATGACCGGCTCTAATGTTAGCAAAGGTGAGCGATGCTCCGGTTCTCGTTGCTCCTAATGAGGATGAACTTCAACTCGATGACATCCTTTCTTCCCTCGAGCAAGCTCTAGCCGAGGACCTTGTTGCGGTCGAATCGCCCTCTCTCTCGACTAGTCAACAAAGCCTTAAAGAAGAATTTTGTGTTCTCTTGCAGATAGTGTTGTCCGGAACTTTAACAGAGGAGGTAGTCAATAGTCTCGACCAAGTGGTCAAGTCCCACAATGCCCTCTCCTACTCAGATCCTAGTTTCATAGCCAAATTATTGACCCTTCATGAGATTTTGGGATTCTCTAAAGAGAAATAAAGAGTAAGCACTATCGTCGACCATCTTGAAGCAGAGCAAGCCACAACAGAATCTAAGTTGGCTTCTGCTAGGGACGTTGCCAACCAGCTCTCAGCCAACACTATCAAGTTGAAATCATATGAAGACGAGCTGGATGGGATGGAGGCCAAAATGATAGCTCCGAAAGTAGAGCTATTAACCCTTAAGAAAGGTTATGCAGAAAAACACACTAAGCTCGGTCACCAGAAGAAATTGGTTAAGGACTTAGTGGTGGTCGTTAAGTCTTAGACGACAACAATCGGTCGACTTCATCAGGTTACCATCAAATGTTAAGCCTTTCTGCATGCGACAAAGAATCACTTAAAAGAAATGGGGGCATCGACTCAACAATTTTCTTCTTTCCCTCTGTAACCAGTTTCCTGTAATGATTGAATATTATCAATTCAATTGACCATCGAGCCTTTTTTTCTTCTCATGCCTTAGTTTTTTTAACTGTTGACTTGGCCCTTAAAACTTGGTGCATCGTGGGCTCATTCCAGATTTACAACATTAACCGCTAAACGTTCCTAATTGCTCAGAACATGCAGCGATTCTTTTGCCATAATTGCTTTAGATCGTGGGTACTTGGACTATCTATTTAAATAGCTTCAAGCCTTTGCTCGCATTATACTAAGCTCTTCTTATAGTTCCACTTTGCTCACATGACTTTCAACCCTTCTTCCTTCATTGTTGGTGCTGAAAGTTACTGGAAGGAAATTTTCGAATGGGGATTGATAGAATTCTCTCAATCTTCATTATTGTTCAATGTAAAATACTTCGTTAGGGAAGCATCGTCAGTGGCTGAATCAGAGGCTGCTCTCGAGGAACTCCTTCATAAGCTAAGACATATGTATGTCATGGGGAATTGAACTAACGCTCAATACTGAAGTGACCCCTAGATACCTTCACCAACAAGCCTCGACAAAGGAAGATTTTGCAGAGATGAGCAAAACTCATGAACTGGCCTAGTATGATCAGTTACAATGGGTTCAGACACACCAGTTCAATCAAACCATGTTGTGGGCTTTACAGGCTTATTGAGCTGGGTTGGCGGAAGAACTTAAAGAGTGAGAACGTGCCTTTTTTTTTGCAAAGGATGTGGTTGTCCCAGAAGATCTTTCATTTTTGGATGAACAGATCGACATATACCAAACGCGTTTGAAGATAAGCCTCTGCGCTAAGAATGCAGCCAAGAATAAGTTTTCCTTGACTAGAATTCATGTCGACCAGCTGCTTCACCTTCTGTCAATCATCATAAAAAAGGGGGCAAGCTGGGCATCGATGCAGGAGAAGAATGAGGCTGAGATGCATGCCCTCATTGAGGAGTTTAAGGAAATAAAGATCTGAACCACTCGACCATTTCAATCTTTTCTTCTTTTTGTTTTATTTTTTTCCTAGTGTAATGCGGTCGATGGCCCGCAAAACTTTCAATAAATCATTTTCTATCAATAAAGTTGATATATTTTGCATGGTGTAAAATATATTTTTCCCAGTAATGAATCTTAAACGATTAATCACGACTAGGTACATCTGGAAGATTACACATGATATTTTCATAGTTGACAGCCCTGTGCGTTGTCATTCAGTCATTCAACACTTAGCCATTTTTTTAACTTATGCATGCTCTATTATGTGCTGACTTAGTAGGAAAAACTATGCAACATTTCCCGAGAAATCCTCATTTATTCCACTATATTCTCCTACAATCTAGGAAACAAATCGACACCCAGCCGTCAACTTCGGGTTCTCAACCATCACACCTTATCCAATGTGTGCATTAACTACTCATCCCCTAGTTTATAAAAACACTCCTTCATATTTGCAGCATGCCACGAATAGGAAGCTCCAACAACAAGAGACCTTGAAACCATGAATTCTTCTTCTTTATTCTCCCAATCTTTGAAAATTTTGGAGGAAATCTTTGAATAGGGGATCAATTCCTTCTCACGTTCCCCTTTTCTCCATGATCCATATCCCTTCCTCAGGGGTGTAGCTGGAGCATCTGAGACCGATAAGCCTCCACAGGAGGTCCTACAGATCATATCGGAACTCCAGCTGGCTCGAAGAGGCATATTCTAAGGCCAACTCTTAGCTTGAACGATGCATTGCTCCATTAATGGAGCTATCAACCCTTCGTGTCTAGTCCACAACTCTCTCAACCCGCTATGAAGCAGCTTAGAAGAATCAACTGCATTGGACATGTGAACATCACTTTAATAAAGAAATGTTATGGTCCATGGAGTTGTACTTTGCAACCTCTTTGTTGACTTCCGCAAGGCCTAAAGTCTCTTTCCAAACCGTGATCAGCCCGACAATTAGGTCCTGACTGTCTTCATCGAGTCCCAGATAGAACTCTATCGGGCCCACGTGGAGTCGAGTAAGGTAAAAAAATCGTTGGCCAATTTAGAGTGCATGGTTTTTTATCAGCATCTTAAGGTAGACAATCACATTTTTGACAAACTTAGGGACCAACAACCATCGTGGAAAGAGGTGAAGACGGGCTATGAAGGCCAAGGAGTCAACTGCTAAGGGATTTGAAGAATCAGTCCACTTGTAGTTCAGTCGATCGGCCGGGAATATCTTTCCCTCTTTTATTTTGTTCTATCTTTAAAAAAAATTATAATTGACTAGCCTTTATTTCGAAGCCTTTATTAAAGAAACTCCTTATTCCCCCCCTCCCTTTTTTTACTTACTCTTCTCAGCCTGTTCTTTGACAACTTCCCATAGAGAGGGGAAGTGGGGTTTTAGAAATTGGCCATTTATTTGAGCCTTTGCGGTCTTTCCATTCATATCCCTCAATATACAGGCGCCTCCTTTAAGAACTTGGACAACAATTTATGGTTCATCACATGTGAGTGACCATTTCTTACTGAGAGCATGGTCTGTCTGACTGATCGGTAATATCATTTTCCATACCATGTCTCAACTCCAAAGGATTTCCTTTTCACCTTATTTATTATAAGCACGAGCAATGACTGCTTTATGGGCAACGATTGAGTCAAGGGCCCTCATTCGAACTTTATCTAAGCCCTCAACTCGGCTAACATTGCCTTTGTGAATTTAGGAGGGGCTAACCTAGCCTGATAAGTGGTCCTTAATGATGGTACAGTAACTTCCAAGGGTACTACCGCATCATGCTTATAGGTCAGTGCGAACGGACTCACCCCAGTACTCGTACGAGGTGAATTTCCATAGGCCTAGAGAGCCTCTGACAACTTAGTATGCCATTTCTAAAAATTTTCTTTAATCATTTTCCTCAGAATGCTTTTTATTACTTTTTTACTAGCCTCGGCCTAGCCATAGCCTGAGCATAATATGGGATTGAGTATAAAATTTTGATCCCAATTTATCAGCCATCGCCCGTACTTCCTTGGCCGAGAATGCTGCATCTCGATCCATCATAATGGATTATAGGATTCCAAATTGATAGATAATGTTATTCTTAATGAATTCGATAATTTCGCTGTGACTGACCCCTTCATGGGTTTCGCTTCTACCCATTTAGTGAAGTAATCGGTCGCAACAATGATAAATGAGTCCATCTATGATGAGGGTGGGCGAATCTGACCTATTTAGTCGATCGCCCAACCTTGGAATGGCTAAGGTTTTACTATGGAATGTATTTTCTTGGCAGGTACATGCTGGATCGGCCCATTTTTCTGACAAGCTTAATAGCCCTTAGCATATCAAATGCAATCGTCCATCATCGTCAGCCAAAAGTATCTGTCATATCTGAGCATGAGTCTCATTTTCCTTCCAGCCTGATGGGCCCCACATATCCCTTTGTGGACTTTCCCCATAGCTAGCATGACCTCTTTCTTAGACAAGCATCGGAGTAAGACTTCATTGGCCCCTTTGCAATACAATTTGTTGTCAATCATGATGTAATTAGCGGACGACATTAGATTCTTGTCAATTTTGGAATGCGGGCTTTATAAATAACCCATAAATGAGGCCCTCCAATCTTCTTCTTCCTCCATTTCTATCTGGCATATCTCCATGATATTCCCTCTCTCAAAGACAAAGGGCAAGGATCTTCTTTGAACAGTGATCGTCCACTTGGCCAAGCCTCTCAGGGTGTCAAGCCCTGTAACAAGTTGTACCATTTCATTAGCGTTCGTGTTGTGTTCTCTGGTGACATGCATCAACTTGACTTCTTCAAACAGGTCGAGCATTTGGATTGCTAGGGCATATGGTAACAAAGTCGTGCTAGTACATTTAAACAACCCTGCCATTTGATTAGTCACCAATTGCGAATCCCCTATAACAGTCACAGTTCTTGCACCTAATTCTAATAATAAGTCCAAGCCAATTATCATGGCCTCATACTCTACTTGGTTATTAGTACAACTAAACTCCAACTGAAATGCAAATTTATGTAGATTTTCATTAGGGGCGATCAAGATTACACCAACACCAAATGCATCATGTGTTATCGACCCATCAAAGATAAGTTTTTATGGCATTAATTGCACACAATATAAATCCAAGATGTTTAGGGGAATACGCACCTCCAGATTAGAGGGGTGGTCAGCCAAAAAGTCGGCTATGGCCCAACCCTTTACTACCTTCTGTGGAACATAACAGAGATCGAACTCAAATAAAGCTAGTATCTATTTGACAAATCAACCATTCAAAATCAATCAATTCAACATATATTTCACTAATCAGTCACATCTATTACATTTATTCTTTTAGCCAGCAAATAATGCCTTAGTTTAGTGGCCACAAGTACAATGACAAACACAATTTTTCTATAGCGGAATACCGTCTCTCAGTGTCGAGTAATGTTCGACTCAAGTAGTAGATAGCACACTCCTTCCGCATATCATCATCATGTGCTAAGAGAGCTTCGATTGACTCTACTGAAGCCGCTACGTATAGCTTAAGCGGTTAACCATCGATCGGTGACATTAGAACATGTGGCCTCATTAGATACTCCTTAATTCTGCCTCCTAAAAAAATTTGGATCCATGTTTCGATTTTATCAGTGGAGAGAAGATGTTAGTCTTACATATACAATTAGATATAAATCTTCTCATAAAATTAACCTGGCCCAAGAATCTTTACAGCTCTGATTTGTTTCTCGGTGGTCGAGCATTGATGATAGCTCAAGCCTTATTCTAATCAACCTTGATTCCTCTTTAGTGTATAAGGAATCCCAGAAAATTACTGGTCGAGACCCCGAAAGCACATTTAAAGGGGTTCATTCTCAATTTATGGAGCCTCATACGCTCGAATGACTTATGTAATTGGGTCTGATGATCTTCCATATCGGCTGATTTGACCACTACATCGTCCACATAAACTTCCATGAAACGGCCGATCATGTCATGGAAGATGGCATTCATTGCCCTTTAATATGTAGCTCCCGCATTTTTAAGTCCAAAAAGCATTACTACCTAATAGTAGGTCCCTAATGAACCAGGACATCTAAATGTCGTCTTCGGCATATCGTCCACAGAGTGCCCATCCATGGAGGACACAATCCCATGGCCGATAGCCCGATCAATCAAGTGATCGGCCACTAGCATGGGGTATTCATCCTTCGATGTAGCCAAATTTAAATTCTTAAAATTAATACAGACTCTCAACTTACCATTCTTTTTTATTACCGGAACTACATTCGACATCCATTCGGCGTATTTGATATACCGAATAAAACCAACCTTCAAGAGTTGCTCGATTTCTTCCTTAATATTTTGGGTGACTTCGGCCATCATCCGCCTAGGCGGCTGCTTGTGCGAACGATATCCTTCCTTTATGGGCGGCCTATGATCAAATAAAGATTGATTGAGCCATGACATTTTTTATAATCCCACGCAAACCAATCAATAAACTCATGCAGTAACTTCACCAATCATTCCTTTTCATGAGGTTTTAACAAGTAGCTAACGAATGTCAGCTTTGGATTCCACTCGACCCCTAAATTGATTTCGACCAACGGATCTTGTACTTGGGGTCAAGAGTCTTCTATCTCTTCAGGAGCCTCTTTAAACCTGATGCCATCTTCTTCGGCCGAATCTTCCATATTAGCCATATTCCCAAAGCAATCATCATCCCTTTCTTGCAGTCTCTTTTCGAGCCTTCTTATTCTGGTCATGAAATTGGCCTAGTTGACCTCATTTCCATCGTTATGATCATGAGATTTCTTCGATTGTATGACTTGAAACTGACCGATAAGGAACGATGTCCCTCAGTGGGGTGTCATTCACTCACGTTACCTCTGAGATAGCTTGAACAATACTATTTGGGTTCTTCTTTATTGATATTCCAATTGGGTGGTCGAACTTATTCTTTCCACTAAACCTAATCGGTCCCACTTCTTCCCCATAATAATAAGCCTTGTTGACCTTCGAAGTGGCTAAGAAATGTTTGCTGTCAGCCAGGACTAGCTCGTCCTTGTCCTGATTCCAGAAAATCATGAACTGGTGTAGGGATGATGAGATGCATGTAAATGAATGAATCCAGCCCCTCCCCAACAATGCATTACAACTCAATGAGGTATCGAGCATGAAAAAATGGTGCTAATACCGCCTTGGTCCCTACATTCAGGTCGACCGGTAAGACACCATGAGTATTCGTGACATGACTGGCGAAGTTATTGATGGTTGCTTCCGATGGAATTAGATCGTCAGGCGTTTTTCCCAATTTAGCTATCATTCTTAATGGTAACAGATTAACAACGGCCCCTTATTGACCAAAATTCTGGTAATGGGGCACCCTTCGAGGTGAGCCAATATGTACAAGGGCTTGAGATGTTACATCATGTTATGGGTAAGCTTATCGATGATCACCCTTTCAGATGTATCCCTTGCCTCTACTGTGACGGTGTTGATACGCAGTGCTTCATCCACCTTGGACTCATTTCTAGCATCTTCTTCAAATGAAAAAGAAGCATGCTGTATCATTACCGGAGGGGTATACTCTTCCACATCACTCGCTAACTTGTTCGATTGAGTAGGTCTAGCTTGGAAACTAGAAGGTAATGTAAAGACCATGTTGTAATGAATTACCACTAGTGACAATGTCCTAAACAAAATTTCATCACTTGGACATTGTCCCCTTAGTGTTTCAGGGTCTGCTTCTTTTGAGACATTTTCTGTTTGACTTGCATATTCATCGGCTGCAAGCTCGGCCGAACGACCACTAGGTGAGATGATTTTTAGTGATTCAACAGTAGATAATAAATCATTGGCCAACCATTCATTCGTCGAGAAACACTCTTCACTGAAATAAGCTGACAAGTTTTCATGGCTGTCTTTCTCCTTAGTACTCGTCGATCAATCAACTTTGTTGAGAGTACTTAAGTCCCGATTTTGTAGTACAGGGATAACACAGCCTCTACTGTATTCACTGCCACCTGACCCTCAGGCACTGAGATCCTCTAGAAAGGCCTAGACAAACCTAGTTCTGATCGAGGAAGTATTATGTTCTCCTCTGATTTTCTTCTTAATGCAACCTGATGCCTCTGTCATCATCATTTTTGGGTCTGAGTAAACGTTTATGGTACTGCTGGGATTTTTGAGTGTATGACTCATCTCCAAATCCCTTCATGTGTTGTAGGGGGTTTGACCATCCTTTGGGCTAATTTCTCCCTTTGTGAGCAGTGATTGGGAGTCATTTTTTGTGGTTGGTGGCAGTCATAACTTCTAACTGGCCAAGGGGCCACGTAATGACCTCCCCATCTTTGCTTAGGAGGGTCGACCCACACAGAAACAATCCTTTGAGCACATCGATCGCATAGCTAGGAACCACGGTTGGTTCTCCTAATGGCGTTCGACTAGCTATCATTTTAATGTGAGGGTCATTGACGCCGTTGTGTTGGTTGATATGACACTTCCTGTAGATTGCCTGGTCCGAGATAGACCTTCAATCGCGGCTAATTCCTTAGATTGGTTGTGACCATGTTGACTTCAATATTGGATGGGAATGGGTCTGTATCGATCAACATTGCTTTCTTACATCTTTTGGGAAACTTCAGTAATCCGCAATCAATATGATCCTAGATAATGTTCCTGAACACGACACATTTGTTAGTTGAATGGGACCGAGTTCTATGCCATTTGCAATATTCAATCTTTTCTAACTCATCGACCAAGGGTATCTTATGATTCACAGGTATTTTGATAAATTTTCTAGCCAACAAAATGTTAAATATTTCTTCAGTTCTAGTAATGTCAAAGGTATAAACCTTCCGAGCCTTCTGTGCGGTCAAAGCTGTCAATTTCACTTTGACTAATGCGAAACATACTAGTGGCTTTTTAACCACCACTTCAATGATTGGGATCTCGTAATTTAGGTTGTTATAATACGTCCCCAATGATGAATTCTTTTGCCTAGTTCCTTCTTGCAGGAGTTCTTCATACCGAGAGACTTTTTTGGTTAGGTCGTACAAATCTGCGAACTCTGTACATATAAACTTCTTACAAAGTTTTTATTTAAACCCGTCCTGTGCAAGTTGCACAAATTCGGCCTCAGTCATGACAATTTTGAAAGTTCCTCGATTTGTCGATTAGCGTGAGAGTTGAGTCGGTAAGACAAGTGGGCCCCATATGAAGATCATCAAGCGTCTGCCTCAACTGGATGTGTGCTCTAAACTCATCGAAGGTAAACTTAGCCTCACATCCCATGTCCCAAAATACCTAGGTATATAAAACCCTTAAAATGAGTAGAACAACATAGGTGTTTTAGTATGAAAACTTATTTTATAAAACAGAAGAATTTCTAAGTTTCAGCCTTTCTCGATATATCGATACAACATCGGTGTGATCGAACACCTGTTATCGATGTCCTCGAAAAGTACTCGATATTATCGAATTAAAGACCTCTTGTGTTCAGCAACCAACTTGATCCTTGGACAAAATTCTCGATGAATCGATGGACTATTCGATATCATCGAAATTCAAATTCCGATAACATCGAGAAAGCTCGATATAATCGAATTCTGGCTAGTTTGTGTCCAGCATGCTGTTAAGGCAAATCTCATATTTATCGATAACTCGAAGCGAGCCTTGATTCCATCAGAACTCAAATTTCGATGATATCGAGGGAGCTTCGATGTTATCGAATTCGAACCAAACTAGTCCAGCGAGCTCAATAGGAAAATCCTCTAGAAATGACCGAGGAATCGATGATGTCTTGATATGATCATAATTCAAATATTGATGAAATCGATATATGTTTGATATCATTGAAATGGATCAAAGATTATCCAGCAAGCTCTTTTGAAAATCATATAGAAATGATCGATGTATTAAACAAATTGTCGATAAAATCGAAATTCAAACTTTGACGACATCGACGCTCGCTCGATGGCATCGATCCTCAGGCAAAAAGTTTCAGGCATATACTTTAGTGGAGTCGTATCATTGAACCTTGCTTCGATAGCATTGAAAGTATACTTTCAATGACATCGAAACAGGCTCGATGATATCAAACTCTGTCAGAATCTGACATCTTTTTTACCGTTGAAACTTTTTGTCTATTTAAGGAGAGCTTGTTCTTGGTTGCTATATTGAGTAAAAGAGAGAGAGCTTGGAGAGAGTAACTACATATCATCTACCCTAAGCCCTTTTTCTCACGGGAGTTCATCCTTCAATCCACCCTCATCATTGATATTCTATAGAGTGGATTGGGGAATGAACTTTCACATTCAAGGATCATCCAACTACCACCTTAATGACAAATCATTGAGCTGGGATCTCTTGAATGCCTAAGACCTTGGAATCTCTCCATTGCTTTAATAGGTAATATTCATTAGTGTAGATTCTAAGATAACCTTGACCCAACTCATCACCTTTATTGGTACATCATCAAGTGTTGCGGATCAAGGGAGCTGAAGAATCTTCGTCATCAAGGAGGAGATCTTCATCAACATGCTTAACGAGGCTCACCTACTTATCTGTAAGTCATTAGAGTCCAGAGACCCTTTTGATCATTCCTTTTGTAGGTTTGGGTCAAAGGTGCTTCTCACCCTTTTCAAATCCTCATAGAAGATCTTCGACGGGAGAGTACTTGTAGGTGTTATGTGTCGACCCTTTCTCTTATGTAGAGCATAAACTTAAGTCCTTAGTGTAGGTCCTTAGCCTGTGTGGCCTAAAAGTTAGGTTCCTTGAGTGAATCCTTTGTTCTTGTGTAGGGCATAAACTTTAGGGTCCTTGTGTGGATCGTTGGCCCGTGTGGCCTAAAACCCTAGGTTCCTTGTGTGGATCCTTTGCTCTTGTGTAGGATATAAAACTTAGGTGCTGTGTGTTGACATTTGCTCTTGTGTAGGGCATAAACTCTAGGATCCTTGTGTGGATCCTTGGCCTATGTGGCCTAAAACCCTAAGTTCCTTGTGTGGATCCTTTGCTCTTGTACATGGCATAAAACTTGGGTGCTGTGTTGACTCTTGCTCCTGTGTGGGGCATAAACTTGTGTCTCCTGGAGACATGTTATATACCTTGTGTATATCCTAGAGTCAGCCTTGTGTAGGTTATAATGGTTTGAGGTAAACCTGATTTAAAATCTCTGTTAATGAAATTCAGTACACTCAAGGGTTGAGTGTGTCCGCCGGGAGTGAAGTAGGCATATAACCGAACCACTATAAATGGCTGTTTGAGATTGTTATTTGCATATTATCTTATTGTGTATACATTAAATGATCACATGATGCATGATTATTTAGAACTGATAACTATCACATCTCACACACAGTCACTCAGTACATCCATCATAGACTAAATTTATATACTGTTTAGATATTAAATAGTTTTGTGATTGGATCCTATATTTGGCTTAGAAGCCATTAGAGTTAAGTTAAAGATATCTTGATAAATTGTTATATTAGATCAAGATAATGGTAATAGGATTTTAAATTGTCATAATATTTTATAAAGTCCTATTCACCCCCTCTAAGATACTTTGACCTATTCCTACTTCTACTAGAGTGATCATTACCATAATTTCAAATTTTACAGTGGCTCTTCACCCGCTTAAACCGTCTGATATAACTCGCACACGATTCTCCAGGTAACTGCCGGAAATGTGTAAGATAGGCCATAGTGATTACCTTGTTCTTAGAGAAGAACTAAACTTGGAACTTTTCTTTCAAATCTTGCCAAGTGTTTATTGAGTTCGCCAATGAGTTTGAGTGTCATGTGAAGGCCGATGCTTTTAGTGAATGGCTAAATGTAATACCTTGAATTTTCCAGCGCTCGGGTGTTACCAGGTAATCTAGTTTAGTACGAATGCAAACCTAACCTTAGTGTTGATGTCAATTCCCACACCAAGTTAGGCTCATGGTTTAAAAATCAAACTCATCAATAATTCAAGGATGATAGATGGCTGTGGTTTTTGGGTCATGTGCCTAAGTATTTGTGTGGCATGTAATGGCTAAAATGAATTTTATATAATCATCAACATGGTCCCTATATGAATCAAGGGTGGATCTTTCTCTTTCAATTATTTTCTCTGGTGTGCCCACTTGAATCTCAAGTTAGCCTGATTTTTTAGTCCTTGTCATAAGGTAAGATTTTACATGAAATGGTCACGGTGGCCTCATAAAAGTTAATTAAGGATTTGCAATTTGCGGTCTTCTCGGAAGGTTTTAACGACCAATTAGGAATGCTTAAGCCTCACCCAAGGGACGCGGATTGCGTCCTAACCCCGCCCAGACGGTAATCCGTCCGGGCAAGGCTCTGTGGGGCCCACCGTAATGTAAGTATTTTATCCATACCGTTAATCACTTGTATATGATTGTTTTAAGGTATGAGCTAAAAATTGAAGTAGTTTCAGGGCTTAAGTGGACCAAAAATTGGGGATTAAACTTTCACCATTAAAAACTTCCTAAGGAGCTGGAGAAGTGTAGGATCAAGATGAAATTTGTGTTTTCACTTCATCCAAGTCTGCATCACCTTATTAATAAGTTGGGTGGTAAAAAAACATCACGGTGGCCCTTATAAATGTTTCAACGGTGAGTGTCAATATTCACATGCATTATAGCCCCTATCCATATGTTAACCCATCCGACGTTGATGTTCAAAACGAGCCATCACATCATCAGTACAACCTGTCATTAGGACTTCGATCACCTCGATAGATGAATCAAACCATTTAGTAATATATTTAATAAATATATTAATTTTTATTACTTATTATATTATAAATTTTATACAAACACAAATTAAAAGGATTATGGATATATTTTGATAATTTAATTTTCAATTAAATAGTGTATGAAAATGTAATGAAATAAAGGGATGTGTATGTACTTAATGAATGCAAAATATTATGAAAATAATATTATAATAAATAAACATAATGAATAATAATTTTACAATATATGATTGAATTATAAATATTAGTGTAGCATTAAATATCTTTTTATAAATACGTATACAAAAATTATTAGACATTTTAATAAAGTTGTATATTATTTAACAATGTAGTTTTAAATATGGTGTTGTACAAATTCCAATTCATATATATGTATAATATGACATTGTGTATTATGAATTCTACACTAGTAAATGTGTGGCTAATAACATGTAGATAGTAGTATGTTAATATTAAAAGTATATTTATACAGGTGTAATGTAATGCCCTAAAAATTGGAGGTCGAGTAAAAACCCAACTCCCGAGTTCCAACACATCACTTATGCAACATATTTAATGATGATTGTATATTGTCTATATTAGTGTATAAAACATGAATGAGATTAAGCCAAATCAGTAAAACATAATTCAGGGACAGTTGTAATATGCAAGCCGAAGACTGAAATGAATATATATAACGTTATAAACCAGTATAGGTCCCCAAGTATGTATGCATTGCCAGGTCAATAATAACAAGTATTGTTTCAAAATACAAAATGTCAAAAAATGTGATAGTCCACTACAAGTATAACCCTGAAGCCCCGTCGATCAGAACGGTCTATATAAACCTGCCCGAATACTGCATATATGAGAAAGTATCCTCATCGTCCTTGAAGTCCGGCTCCACCGTAGGCATCGCCACCACCTATAACTAAGATAGGGTCTGGTTGGTGTGTATAACACCGTCCCGTAACGTGGAAGTGAGTGATCAACTCAGTAGAACAATAAAGTAAATGTTAACATGTTATCAATTCAGTCAAGTAGTAATGATAAAACAATACAATCAAACATCCCTAAGTACTCTGATTAATGCAGGAATGATATGTATAAATGATGCATGCCCTCGCCTGCACTCCCTCTGCGATCTTCATCTAACGGTCGTAAATGTCAGTCACTTCCTCAGTGCTCTCTACTCAACGCCAAACGGCACATGCAGTGTAGTGCATGAGCGTGATTACCAAGTTCTTATTAGTCCTTTGCATACAGTAGGATTGAGAAACTAAGGTACCTCCCTTATATCAATACCCAAACAATGATCCATTCTAGGGTCGTCAGTCATAGTAAATCTCATATGAAGTTATGGTTGTAGGTCACTGCAAAGGGCTCGTCACCTGATCAGTGCAGGCCTAGTTTATGCTCTATTTGCTATGGAAAGGCTCGTCGTCTCAACGCAGTCTCAGAGTATGCTCGAGGTCACTACAAAGGGTTCATCACCTGATCAATGTAGGCCGATAGCTCGAATACAGTGTCTCATACCACCATATTTGGCTCACGAGGCAGTATTGCTCACTGATCACTACAGGGAGGCTCGTCGCCCCAGCGTAGGCCGACAACTCAACCACAGTATCCCATACTACCATGTCCGGCTCATGAGTCTTAGCAGATCGAGGTACCAAGGTTAACGGGGTTTCCACTAGTGAGTTTGGTACCCTAGATTCAAGCAATAGTGTCCAAACATGGTGAACATACATCGAGTCAATCGGGTTACTTGACGAGCTCGACTAGCACGAGTGCATGTTGAGTTGATCAACATGAAGTGCATAAGCACGCCATGAGGCCTAACCACTATTGACATCTCAAGTACGGCTCGAATTCATCGACCACATCATGTATGGCGAAACAACTCCAGCCACCAGTTCGAGGCCTGTTACCGATTGCCTGAACTTATAATAGCCTCAACCACATTCACTTTTAATAAACAATCATATGAGATAACCAAAGCAGTGATGGATCAATAATTCAATTCATACAATCATTTGAGCAATTTATGAAATACAACTTAAACATGAATTCACACATATACATTCCATACCCAAATAGACACTATAGTATAAGTACCTGGAGGAAATCATGCACATGGTTAAGGTAGTTGAGAATCACATCTCAACACTCCTATAAAGTACAATTTACTAACTACTAGTTCATTCAAGCATTCTTACAAACACTTAGTCTACACACTCCAACATACATGACATATGTTGATTATAATATGTATTAGGGCAAAACCTTTCGTCAAGGAGTTGTCGCCTACACAACAATCATATATCCACAACAATTTGTCATGGCGAGTACGAATGCAAATCCTACACTTATTCAGACATTTTCACAAACACCTAGGCTACACATTATAACATATATGACGTATGTTGGGATAACATGTCTTAGGACAAATCATTTCATCAAGGAGTTGTTACACATACAACTAGTATATATACACGGTAAATAATCATGGCAAACACAATTTCAAATTCCATACATATATGATGATTTCTACAAATATATGGATTACAATATATTCAACATAGTTCATATATATCTGTATCGCAAAACAAACAACGCATTTGGCATATAAAATGGCACCCACGTCAGTAATAAATCATAAACCGACATTGAAAGCCTTAAAAACCATAACTTATACATTTATAGTTCGCACCTTATGCCGGTAAACACGTAACGAATTTGTTTTAAACACCTAGTCTTTATCAACGGCGGATTGACAACCTATAGCATGAATTAGGTTAGCTATTTCATAACTTACACTATCTGAAACCCTAAAACAGATTAGGGTTAGGTTTTCTTACCCAAGTACATTGTCAGAAATGCCAGAGTTGTGATACAGATTGGGTGGCTAAGTGCGTGGAGCTACGGGATCAAATCCCAGGATGAATCTCCAACTCTCTCTCTCTCTCTCTCTCTCTTTCCTTTCCTTTTCCCCTCCTCTCTTTCTTAGAGTTAAAAATTCGTATGGAATATGAGAGAGAAGGCTTAAGGCCCTTATATATTAGGTTATGTCCAAAGATCAGCTGTTCTGATCCAACGGAGCACTTCTGGAGCCCCCTTTTCTCTGCGCGGTCGGACTTAAGCTCCCTGACATTGGATTTAGGTTAGGCTAAGTTTTCGTTCCGATCGAGTTTACAGATCGACCGTGGCGAACCAGTTTCAGTTCAATGGTCACCGGTACTCGATCAGGGCCACAAGTGCACTGACATGTGTGGAAAATTTCTCATGATCCGAGGGTGTATTTGGGTCAGATTCTGACGGTCTGAATCCTTATATTTGGCCCGCAAGCGACACATCTCAGTTTACTTAAGTTTGGATTTATTTCAAAAGATATTCACATTCCTCACACACTATATACCGGGCTTAAGTTGTGCATTTCTGGACACAGTTAGGACTTGATTTCCGAGATGGTTGTCAAGTCCCGCAAGACAATCATAATCGTTTAGTTTCGCGGTAATCGGACTTTTGACATGCGGTCCAGGTCCGATACGGAGTTTCGTGATGCTCCCAAGAACAACTGGGTAATGAGATTGATCCTAGATTATAGGGTAATGTAGCGTCGATGATTCTGCAAGTTTTGGGTCTTGCAGTTCGTATTTAAAGTGGTTCAAGCGAATTTCACAACTAATCTAGTTTAACACTTAGTTAATTTCGTCTAATTTCTAAAGTATTTGGTCTTGAGTGATTTCTGTCTGAGGTAGTACTCGGGTCCTTGTAAGGATTTTTCCGAGACGTTACATGTAAATTGTTTTAATTAATGTAACTATAAGTAATGTACAATAGTAATAAATTTTATATTAATTGGCTAGTAATACAGGATGAAAGCCTCGCAAATGGTCCATTTAGGTCTTTTAACCGCTGACATTCGAATTCGGGATCATCCGACCGTTAGATTGATAGAAAACCACCATTAGGGCCTGAGATTGTTTCGTATGGCCCACCTAAATTTAGGATATGGCCCATTATTTTGGTTGGGCCTCAGCGTGATCTGACAAAGAAAGTAGACAGAGTGGATTGATCAAGATCGTCCCTGTGGGCCCCAACGTTAACGCGTGTGCATGTAGAGTGCGTGCACTTGCCACACACTGTACTGGAAAACCCAGTCAAATTACGCTGACCCGTGACTTCTTAAAAAAGAGAGAATCTCTCTCTCTCTCTTCTCATTTCGACAGCGAATGGACTGACATCCATTTCCTTGCTCGGTGGCCCACCAAAACCATCCATCTGGGCAATCCAAACCGTCCATCTGGCTTGGGTGATCTCTCTGACCAAAACCCAGTGGGCCTCACATGCGGACGTGATCATGTGTGTACACAAACGTCAACAAAAGAGGGTGGTGTGCACCCATGTTTCCAAAAATGGAAATTATTTTTCGTGTGCCACGCTGGCAATCCGCGTGAGTTTTGTTTCCTTCAATCCCAGCCTTTTGTTCGATGAAATCTCAGCCATTTGATCCGCGGTTTAGGGCTCTCTCCCATAGCCAAGAGAAAACCAGCTGGTTTTGCAAATACTAGCCGCATTTCAGGGTAGTTTTAACGGATCTAATCCTGATTGTTTGGACTCAATCCAACGGCCTAGGAAAAGCCGGTCTTCCTATAAGACAAAGGAGAGAAAACGCCTCTCCATCGGCCTCTCTCTCAAAAAAAAAAAAAAAAAAAAAAAAGCCTAGAAACAGCCGTTGTCTCCAAAGTTTGAACCATTAAATAAACCCCACTCGAGCTTCAATTTGAGGTTTCCCCAAGCTTCCAGGGACGTAGCCAGACCGTTCAATGCGAAGTTTTCGAAGGAACGAACCCCCATTTAGAATCCACCATTAACAGTCGTGCCTCCTTCCCTGTTCGAGCTGCACCATGCCGCACTAAGGGTTGCTATTCGACTTCCTTCTATGCCAGCTTGAGTCGAGCCGACTCATTCTAGGCACTACTGGAAGCAACAGAGGGAGAGAAAAAGGAAGAAAGAGAGAGAGAGAGAGAGAGAGAGAGAGAGAGAGAGTGAGTGAGCGGGTACGGGTAGCAACCCGACTCGTTGCTGAGTCGAGTTGGGCTCGGACATGGTCGTGTTTGTGGGTTGCTGGAGTTCCAGCACACACACACTCAGAGAAAGGGAGAGATAGAAGAATAAGGAAGGGAGAAAGAAATGAGAGGGAGAAGGAGATTGTTATCGTATCGGCACTGAGTTAACTCGGTTCGAACTCAAACAGAGTTTGGTCAAGCCTAGGTCGAGTTCAATATAGTCCAAGGTGGCTGAACGTCCCTATTAGTGGGTCCTAGTAATTAAGAGAGAGAAGAAAGGATGAGGAAGAAGAGAGCAAGAGAAATGAAAGAGAAAAGATGGAGGAGAAGAAGAAAAAAAAAATAAGAGGGAGATCGGGTTGGTGGCTGAGTTAACTCGGCTGGAACCGAGTCAGCCTACTGGCGGTTGGTTGGGTCGAGTCCAGGAGCTGTTGGACGCCCCATCTCTAAGGGAAAGGAGGATCAACTCGGTCAACTCTAACCGGGTTGACCCACCGAGTCAAATCACCGAGTCGACGTACATAAGTTAACCTTATCCCAATGTAGACTATTTTTAATTATCTTTGACATTACCATAATTATCGCAATTACTAATCATGATTAGCCACTAGCAGGTTTCTCATAATGGTATTAGTTATTATAAATAGAACTACAATTATTAGACATTTGAATTCTACTCACCATATTATTGTTATAGTAGGAGTGTATTGATTTCTACCATCAAAATGATTATTATTACCATGATGAGTTAATATTAATTTACCATTAATGTTAATACTTATATTATAGTTATTAAATTAACATGGTAGCTAATTTTACATCAACTAGCATTCAAATCCTAAAATCTAACCTAGACCTAAACTTTAGGTTGAAATCCTAGACCTAAGTGGTTTAGACTCTAGGTCAATACCGTAAACGTAGGCAATGTATTAGGTTTAGATCTAATTGTAGGACTTCATAATTCATGACAGGTCATAGTAGTTATTATCATGATTAAATTCATTATTTATAGTTATGATTTAAGATCATTAGAAAATATTATCATTTCGCTTGTGGGATTAGTTAAATACTTGTTAATGTAGTTATTACCATTAGAAAATATCTTATTATTATTTGTATTATCTAAGAGATTAGTCATTATGAGTATATTAGATAATATCGGTATGTTTAAATATAAACTTATGAACTATCGTTACTAATATTGATGGATTGATACTCCTACTATAAATATTATTTGACCCAATATTGTACAATAACAATAATAATGATAATAACATTAATAATAAAAAGTTAGGATTCAAATCCTAAAATCTAAGTATGGGGCTAGACCCTAAGATAAAACCCTAATTCTACACTAAAACCCTAAAAGATAACCCTAGGTGGTATGTAGAACTTGGATCTAATTGTACATCCTGATTTATGGTAGGATTTGATTTTAAGGGAACGCACATTACCTAGCAATGCTGGTAGGCGATGCAAACTATAAGGTGATGATTCTTCCCCTTGAGCTTTCCATCTTCTCATTAGCTTAAGTTATAGTTTTTATTTAAATTCATAATTGATATCTCCCTTTATAACCACATGTGTTAGTTGGTGAAAATTGAATTGTTGTATTACATGCTTTATGATTATCCAGTATAATTATTCATGCTTGTGGATTTCTTTTTGTGGATTGCTTATTGAACTTAAACTGGTACATTAGTGAGAAATTCCCACATATGAATGTACACCCATACTTGGGATGTAACTTGACTAGTTGTGATCGTAATGGACCTTCGACTTGGCGGTTATTGAGTGGTGGTCTAGATGGATCATTGATGTGGGCCTACCATCCAGGGTTGTTGTGCCCAATGGTTTTTAAGGATGGTCTACCCCATATACTGTAATATGATTGGCCAATAGTCGACGGATTTTCATTAAACATCCTAAGATGGTAGTTTCATGAGACGGGGATGGTGGTGTGGGACATATGCTCGAGCTGTCGGCCTACGCTGGGCTCTGAGCTCCCCGTAGTGACCTTTGAGCTACTAAACCTGCTGGTTGTAAATGAATTACTAATGGGTGGACTAATCATGCATTCATAATAATCGAGCGATAACGGGTGGATAATTCTGTATGCTGTAGCACGTGCCTAATAGGATTTAGTTGGGGTATTGTTTCGCTAGCTCCCAGACCATCGACTATCGACCCACTTTTGGTGAGTTTGGCACTACATACGTACTATGTGCTTTCGCTAGTGACCGACCACATTGCATGGGCTTTGCCTAAAAGCCAACTGGATGAGCATCCCCAGTTGATGTGTACTCATACATTCATGCATTTAATAAGATTGCATCATGTATTATTTTGTATGCCTTGTATGTTTAATAACTATGCTTACCTAATGCGGTGGTGTATAATTTTGAGAGGAATTCACAGTAAGTTGGCCACTCATCCATCAAATATATAACCGTACAGGTAGCGCAGGTGGCCCAAACAACATTCAGGTTCATACTGATGAGGAGCCGGGTTCAAGTGCTAGGGATGCACGGCCGTATTGCTAAGAGGAGCTGCACGGTCTTGCCGCTTATGTTTACATTCTTCTGTTATTTTCATGTATTAAATTATGTGAATTCTTGTATTGATTACATCGAGACATTGGTTTATATAAGTCATTATGGGCAACCTCTTGTACCTTCTAAATATAAATGAAAATTTTCCTTTATGCTTACTTGTCCATTCTACGCTTATCTGCTTACTCTGATAGTCGAAAAAAATATATACTCGAATTTAACCATCCTTTAAGGTTAACACTCGGGTTTTTGGGAAACGGGTCATATACTTGGGTCTTGAAAATATGGGGCGTTACACTAAACAATTATAATTTATGATAGTTGTTGTTGGCCAATTTGCCACACTATATTGTAAACTAGCCAACATGTTTAATGGTCAATTGACTGAGCTCTCCCGAAAATAAGGCAAAATCCAGTCAACAGTTCCTCGATAATGGGTGTTGCCGATCTATCTATTCGGGGTATGGTTTATGATACACTGGATAATGTTATGACCAAGTACCTGGCCAATAACCTCTTAGACAATTTGCGCAATCTAGTCACAATCCATCCATTGAGGTTCTAAGACTGGCGGGTGATCTGGACCAAATCGGTTTGCATTATCTTGGAATCTAGGGAACTATTTGGGATTGAATCTTCCTGACAGTCATTGATTCCTATTCTCAGATACAAAGTTCATAGCCTCTTGCTCCGGTCGCCCAACTTTCATAGGAGGTGGCGCATTCCTCATCGCTGGGACAAGAATCGATAGTGGATTATGTTGTGGAGGTGGCATGGGTGGCATCGAAGCTTCATTGCCAATAGAACTTCCATCGGCGTTGTATTATGTTTCCGATGGTATTCGTTTGGTCATCATAGCTATTAATCGATGCATGGCTTTAGTTTGGCTAGCCATATATCTATTGGCATTCTCAGCTTGAATACGGAATTTCTCTCCCTGAGCCCTTCCATACTTCTACACAAGCCGAATGCTTATTTGTATGTCTCGGAGCACAATGGCTACCTCGTCTAGAAGAATAGTTCGGGAAGTTGATGCTCCTCCTTGATCCCCATAAGCAAGTGTTGGACTATTATTTAAGTTTAATGCCTCAACGACCATTGGAATCGGTACGTGCTCGACTGGAGGTGGTGCAATTGGCGTAGAGGTATTGACTCCTGCAATACAAGTACTTCTTCTATTCATGATTAGCAATACTACACCAGTAAGTTAGACACAGGGTCCCACCGGGTGTGCCAAAAACTTGTTGCTGCTGGTTTCGGCACTGGGTGTGCGCGAGCGTACTAGAATTGAAATTGTGGCTTCAATTCGAATCGAACAACAATGATTCCAAGCATCAAGATAGGCAGACACATAGTGTATGACCAAGATCTGATGAGATCAGTCGCCTTATTCAGATACTCGCTCAACATGTAAAATCGGATCAGGCGATATTTAGAGGGTGGGGTTCGTCCTCTGATAATGGGTTTCACATTTGCCTTCCGTACGAGAGAACTTTTCGATACAGATAAATGAAATGGGAAAAGAGATTCTTACAGTCGGTCATGAACTGAATCCAACTCACAAGTTTGGACTCAATTTACAACTAAAGATTACCTACTACTTAGTTAACGCTACAGATTACACTATGCAATATAAACAATGGGCTGAAAAGTAAATGATTACACTAAGAAATGTAATTTGTTAGACAGGAAAGTTAAAGGTTTATACTATGGAGCATAAATGAACCGGTAAATTGAAAAAGGTAATTGAAAGATAGATTTGGTTTGTTTGGGTTGACATGAGACGAAATCTTCCTGCTTGGTTTCTTTGTTATTTATACTTTTGATCCAATCATTTGGATCATTCTCACGTTCCGACGGTTGTTATAACCGTTCAACAGTACTTAAACTCTTTTGCTTCTCCTTTCACCATCTATCTTATAACCGTTTGCACACGATTGCCTCTTCACCGGTCGCTTAAGTAATACACGATACCACTTGATACATTCCAGCTACGGTTATTGATAAATCTTCTCAGTTATTGAGAAATCTTCTCTATACATATTTGTAGGTCTTCAAATGCACTATGCGGATCCATACAAATCACACGTAACCCCCCCTGATGAGTCCATGCAAGGGATGTCGACAGTAGGTATGAACAGGTCTAGATTAGTATGAACAGGTAGGATGGCAATTAACCATCACAATAAGCCATAGGAAAGTTTTAATGGTCACCCTACTGCTTCTAGTGGTGTGGTTCAATTGAGCCTTAGATCTACCTTATATTTTAGCTCATATATACTTTAAAATGATATGAAAAAATAAATAAATAATGAATGGACAGTGTTTGACGAATACATCACAGTGTCCCCTGGAGGTAATGCCCAACCTGCCCAACCCATCCACCTGTTTCTAATATTGGGCCACGCTAATTGGTCTAGATTCATTTATAAGAAAGAAATATAGAAGGTCGGACCCACCAGATGAATGGACTGGACTTCACCCCATTGTGCATGCTGGCACATATATAGCGTGTACATGAACTTTCTTTTACACACGTGTGAGATTAGCAAAGCTCTACCTTCGTAGAAAATAAAAGAAATCATCTTGACCATGGTTGACTTTGGACAAACAAATTTAGTCCAAAGACCGATCTTCCCGTTTCCGTCCACGCAAGTGGGCCATGTCTAACACGTGTAAATGCGAAGCGCGAATAGCCGGGGACAGAACCCCTTTCGTATAGTAGTAGTTTGAGGATTTGGATATAAGGCATTCCAAATCCAAACTAACAAGTAACAACATTCTATTCCTTTCTCTCCATCTTTCCATTTGAATCTCAACCGTCAAATCAAATCATTCCCGTTTTCTCGCTTATGTTTGTCATGACATTCATGGCCAGGAACCTCTCTCTCTCTCTCTCTCTCTCTCTCTCTCTAAGATTTCCATCTATCTAAACTGAAGAAAAACCTCTCTCAAGAACCCAAGTTTCAATCCATGGCTACAACAACAACAACCCCACTCTCTCTTCCCTTCTCATCTTTGGACTCTCCTCAGCCATCCTTTCTACCCAAAACAACCCACCACTCCTTCCTCACCCCCAACAAACCTCTCTCACTATCTTACACCCCCTCCTTTCCTTCTTATCCTGCGCCCACCCTCTCCAAATTCCACCTCTTGAACTCGCACCACTCCTCTTACCCTTCTTCCTCTTCCAACTCATTACCCAATAATCTACTTCCGACAGGTCTATTCCTCAGCCCCGATGACATCGAGAAGAAGGGAGTCCTAGAAAGATTCGAATACTTTGAACGTCTCCCTCTCGGATCACTGACCATTCGATCAATGGGAGACAGAAACGTCGAGGCGACAATTGGGTTGCTTGCGAATTCTTTCGCAGAGTCCATGTCGGTTCCGTCTCGGCTTGTGCCGTTTTTGACGTTCTTGGTGAAGCAGTATGTGACAGAGAGGAGGGCTCTGCTGCCACACGCGGTGATGCTCATCGGTTTCTATAAAGGAGAGGATGGGACGGAGGAGTTGGCGGGGACGGTGGAGATCTCTTTCAATGCCCGGGGTGCAAATGCATCTTCTCCGACGCCGGTCCCACCTAGAGATTTTCCCTATATATGTAACATGGCGGTCAAGGAGACGCTTCGAAGGTATGACTGTTGGCTTTCAGGAGATGTTTTCTTTTTCTTCTTTTTGCTTTCTTCCTTTTAGAAATTGTGATTATTGCATCTGTTTGGGATCTGTTTACTGTTTTGTTGGGATAGTCTATTTTATGCTTCTTGGGAAGAAGTAGAATGTTAGCCATACTTGCTGACACCCTGTACACATTTACAAGATCCTCACCGCTCATCAGGCGGGCCGTGCTATGGTTGTGCCTTGGTCTAAAATTCAAGCTGGTTGGACAATCCTAGCTGCTAGATTTGAGCATTTGATTTCTTCATCTGTTTGTTGGTGGTTAGGATCATCACACCCCCCCTGATTTCTTGGGTGGGGCACATTTGCTGTTGATCACAAAATTGTTCATATGTGAGTTGGTAAAATCTCACATTAACGATATTAAACAATGAATTTCCCATGGTCTAAGTTTCCATATTTTGTATGAAAATTTAGCTGTAGAAGGGCTAATTCCCATTGAGATGTTGAATATATGGACGCTACAGATTCTACACTTTGGTGAAGAAACATCAGTTTTTCTCTCTCTTTCATTTTGAGGTTGGATGGAGGATGAACTGAGACATTCAACTAGATCTATGCCTAATTTGAAGGTCAAAAGCCTAGGTCATTCGACGAATTAAAGCTGAGTAGACCTATGCCTAATTCGAAGATCAAAAGCCTAGGTCATTTGACGAATTACAGCTGAGTAGACCATTTTGGGAAAAATCTAAAAGATGTGTAAACGATTTTTTTTTTTTTTTTTCCCTCTCTTCTTTCCTTTTCTTTTTTTCTTTTCTTGTTTATTTTTTAATTTTCAACCTCATGGGCCTTAATCCATCATATTGTGCTTGACTGTTCGACATTGATTTTATAGTTTTTCACGGTTTAACCTATTTTAGCTGATGTTGATCATTTTTATTTTTATTTTTGCTACTTTTTTAATTAGATTGCAAATGATGCAATTTGTTGCTCATAGTTTTCAATTTTTTTGGTGCAGTTTTACTGTTTATATATATATATATATATATATATATATATATATATATATATATATATATATATATATATATATATATATTTGGATGTTTTCTTAAAATTTCATTAGGGAAGGGGTGGTTGAATGATGTTATTGGATATTGAATGACGATTTTCAACCTAAATGTACTTATGTATTGGATCAGTCTTACGTATTTTGTTTTCTTTTTTGTATTTTTAAACTTTTTTTTTCCTTACTGGTCTTGCAGTTTTTTCTTTATTAATTGATCCTATGATTCAATGTACATATATATGTATGTCTTTTGTATGATAACATATATATGATCTGTTTCTGTATTAAAACATATATTTATTATATATTTTACTTCTCTTTTTTCCTTTGTGGTTTCTTTTTTTCATTATAAACTTATTATATGTATCATTTTTTTTTTATTAGATAACATTTATAAAATCTGTTTATGCATTAAAGCATGTATTTGTTGAAATTGTTTTAGCTTCTTTTTGCTGTTTTTGGTGTTCTCTATTTCATTTCTTTTCATGGTTTATGGTTCCAAGAATAAAAAGCTCATTCTTTGGCAGTTCAGACTGACAGGTTATCATTCTTACTGAAGACTTGTCTGACTGCACATGTCAAAACATAAATGAGCGATTGATTTTTTATGTTTCTCATCTTTTCCTTTTTATGATATATTTCTACGTCTTCTGGTTAAAAAGGTCCATGCTGGTATGGTCCAATATGCCGTATTATATTGTTCTTGATTAGCCATTATGTCCTCCCATACACAAATGAATGGTAAATTATCCATTGATTGTTTGTTACTACGTGATGTCAATCATGGGTTGTGGGGTTTTCGCTAACCATCGGGTCATCTGAGCTGTTGGATCTGAAAGCTGACATTGTTGTCACTACCCTCCTACCTGCAATGCCGGATCGCAGATCCCATAGTTTTTTATGCAATCTCCAGTCCTTATGTGGTCTGATCAATGAAAATCAACTATATCCTCTTGCTGCTAAATGTTCATGCTACTGCTTTCACTTGCCAACTATTGTTTCCAATAGCAAAACCCACATTGCCTTGTCAATTTGCACCTCTCCCCCCTTTTAAAAGCATTAAATATAGCTTGAAAGGGTGCTCACACCCTTTACTTTCCACCATCCCACCGGAGGCTATATTCTTGCCACTACTGTCATCAAACCAAATAGTGCAAAAGCTTAGGTCCTGGCATTCATGTAGTTCAAAAGAGAGCATGATGAAACCATCAATCATCCTCCACCAACTTTGGCAGAATAGTTGCAACTCCTTAAAAGTACCAAAATCCTAGCCTCTTGATTACCATAAACTTTGTCACTTGCACAGGACATTCCATCTTCTTCTTGGGTTAGAAGTGAATAAATCCTAGTTTCTCCCTCGTAGGCATTCTGCAGATTATCCACCTTCTTCTTGGGTTAGAAGTGAATCAATCCTAGTTTCTCCCTCATAAGCATTCTGCAGATTATCTTTGTATTGATGTCCTTCCACCAAGGGAACCTCCACATCATGTTGACGCACTTGACAATCAGTGTTACCTGGACACTTCTACTTTCTGTGGTTTTTCCATGGTGACACTCGGGAACACTTGGACACTCCTGGATATGACATGCCACTTCAAAATCTGTACTGTTTATGTTTCAACTTTATCTTCATTTTGTTCATTAACATTATCTTTTATCTTTCCATATGGAATTGTTTCATGATTATTTTTATTTTTATTTTTAATTTTGAGACGATAACAATTTGAGCCAAATAATCCAAAAAAGAACAAAGAAAACAAGAAGATACAAACAAAAGACCCATTGCAAATCTGACCAACAAACAGGAAATTGATCAGATCCTAAAATTTTCGCTGGTGCTGACAGGAAATTGTTTCATGATGCTAACATGTTTTAGAAAATTTTGTTGCTACAAGCTTCACCTTCACATTGGGTATCTTTTTGTGCTTGAAAGGTTTCTTACCTTAATAGGCTAGATCATCTATTGGATATGGAGTTCATTATTATTATTGGATATGGAGTTCATTATTATTATTGGGTGGTCACTATTGGATATGCATGCTCTAGGGAGGATTTCTCCATCAACAGTTTCTTGGTTTCAGTGCTGGTTTTCAGATCCTTTGGCATTCAAGTTCTCCTATATGATGTGTGTGTTAATCCCTCGTCCTTTTATTGATTACTAAAGTGAATTGACATCTCCTTTAGTTGTGTCCTTCACAGGCATCTTTGTATTAAGATGCTAAGATGCAAATCTTTAAGGGTGAAACAAGTTTCTATTCAAATTGAATAATTGCAACTCTCTCAACCCATGTTACCTAGAAAGATGGCATGGTTGCCAAGTGTTGGTGTTTGTTGTGTTTTGCATGGGGAACTCCAAAAATCTGGACAAAGAGACATTTTTGGACACTTTTCCAAAAAAGAAAAAGAAAAAGAAAAGAAGTAAAAGTAAAAAATGAGACATTGTTGTACACACACACACACACACACACTTTTCAATAAATAAATTAATTGATAAATAAAAAAAGAGTGAAAAAATGGAGAAATAAAATCCAGAAGGAAATTTAAAATAACTATTGACATAGTTCCAATCAAGTTTAACTAGCATAAGTTTAAACTAACAAATAATGAATAAATAAAACAATGAAGTTCACATATTAACCATTTCAAGAAATAATATCACAGATAAGAAATACAATGAACACTTTTCGTTAAAATTTTAGAAAATCACAGTAAAACCCCAAAAAGCAAAACGACTTGTTACGTGGGCAGTTGTACCCAGTGATTTAAATATCAGTATCGATGCACATATCGCACCCTTGGGATATGAAAACATATCGGCATTGCATTGGAAATATCGCATGTTTCAGGCAATGTGTCACTGAAAATTATAGATTCTTTCAATAGAACTTCTGGAAATGTTGAAAGAGACATGATTACACACTTGGAAGTAAAAAAAATCACAAAAAAAAAAAGTATGCACAACAAGTTTCCTCTGTTTACGGTCTTAAACCATGTGTTGTTTGATAGAATTGATTTGATTATATCTAAAATAAGTTCATATAATTCATAAATCATATAATACAAGTATAACAATGTATCTACAACCCAAACCACCCCCCCCCCCAAAAAAAAAAAAAAACCGGAGAAAATGTATTTTTGTGGTTTTTTTTTTTTTTTTTTTTTTTTTGCAATTTTCTTTTAGAATTTCTGGTAGGGGAATGTATTGCAATATACCGCCACCAATACATGTCACAATGTATCACAATGTTTTGCATGTATTGACGATGCAGGAGAATTTTATGAAGGGTTTTTGGCAAAATATCGTAATGTACATTGTGATATTTTGTGTGATATAGGGGAATTTAATAACTCTTGTATTTGTATCGGTAACATACGACATCAATAATATTGGCGGCTGATACTATTGATATTTAAATCACTGGTTGTACCTATACTAAATAGAAGCTAATACTACCTTGAGTATGTGTGGCAGTCCCCGTGAGTGGTTTCTTTGACACCAAGAGAGTGGAGGCAAGCTTGAGGGTGAGAAGTGCGAGATCTTCTCTTTAAAAAAAGTTTATTAATTACATAATAAAGATAAAGAAATGCAATGAAAAGAAAACTTTACAGAGTATATTTCTGGACACCTCACACTTTGAAGTGTCCAACATGTGGCACTCTTTGCTGTCATCACTAGCATACTTTGAACCAATTTTGAAGCATTGCGTCATGTTGAGGAGTGTTCAAGTGCCTTTTTCCGGGTTGTTGTTCTGAAAATAGCACTTGGACACACGGACATATCCAACAGTTGTAGTCTTAAAGAATGAGGTGCAAACTTGGGTTAATCCAGGTATCACGATTTTGATAATTAATAAAAGCAAATTAGATTGATGAACTAGGTTAATAGGAAACATCAGGAAAAAAGATTCTCTTCCTATATGAAATGACTACTTTTGAAGCCGCATAACCTGGAAGAGCTTGCAGTCAGAACGACAGGAGGACGAGCAATATAGCAAGTACAAGATAAGAATGAGGTGTCTGCAGGTCACGATGAGGCTGCTTTGCTCTATCGTGAAGACATCCAACAAGAGGAAAACATACCTGAAAACCATGATTAGTTTCCCTGATTTGCCATAGCTGCAAGCAGAGGGATGAATCCATCATATGTTGTTGGCACAGCCATTGCATAGGAGGCACAATTAATTATGATAATCGTATATAGTCCTTTATTTATTTCTTTATTTATTTTTCTGGGTTATAATTAAACTCAGTAGCTGCATGTATTCAAAACGGTATTTATTCTTTACATATTTGAGAAATCTCATTGAACATATGCCATTTGCAGAGAGGAGATTATGTGGCCTACATGACTTTAGAACAATGAGTCAAATCTAGTTCACCCCCATAACCACACACACAAAAAAAAAAAAAAAGGGAAAAAAGGAAAAGAAGAAGAAAAACATATGTATGAACACAATGGGACTATTTTGCTGGCATTAAAAGTTGAATAGAAATCCAACAGTGTGATGTTAGGAGAAAGTAATCAATGGATGTAGCCTGTTGAATCGCCAGTATTTATGTCTAGTCTGCACCTCCACAACGTGATAAAAATGATCAGTGGGGTTCTCTCGAATGTATTGATCTAACTTCATTATATTAAGCATACAAACCCTTGGTTTCCATGTCATACATTCAAGTAATCTGCTGAATGTCGTGTCGGCTCTCACCGACACATGGACTACTTTTCAATCATACAGATAACTAACTTTTGAATTAGAAGCATTTGACCTTCATCATCATCATCTAAGCCCTATCCCAACTAATTGGGGTTATGGTTATGAGTAGAGCTGTACACAAGCCGAGCTAGCTCGAAAAGCTCGCTCGGCTTGGCTCGATCTAGCACGGTTTGACTCGGCTTGAACGGCGACTCGAGGTGAGCCAAGCTTCATATGACCCAACTCGTTTGAAAACGAGCCGGGGTCGACCAGAGTGAAGCTTGACTCATCTCGGCTCGAAGCTCTACTCCAATCTTGGTTAGCTCGAGCACGGCTCAACTCGAATATATATATATATATATATATATATATATATATATATATATATATATATATATATATATATATATATATATATATATATATATATATATATATACACCACACAAAATATATTTAAAAAAAAAAAAAAAACCATTTAGAGGCCTTACCCTACCCTCTCCCTACCCCGCCCTACCCATCCCATTCTTTACCTTTCTTTTTACAAACCCAACCCGCTGCGCCTGCCCGAGTTCCTCTCTCCTTCTCCTCCCCACTCGGCCACTCGCTCGAGCTCGACTCAACATCTCTCTCTCTCACCCACCTCTCTCTCTCTCTCTCTCTCTCTCTCTCTCTCTCTCTCTATCTCTCTCTCAACAACAACAACAAGGTACCTCTAAATCCAATCTTTGATTGATTGATTTATTTATTTGTGTAATTTTTTGAAAATAGGAAAACCCCAAATCCCAAAATTGATATTTGGGGTTTTGAATCTTTGATTTGCAAATTGAAAGGTTTGGAGGTTGGGTTGGGGTTGGGAGCTCGAATGGTAAGCTCGAGGGCGAGCTCGAGCTCGAAGAGAGCACAGATGAGTCGAGCCAAGCTTGGCCCACCTCGACTCGACTCAGCTCGATGTACACCCTAGTTTTGAGACCTTGTACAAGTCCCATGCAACTTGTCCGAGTTGACTCGGACTTGGTTGGACCTGTTTTGACACCACGAGTGACCCCCAATTTGGCCAAGTCTGGCCAATTCATCCCCAATTCAGTTAATCCTGACTGGACTGGAGACTAGACGAGTCAGTCCGAGGCGCTGTCTTTTAACCATGGCTGGGGTCATCTACATGAATGCCATTCCACCGTTCCACTCCATCAAGAACCATATCGTCAGTTAAATCATAGGTAATCAAGTCATTAACCTTTGACCTTGATGAGGCTTTTTTGAAGTGTTTCTTTCTTTTACTTGTTTAGGAGAGGTATTGGTTGGAATCTTCTCAAGGCGTCGGAGCAACTGATATCTGAAATGACGACTTCCAGAGATGTATACCTGCACTGCAGAATGATTGACAAAGGCCCACTCCAGATGTATATCAAGGCAGATTACAAAATAGTTAAAACAGACAGTCTGTTAACTCTGTTAAAATTCCAGCGGCGTAAGCATTTGATGCACAAGACGCTACCCGAGTCAGATGACCAGTCATATAACTGGGATTCTGATAATTAAACCACTCCATTGGTTTGCCGATACCAGGCAGAGGCTATCCACTGAAGTCCGACAGCAAGTCCCGGCAGATTTTAGAAGGTACTCACTTTGATTTATGTAACAATAATTGCATTTGTTATTTTGAATGGGTACCACTCATGTTGGGTAGCCAACGTATTGATATTGTTGTATGTATAAATGTTGTGAAATTGCTGTAACATACAAAGATTGTCATTCTTTTTTTCTTCTTACTTTCAATACATGATTTGTTTCTGGTCTTCTTGAATAATGACTAATGTTGTTAATGTTGGTTTTCTGTCAATGACTGACCTCATGCTTTTCTACACTAAACCAGAGCCCTCGTGAGGATATTTGTGTGAAGAGCTTTAATTAGGCTGAAATCAGACCAGTCTGCTCATCAAGTGGGTCAGTTTTTAGTGAAGAGCTTTAATTAGGCTGAAATCAGACCAGTCTGCTCATCAAGTGGGTCAGTTTTTAGTGAAGAGCTTTAATTAGGCTGAAATCAGACCAGTCTGCTCATCAAGTGGGTCAGTTTTTACAAGGGAAACAGATTGTTAGAATAGTGATGTAGGACAACTAATCACTTGCTTTAAAAGCTTGAATTGATAGAGTGTGGTGAATCAATCCATTTATCCTATAGCCTAGGTTCACATCCCATGGGTTAGGTACTCGGCTGAACCCCCTCATGGGCCCCACATCACATGGGTTTTGCCTCACACAAGTCACCCGCCTCTTCTCTGATACCACTTTGATGTAGGACAACTAACCACTTGTTCTTAAAGTTTGAACTGATAAAGTGTAGCGAATCAATTCCTTTATCTCACAACCCAAGTCCCACATCCCATGGGTTAGGTCTTCGGCCGAACACCCTCATGGGCTCCATATCACATGGGTTTCTCTTCACACGGGTCACTCACCCCGAGTGTGCCCCTACATTTTACAAGCTACCCAACTCAAGCCCATTGTGAAAATGCTCTTTCATTAAATATATTAGCCAATTTGATGCACTTGTGGCCAACCAAATAACAAGGTTAGCTTGATTCCTGGCTAGGGATGCTTGTGATGGTAACATGCCTAATATGGCATATGCGTGCTAGGCTTTTCCAAGGTATTCAATAACTGTAACTGTGGCCGTAACAGCTAGCCCTATGGCCATACAGGCCATGATGGTGGTTATGGTCCCTGTAATGATTACGGTCTTATAATAGTCAACAATTGTTTGTTTTTTTTTTTTTTTTTTTTCCTCAAAAGAAACTGTATCAACCACTTATCAAACCCTTTTGGGCTTGTCTGTCCACTACGGCCTCATGACGGGCCATCTTTTTTCAGAACAGCTATCACAACCACCAGTTCGTATCAAACCATATTTATTTATTTTTATTTTTTCAAAAAACTTCCGTAATGGCATTTGCACGGAGAAAGCACCGTATTAGTGCAGCAAATTCAATGTGGATGGCTTGGGGCCTACCAACCCTGATTTCGTAGGATCCTTTTCCCAAACAACCGCTACAGGCTCAGCAAATGTTGAACATGAGAGTCTTAAGCAAAAAAGAAATAATTCCATCGTAATAAAAATGCTTTCCAAATTCATGGATTTGTAGTTTGATTATCAAAAAGAGGACATTGGAGCAAATCCAAGAATTTAAAATGTTCATGGATTTACCAAATTCACATCCTCATTTCCCTGATCCCAAGCAGGGTCCATAAAGATTCGCTGCGGTTGATTTTTGAGAGATGGTCTATCCACATGATGGCTAATACAACAGTTTGGATCACTACATGTTTGATGCATGCACTACGAGAAGTGTACTTTACTGAATGCAGCAGCACTGTACCCAGCTGGACACTGAGTCGGGTTGAGTTTTTGGTCTTAGAACTATGATTAGAATAGGGCTGGCAATGGGCTGAGTGGATCGGCCTGAGCCCTAGCCACAAAGGGTTTGAGCCTGGGTAAGTAAACTTGGGCTGAGGGCTAGGCCCAGGCTTAAAATATAGATTCGTCGACCAGGCTAGGCCAGGCCTGGGTTGTCAATGAATGGACCGGCCTAGCCCGCTAGCCCTGATGCATGTGGACCAAATGATTAGTTTATCTGAGCTGGGTTTCGGTACAAGGCACATTGAAATCTAGACCTATTACATGGTTGGTGTATCGTAGTTCAATCCACTTTTATTCTCTCTTTCCTTCCTAAACAACTGAAAAAAAGGGGGCGTGGATTGTATTCCAACCAGGTCATGTTGCAATTTATCAGGTCTTGATATGGTTATTGATTTTAGAAACCCTCAAAATTGATAATAGTTAAAGAGGTAAATGAGTTAAAAAAGCAGTTGTCCATATTCAATGTCTAAACATTGAAACTATAGAAAAGGATTTGAAACAAACAGATTTTTTTTTCCCAAAAGCAATTGGATATGAACTAAAGTTAGCTAATTCTCCAGGGGAAGAATACGAATCGAATTTGTTTTCAACAAGTGGACTTTATTATATTAGCAGGGGATTAGAATGGGCATGTGAAAGTGCATTTAAAGAGCCTCCAGCTCATTTGTAGAGCTGTAGGGACTGTTTAGTGTATGTAAGGGGCAGCTTGGCATTTGTATTTGAGTGTTTTATATACATACTCTAGTTTTGTCTGTGTAACGGGCCCTAAATTTTGAGCCATGGCCTTTCAAACCGGTGATCCACCATACCAATAATTCTGATTGCCTGAACATGTGCCAGATGCACAGTGGAGATTTTTGAATGCATACTAGGAGATTGCCACTGTTCAATGAAAATGGAGAAAACCAGGACTCAAGCTACAACTGTACAATTATAAGTTGCCTCGTCAACAATGCATGATCTGTTATGACTGGTTCATCCATTCAATGTTTTCAGTATCTTGTGATATCATTGATATATACCATAATATAATTGTTATTTTATTTTAGTGATATGAAACCCAGCTTTAATCTCTATTTTTCGTGATATCGTGCAATACAGTATATGATATTACGATATATCGTTAGTATTGTGATATCGTGCAATATAACCATACTTTTCCTTTATAGATTCTTAATGTATCGTGCAATATATTGATACCGAGTGCGATATTGAAATGGATAAAAGGAAACCGGTGTTGTATTGTCTGAAAAATCTTCAAAAAACTATAAAAATTGAATTTGCTTTTGTGTATTAAAAAAAACTTCTTAGTACATCGTAAGATAATTTTGACCGGTCTACTCCAGCTTGTTGAAAGAAAATCTTTGAAATTCTTTGAAATCTATATGTTCTTGGAGCCGGATTCTAAAGGGTATGTATTTTTCAGTTCTAATTTATTTTATATGTTGTAGATAGCGTCAAATGGTAACAAATCTATAATTCTTTATGTTTTGCATAAAAAAAATTATAGATCTGGAACTTTGATTTTGAGATTTTGGGTAGATGTGCCGAATTGCGAAAATATGATTTTATTTTATTTTTTCATTTTTTTTTCCAAATCAGTTGTGATCTTAGTGTTTAAACACGAAATAAAACACATATATAACCTGATTTAACATTCTTGGCAATTTAAAATTTTTCAAAAAATAAAATTTTAATTAAATTTTTCAAAAAAAAAAAAGAGGCATGTACTAGAGTTACATCCTAATGTAGGAGATTTGCGGGGATTCCCAACTGATGATGATGCACAATTTTCAATGGATTGGATTCATGGGCTATATGCACAAAAACCCGACTGTCGACCAGCTGTACATTAGCTGATGAGCAGAGCAGGACTGTATGACTGCAAGCCTCCACATCTTTTTCCTTTTTAACTTTTTAAAGTTTTATTACAACTATCATATTCGTGCTATCCATGCACGCCTGTTCTGGGCTTGGAAAGCTATAAAAGATAACCCGGATGGGTAGACAGCAGGATTTGACCGGATCTACCCAATCTTTGAAACCTCTTACAAAACTGAAGATGGACGGTCGAATGACACAACAATTTTTTTGAGTGATGTGGGAGGAATTTGAATGAGGCAATGCTTATTCTTATTTCATTTAATCTCTCTCCCTTATCCATTACTCTTTCAAAATTGAATTAGGAGTCCAAGAAAAAGGCCGTCAAATGAAAACTTGTGGGACCCACCCGTAATGGTTGCCCACAAGTGGGCCCCATGAGCTATATGTCTAACAATGTAGAAGTTTTCTTTGAGAGTAGAAACCATCCATTTGCTGGTGACGAGCTAATAGGTTAGGATCAACAAGTCTCTGTGGTTTTCTGGCCATGGTTTATAAACACTGGGTCCCATGCTTTCGACGCTCTGGGTGCATGGTGGATGTATTGGTTGCTGCATTTATGAGTTAGGTCGGTTGGACAATCCTAACCTCTGATTCGTGGACACATGTTTGTGAAAATAGGACCGTTGGATGCTTTTCATTGTTAACCATCCAATAAATGTCCATCCACCAATCCAATAGTTAGATAATTAAATAAGCTTAATTTGGTTAATGATTCATCTACCTGGATACCATAATTCGGACGGTTTAATTTGACTACTTGCATGCCATGTGTGAAATTTCTAAGTAATTTGCAAGTGCCTGTGTATCAACCATCACATTCCCAGAGTAGTTTTTCTCAACCATCTATGCGGAGGGCTAAAATTTGATCCAAGATGAAGATCGCATACACTTGTAACTAAGTGGGGGAGAGGATTAGGCGCACCAGTGGGTGTTGTCCGTACTGTGAGAGCCACCTTGATGGTTTGTTGTATATCCACGCCGTCCATCCATTTCTTCAGCCCATTTTAGGACGGGGTACCAAGGAGTAAGCAGGTCCAAATCTCAGGTGGACCACACCACAGGAAACAGTGGTGTTTGAGTGCCTCACCATTAAAAACTCCAAAGGGCCCATCGTAAGGTTTTTGTAATGTTTATTTGTCATCCAACCTGTTAATAATGTCAAGAAGACCTGGATGAAGGGAAAACACAAAGATCAGCTTGATCCAACACTTTTGTGGCCCACAAAATTTTTTAATTGTCATTCATCACTTTTTCTAGTGGTATGGTTCACTTGAGATTTGGATCTTCTTGAGGTTTGGGAACTTCCCATGAGGTTGAGCTCTGGGAGCTACAGAGCCCCACCATGATGTGTGTCAAACATCAACACTGTGCATTTGATGAGTCCCCTTTAGTTCATGGCATATCCCATAAATCAGCCAACTCAGGTGAGCTAAAACCATGAGAAGACTTGCCTAAAACATATAAAAGCACTTGGTGGGGCTCCCCTGAGTTTGGATGCAGCTGAAACATGGTCTGACCCCTCATCTAAGTGGGACACACACAAGGGATGGGCTGGATTTGTAAACTACATCTCAGTGATCCCAATAAATGATTATGAATGTTTTAATGGGAGGGTAACCCCTCTCAACTATTGTATGTAGAGTGGCCCACCAAAGTCATGGATTGACTTGATTTTTAAGCCCATGGCCACTATGAAATGGTGCATCTAGCTGATGGAGTAGATGTTCAACACACATCACGGTGGGCCAACACAGCTCAACCTCATGGGAGTTCCCACGAGGTTGACCTCGCGGTACCATTTCCACACACACACACACACACACACACACACACACATATATATATATGTAGAGAGAGAGAGAGAGTTGTACACGAACCGAATCGAAAATATGTTCAAGTCAAGCCGAGGTAGTTTTATTGAGCTCGAAAAATTTCGAGTCGAGTTTGAGCTGGACCAAGTTCGGCTCGACTTGACTCAGTCTTGAGCTCTAAACCAATTTGGTTCGGCTTGACTCGATTTTTTGACTGCGTATATATATTTCAAAACATTTACAAAAAAAAAACCTAACCCGCTCGAGTCTCGACCGTTCTCCAGCGCCCGACCCTAAAAACCCTAAACACTCCAGTCGTCCAACGGTAGCACCCGACCTCTCTCTCTCTCTCTCTCTCTCTCTCTCTCTCTCTCTCTCTCTCTCTCTCTCCCTCTCGCCGTTCTCTAGCGTCCGAACGACAACCGATGACTACTCTCCTCTCCTCTCCTCTCTTTCTCGCCGTTTTCCGGCTCTCGAATGAAGAAGATGACTACTCTCCTATACTCTCTCTCTCTCTCTCTCTCTCTCTCTCTCTCTCTCTCTCTCTCTCTCTCTCTAACATCCGCCTGAACGACCGGCAACTAAAAGGTACTCTCCCCTACTCTCCTCATCTCTATTCTCCAGCGTCCATCCGATTAACGGACCCCACCTAACCACTAGCATGGTGGCTATGGCCCAATCGAACGATTAGATCCCACCTGAAAACTCGAAATTGAACTCGGCTCAAAAACTCGAACTCGAACTTGGCTCGAACTAGATCGAGTTGCTGACCGAGCCGAGACGAGTTCGAGCTGAGGTAGCTTGCTGGCTGAGTCAAGCTGAGCTGGGCAAAGCTCGACTCGAATCGACTCATGTACACCTCCCTCTCTCTCTCTCTCTCAATATATATATATATATACATACATACATACATACATACATATATATATATATATATATATATATATATATGGGAAAAGGTACAATGCATTCAAGCTGATTTTAACACCCCATGAGGTCGAGCTGTGTAACAACCCTAAATTTTGGTGCATTAAAAAAATTAAAAAAAATATTAAAAAATTTTATTTTTAAATAAAAAATAAAAACAATCAATAGTTGAGTTAGTAGAGACATTCTTAATTGGGAGAGAGGTTTAAGGTTCGATTCTTGGAGTAGTAATAATAATTTTTTTATCAAATGTCATAAAAAAAATTCAAATTCAGGATAAGGGAGGATGTGATCATCTTTTCTTATGAGAATTTTCTTTAAAAAGGAATACGTAAGGTTTCTGCATTAAAGGAAGCCTTAAAGTAAAAGGAAGAGGAAATTCTAATAAAGTTCGATCAGGTTGTTAATTTCTTCTTGATTTATGCAATCGATAGTATGGATCATCCACACCATCATCATATAGGTGTGTAGAGTCAATTTTAATAAAGTAATATTTTTATGCTTTCAGATCTAGTTAGTATTATTTTATGAATATATGGAATGGATGGAATCTGATTGTGCTAAGATATATCTGTACGGATCATATGATCCCTAAGGCCAAAATATACAAGGCCCATAATTTTTAGATCAATCTGACAATCAAATAGGCCACATTAGTTAGACCTAGAAATATTGACAAAGGAAACTTAGATATTTTGCACAAGTGTTGCTATCACTTGACGTAGAAGATTGATATGGGTCATTGGTGAATGTGTGGTCAGATCCACACCACTTCTCAAATGCCTAGAGGTAAAACATGACAAGACCTCAAGAATCTGAATAATTTGACCATCCAATGGACCACCCCGATCAAGTAATTATCATTCAATTTTATCATCTTAAAAAAGGAGAAAAAATAGAATATAAATTTTAATTATTTGATTATTTTGGATCTGACCATGTAGGGTGTTAATTAGAGGTGGGCCCCACCATGTAATAAAAATATATGAATAATAATGTTGTTGATATAACTGATAAGATTTCTGAATTCAAACCAACCTAATTACCCTGTGGATTCTACACTACCAAACTCAGGTGAGTGACCCAACTTGTCTCATAATTCATTAAAATTAAAATAAATCATTGTGATTGTTTGATTGATTTACTGATTTGAATATTTTGATATGATAATTATTGTACGATAAATTTATATGTGAATATTTTAATTGAGACAACTATGCCAAATATGAAAAATATGCATTACATATCATCCCTCATTCATTGCATTGCGTAATGCATAGTCGATCCTAGGGGCCCTCCCTGGAAGAAATGTCGATCCTGGTAGAGCGTTACCAGATGCGGGCTATGCCCAAGCCTACCAAAAGGTGGAAGCCTACCCAACCGGTGGATGCGGGTTGACGACCTCCAACCCAAGCAGATGGACGTTCACCCCATCTAATGCATTCATACCCCATTTTACATCATTGGACATGTATGTTTGTATTATTTTAATTAATATGATTATGAACCATGTTGGGTTATATTACTAAGCTTGTCCAGCTTATATTTTTATTGATGGAAAAACCGTACAGATGTGAATGAGGGTGGGCCGGTGGCTCAAGAATAAGAATATGTGATCAAGCCGGAAAGGACTTAAGGGACACGTGACCCTACTTGACAGAGGAAGAAGTTGCTGTCTTAGACTAATCATGATATTTTTACTTTAATTATATTTGATTTTCTTAGATTGTAAATTAATTCTTTCAAGTTATTGGATATGTTTATTTCATTTCGTAAGATCCCAATTGAGAGTCTTTAGTTATGTTTATGATTAATTATTGGAATAAATGATCGTTTCTTATTTTTGAGATGTTGTTGAGTATGAATGGAATGTAAATCTACGGTAGAGCTAGTAGGTAGATGAATAATTGTATAATTGAATGAATTAGTACACTCAGTGTACGTGTCATGGGTTGAAACTCGGGTCTGAGGGTGCACACTCTGTACTCGAATTTCGGGGTGTGACAAGCTATGTGGGCCCCACCGTGATGCGTTTCGAATATTTACCCCATCAGTCAGATGCACCATTCCATCGTGGTCCTAGGTCTTAAAAATTAAGTCAATCCGTGACTTGTGTGGGCCACACCACATACAGAATTGGGGAGGGGTCGTGCACCATTAAAACATTCATAACCATTTTTGAGGGCCCACCGAGACGTATTTTGCAAATCCAGCCCATCCATTATGTGCGTCCCACTTGAATAAGGGTTCAGACCAAGTTTCAGGCGCATGCAAAACTCAAGTGGGCCCAACCAAGTGCTTTTATATGTTTTAACAGTGTCTTCACATAATTTTAGATGGTATGGCCCACCTGAGTTCCGTATACAGTTGATTTTTGGGATATCCCATAATTTAAAGGGTACCCATCAAATACACGGTGTTAATGGTTGAAGCACATCACGGTAGGGCCCACACAGCTCGACCTCACGGGAGCTTATCGTCAGTTCGAGCGCATTGTACCTTTTCCATATATATATATATATATATATATATATATATATATATATATATATATATATATATATATATATATATATATGGGAAAAAGACTATGTCGAGCATGGGCAAACGTCTCCATGAGGTCGAGCCCCCACGTGATGCCGTTCGAACATCTACCCCCTCAATCAGATGCACCATCCCTGGACGGGCCCACACGGCTAAAAATCACCTCAATCCGTGACTTTTGTGGGCCACACCACGTACAGAAGTGGAGAGGGGCCGTGTACCATTGAAACATTCAAAACCAGTTCTGGGGGCATTTCAAGAGGTTTTTTCATGATCAAAACCGTCCATCATGTGTGTCCCACTTAAATGTAATTTTAGACCACTTTTCAGGTAGTATCCACATCTTAGGTGGGTCCCACCAAGTGCTTTTACATGTTTTCGTGTGTATACTTATGTTTTCAGAATGTATGGCCCACCTGAGTTCCGTGGACGGTCGATTTCCAGCCGTGTGGGTCCCACTTGGAGCGGTGCATCTGGTGGACGGTGTGGATCTTCGAAAGGAATCACGATGGGGCCCACCCAGCCTCGACCTCACGACGACCGCTTTACACGCTCGAAGCGCATAGTACCTTTTCCCTATATATATATATATATATATATATATATATATATATATATATATATATATATATATATATATATATATAGGAAATGGTACTATGCGGTCGAATGCATGCAATGTTTCTGTAAGGTCAAGTCGTGTCTTCTCACCAGCCGTTGAATGAGAGTTTGTAAAGTTCACAGTGTAGATGCCTTTAGTAATAATAAGGAAGCAAAGACGACAAAACCAGCTGTTGTTTTACCCTGCACCCGCAACTTCAGTGATGTGTTGATGTAAGCATGTTAAGTGGCCTCACCATGATATATGTGTTATATCCAAACCGTCTATCCATTTGGAGATATCATTTTAGGGCATGAGCCCAAAAATGAGACAAATTTAAAGGTTAGGTGAAGCAATACCACATAAAATAATAGGGATAATGATGTCCACTGTTGAAACCTTCTTAGGATGCACCATGATGTTGATTTGTCATCCAACCTTTCACAAGGTCAAACTGACCTAGATAAAGGTGGAAAAACAAATATGAGCTTGATCCAAAACTTCTAAGGCCCCTAAAAAGTTTTCAATAGTAGGCATTAAATCCCTAACATTTTCTATGTTGTGGTTCACTTGAGCTTTGGATCTTCCTCATTTTTTGTATCATCCTCTAAAATGATCTTGTAAAATGGATGGACGGCGTGGATATAACACTTACATCATGTTGGGCCCACATAACTTAGTGACATAAGCACATCGCCAAGTTTGAGTGTGGCACACCCCCCAATTCGCTTCCGAGTTCCGATCGGACAACATCTCGTCCCTATAATGCAAGGAACGGATTAGCTACTCCCCTTGCCACCAACCCCGTGGCTGGTGGTCGGTGATCTGTGGGCTCCACTATGATGTATGTGTTTCATCCATTCTGTTCATCGATTTTTACAGATCATTTTAGGGTTGGATACCAAAAATGATCGGGATATGAATCTCAGGTGGACAACACCACATGAAAACAATATTGATTGGATATCCACCATTAAAATCCTCCTAAGGCCCAATATACTGTTTATTTGACATCCAATCTTTTGATTAGGTCATCAGGCCCAGATGAAGGGAAAAAACAAAAATCAGTTTGATCCAAAACTTTTATAGCCCCTAAAATGTTTTTAATGTTCGAAGCTCATTCAACATTGTTTCATGTAATGTGGTCCAACTGAGATTGGGATATATCTCATTTTTGGTGTGATATCGTAAAATGATCTATAAAAATAGATGGATGACATGGATGAAAAATACACATCATGGTAGGGCCCATAGAGCACCGACCACCAGCCATTGGCCAGTGAGAGGGGGAAGTAGCCAATCCGTTTCCTATAATGCAAGGGTAAGAGGAAGATAGGTGGAGCCCACAATACTGTATGTAAGAAATCCACTATGTTATCACGCTAAAACGTGTGCCCAAAAACAAAGTAGATCCAAAACTCAAGTGGGTTGCACAACAATAGGAAAATGTCTACTGTTGAAACCTCCCAAGGGGTCGACAGTGATGCTTATATGCCATCCATTCTGTTCACAAGTTCGTTTCTACCAAGATGAACTGGAAACATGAAAATATCAGCCTGATCCAAAACTTTTGTTATCCCTGCGAATGTTCAATGGTGGACGTTCACTATTTACTGTCATGCGGCCCACTTAAGTTTTATATCTGCCTTATTTTTTGGGCAATGTTTTAACATAACTTGACAATTGGATGAATGGTATGGATTTACACCACGGAGGCCACAACTATGCTACCCGAGCCAATCCGCGTCCCACTCCTAGTATCCGGCTCTCTCCGTGCAGAAGGGTTGTAGATTAGCATTAGTGTATTTAATGTCCATTAATTAGATGACTAAAAATGCTAGATAAGTATCATTTTATTATATAATCAATCCAAAATGGGACCCACAATTTGGATGGTCTGGACGTACAATCCTCACCATTTCCCTCCATCTAGGTCTTTTTGACCTTATCAATAGGTTAGATGAAAAATAAAGATTACAACGGGCGGTAGAAGTTTTAATGGTAGGAGTTCAGTCACCATTTTTTTCTCATCTTTGGTCCACCTAAGTTTTGGATCTGCTTAATTTTTGGGATGGCATCCTAAAATGCGCTAGAAAAATGGACGAACGGCATGGATATGCAAAAATTCATTAAGGTGGGCCCCATGGAAAGAGTAACACTCACAGAGAATCCACTCCCACCTTTTCTATCTTCTTCCTGTTAGTGGATTGCGTGCCGACTTCGGCCGTGTTCACGCCAGCAAGTTCTGTGGGCCCCCTGATGTATGTACTATATCCACACCGTCCATCCATTTGGTGAGATCATTTTAGAGTACAAACTTAAAAATTAGTCAGATCCAAAGCTCAGGTAGACCACACCACATAGAACAGTGAGGATGACACCCACTCTTAAAACCTTACGAGAGACTGTCTCGATTTTTTTATTTTTTATTTTGGGTGCAATCCAACCATTTCATAAGGTGACGCAGCATGGGATGATGGGGAAAAACAAATATCAACTTCATCCAAAACTTTTGAGAGCCTAAGAAGTTTTCAATGATAGCAATTTATCCCCACTACTTTCTTTAGTGTGGTCCATTTGAACATTGGATTTATCTCATTTTTGAGCTCGTGCCCTAAAATGATCTACCCAAATGAATGGACGGTTTGGATATAACACATACATCATTGTGGGGCCACATAACTTCGTAACGTCAACACACCCCCAAGGGCACCCCGCTTCTTTTCTTCCTATTCAACATGACTCGACCGCACGGTAACATTGCATGCGCTCGACCGAGTACCATTTCCCACACACACACACACACACACACACATATATATATATATGTGTGTGCCAAAATCAGTCCATTGTGAAAAATGTGAAAGTGTTTGATAAAGACACCCAGAAGTCTATACTCAATGCAAACGGGTATTTGCGGCCCAATTTTTACCTTTTACTGGGAAAAGTACATTTGCCAACAATGACTGTTTTTTCTACCAAGTTCATGTATGTATTTGAGAATAATACATTTCTAGTAATAACTCGCTTAAATTAATATTAAAAAAAATATTGGCTTTATTTCCAAATCCGACACTTCACTTGGCCAACAACATACTATCACAGCATCATAGACCTCACATTTTCAGCAAGGTGAATTCAGATGCCCAGAGCTTTTGAATTCACAAGGAAAATCAATTGGAGTTCCTTCACGCATTCCACCATCACAGGCCTCTCACTGCTCTCAGGGCGGACGCAGCGGGACGCCAGGTTGGCAAACATGACCACCGACTCCAAGGCATATGAACTTCTAGCCATCTCAGGATCAATCACCTTGCGCAGCTTCTTCCGGTCGTTCAATATATGCCGAACCTGTACTACGTGGCAATGATATTTCAACTATTATATACTACCTATCCCGGGCAGACCGACACAGACCCCCTTACTGATATTGGAGTAACTCATACCTGCAATACAAGGTTTTGATCAGTAGGTCCCTGGCTCAAGTCCACTGCTCGGCGGCCAGTCAATAGCTCCAGAAGAACTACTCCAAATGCGTATACATCACTTTGTAAAGTAAGCTTCCCTGTCTGTGGCAATAGAAAAATAGCCAAAGGATCAGATCTTTCAAGCCAATCATTTTTATATTTTTAAATATTTAGTACCAAAGGAAAAAATAACAGCCATATTATGGTGGGGGTAGGGGTGTACATGGATCGATCCGAGTTGAACTGGGCTCAACCCGGCCTGGCCCAGTCACCAGCCACACCCAGCCCGAACTCGGCCCGGCCTGGTCACCGGGCCAACACGTCCAGCCCGAACCCGGCCCGACAGCAATCGGGCAAGTTCCGAGTTCGGGCCAGTTTCGAACCTTACAGCAAGTTCATGGGAAGGGCTTTGGCAGGTAATCCGTGTCCCATTACAAGTTCATGAGAGAGGTATATTATAATTTTACTACATTTACATAAATTTGACAAAACATAAAATAAAACATTTTATACAAACTGAATACAGTCATACACTACTGACTACTGTCAAGGAGATTCATCTGTTAAGTCCGAGCTGCTATCTAAATCTTCATATACGTACTCATTCACCTATCCTTTTTTAGAAGATGGAAATAACTTTTTATCGTCTTCCTTTTGTATAGTTTAAATTAGAATTTTCAAACTATTTTTGTAAGAAGATTTATACGCAGTTCTCAACATCCTGTAAAACGCACCCAGACTAGAGAGAAACTTAGCTGAATTTTTACTATTCTTCTTTTTATCTGTGCAGCTTGAACCTGCTTCGACATCATGTGGTCTTAGAGGACATTGCTGATGTGTAAAAGCCTCTTCCATACTGCGCTTTAAGGCTAGTTGGAATTGTTCTTCTTTCAATGCTAATAATTTAGCTTCTTTCTCTGCCTCAGAAAGTTTGGAATGAGGAGTGTAAGCTTTTTTGTTTAAATCAAGAACTGCTTGGAAAAGAACTTAGATTTCTTTTGAGGCTTTAGGACAGTTTTGCATCTCCACCCCGATAGGATAAGTGTAATATGAGCCGATTAGTTTTGTTAAAAAACTTGGCTCTACACAAATTACACAAAATCTTGAACTTTTCAGACTTTTGAGAACGAACCAAGGAACCATAGTCTCAAACGTCAATCGATGGTTCGCTTGAAGACATATCTACATATTGTGTTGGAAAAGTATTTTAGGTTTTTTAGCAATAATGAAATACTGACATAAAATAAAAGCAAATTATGAATTAAAAAAAAAAAAAAAAGTCAACATAACAGATAAATAAAAATAAAAGTCAGCAAACAGATGTAGAAATGCATTGCACAGCTTGCATAATATCCATCAACATAACAGATAAATAAAAATAAAAGTCAAAAGAGTACCCATTACAACATTTGCAAATTTAAATAAACCAACAAGATCATAACATTCATCCCAAACATTCATCATATTGTTGTTGTTTCATGTGTTGCGGCTTCATTTACATTCTCCTCCTCTTCCTCATGAAGATCATAACCTCCTAAACTCGGACACAACCAATCTTGTGTACAAATTAATGCTTCCACTGTTTCTGTTGCAAGGGAACTTCTAGTCTTGCTCACGACCCTATTCCTAGTGCTAAATGCAGATTCCGATGCCACGGTTGAAATAAGAACTGACAAAATATCTCGTGCCATCGTCGATAGTGTAAGGTATTTTCCTTCACTAACTCTCAATTTCCACCACTCCAAAACATCGAATTCTGAATCCTGTCGTAGTATGACTTACTCTTTGAGATACATGTCTAACTCTGATTCTTTCGTGTCTGTGTCTGTATTTTCTTTTAATAAGAAAGACATGTAATCATCATCGAAGCTTGAAGCAACATGCGACTTAACTTCAACACTTGGTGTGGACAATGTGGTTGTGTACGCCTTGTACAATACTTCAATTGCGTCATGAACCTTCGAGTTTTCAGATATTACTTTTTCATTAGGATAAATCCTCATGAAGATGTATTTAACATAACTTATCTTGCACTGAGGATCAAGAACAACAGCTAAGGACATTATCAAATGACAATCATCACAGACTTATTGAACTTCATTTGCATACCACCTATCATGATTTGGAGAAAAAAATGGACCATCATCAACAGCTTTCTTTAGGGCATCCTTGATCTTCCACACAGATGGAAGAAACATATTTGTTGTAGAAAACTTATTGCCAAAAACTATTTTCGTACAGTCATAAAAAACTTTCAAAAATTTGTGAACTTCTTTCGCTTTGCTCCAATCATCTTTAGTAGGCAACCAAGCATATGTTCTATCACGCGTTGCATATTCTGGAAATGCATGTTCCAATTCCAAGGCCGAATCCAACATCTCAAAAGTGGAATTCCAACGTGTGCATACGTCTAGCTTCAACGTTTTTGGAGACTTCAAATTCAAACGTTGGACGATGTCATTCCATATACTCAATCTTGACGGCAACCCTCGTATGTACTTCACTCTCCCTCACATTCTCTATAGTTTGGTCAATTGATTTCAACCATTCTTGTACAATTAAGTTGAAAATGTGTGCACAACACCGAACATGAAATATTTTTTCCTCAAAAAATAAATTGTCGGTTGCCTTGAACTGGTTACGTAAGAATGATATTACACTATCATTTGTCGAAGCATTATCTAAAGTTAATGAACCAACATTTTTTTCAATGCCCCAATCTCGTAGACAGTTTTTTCAATGCCCCAATCTTGTAGACAGTTGTAAATGCAATCTGAAATAACCAAACCGGAATGAGGAGGTGGAAGGTGGTGAAAGTTCAATATTTTCTTGCAGAGTTTTCAATTTTCATCAACATAGTGTGCAGTCAATGAAATGTAACAATTTCTTTGATTTCGCGCCGTCCACATATCAGACGTTAAACTTACCCTTGAAATTGAATCTAAAACTGCTTTCAGCTTCATTTTCTCACTGGCATATATCTTCATGCACTCCCTCTTCACAGTAACACAGGAGACCTTCTCAAACTGAGGATTAATGAATTTACTGTATCCCATAAATATTTCACTCTCTGCCATTTTAAATGGTTGCTCATCAATGATAATAAGCTTTGTAAACCACTCCTTCAGCTTCCCTTTTTCAAACTTATGAGTGGTAAGTGTATCTTCAGAAGCAAATCCTTCGGACTTTATAAACGATAACAATTGTGCAATTGTTGGCCCGAAGGTGAAAGTCTAGGTCTCCTTGCACAACTTTGTCTATGTTTGTTTAAATGAGACGTCGACCCCCCGACACTTTCGGTGTATAGGCTTTTGCAGTGCAGACATTTGATCTTAGTGACATTGTTAACTACTACTTCTTCATAATCATCCCTAGATAGCTGACCGTTTCTTTCCTTTATTTGCAGCTGAAGACCCTTCTCCATCAATAAAAAATGGAGATGTGGTTGAGACACCGGCACCAGGGGTAGTTGGGACTTCATCCTCACTGGTCATCTCTAAAGATATGAAACAATTTCATTTATCTTTAGACCTTAGTAAAGAATTTCCTACGCGGATAAATCAGTTACCCATTCAATGTTGGATAGATAGTAATGCTTTAATTATTCAATTTAAATGTCACGCCAAAATTTCGGTAACATCTCCTCTTATCTCTCCAGAATATATTAATCTTGGATTTGATTCACACGTCAACTATCCATACAAAGTGTAGATAGTTTAGGAGAAAGTAAATGCAAGAAATATATCCAGAGAGATTAAGAGAGACGAACCGAAACAAGCATGTGCATTTAAATTAGAATAAATGAAAATATTAATATCTATCCAACATTGAACTGTTCAAAAATGGACAATTTGAGAATTTCTATGCATCCATGAATACACTCAATCTATGCATCTCCCCTTATCTCTCTAGAATATATTAATCTTGTATTTGATTCACACGTCAACTATCCACACAAAGTGTAGATATTTGATGAGGAAGTAAATGTAAGAAATATATCCAGAAAGAATTAGGAGAGATGAACCGAAACAAGCATGTGCATTTAAATTAGAATAAATGAAAACATTAATATCTATCCAACATTGAACTGTCCAAAAAGGGACAATTTGAGAATTTCTATGCATCCATGAACACACTCAATCTATGTCTGGCAACATAGAAATCCTCAGATGGGCAACTGATTATCCTATACTATAACAACAAGAACAAAAAAATAAAAATATATCTAATAGACAATTGGTATAAGCACAGATTAAGACTAACTAACAAAAACAGAAAACATTGTCTCTTTTAGAGTCAACGAGCAGATATGGTAATTCCACGCTAGGACTCTTGGACCGACGTGAAAGCAGACTCCAAAGGAGCTACTACTCAAAGTGCACGGCTAGAGTTGTTACCTCTACTACCAAATGGGTTGTTGTTCTTGTTCTAAAGAAATCAATTCTATAATTGGCAACTGATTGTCCTATACTTAAACAATTCCACAATCAATTGTAATTCACATTCAACATCTAACTAAATGATAACAAAATGTGTTTAAACTGAATAAACAGATTTTGTTTTGATAAATTAACCTAATAATATCTACTATATACTAGTAACATATAAGCAATATTGGGGCACCATACCATAGGCTGCAAGAATATCATGTTCCCCTAAAAAATACATCCTCCAAGGATAACATATATAGAGTCATGCTCACGTGCACGTGCGCACCTACGCACCTTTGCACACGTGTCATGGGTGTCTAATCTGAATGGTCCATGTGATGTGGAATCCCATGAAACCCCATGTGACAAATTTTTACCCTAATCTAAAAGTCTGGTGGGCCATAGCAAAGAGAAATGCAAATCAAGGGAGGAAACTGTTTTCACTTTTCATGGCCCATTAAAGTTTTAGATCAAAGTAAAACTTGGGCCCAAGGGGTTTCACGAGGTGCTGCTTCACATGAACGGTTCAGATTTTGGATCCACATCACGTATGATGGGTTCTCAAAAAAGTTCGCACCAGTTCCGTGCGAACTGGTGCACAGGTGAGCATTTCCCAACATATATATCATCATCAAACTAACTATTTACAATATTTACAAAAATATAAATAACTACTTAATATGCATTAAAAAGATTAGAACAACATTTACAAAAATATAAATAACTGATTGGTCTGTTTTGGGGGATTAGAATAGCTACTGCTTTTAGAACAAGGGGAAAGCGACTAGGGTTTTTTTTAAGGGTTGTGTTCTAGGTTGCGCATCATGTTTAATGTATCAAAGTCTGCTAATCTTTCTTTTATTTTATTTTTTATTTTTTTGAGAGTTGTAGAGTCGGGTTGTATTTTTTATTTTATTTTATTTATTTATTTATTTATTTTGAGAGTTGTAGAAATCATGCTTATTTGATCATCTGACATTAGATGGTAGACATTTATTCGACGGTTGGAAATGAAACACATCCAATGGTCCAATTTTAAAGAACAAGTGTCCATCAAGCCAGCATGGCACAGGGGTGAAATGTCCTGGCTTCAACTAGTTTACCTCCAATCCAAACATGGTATTCAATTAATATACTTCATATTAATATTAAATTAATAGTAGATATTTAATGTTGCAAGCCTACTCTCATGTACAAGTCAATGTTGTAGGCCACATATGCCAGCATGGCACATGGGTGAAATGTCCAGGCCGTCCATCATGTGAACCTTAATTACCTTATAGATAAAGGTGGTCCACTAAGAAGGTGTACTATGACATTAGAAATAAGTGGATGGCTTGGAATTTTGGGTTGATTCTTTCTCAACCACAGATTCTTTCAGTTAATTGTGGCCCACATGATTAGTGGATTGATCTGATTCTTGAGATAGAAAATCTCTACATAGTTAGTCGTGTCCTTCTGATGGATGGCTTGGATGTTGCACCTGTCTGCCACGCTGGCACATGTGGTGACGTGTTCTTTAGCTGTCTTGTATAGGCGTGTGGGCTTAGTAAAGCTCATGCAATAATTATCAAAATTGATCATATCCAGCTTGGTGGGTCCTAAGTTACATCCCTGTCTTGGACATTCACCACTTGCCACTGCAAATCAGGCTAATCCACTCATCCGACAGGCCACACCATTGAAATCAAGGGATGGACGGTGGATGGATTTAGTGTATTAGAGTGGCCCACCTATTGACTGGATTTGCCTGATTTTGTGATAGATGATTGCTTATGCAGCTTGGATGTCCCACACGAGTGACATTTTCAGCGAGAAGACCGAGCTGCGTGTGTGCTAACTCCTACCCCTACTCATCTCTAACCACGAATGGATGGAGTTCAATCACCACAGTTTGAATGCTTTTTTTTTTTTGAAAGTTGTAGAAATAAGCATGATACTGTAGAGAAAATGCAGAAGGTGAACCCTCAAGATTTGACGGTCTACACGATGATTGGGACCCTCACAAAGCAGAAGGACGGTGTTCCAACGGCCCGTCTATCTACTACTGGAGCAGATGGAACTATTCACACCTCTGATCCTACGGTATATAGTAGCCCTGGATTGCGATCTACGGATCAGATCGTCCCAAGGACAAGCCAAAATGGACAGATTATAGCGCACTCTATTTCTCTCTGTATACTCTCGATGTTTCGTATATCTATGCGAGAGAGAGCGCAACCGTTTTATAGGAAAGGAAAGGAGATAGGATGAGGAACAGATTATCCGATCTTCTCTTTATCTCCTATCCAAAATCAAGTTCAAAATTGAATTTGATATCCCAACGGAAAGGAAAAACCTCGGAAGAAGTCTAACCATATGGTACCCACTCACTAGTGATTGCTCACAAGTGGGCCCCACTGGTCTACGTCTAACATCTCCCACTCAATCACATTGTGGGATAGGCACATAAATCTATCCAACTGACTTGCCTTATAACAATCAAATACCAAAAAATCACGATCAAAAGAATCAGAGGCGTGGGACCAGCTGGATCACCATAATCTTCTCACAGGTGCTTAAGTACTAAGTGACCACCTAACTAGTACTCAATAACCCAAGCTTTGTAATGCCTGTCATAGTCCGCATGACCACACTGGATGGAGTTAACTCCCGATCTGGAGTACTCGGCCAACATACGCACTTATCTAACTTATCGAGTTATTCTGAAAACTTGATTTTTCACAAATTTCGACTAAAACCAATTCAAAGCAATACTTATATATATGTTTTTTAAGAAAAATATTGTTTACAAAAAGTCTAACAAAAACAACTCGATACTGTCGGCGGATAAGTCTTCAAGTGCGTATTAATAGTTCTAGAAACTTGGTGTAGCTGTCACGGGATCTTCCCTATGCAGATATGTAATTTGGAATTAATCAAGCCGCTTTCCTAGCGTAACCGAGTCTGGTCAATCAAGGACCTTTCGTCATTGTACACTAAAGTAGCGACACTCAATCTCATCCTCATATACACAAGAGGAGGGTAGCTAAGGACACAATGAGTCACCTACGGGACTGGCTACTCACACATTGCAATGATTAGATCGAATCAAAGCAATCTGTAGGTAAAATGTCTCAGCACGTGGCTACAATTCACGTCGTAAAGTAGACAATACTAGGTGTATGTCGGGTCTACAATACGCAGGTTATTCTACATGAGGTACGACTCATCTCATAACCTCATAACCTGGCTTTAATTTCAGGCCATAACATTGATCACATGTAAAGGAATGGTGTGATTATGTTATTCGACTTTATCAGTCTCATCTACAATCTTTATAAGATTGTAGGTGGATACGACTCACTCATATCCCCATTCTTTATTATTCACACTAAAGGGAAGTTCATACCTCAATGTATAAACATAGCCCCAAATGTACCTCTCTTGTACATTTAAGGTTGGTCAACCCGTGCGAGTGGGTGACCGGCCTGCCGACAAAAATAGAAATCCTACATGATCTCAAGGTAAATGCTGATGATCTTCTTACCTAGTTTATATTAGTGTTCAATACTGAATAAACGGAATGTATTATTTATTAATGAAAGATCAAATGTACTACAAAACAAGTACATCAATCAAGTTTTCCTCAATCCCATCTGCCTGACGTGAACCTGAAATAGATCTCTCGCTATAGGTTTTGTCATGGGATCAGCCATCATCTCCTTGGTAGGAATGTAGCTGAGGGCGACCTTTTTATCTCTCACTTGATCACGGACGTAATGATACTTGATCTCAATGTGCTTAGATTTCTAGTGGTGTTTAAGGTCTTTTGCCAAGTCAATGGCAGAAGTATTATCAATCTTCAGTGATATAGGCTGACGAACACTCGGTACAACACCCAGACTCAATAGAAATTTACGAACCCATATACACTCCTGAACTGCAGCACAACATGCAATGTACTCGGCTTCCATAGATGAAAGAGCTGTGAATGTCTGTTTCTTACTCGACCATGAGATAGCCCCTCCTCCGAGTAAGAAAACATATCCTGAAGTAGACTTTCCCTCGTTTCCCTCGTCGGCGTCATTACCCCAAGCAGCATCAGAATATCCTTTGAGCTCGAGGCTTGTGCCTTCATAATACAATATTAGGTCTTTTGTTCCTCTGAAATAGCGGAATATATGTTTGACGGCTTGCCAATGAGACTGTCCCGGGTTACTCTGATAACGGCTGACTATGCCAACTGCATAGCTAATATTCGGTCTAGTGCAAAGCATAGCATACATTAAACTTCCTACTATGCTTGCATAAGGTACTGAGGACATAGCTAATTTCTCGGCTTCAGTCTGGGGACACGATTTCCTGTCTAACTTTGTAGCTTTATCCATAGGGGTTTCAACAGCTTTTGAATTTTCCATCCTGAACCACTCTAAGATCTTTTGTATATAGGTTGCTTGAGACAAGCCTAAAAATTTCTTAGAGCGATCCCTGATGATTTTTACCCCAAGGATAAAGTTGGCTTCACCGAGGTCGTTCATCTCAAAGTTCGAGAATAGCCAATCTTTAGTCAATGTCAACAATTGCATGTCATTACCAGCTAACAGGATATCGTCTACATATAGAGATAGTATCAGAAAAGATCTTCCAGACCGTTTCATGTATACACAATGATCTTCTTCACTCATTGTGAATCCAAAAATGGTGATGGCCAAGTGGAACCTCATGTACCATTGTCTTAAAGATTGTCTCAGCCAATAGATAGATTTCAACAATTTGCAGACTTTCTTTGGATGTTTTTTGTCCACATAACCCATGGGTTGTTGCATGTATATTTCTTCATCCAAGTCACCATTTAAGAATGCAGTTTTTACATCCATCTGATATAACTCTAAGTTTAAACTTGCGACAATGGACAAGATCATGCGGATTGAGGAGAACTTTGCAACAGGTGAAAAAGTCTCCTCGTAATCAATGCCTTTTTGTTGTGTAAAACCTTTAGCAACTAATTGTGCTTTATACTTGTCCATTGTATCATCTTCCTTTCTTTTGATCTTTAGTACCCATTTGTTACCTATCGCTTTGCAATTGGAAGGCAGATCAACAAGTTCTCAGACTTTATTATTCTCCATGGAAGCGATCTCTTCGTCCATAGCATTCACCCAATCGGCCGAGTTAGATGATAATAATGCATCCTGATACGAATCAGGTTCATTATCATCAACTGCAATGCAAGAGAATGTTTGCCCTTCAATATCGAAGTATCTTTAGGGAATCAATCCTCTTTCGCTTCGACGTAACTCAGGAGCCTGTTGAGATGTCCTCCCACTGTCCTGACGAACTATAGGAGTATCATCGTCTTGTGAAGCAAAATTTCCACTCTCCTGAGATACATCGGGTATTTCAAAAAGTTGTATTGGAACCTTTTGCTTCATTCGGCTTGGGTATCTATCTTCAACGAATGTCACGTCTCGGGATTCTATCTCAATCCATCGTCCATGGTCCTCATAAACTAGAACGTATTCCTTTGAATGCATAGGGTACCTTATAACACGCATTCAATGGTTTTACTATCAAGTTTACCTCTATGCGGAGTAGGTGGCGAAACATAACCCAAAGATCCCCAAGGGCGTAGGTTGGCTAAAGAAGGAATCCTCCCAGACCACATCTCATATGGAGTCTTAGGAATGGATTTGGATGGGACTCTATTAAGGACGTAGACGACTGTTAACAGTGCGTCTCCCCAGAATGTGGTAGAGAGATTGGCTTGTGTCGTCATCGATCTAACCATATCCAATAGTGTCCTATTCATTCTCTATGCAACACCATTTTGTTGTGGAGTGTAAGCCATTGTGTACTGCCGAACTATTCCAACGTTTTCACAGTATGATTTAAACGTTTCAGATGTATACTTGCCACCTCTATCAGATCGAAGGATTTTAATCTTTTTCTCAAGCTGATTTTCCACCTCAGCTTTATATTTAAGAAAACAATCAAAAGCCTCAGATTTGTGTGAGATGAGATACACATATCCATAGCGCGAGTAATCGTCAATGAAAGTGACAAAGTATTGACATCTATTTCTGGCATGTACATTGAAGGGTCCACGGATATCTGAATGAATTATCTCTAGTGTGCCCTTTGACCTAGCCACTTTGGGAAATGGTTTCTTCAAAGTCTTCCCAGACACACAATGTTCACAAAATGACAAATCAACTTTGGATAAGGAGTCTAACCGACCAGAACGTACTAGTCTTGTCATATGATCCTTTCCAATGTGACCTAACCTCACGTGTCATTTTTGAGATTCAGATACTACAGTTTCATTCGACATAGCAGACAAAGCAATAGATGCATTATCACATTCTACGTCTAGAATAAATAAATCTGAAATTAAATTACACCATGCAAAGATGAGGTTATTCTGTCTCAAAGAAACTTTTGTCCCGAAAAATCGAATATCAAAACCATCAGCTAATAACCTAGAAACAGAAATTAAATTTCGATGCATCCCCGGTGCATATAGAATATCATGGAGTATTATTGTTCGCCCTATGCGCGTACGTAGATAGAAAACGCTAATCCTCAGACGCGTCTTCAACAAATATTGCCCATGTACAGCTTGTAACTCCCCTTGGCTACAGCCGGAATTCCTCGAGTCTTCGACGACTACTTGTCACGTACTTTGTTGCGCCTGAATCCAAAATCCACTCGTTAGATATAGTATCAACGGAAAGGATTTCAGAACAAACGCCTACATACAAAGTATCTAGTGACTGAGAAATTACCGTCTTTTTATGAATGCACTTTCGAGCATAATGGCCGGAATTTTCACAGACAAAGCAGACTACATTTGTCTTTTTCTGCTTCTTCTTTCTGTTCCCCTTCTTGACATTTGGAGCAGGTCTTGTGCTCTTCTGTTCTTGGTTATTCTTCTTCGCCTTCTTGCGAGCTTTGAACCGTTTATTGTTAGCTTTCCGCTTATGGGTCTCTGCTACAAAGGCCCTAGCCGAACTTGGCTGAATTGCATTCATTTCAACCTCACATACCAAGTGGCCACAAAAGTCTCTGAACGTAGTGATAGAATCAGTATGGTTCAGAATTCTTTTGCTTTGGTCCCAAGAGTCAGGCAAGGAACGGTGCATGGCTATAATCTTCTAATTTTCAGTCAATTTACACCCAACATTCCTAAGGGCACTTATCATTTGCTCCATCTTACGGATATGATCTTTGATGGGGCGTGACGGGCAGCATCCTATACTCCCGGAATTCCAATTCCATTGCCCTAACTCTTGCATCGACTTACATGATGTGCATCATCGGTGCTTCCCATATTCCCTTAGCGGTTTCATACACTTCATACGTAGGTATGAGTTCTTTGTGCATAGTGCTAAGAAAGATATTACGAGCTGAACGATTTTGTTTTCGCCACTTATTGTAGCGAGTCATCGCAACCATATATTCTTGTAAATTCTCGTTTTCAGCCAAGATGGGTTCCTCTTGAACTACATCGAGTGTGTGCGATATGTCGTCCTCATCCAGAAGGTATCGCACCGCGCGGGACCAGTCTTCGTAGTTGTTGCCGTCGAAATGTTGTCATTTCAGCTGTTCAGCGATCAACGCTTTGGTGGCCATCTCTACATTGTATGAGTATCACTACTTAGCTATGATCTAACGTATTGACTCTAATCATCAGCATTTCTATATGTTATACAAATTTACAGAGTATAAAAGTAATCAACACATCTTAACGAGATTTGAAAGTCCACATACCCGAATGGGCGATGTAGAACAATCAAGTTCTCAATATAAGATGAGTTTAATGCTTTTATAAGAATAAATTAGTATAACGTGCAACTTTCCATTACATAGTTGCATGCATCATTTGGTGGAGGAAAATAAACTCCCACTCAGGTTATGCACAACCTTTATTTTTATGGGAGCATCTAAGCACTAAGTTTTGTAATTTCTAATGAAAATGTAAGGGGCTAAGATCTAAACACATCAAGCCGAATATTTTCTTGCATATTTACATTATCATCAGAAAGAAAAAAAAAAAAAAAAAAAAAAAAAAAAAAAAGGTGCTAAGATATCAAGAAAGTACAATCTTCACCTGTGATCATGACCATTAGTGATGGATCCGATCATTATCGTTAATGATCATTGTTGATGATGGATCCGTTCATCAACATTGATCATCATGGTTGATGATCGTTTCAATCACTAATGAGCTTTAGATCAACAGTGAAGAAGTTATAATAAAGGAAACATGAATTCAACAAATATCTGCATTTATCTTTCAACAGATCTACTCATGTGGAATTAGTAAAACTAAAACATAGTAGTTAAATGTAATCCACCACGTGAACACAGATTGGCATAGTTGTACACGTTTCATATTGGCATACATGTATGAAGTACTATAACATATCATAGATATAATTTGTTGTACATGTACTTGTGAATTATTGTACATTACACGGATATCATAGATGTTACTGTACATCACATGGATATGTACACCACCATGTATATCATAGATATTACTGTACATCAATGGAATGAAAAAGTAAAGTGTACAGCTATGAAACAGAAACATGTATTAAACAGTAACGTGTATAGCTATGAAACAGAAACATGTATTCAACAGTAACGTGTACAGCTATGAAACAGAAACATGTATTAAACAGTAACGTGTACAGCTATGAAACAGAAACATGCATTCAACAGTAACGTGTACAGCTATGAAACAGCAACATGTGCAGCAACATGTACAGCAACGTGTACACCAACATGTATATGAGATCATGTGCAGCATTCATTAGATATGTACACGTTCCTGGTATATTTGCAGAAACGTTTCATCTGATACATGTGGTAACAGAAACGTGTATATATATGAAACGTTTCATATATGATACACCAAAAACTCGTGTATCATATGTGCAGAATACATAGACAAACTCGTGTTTCACATACACGTGGTAACGAGTCCTCATATATGAAACGTGAACATGTACAGCATGTGTAGGCACGTGTACAGCATGTGTAGGCAACAAGTACAACACGCAGTACATGTACAATATGTGTATTAAGCCAACACGTTTCATGTTTCATGTTTCATGTACAAAGCCAACTCGTTTGTGGTCTTCTTATTGGACACGTGTACAGCATACGTACATAACACATGTACAGTCCACATGTATATAACACGTGTACATTAGAAACTGTAACGTGTACAGTAACGTTAATGAAACAGTAACATGTGCATTAAGGAAACAGAAACGTCCCAGTACATTAGGTTATGGTGTGTTACATCACACGTACAACACGTCACACGTACAACACGTACAATGTCATTGTATTGTGATGTACATATTTGTGGGACACCACAATACATGTGGGATAGGCATACCACAATACATTGCTACATGAGTAAACATGTACATGTTATACTACATATGATATACATCACACGTCTACAGTAAGCACCAGATTACGTGTAGTATATAGGGGTTGTAGTCTAGTTATAGAATATGCAGGCAACACGTTAGCTCTTGTAGTACAACACGTAGCACGTGTACAAGTACAACACGCAACACTTGTACAGCATGTATTCGACACGTTAGCTCTTGTAGAGTACATGTACAGCATGTGTAGGCAACACGTACAACATGTCACTTGTATATCTATATAGCACGTACACCTGCACATATGTTAACAACCGTACAATTGCACACGTGTACACTTGTATCTATATAACAACCGTACACTTGCACTGGGGTTGATGCACATTAGCCGATCAGGTTTCCATGTGTACAGCAGCCAACACGTGTACAGGACGTGTACATCAACACGTGTATTATCTCACATTATAGATCATTACACATGGCCTACATGCACTATAACACATTGGTTGACATGTTTCCTATTATACATGCCTGTGATATTCGTGAAGAGAATCCATTGATCTGATAGTATACATGTGTGCGCTAACATGTGGTATAGTTTAATACAACAACTATTGGTGGATATGATGTACCGGCATGGGGTACAACATGTGTATCGTTCCATTAAAATGGTATGAAGTACGCATATTCAAAACCAAAATCTTATCCACCGTACACATGATTTTACATGTATGGTATCAAGATCATTTTAATTGACAGGCCATGGATTCCTATCCTAAAAGAAAGGATGAGCCACTTACCTTTTTAGATGATAATTATAAATCGGAGATCTGCCGTATAAGTGCTCTGAAACCACTGTAGGGAAAATGTGGAAGGTGAATCCTCAATATCTGACAGACTACACGATGATTGGGACCCTCACAAAGCAGAAAGACGGTGTTCCAACGGCCCGTCTATCTACTACTGGAGCAGATGGAACTATTCACACCTCTGATCCTACGGTATATAGTGGCCCCGCATTGCGATCTACGGATCAGATCGTCCCAAGGACAAGCCAAAATGGACAGACTATAGTGCACTCTATTTCTCTCTGTATACTCTCGGTGTTTCGTATATCTATGCGAGAGAGAGCGCATCTGTTTTATAGGAAAGGAAAGGAGATAGGATGAGGAACGGATTATCCGATATTCTCTCTATCTCCTATCCAAAATCAAATTCAAAATTGAATTTGATATCCCAACGGAAATGAAAAACTGCGGAAGAAGTCTAACCATATGGGACCCACCCACTAGTGATTGCTCACAAGTGGGCCCCACTGGTCTACGTCTAACAAATACATCATACACATTCCACATTCCACATTCAAATAAAACTATCTAAATGAAATACACTGAAAGAGAGAGAGAGAGAGAGAGAGAGAGAGAGAGAGAAATCATACTAGTTGCGGTTGGACGGAGGGACGAGCAAGCTTTGCTCGGCGAGCAGAGAGGCGGAGGTCCTCTGGTGGTTGGACGGACGAACGAGCAGAGAGAGCCGGACGACCTATGATGGTTGGACGGACGGACGAGCAGAAAGAGGCGGACGACCTCTGGCCTGGACGAGAGAGAGAGAGAGAGAGAGAGAGAGAGAGAGAGAGAGAGAGAGAGAGAGAGAGAGAGAGAGAGAGAGAGAGATTTGGTGGGGTCGAGGTGAGAGAGCAAGTAGGGAAGAGGGTTTGGTGGGGTCGGCTGCTGGGGTCGGGCGTTTTCTCAAAAGGGGAAAGCGACTAGGGTTTTTTTTTTTTTTTTTTTTTTAAAGGGTATATATACCCTAAAGGGCGAGTCGGGTTTCGGACCGAGTCGGGCCGAACTTAGACCTATTCGAACTCGGCCCGAACTTAGTTTCGGGCTGTAGAAAATGGCCCGTCCCGACCCGAACTCTTATTTGAAAAAAATAAGAGTATCGCGTTATGTATCACACCCTTGGAATATGGATACATCAGTTATCGCATGGGATATATCAGCTATATTGCTCAATGAATCGCTGTTGTTGGAAACATTGAGGAATTTGTCGATTTTTTTCAATGAAACTTCATTGATTGTTAAAAAAGACATTAATACATACTTACAAATCAAAATATTACAAAAAAACAAGCGCACATAATAGGTTTTCTTTGTATGTGTCCTAATCTATGTGCTGTCTAACTAAATTGATGCAAGTATATTCAAAGTTTATTTATATAATTTATTGATATAAGAATACATGTGGAAACACAAGCAATACATTCAAAAGTAAAATGAAAATCACTAGATCAAGTTGTATACACGTTTGATTTTATGTTTAGACACAGATTGCAACCAATTTGCGAGAAATTGATTTTTATTTTAATTTTTTCAATTTTTCGCAACTTCGCCTATCTCCTCTAAATCTCGAAATTGAAGCTCCAAATCCTTGATTTTTCATGTTTTCATGCAAAACATGAAAAATCATGGATTTGTAACAATTTGACACTGATTTAACATGATTTACTAAAAAAATAAAACTAAAATAAAAAAGATCGAAAATGCTCACTGGATCGAACATGTGGGATATATCCCACTATTTGTGGGTACAAGATATACCGTGGGATATATCAACCAATATCATCGATACTCAAAACACTGAGATGAAGTAAAAAAGATATATAAAAATATAGATAGAGATCCCAAATAGTTGGAAAAAGGATATAACAATGATGACGACAATATATATAGAGACACCCACACGTTCACATTGTTCAACTCTTTAGAAATGTGTTTTTGTTGAGAGGAGCAAAGGTTGGCATCTCCCCTTTGCTAGGAAAGGACAGGCCTTTCACGCCCATTGGTGTGAAACTGTGAACACAACAGCACGGTACTGCTTTGATCTATCTTACACATTTTTATCCAAGTTCAGGATAAAGTGGGTGATGTCGGGTAAGGTTGGCTTGGAGTTACAGTGAGAGAACTCTTTGAAAGATGGCAGTTTTGCTACTTATCTGGAAAGAAACAATAAAATATTTTGGAGAAAACAAGTTCATGTGGAGGGAATGGTTATCAAAATCATTAGACTTACTGTGGAGTGGAGCCGGGTAGTCCCAGTGTCGAGGGAAATATGATGCAGGATGATGGAAACTATCCTATGATTCAAGATGGGGAGATCAATTACACATTAATTTCACCAATCAACAAATAAAATCAAGCATATCCTCATAATAGATTCATAAATTCATATTTATAACATGAAGTTCCTATGTTTTCTCACATACGCAGTGCATGAAAATATAAAATAGTTTAAGAGTGGTCCACTTGGACGTAGGGACTTCCAATCTAGCTTGGGTAGTGCAACAACCACGTGGATAGATAATGACGCAAGCAAAATTCTGGTTTTGGAAAAATTTCACAATTAAAAAAATAAAAAAAAAAAAAAAAAAAAAAAAGAGAGATTTTGATTAGAGTTTTGGATTCATTGATGGATATTTAAGAATGAAATTTTTTACGGATTGAAAGAATTAGGGTTTAGAAGGTTATAATGGACAAGAAAAGAGGAAGACAATAGAAGAAGAAGAAAAATACCTTTCGAAGAAGAGAGGAAAATGATGTAAGAAGAAGAATACCTTTCGAAAAAGAAGAAGAGGATGTACTATGAGGAATCCACCACCAAACAAGCTTCTATCCTCGAAAAAGAGGGAAGGTTTCTCACAAACCCTAAAACACAATGAGGAAAATCCCTTCACACAAGAGAGTTTCTCTCTTTTTTCTTTCTTGTCAATAACACCACTAGAATTGGAACTCCACCCCCTAGTGGTTTTATAATTAAAAATTCGGAATTAAAAATTTATCATAATTACAACTATGTCACTCGCTTAAGTGAAGTGGCCCGTCATCCAAAATAAAAAAACTAAAACATTTATTATCAATCTCAACTATCGAATAAATCCTAATTTAAAAAAAAAAAAAAAAAAATTTAAAAAGAAGCAAAATTAGAGTCCAAGGGGCCCAGATCAAGAAGATCTGATGGCCCGATGGCTTGATTGACAAAACCCAATGGTCGGATCGACACAAAATAGGAATCCTAATGACTAAAATGGTCTCCTAAGCAACCCACATGCATCGTCCTAAAGTGGGGTCTTCCTGATACACGTCTAATGCATGTGGGGTCTTCAAAATGGCCCGACGGGTCTCATCTGGAACTCGTCTTCCATCCACAAAGAAAGTTGCGCTGATGTAGGTGGTCATCTCCGTCTCCGATACACACGAGTAGGTCCTCTGATGTCCCCATCAAAATACCCTACTCGTTACTAACTCTACAATTTTAGGAAGTTTTGGATGAGCCTTCAGATGTGGTTCCTACCACCTGAAAGGCTTTTCAAAGCCAACTTTGAGAGTTGCTCCTTTGGAAATACTGGTTTTTTGGGTGTGTGAGCATCATTCAAACAGAATGCAAAAAACTTGCTAGAGTTCACAGTCCAAATTGGGATTCATAAGTCCAATTATGTTGAGGTAGCGGTCATTCTTTAGGTGGCCAAACTGGTAGTGTGAAACGATTTGATTCCTGTTGTGATTGAATGGGACTCCAGAAGTGTTATTAGACGACTTTAAGATTGCCATGGACCTTGGAGAGTGGTGGATTTCATTGCAGGGCTTCTAGATCTTTGTAGAGGTCTATTGATCCAATTCAAACAAATCTGGAGGGAAGCTAATGAGATTGCCGACTACTTAAACTGATCAGGAGCCTCCACAGTAAGGGGCAAAAGCATGGTTCTGAATGCCGGTATCGGTTGGTGTATCAGCTCGACAGAAAAATGATATGATATAGCATCACATATCGGTATCAGGGCTATATCGGTCAGATTTTTTTAAAACAAACAAATATAGAAAAATAGGAAAATTCGAGATATACAAGAATCTATCTTCTTCTTCTTGTTCTTCTTCTTCTCTCTCTCTCTCTCTCTCTCTCTCTCTCTCTCTCTCTCTCTCTCTCTCTCTCTCTCTCTCTCTCTCTCTCTCTTGTGTGTGTTTTGACCATGTATTCGATGGTGTATCGAACCATTCTTAGATGAGAATATTGTCTGTCGATTTGACTTGTTGAAGTTCAACTAAATGGACCCTAATTGAATAGAAATTAAACATGATTTGGTGAACAATGGTCCATTACATTGGAAATACAATAAAAATAAGATGAAAATATAAAAAAGAAAGTGAAGGTTTACCCCTTCATTCCAACTTTTCCCATAATAGTCCACATCGCTTTGATTTGTCAAATTCCGTTCAAATCATTTTTATACATCTCAAAATAGGTCTAGATCTAGCATAAAATGAGTTTTTAAGATTCTTCTATGGTTTAAATGAAAAGATGAAGATGAGACTTAAGTGAATTTTTGAAAAAAAAAAAAAATTTTAAATCAAAATATCGGTTTTATGGGCGTATCAGCCCTGTATCGGTGCTGATACGACCGATATGGGTTAGTTTTTTCGTATCGGGCCAATACGACCCTCTATCGCGTATTGGCTCGTGTCGATACGCATATGATACGACTGTATCGGCCGATACGATACCGATATTCATACACATGGGCTGAAGGTGTGGGGTTTTAAAGATATGTAATGACTCTTTGTTTGAGCAGGCAATGTGTCAGATTAGTTCTGGTAGCAGTGGTGCTGTGTTTGTTGTATCTTTGCTTGTATTTCTCTCTTTAATATAATATTTTACCCTTCAAATAAAATAAAATCCCATCTTCAAAAAATAGATTTAGCACATACACGCATATTTCAAAGAAAATAAAGTTTACAGTCTGTAAATTGTGGTTAACAAGGACTGGTGTAGATTCATTAAAAAATAGTAGTGTTATAAAGGTTAACTTCTGAAGGCTCACAATTTCTCTAGAATTGAGGAGAAGAATTTCAAATCAATCACCAAAAGAAATGGAAGATCCATAAATTCAAAATGTTTGGTGAATAATTACGACAAGAAAAGGATAGAGGTCTTGGTTCCAGTGGAAGACCTCTCTGTTCAGGGGCTGAGAACACAAGTAAATGTTTATGGAATTTGAGAGAGCTTGACTCTCTTGATAGGTGGATAGAGGTTAAGCAGTTGACCAGGAGGACATTGGATATTGTGATTCTGGCATGCTTCAATAGACAACTTGATAATTTCGGAGTTGAAGAAGTAGAGATTGGGTGTTCATGTTCCTAGCAGCGAGGGAAGGGCCGGTGGACACACACTAATGACAACCTTATCGTATGGGGGGGATTTCTTGGGAGTACTCCATTACAGTCAGCTTTTCATCAAAGAATGATGAATCTAGTAGTAGCTTTTGACCATTATTTAGGTTCCACAGATAAAAGTAGGATGCATTGTGGTAAGATTAGCTGAATGTGGTCCATTCCACATGGAATCTTCTGCAGTGTATCCATCAGAGATCTTGACACTACATGGTTCTCATCCAAAACAACAGGAACCAACAGAATCACAAGAAGCAAAACCTAGGGAAGAGCAGGAGTAGGGAAAAAAAAAAAAAAAACAGCCCACATCCTGGGCCAGGAGGTGGGCTTCCTCCTTGCCCGGGATGTGGGCTGTTTTATTCTTTACTTCTCCTACTCTTTGAGTTTTTTTGTTCTCTTTCATCCCTTGTATTTGTCGGTGTTAGCCCTTTGGAAATAATAAAATTTTGCACATCTTAAAAAGAAAAAAGAAGAAGAAGAAGAAGAAGAAGAAGAAGAATCACAAGAAGCATGTGGAGATTTCCAACTTTTGTCATTTCTAAGCAGCTCAATCTAGACATATTTCAGGCTTCAAGAAGTTTGCAATTGCACTTATAGACACAAGTGAACACAAACAATTGATCTCTATCCGGCACTGAAACACAATCTTATTCTCTTCATGTTGGGAGTTTCACATGTAACAGTAACAGAGGCCATGATTGGTTAACCTTATGGCCTCTACGATATAGGCCAGAATATTCATTATGGTCCTGCAACAGTTGAAAGTTTTTAAAGGAAAAATGTATCAGCCCTTTATGGACTCGTATTCATCCACTCCTAACCTCTATTAGGTTTGGAAACTATTGAGTTAGATATTATCAGCACTTCAAAGGCTATTTAGATAGATATTATCAGCACTTCGAAGGCTATTTAGTTAGGTATTATCAGCACTTCAAAAGCGTGGGGGTATGGGTCCCCTCTTGCAATAGGAACCTCTGAGATGAGGAGGCTGATCAAATGACCATCCTCATTTCGCGCATCGAGCCATTCAGCCCCACTTTAGGCGAAGCAGACTCTCTTATCTGGAAGTTTCATCCATCCAGCTTTTGCTTGGCTAGCTGGTAAAAACCGTATTCTTACCATAGATAATCTGCACAAAAGATCTATGGTCCTTCCTAACATCCGTTTGCTGTGCTATGATATGAGGAGGCTGAATCAGTCGACCACCTTTTCATTCATTGCGACTTCTCTAGGGAAGCGTGGTGCAGTGTGCATCATTCGTTTAACGTCCTCTGCATCATGCCGGAGACTATCGAAGATCTGTTTCGTTCTTGGTTCGCTGAAAGGGGAAGAAATGCAAGAAATCTTCCTGGGATTTATCTCTCTTGGCCTTCCTTTGGTGTATCTAGACTGAGCGCAAGGGCTGCCTGTTTTGATAATAAAAGCTGCATGGCTGCTGGGGTTCTTTATAGGGTCTTCAACTCAGTGAGACAATGGCTCTCTAACTAGTTCCGGGTTGTAGCCCTGTTGGGCCTTGTATTGTATTTTTCTCTTGTTTCTGTGTTTTTCTGCCTTTTGTTTTCTGGCTCTTTTGCCTTTAATAATATTTAGTACCTTAAAAATAAATAAATAAATAAGAAGAATATCATCGGCATTTCAGGTAGTTGCGATCAACACCTTGTAGACATGGCATAAGCAATCCATCCCCAACCAGCCTGCAGAAGTGTTAAGCCTAATAGCACATTTTAGGTTTGGCAATATATGGTTGGGTGTTACTTGCATCTAGGACCACGACACTTGGTTGAACAAATGTGATTTTCATGGATGGCTTGGATTTAATGATCACTTCCTTGAAGTAGAAAGAACAAACTTGAGTTTGGGAGCATTGGTAACCCAAAGATAACCTCCTTTCTGATATCAAGTCCGTAGACAGAGGAATAGAAGGGTACACTATCTAAATAAGGGAATAGGGATAACCGTAAAGAGTTTTTAGAGAAGGTGTTTTCATCATGCATGAAAGAAGAGGTTATGTCACCGAAGCTGAAGGATTCTCCTTACACAATTGGATAGTTGCTTCGTTGAGATGATTTAGAGAATGTGGGATGAATCTCTCCATAGCTTCCACAAACTCAATTAAATCATACTAACCAAAAGGAGAGAAAGATATAGGAGAAAGAACTAAAAGAAAGTTTGATAATAATCTAATTATCATAATAATTATCTTAGCCTTTCTCCCAACAAAGCGTTGTGCCTATGTTTCACGGTTTGCTGCTATGCATCAAACTTCCTCTTTTACCTGGGCTCTGGAAGAGCTGATGATAGAGGCTCACATCAGTACAGTTGCATGCTAACACGGTCCTATAGTATTGACTCCTAACCTGACTACTACACACATAGCCAAAGGGCGATCAAGCAAAAGAAGGGTTGTGCTCGATGTAGGCCACCTGAAAACAAGGAACGTCACAATGCTTTGTTGTAATCAAACAATCACACTTGCCTTGTACCAGTTCTGAGTTAACTGTTCAGCATGTGGCGACTACTTTGCTGCAGTAGCAGTTCAAGCATTCTACTTAAGAACCCATGCTCAGCTGTTAGAACCAATCCTTTTCCCAATGCTACTGCTTAAGGGCCTGTTTGATTTTCCAATTCCTCCGTAAATGCATTGCAAATGAGTAATAATTATTTCCTTTGGTAATTACCTCATCGTTCCCGAGGGTTGATTTGATGCCTACTTTTTTTAACGCTAAAATCGAGGATGCTGCCAAATATATGTGGGGCCCACCGTGATGTATATATGGCTTATCCACACTGTCCATTTGTTATGCCAACTGAATTTAGGGCATGAGCCAAAAAATGAGGCAGATGCAAAGTTCAAGTGGACCACACCACAGAAAAAAGGGAATCGAACACCCACCATTAAAAACTTCTTGGGGCCATTGTTTGCTTTGGTGTGGATCATTTGAATGTTGGATCTGCCTCATATTTCGGCTCATGCCTCAAAATGTTCTAATAAAATGGTTGGACAACGCGGATATGTCATATACATCAGGTGGCCCCATAAGTTTAAGCCAGTCCTTTTGGACCGTTTTTTGAAGCAGAAATACCTGCCTATTTTCAAACAGGATGGAATTGTAATAATTGGTTATTTATCGGGAATTTATAATGAATTTGGAAAATTACACAGGCCCTTTTTAACCGGTTTCCAAGACAGAAATTCCGATGGAATTTCAGACAGGTGAAATGGTAATAATTACTCATTTACAAGGTATTTACACTTGCTTTAAAAAATCAAACAGGCCCTAAGTAACTCTAAAACCGAACATTCTATATCGAAAACACTCCTAGACCAATTTAACATCATATTGGGACTTTCTAAACCCTATTACATCAGGAAACTATTACCTAAATTTTCATAGAACTGGTGTACAATTTAAGGCCTGTTTGATTTTTTAAAGCAAGTGTAAATACCCTGTAAATGGATAATTATTACCATTTCACCCGTTTGAAATTCCATCGGAATTTCTGTCTTGGAAACCAGTTTAAAAGGGTTAGTTTGAATTTCTAGACCCCACTATGATGTATATGATATATCCATTCTGTCCATTCGTTTTACCACAACATTTTGAGGCATGGGCCAAAAAATAAGGCAAATCCAACATTCAAGTGGCCCACACCAAATAAATAGTGGCCTCAAGAAGTTTTTAATGGTAAGTGTTTAATTCCCTTTTTCCTATGATGTGGTCCACTTGAGCTTTGAATCTGCCTTATTTTTTTACTCATGCCCTAAATTAAGTTGGCATAACGGATGGACGGTGTGAATAATTCACATATATCACGATGGGCCCCACATATATTTGTGGGCAACCTTGATTTTAGTGTTGAAAAAAGTAGGGGTCAAATCAACCCTCGGGAATCATGAGGTAATTACCATAGGAAGTAATTATTACATATTTGCAATGCATTTATGATTACTTTGGAAAATCAAACATGCCCTTAAAACCATCAATCATCATCGTTATCATCATGAGCAATATCACCATCATAAGCCTTTGTGCCAGCTATTTGAGATTGGCTTTACAAGTTCTATTTCTTCAATCAATCCTATCGAATGCTTTATCCTCAGTAAGTGAATGAACCTTCATATCCCTTTTCACCACCTCTATACGAGTCCTTTTCGTTCTGACTTCTCAAAGCCTTTGTACAAGTCATTTTCCATCCTTTAGCCAAAGCTTTATCCTCAGTAAGTGAATGAACCTGTATATATTCCTTTTCACCACCTCTATATGAGTCATTTTAGTTCTTCTTTCTCAAAACCTCTATACAAGTCATTTTCCATCCTTCCTACAAGGTTTTGTATCCCAGCTCATCAGCCTCTATACAGGTTGTTTTAGGTCTTCCTCCTCAGAACCTTGGTACAAGTCCTTTTAGGTATTCCACTCATCCTCATTTCAGGCCCCTTCAACCCTAATTAACATTCCCCTCCTTGTTGGAGCCATCTTTTGTCTTCATTGCACATGATTGAGCCATCCCAATCTGCTTGCCTATCATTTCATCTCTACCTAGTCTTCCTACATATCCATCTCAACATCGGCAAGTGAATTAACCTTTGTATCTATTTCCACGGCCGCTGTACAAGTACTTTACCACTGCCTTCCTACTGGTTATATACAAGTCCTTTTCATAGGCATGCGAGATCACAATACTCTCGAGGTGAACATCTCCACTACATCCACAATCCACCAAACTCTAATTCTATTGGAAACATCCAATCTTCCCACCCTTTTGAATAGTAGTGGCAAGTAACAAAACACATCACTTTGAGAAAGCTTTTGACTATCAATTTTAATTAAAGCCCTATAACTATTCCAAATAAAGTTGCATTCCGAAATAATTGTTCTTATTGAAGTCTCAGTTCTGCTAAAGTTTAAGCATTTATATTGTAGAGCCTTCCTCCAAAACCCCAATCCAACGTTTGTCCACTTTCAAATTATGTCAAATATCCCACCCTCGTTGTAGCCACCTTCATTGCACATGATCAAACCATGGATTTGAATATCAGTCATGAATCAGCTGATAAAACCATATCATATCAGCATAGACCAGATAAATTCATGACGATCCTTGGCATTGCAAGGTATGTGGGAAGAATAATATATAACAGCACTTGTCGACTGATTATGAGACCATGAGATGGCATCAGGAGGAATTTTTTGTTGTCAAATTCTTCCTGATCTTCGCCTAAATTTGAACTTGTATAAGCTCAGATTCTTGGTGGTATTGAAGTTCTATCTACTACACACAGCAATCTACTATAAAGGCATTTTCTCATGTTCAACATGCAGTTAGTGTCAATACTTTGAGTTCATCTTCATCAAATCGATCGACATTTTTTTCTTCTTTTGGTAGGAGAGAGGGGGGAAGTTGTGGTTGTTTTAGTCGTGGTGGAAATTTTGGGGGAAGTGATTTAGGGCAAGATTACTCTGGTGGTAGGTGTTACACAAGAGACATCATTGTGAAACTGTATATTGTGCTTATTTCATTGAGAATATAGGAATATGTAGAAGACGTGGGAGATTTGTAAAGATCTGTATGAGATTTTAACAGATACAAATGAATCCACCCATATAGTGTATAATTGTTCATATACAACTGCACGTACAGATTCTATACTCTATTACAGAGAGCAATCTACTGTAACGCCATTTTCTCATGTTTAACATGCAGTTAGTGATGTAGGACAAATGATTTAATACTAACATGCAACGTGGAGATTATGAAAGAGTCCCTAAAGTAATTCAATTAACAAAAGATGTTAATCCACCAAGTAATTAAGAGTAAATAATATGAAATAAAATCTGATTTAACCTGAATCACATGCCCACATGCTAAGAAATCACATAAATCAATTAAAACTAGGCTCGATGGAAGGATAAAACTTCCAAGTTAGCATATGCACGTTCCACACTCAAGGGATAGATTTGTAGGTTTTATGATTAAGATTAGGAAGGGAAAAATCTGAAATTTGAAGAATTAGAGTTCATGGGAATTGAGAATTTTGGAATTAGGTTTTTTTTTTTTTTTTTTTTTTAGAAATTAGGAAAAATCTAGGATAGTTAGGGATTTTAGGTTTAGGGTTAGGGTTTCGGGGATGGAAGAAAGGGGTTTTGATAATGATGGTAGGAAACCAAAAAAGGCAGGTGGGATTTACACGTGTGGTCATACGGTCACACGTGTGGCATGGGAGGATGGGTTTAGGTTGGTTAGGGTTTGATTGTGGATGGGTATGGGAAAGTAGGGTTTGGGAGAAGATGAAGATCTGAGATGTAGAGAATGAAGAACTTGAAGAAAATATTTGGATGGGAGAGAAACGAGAAGATGGTGTGGGGATAAATGGAGACCTCGCACCAATAACCCTTCCAAATCGCATGGAAGTATCTTCAATTGCATGAAGATGGAAGAAGAAAGCAAGAGCTTCTCTCTCTGTTTTTTTTTTTTTTAATCACAAAATCCAATGAGGGTTGGATCTTCACCCCCTTATGCTTTTATTATTAAAAATTCGGAATTAAAAATTCAGCATAATTACAACTATGCCACTCACTTAAGTGAAGTAGTTCATCATCCAAAATAAGAAAACTAAAACATTTATTATCAATCTCAACCATCAAATAAATCCTGAAAATAACAAAAAACATAAAGAAAACACGATCAGAGTCCAAGGGACCCAAATCTAAAAGATCTGGTGGCCCGATGGCTTGATCGACTAGATCCAACAGTTGGATTGACACAATATAGAAATCCTCACATGCATCATCCCATGGCGGAGTCTTCCTAATGCACCTCCAATGTATGTGGGGTCTTCGAAATGGCCCAACGGGCACCATCTAGAACTCGTTTCCCATCCACAAGATGTGGGTGGTCGTCTTCGTCTCTAGTACATTCGAGTAGGTCCTCCAATGTCTTCATCAGTTAGTCTCTGAGTTCATCTTTATCAAATTGATCAACATTTATTTTTTCTTTTAGTAGGAGAGATGGCGGAAGTTGTGGTGGAAATTCTGGGGGAAGAGATTCAGGGAAAGATCACTCTGGTGGTAGGTTTTACACGAGACATCATTGTGAAACTCTATATTGTGCTTATTTCATTGAGAATATAGGAATATATAGAAGATGTGGGAGATTTGTAAAGATCTATAGGAGATTTTAACAGATACACATGAATCCACCCATATGGTGTATAACTGTTCATATACAACTGTGTAAGTACGGATCATATACTTTAATAATCCCCCTCAAGTTGGAGCATGGATATCAATTATGACCAGCTTGGAATACACACGATGAAGATGGACTGCAACTCTCCCTCGAGCATAACATGATGGGATATCAGATCTTCAATTGTTGCTTGTCTACAGAATGAGCTTTCATTGTCCATTGAATCTTCTCTTCAAATATTACACCATCCAAACTCGACAACCATTGAGCCAACGAACCTTCATTCAAATGTAAAATTCTCTCAAATATATGCACATTGTATAAACAGGTGACTAAACTATACTCACAACGGCTTAGAGGGATGGTGGAAGTTGTGGTGGAAATTCTTGGGGAAGAGATTCAGGGAAAGATCACTCTGGTGGTAGATTTTACACGAGACATCATTGTGAAACTCTATATTGTGCTTATTTCATTGAGAATATAGGAATATATAGAAGATGTGGGAGATTTGTAAAGATCTATAGGAGATTTTAACAAATACACGTGAATCCACCCATATGGTGTATAACTGTTCATATACAACTGTAAGTACGGATCATATACTTTAACAATCCCCCTCAAGTTGGAGCATGGTTATCAATTATGACCAGCTTGGAATACATACGATGAAGATGGACTGCAACTCTCCCTCGAGCATAACATGATGGGATATCAGATCTTCAATTGTTGCTTGTCTACAGAATGAGCTTTCATTGTCCATTGAATCTTCTCTTCAAATATTACACCATCCAAACTCAACAACCATTGAGCCAACGAACCTTCATTCACATGTAAAATTCTCTCAAATATATGCACATTGTATAAACAGGTGACTAAACTACACTCACAACGGCAAAGAGGGGGGACTAAAGGTACAATGACATGTGAAGGCACATGTGTGCAACATTGCACAACATGTGAGTGAACCAATGTTTTAAATAGCTACACTATGTAGCTTGTAGCTTACAGTACATAGCGTAGCTTAGCCTTAACGCTATGTATGTAACCCATGAAAATAGCTAGTCACGTGTAGACTGCACTACATGATTACATGCCACATAAACTACGCTATATGCTACGTACCTTACATTACAACTTATTTTTCATTAAAACATTAAAATCAAATAATATGTTCAATTACATTTTTTCTATTGTCAATATTTAATACTTTTAGCAAAAATAATATAACTAATAGTATTAAATAAGTTTTGTTGCATTTTCTTTACCTTTATACTTACCCTTTCCTATTCCTTTAAGCTACATTTGGTTGCACCAAATATCATGAAATTATTACTAATCAGTCTAATTTGGTGAATATCATGGAATTAGTGCAAACAAGCGCGACTTTGATTAAAAATATAGAAGTAGCATGTATCTTACACTACACGTTATGTAGCTTACACCTCACACTTCAAAGGGGTGAATGCTATGCTACATGCTATTTGCTATTTAAAACACTGGAGTGAACTAATAATAATGGCCTAATAAGAAAGAAATGATAAACAAAAAAGGAAAGCCCACTCAAATCAAATTGAAGGGACTTGAAAGCCAGTCAAGTTGGGGTAGGGCAATGGCATCATGGCCACACACACACACACACACATCTATGAGTAGTCATGGCATATTGACTGCCAAACGTGCCACTTGTGCTTCTTTCAAGAGAAGCACTTCGCGTCACTGTATGAATCTCTAACCATGTGGAATCTCCATAGCCAATTTTCCATTTTTTATTTTGAAATCAAAGGGTAGTGCCTATCTACTCTTTGGAAGAAAATAAGTCTCTTGAAATTTTGAACCTCGAATTGTATTCCCACGAAAGGAATGTTTAAAAAGCCACCTACACCCTGGGAGTTGGGTTCGCCTTTGTTACTTCAATAGATCTTGAACAAAAAAGAGTAAGAGGTACATTCCCATCATGGCCACACACACACACACACACTTACACTTCTATGAGTAGTCATGGCATATTAACTGCCAAACGTGCCACTTGTGCTTCTTTCAAGAGAAGCACTTCGCGTCACTGTATGAATCGCTAACCATGTGGAATCTCCATAGCCGATTTTCCATTTTTGATTTTGAAATCAAAGGGTGGTGCCTATCTACTCCTTGGAAGAAAATAAGCCTCTTGAAATTTTGAACCTCGAATTGTATTCCCACAAAAGGAATGTTTAATAGATCTTGAACAAAAAAGAGTAAGAGGTACATTCCCTTATATGAACATAGAGGTACATTCCCTTATATCAAAAGCGAAGCTTGTTGCTTCACCTACCTAACTGTCGGATCCAGTACCTTCGTGTGCCTTACGTAATGGGGCTTTGAAGCTGCGAGGAGAGATTGGTTCAAGGACGACAAAGGCCAACCCCTAGTACTTCTGTGGACAATTCTGTGTGGTGAGCACAGTGAGTCTTTGTCCAGTCGATTGTCCGTTGACCCGTTGCAAGGTCTAGAGTCGAAAGTGACACATCTAAGTTCTAAAAATCTTGAGGAAGAATGTTCTTGTCTACGAGAATGCTAGTGCAGAAGCAAACTAAGCATTCAATACCCAACTCTTGGCCACATGTCCACGTCCCCGAGATGGACAAGGACTAATCCCGACCTAAGTCTTCTTTTCTTGCCAAGGAAGAATGAACAACCAGGGCTATATTCACCTGTATGTTACATAGTTGCCTCACTAAACACAATCAACAACATGATCCTCAAGACGACGAACAACCCGTTGGCCAGTAACATCTTGATGGGAGAGGGACTTCGAGTCTTTAATTAAGAGGGGAAAGATCATTGAATATTTAATGACGGTGAGGCATTCCTTGCAAGGAAATGAAACTGGTGGAAAATGAGCTCGATCTAGAATTGGAGGATTTACCACGAAAGCCCCTAATGAAGCTCTTAGTGCACAAACTCGGTTGCATATACAAAGCAGTGAGATATGGGTGTTGCAATCGTTGCACTAAACAACAAGGGGACTGTAGCAAAGAGGGCACGATGAGTGTTAAAGCAGTATGTGCATTCACAAAGATGGTGTACTGAATTCCGTGCACTTGTGAAGTATTTACTTCAAAAACAAGAGAGAGAAAAAAAAAAAAACTCGGTTGCATATACAAAGCAGTGAGATATGGGTGTTGTAATCGTTGCACTAAACAACAAGGGGACTGTAGCAAAGAGGGCACGATGAGTGTTAAAGCAGTATGTGCATTCACAAAGATGGTGTACTGAATTCCGTGCACTTGTGAAGTATTTACTTCAAAAACAAGAGAAAAAAAAAAAAAAAAAAAAAAAACAAAACGTCTAGGTAGTGATTAGTTGGAGAAAATGATTGAAAGTGCATGAATGCTATGTGAACCACAGAGCACCATAAGGGACTTTTTCTTTAAAAAAAAATAAAAATTCACTTGTGTAAATCACTTGTGTAAATCCTTGAAATTAGGTAATAATTATTTACCTCTGTCATTCTGACACCATTTTCAATGCAGACACGGACAATCCACTTTTTGAACACTAAAATCGAGGGGTGCGAAAAAAATGCAAGGTGTATTGTGATGTATGTGTCTTATCCATGCTGCCCATCTATTATTTGGCATCTAACTTGCTCATAAGGTCACACTGGACCATGTATAAGGAAAAACACAAATATCGTCAACGATTATCCAGAACTTCTTAAGGAGCCCTTAAGAAGTTCTTGTGTTTTGACGTTTAATTCCCTTATGAGCAAGTTAGATGCCAAATATGGTGTGGTCCCTAAGCTTTAGAACAAATGTTTTTAGCCAATTTTTGGGCTCATGCCCTAAAACTCGGGATTTGCCTTGTTTTAGGGCTCATGCCCTAAAATGTTCCGGTTAAATGGATGGACAGCGTGGATATGTCACATACATCACGGTGGGACTCATAAATTAAGTCAGCTCTTTCCGATCCAGTTTTCGAGGCAGAAATACTCACCTACTTTCAAACACGCCTAAGGAGTAATAATGAGCTATTTATGGGTATTTATAAAGGAATTGGAAAATCAAACAAACCCTAAAAGAAAGAAAAATGAAAAGATAAGCTGAATCTTCCTTCTTCTCACACATGGGTTCTTCTAAATACACCATGGGCCGACTTTGGTGGTGGTGGCAGGTGGCAGATTTGGTGTTGGATTGCAATAGATTCATGGATCTAGGAGGGCAGATATGTAGGATGAGCAATAAACAATCAAGACGGTTGTAGATGGATAATTTTGGTAGTGATTGCAGTCTCGGGAGTATCATTCGACTTATCAGCCAACACTATCGATATTGCATGTGGGCGATACAGAATTGAGCTTAAGATCACTTTCTTCCCATATCGTGCGATACTTTCCAAAATATCACAATGTATCAATGATATATCAATACATTGTAATATTTTGAAAACATCATAGTTATAAACTCCTTTTTATTGTCAATATCATTGATACGTATCATCAATAGCAACACCAACACCCTTTGCAAATTTTTGGAAAAAATCGCTAAGATCCCAAAAAATCTGCCTATTTTGTGATTTTTTTTTTTTTTTAAAAATACTTTGGTACCTTCTTTAAGGTGATTACAACCAATGTTCGAAATATCGGTAATGCGTTACGTTTCGCATCCTTGAGATATAGATACGTATTGGTTATCGCATGGGATATATCGTTTGTATCGGGTAATTTATCGCACCTTTTGGGAAACATGAGGAAACATTAGGAAAATGGTTGAATTTTTCAATGAAACTTCAGCGATTGTTAAAAAAGACCTTAATACACAATTTTAAATCATAACATTTTAAAAAGAAGTGCACATAATAGATTTCCTTTGTATAGGGTCTGAAGCTGTGTTGTCTGACTGAGCTAATGCAACTATATTCAAGTTGAATGTATAATGTTTAGAGTGTATGTGATGATTATTTCATCAAATGCTCCTAAATACTTTGAAATTAGTTTAAATTGACACCGGTTGAAGGGAATTTTCGAAAAGAAAATTAATATTTTAATAATTTTTTAATTAAAATTTGATTTAAATTTTCCAAAAATTGACAAAGACTTGACAAATCAGTAGATTAGCCCTCTCATACATGCTTAATTTCATGTTTGGACTTTGGGGTGCAATATTGCAAGAAATTTAGGAGAAATTGGGGAATTTTTGAATTTTCTCCAAATCGAACTACCTACATTCAAATTTCAAAATTAGAGTGTATGTGATGATCATTTCATCAAATACCCCTAATTACTTCATTACCAAAGGTGGTTGAAGGAAAATTTCGAGAAAAAAACATGGTGACCGTAAATAACCAATGGATATTGAAATTAAAGCTCCAACTCTATGATTTTTCATGTAAAACATGAAAAACCAAAGGATTTGTAATAATTTAACACTGATTTAACATAATTTCAAAAAAAAAAAAAAAAAAAAAATGAGAAATTGAAAATGCTTTCCGGATCAAATGTGTGGGATGGATTGGCACTACCCGTGCGTTTTGTATCGCATAGGTGGGATACAAGATATATCATGAGATATATCGGCTGATTTCGTCGATATTTAAAACATTGATTATAACCAGTGTTCGAAATATCGGTATCGTGCTATGTATCGTAACCTTTGGATACAGCTACATATCGGTTATCGCACAGGATATATCATTTGTATCGCATAATTTATCGCGGTTTTTGGGAAACATTGGGAAAATTGTTGATTTTTTAATGAAACTTCATGGATTGTTGAAAAAAAAAGCCCTTAATATACACTTTTAAATCATAACATCTCAAAAACAAATGTGCACATAATAAATTTCCTTTGTATAGGGTCCTAAGTTATGTGATGTTTAATTGATCTAATGCAATTATATTTAAATCAAATACATGACATTTATAAATGTATCAAAGACATGAAAACACAACCAATTCATTAAAAAGCAAAAGTAAAAAATAAAGAAATATACATATCAATGGTGGGGACTGGTTGCGGCCTAGACCCACATAGATTTGCGCGGTGGCTCGTAATCATCATCTCCATCTCGACGAGGCTGGGAATAGTACTGCTGCTCCACAAATCGACAATACTGTGCCTAGGTCATAGTATAGTGGTACCAGTTAAGATCAGTGTTTTAAATAGCGGTAGCATGTTGCGTAGCGTTCAACCCTCCGTAGCGTGTAACGAAATAGCGTAGCGTGTAGCGTAAGCTACACAATACTTCTATTTTTTAATTTAAAATATATATATATATATATATGATAAATAAAAAAGCAAAATATATAAATGTCACATTTTTCAAAATAAAAATCCCAAAGTTAAGAGCATTAAGTACAATACAAATGTCATATTCCTCAAAATCAACATCTCAAATTCTCAATAATTAGTCTCTAGACTCTAGTGTCTAAACTCTAAAGGTCATCTATATCTAATAGGTCATCGTCGTTGTCGTCATCCTCATTCACTTCGTCACCAGGTCTAGGCCTTTCATCATTAGCATCAACATCTACATCTGCATGTACATCATCCACACCATGAACACTCGTTCCTATATCTCCTTCCTCTCTTATAGGAGTAAGAAATCTTCCCATGGGACCACCTACACATTTAAAAAAGAAAAAAAAAAAAGAAAAAGAGATTCATTGGTCTTTTACTTTTTTTGTTAAAAATGTTCATGTAACTTAGTCTATAACTATAAACACTTATTTAAAGTAGTTGCCTTCCTTTTCCTTGAGGAAGGTGGGGGGCAATCTCCTTCAGAAATATTAGATGTTGATGGTGCATTGCTGTCAACTGGATCATCAGACTCCGGAAAAGTTGTAATGGCACTAATATCAAAGGCCATATTTTGATCTTCGAGCCATGATGGATCAGTTGGGAGAACAGGGCCTTCTTTCTCAACAATCCATTCATCATCTGATTCAATGTGGTCCACCAATATTGGATCCATTGCCGCCCTTCTCTTCATGCTTCTTTCTCTCAGTTTCATATTATACATCACATATACTAGAGAGTTGAGTTTTTGTTGCTCTAGCCGATTTCTCTTCTTTGTGTGGATCTGATCATGTGATGTTCTATGTCAATCAATTATCAAAGACTTGCTAATCTACTAAATAAAAATTAGCCAATTTAGAATATTGAATGGTACAAAAGTCACCTGCTCAAAAGTACTCCAATTTCTCTCACAGCCAGAAGCACTGCATGTAAGGCTTAAAACTCGTATTGCAAACTTCGTAAGCTGTGGAGTTCTATCTCCAAAGCATTCCCACCAATCAGCTACATAAATTAGTTATAATTTATAAATTAATTAAATACTTTCACCAATTATAAAAATATAATTTACATAACAATGAAAACATCAAAATATAAAATTATAAATTACCTGGGGAACGCTTTGTCATGGTTTCGAGTGCAAGGTGAGAGCCAAAATCCCCTCCTCTTGTCATATTCATCCAACTGAATATCAGCATCAGCATGCTATTCACGGGGGATCATCCTATCCATGCACTCAAACAACCCCCTTTTTATCTCAGGGTGTGTAGAGAACTTATCTGAGTACCGTATTTGAGGATTCAGATAGTACCCGGTTGCATGTAGAGGACGATGAAGCTAAGGAGTCCATCTTTCATCTATTTTGTTCCAAAATGGAACATATCTCTTTTTTACATCATTGCAATTAAATGCAATTTTCTTTTTCGCTGAGTCCATCAATTCATAAATGAACCCCATTGCTGGCCTCTCTTCCGAATCTACTTCTCTTAAAACGCTTACCAATGGCATGGTGCTCTTAACACATAAGGCAACATGAGGCCAAAACTTCGGATCAAACATTATAATAGTCCGTACCTTTATTCCTTCATGATTTTTAGCCTAAGAACATGAGCACCATTTTTCCGATGCAAACATGGCTATAAGACCATTCTTTTGCTTGTAAATACTTCGAAGGGTGAGGTATGATGTTGCAAAGCGTGTTACTGCCGGCCGTAGAAGCTCGTGGTTATTCGTGAAGCTTCTCATCATGCTCAATACAATTCCATGCCCATAAATAAACTTCGTCACTGTCCTTGCCTTTTCAAGCGTTTCAGAATATATTTTCATTTTTCCAATATCCTCCAACATCAGATCAATGTGCAGTACACGGAGTCCAATATATCCTTTTCCTCTTATCCATCAACTTCTTCCTAGCACTCACATAGCTTGAATGGTTATCTGTGATAACCTGGACCACATTTTCTTCCCCAATTTCTTCCACAATTTCATCAAGATATTCGAATAACAAATTCTCATCTTTTATTGAATCTGAAGCATCAATAGACTTGTAAAACATTGTTCCGATCGGAGAATTAATCAAAAAATTAATGATGCTTCTATTCTTTCCATCCGTCCAACCATCAGACATAATTGAACATCGATAAGTTTTCCAGGAAGCTTTGTATGCTTTCATTAAACTATCAGTATTAGCAACCTCCTCTTTTAGTATCCATGTTCTCATCTCATGCATGGATGGTGGCTTCAATCCCAGTCCAAACTTGCCAATAGCCTCACACATTGCTGAAAAGTATGGGCTATTACACAGGTCGAATGACAAAGCATTCCCAAAAAAAATCTTCCAATCACCCTGCATACTTCTTTTCTTTCTTCCTTCTTCCACCTTGAATTCAATGTGGATTGACGTTGCTCACTACTATCAAATTGATCCATAGGACCCCTTGCTCTTGCCATTGGTTAATTATCAGAAGATCCAGTACCAAGTTGGCTGCCAATGAAAGCATCATTACCCACACTAGCGCTATCACTTGCAGAGCCAGAACCAGAAAGATATGTCGATCCCCCTCTCCCAATATCTCGAAACACCTCATTTCTTTTATTTTTTCCATCATGATATTCCTTTAAAGCCTTTCTACACTCCTCCTTGGCTTCTTCCGTCACTTTTGGGCACGGCTTTATCCCATTGTGGGTTCCAGCCAAATGATGCTTTAGGCGAGTCACGCCTCTTGTACATCTTTGACCGCAAAATTTGCATAGCACATAATTTCTATGAGATTGTCCAAGTGAATTATTAGCCACATATTTCCATGCAAAATCTCTCTCTTTTTCTTCAAACATTCTTCTCTCTTTAGTTCACTACTTGACCAAAAAAAAACACATCACAGATAAATCAGTGAATCACAAAAATAAATATACGCACACCACTTACACTCATACGCACACCACAGTGGGCCCACGGCCCACCATAGAAAATAATGCAAACCCACCCCTTTACGCACCTCAGTGGGCCCCACGTGGGCCACACCATAGAAAATAATGCACATCCTACCCCTTCACGCACCTCAGTGGGCCCCACGTGTGCCACACCATAGAAAATAATGCACATCCCACCCCTTCACGCACCTCGGTGGGGCCCACGTGGGCCATACCACAGAAAAAAAAGGTATAAAGAACAACAAACCGACTATAACTAGTATTTTAAAAGGGAAAAAAATGAGGAAAAAATTGAAAATACCAAGTTATTTTCATTGTACATCGAAAAAATTCAAAAAAAAGAAAGGAGCGTACCTGTTTTTGTCTCGAGATGAGGTCGGTTTGCGCCTGGTGGTGAGAGAAGCAGCGACAACAGCGTTGGATGGCCTCTCTGAGACGATTTTGGGTCTCCAAATGGATCGAAAGGGAGAGCAGCAGCATCGGATGGCCACTCTGAGACGATTTTGGGTCTCCAAATCGATCGGAAGAGAGAGCAGCAACGTCGGATGGCCTCTAAATCGATCGGAAGGGAGAGCAGCAGCGTCAGATGGCCTCTCTGAGACAATTTTGAGTCTCCAAAACAATTGGAAGGGAGAGTAGCTGCGTCGGCTGCTGCTGTTTGGGATCGGAAGCACTTTAAATTTAGGTTTTTTGTTTTTTTACTTAACTTTAGCTTGTGGTGTGAGTTCACCACTATTTCCTGCACTGAAAAAAAAAAAAAAAAAAAACTAAACAGGTAGCGTACTCTACCTGCGCTACACGCTACATATCTGTAACGTGCTACAGGGGAAAAACGCTATTTCCAGCGCTACATAGCGATTTCGCTACGCTACGCTACGTAGCGTACGCTACCGCTACGCTACCAACGCTATTTGAAACACTGGTTAAGATACTCCCTAACATAATGCTGACACTCATCCTCTCCGAATTGAATCAATACGCCCATCCATGGCTACTGTGTAATCATCATAGTTTGTGACTGATATGAATCTGGGAAGGGTACATATGAAGCTCCTTGGTATCCATATTGTTGGCCATATCCATACTGCTCCTCATATCCCTGCCCATATGCAGAAATTAATTCCTGACCATAGTTGAAAAATGATGTGTCGTAACTGCTAGAGTCACTCGCCGCATATCCACTAGGTCCATATTTATGCGCATACTGTGGCACAGAACTCGAGCTACTCTCTTGTGTTTGTGATCTAGATTCATATTGTGGCCTATAACTCAAGCTCCCCTCCCTCATCCATGATTCGAATCTAGAGCCACATCGCCTGTCACCAACGCTTGTGTCCCTCATGCATTTGCCAGCGACTCCTCGAAATCTGAAAGTTCAGTAGCTTTTGACGCGTATACGTCTTATTGTAAATAAGACGGTGTTGTGGTTCTCTTGGACGAGAACCATGGTTAGGGTCACGTGTGGCATGATCGAAATTCTCCTCCCCAGTGAAAGGGCTAAGAGGCCTTTGATCCTAACTCCCACCAGCACTGCCACCATCCTCGTCGCCATCATCATTACTGTCATCATCACCCTTATTGTTGTCATTACCATCACTAGACCCATTCGCCGCATCACTCTCTGACTCGGTCTCGGTGTCAAATAATGTCTCCCCACCACTTGTCCCGCGTGATAGTGACTGTCACGGGCTGCCCTCCGAACTCCTCGTCTGTGGGTCGAATGCCTCATCAGGAGACCTCTGCTGCTCTACATGTGCGTCAACATCAATCTCTTATATCTCTGGTTCCACCGCAATATGTGGCTCTGGTTGCCCATTCGAGGTATCCAAGTCATTTGACCTAACCCACTGGTAAACTCGGTCATCCTCATCCTCAGCATATCCGACCGTCATCAAGTCTAGTGGGTCTTCTTGCGCTTTTCTTCTTCCTTCCGCACAGAGCGGCTTCTCTCGTAACTTCATATTGTAGTGACAATACACTAGATTCTGAAGCCTCTTGTACCCTAATCTATTAGGTTTATTTGTATGGATCAGGGAGAATGTACTCCAATTCCTTTCACAGGGTGACGAGGTATCCAAGTCATTTGACCTAACCCACTGATAAACTCGGTCATCCTCCTCATCCTCAGCATATCCGACCGTCATCAAGTCTAGTGGGTCTTCTTGCGCTTTTCTTCTTCCTTCCGCGCAGAGCGGCTTCTCTCGTAACTTCATATTGTAGTGACAATACACTAGATTCTGAAGCCTCTTGTACCCTAATCTATTAGGTTTATTTGTGTGGATCAGGGAGAATGTACTCCAATTCCTTTCACAGGGTGACGAGGACATCCTCTGTGCAAGCACACTGATAGCCAGTCGCTGTAAAACCTCGCAGTCAGTCCTGTACATGGACCACCATTCGCCTGCATATCATGAAATTCTTTCATTATTTTAGATTTTCCAAAATAATATGAAATTTAAGTTTACCGTAGTAACTCACATGCCATCATGGTGTTCCTTGACTTCACCGCAAGGTGGCACCCAAACATTCCAACCACGTCGCGGCATCTAACAATTTGTTGATGGCGTATAAAAACCAGGATAAGTATGGAATGGTTGATATGAAGATAAGGAGAAAGTAAGTGCGGAACATATTTACCTGACTACCAAAGGTGCCTTTCCCCATACAATCGGGGAATAAGTGATCGTACACCTCATGTACAACCAGTGTTCGAGTTATCGGCGAAATGTCGATAATATCGACGATAATATCGGTGTCGCCAGCGCTGCGACACCGAAACCCCCTAAATTCGTTTCTCTGCCAGTTGTCAACGAAATATCGGCGATTTTTTTGAGATGGACGATATTATCGGCGAAAGCCATTTCGTACTCCATTATCGACGAAATATCGGGAGATATTATCGGCATTCGTCCGATATTTTCGGAATCTCGACTGTAGCCACCACCTACCTACCCATCTTTTCTCTGATAAATATCGGGAATGTCAGGGAAAAAAAATTTCAGAGTACCTGGTTAATTGGAAGTCGGAACCGGAGCTGGAACAGGAGCTTCTCAATCGACAAAGCCGGTAACTCGTCGTCTCCCCTCTTTAGGGTTTTTTTAATTTCTTCCTTCGAGCGAAAATCCTTCTCGCACCAGGAAATCAGATTTCATATTGAACGAAAATTGCTCTCGGCAAATCGGATTTCGCCGAGTGAAAATCCCTCTCGCGAAAACCCTGCAAATGCGAAAGCTTCTCTCGCCGTGGGAGGAAAAGGGTATGGATGCACTGGTGCGAAGAAGAGTACGCTCCTATCGTACTGACTAAACTCAGCGGGGCCCACTTTGAATGTATGTGGTCTATCTAAGCCGTCCATCCGTTTTTCCATCTAATTCAAGGGATGAGCCCAAAATTGAAGCATATACAAAACTTCTGTGGCCCCCAACAATTTTTCAATGGTAGACATGCGATTCAACTGTTTCCTGTGGTGTGGTCCAGCCATGATGTATGTGGGCCCCACCATGATGTATGTATATTATCCACTCCGTTCATCCATTTTTACAGATCATTGTAGGGCTTTATCCCAAAATTGAGATGGATAAAAATCTCGGGTGGACCACACCACAGGAAAATAATAATAATTGGATATCCATCATTTAAATCCTCTTAAGGCCCACTGCACAGTTTATTTGACATCCAATCTGTTAATTAGGTCATACAGACCCAGATTACGGGAAAAAACAAAGATCATGTTGTTCCAAAACCTTTATGGCCCCCAAAAAGTTTTTAATGGTCAAAGTTCATTCAACATTGTTTCTTGTAATGTGTTCCAATTGAGATTGGGATATACCTCTTTTTTTTTTTTTTCAATAACATAAAATTATCTATAAAAATAGATGGACGGCATGGATGAAACACAAACCTCATGGTGGGGCCCACAGAGCACGGCAGGGGAGTAACCAATCCATTTCCAACGCTCAAAGTCTAAAGGAAATTGTGGTTAGGGAAATTCCTACCGTTGAAACCTTCCTGGGTTCAACAGTGATGTTTAGATGCCATCCGTACCGTTAATAACGTCATTACTATTGGGATGAACTGAAAACAAAAATATTGGCATGAATAAAAAATTTTGTGGCCCCACGAATATTTCAACTGTGGACATTTAATTATCACGTTTTAGGATCACTTGAGCTTTAGATACAGTTCATTTTTCGCATAAGGTCCTAAAATGAACTCACAAAACAAATGAACGGGAAGGATTTTTCACAAATATCACAGTGGGCCCCACCTGAGCTTGCAGTGCAGGAAGGAAGAGTCCCGCGCTGCTGTTGAAAGGGGGTGGATGGAAGCGGATTGCATACTCAGTACAGGCAGCACACTAATCGTACTGTGTAAACTCTGTGGGGTCCACCGTGATTTATGTATTTTATCCAGTCTGTCCATCCATTTTACAAGATAATTGTAGGGCCTTAAATCAAAACTGAAGGATATATAGGGCTAAAATGGACCACACCATAGGAAACAGTGTGAATTGAAGTTATACCATTGAAAAATTCTTGGGGGCCACAGAAGTTTTGGATCAAGATTATATTTGTTTTTTCCTTTCATCCATGTTTGTTTGACCTTATGAACAATTTGGATGAAAAATAAACATCACTTTGGGACATAGAAAGGTTTCAACGGTGGAAATCATTATTTCCAATGTTTCCTGTGGTATGGCCCGCTTGAGATTTGTACAAGCTTCAATTTTGGGCTCAACGCCTTAAATGAGATGGAAAAACGTATGGAAGGTGTGGATAAACCAAATAAATTCACAGTGGGCCCAACTGAGTTTACTTAGCACAATAAGAGCGTACGCAATGCAATTTGGGGTGGATTGGCTACTGACAAGAGCCGTAGCCAAAAGAAACGGACTGGCTACGGCCCCTGCCACCCACCTATGACTGGTGGTCGGTGCTCTGTGGGCCCCACCATGATGAATGTGTTTCATCCATGCCGTCCATCTATTTTCCTACATTTTATAAAATATCAGCTTCATCCAAAACTTTCGTGGCCCTCGGGAAGTTTTCCACGGTGAACGTCATAATCCCACCGTTTCCTGTGGTGTGGTCCATTTGATCTTTGAAAATGCTTCAATTTTCAACTTCTACTCTAAAATGAAGTGGTAAAAGAGGATGGACAACGTAGATAAGATACATACATGAAGGTGGGCCGTAGAGAGTTTACTCAGCACGCTGGCTTACTCAGTACACAATCTGTGTCCTGTGCTAACTACGGACGCTGATTAGATACTGACAGGTTAAGTAGCAAGTCGACTACTGCAGTGACGTCACCAAGTTCTGTGGGCCCCACTATAATGTATGTGTTGTATCCACACCGTCCATCCATTTTGAGATATCATTTTAGAGTATGAACTAAAGAATGAAGCAGATAAAAATTTGTAGTGGACCCTACCACAGAAAACAGTGGGGAGAGTGATTCCCACCGTTGAAACTATCCTATGGCCCACCATAATGTTTATTTGAAATCCAACCTGTTCAAATGTTAAAAAAGCCATGAAAGAAGGGAAAACACCAATATCAGGTTGATCTAAAACTCCTGTGCCTTTTAGAAGTTTTTAGTGGTGGGCGTCACTGCCCCACTATTTTCTGTGCTGGGTCCACTAGAGATTTGGATTTAACTCGTTCTTTGGATCTTGCCCTAAAATGATCTCTCCAATTGGATGGACGGCATGGATACAAAACATACACCGTGGACAACCTACATCATTTTATAATTAAATACAAAAACAGATGAATGGGGTGGATATAGAATAAATACATCAAATTCCTAAAAATCATGATGATCAGTTAAATAAATGGGCTACACCGGAGGGAACAAGTTGGGAGATAACGTCCACCCTTTGTTTACATGGACCCATCATGTTGTACGTATAAATCACAATAGGCCCCATAAAGTTTACTTATTATGTAATCTGCAAACTCTTTCCTCAATTGTAATTTATATGAAATTTTGATTTGATCTAACATCTTAGCCCTTGAAATGATTTGGGCTTATTACACTGAATACGAGCCGATGCACTTTTTTTTTGGTCGATTATTGCAAATTTGTATACTACAAGGGAGCAAAATATCATCTGGATCGGGAAAAGGAGGAGCAAGGGACATTGGGTGGAAACATGTGTCAAACAACCATTCACTCCAAAAGCTTAAGCTGTCAGAGTGTGGTGTATCAATGTATATCAAGGGACTTTATTCCTCTAACACCCCCCCACACGTGCGGGGTGCGAACTCCGCACGGGAACATCCTAAGAAGGGTGGAGGGACACTCACACCATAAATAGGTCGGGCTTGATTTCCCGGTCCCTGGGCCGGACCTGATTTTTTCTGACCCCCCGTGGGAGAATAAAATATTAGCGAGGCATATTTGCTGCTCTCGAGATTCGAACATAGGACCTTCTGCTCTGATACCATGTTAAACAACCATTCACTCCAAAAGCTTAAGCTGTCAGAGTGTGGTGTATCAATGTATATCAAGGGACTTTATTACTCTAACAACATGGACGGCTAGTGAAGGGGAATAAATATGGGGCCATATGCAACTATTGTGGCCAAATGATATGGAGTGGGGGAGTGTCTAAGCTAAAGGAACATTTGGCAGGGGGATACAAGAATGTGAAAGACTGTTCAAGTGTAACAAGGCTAGTGAGAGGAGATGAGAAGAGTGTTGACTGAAGCGAAGTCACGCAAGCTGCAGCAAAAGGATTGGGAGAGGGATATGAGGGAGGAGCTACGAGGCACTAGACGGGGCCTAGGTGCTATCGACGAGCACGATGATGATGACGATAAAGGGATCGTGTACCCCGATGACTGTGTTACGGCTCGAGAAAGGAGTGATTTTAGACAAGTGATTCGTGAGTCTCAGGCTTCAGAGTGGGAGGGGGAGCAAAGAAGACGGATTGATGAGAATAGGCCGTCGTTTAGGACGTCCCAACATGAGGCTGGTGGGAGCAGCAGACGATTTCAGGGAGGCAACGGGCATGGCCTACAACGCATGCAAACCGCTCGTGTCCTAGATGCACCCATCGCAGGCGTTAATCAATAAAGGTTAAAAAATGTGGAGCAAGGGGCTCAGGGAGAAAGTGGGTAGCAATATATCTAGGTGGTTCATCTCGAGCCATGTACCAGCAAATGCAGCAGCCAGTCCTCACTTCAAAAATATGATTGAGGAGGTGCAGCGTGCCGGGCCCGGCGTGAAGCCTCCCACGCCACAGGAGATTCTTGGCGTCTACCTCGATCGGGAGCACGAGGAGATGCAGGCTTGGGTACGTGGACTCAAGCCGAACTGGAAGCAGTATGGGGTAACAATCATGTGTGATGGGTGGACAGGACCCACGAAATTGTCCATTATCAATTTCATGGTGTACTGTAGAGGACAACCGGTTTTCCTCAAATCCATTGATGCATCTGCGAGAATAAAAGATCACGGATACATATATGCTCTCTTAAAAGGAGTGATTAGAGAGGTTGGGTTCCAGAATGTTGTCCAAGTTGTGACGGACAATGGCAGTGCGTTCGTTAAGGCGGGGAAGAAATTGATGCAGAAGTTCAATCTTTATTGGACCCCGTGTGTAGCACACTGCATTGATTTAATGCTCGAGGAGATAGGCCAGAGGGATTCTATCAGGAAAATCATCCACAATGTGAGGAAAGTGACAAACTTTATATACAATTACTCATAGTTGTTAGCTGCAATGCGTGAGTGTTGTAGAGGGGACATCGTTAGACCAGACGCAACACGATTCGCCACGAACTTCATTGCACTTGACAGCTTATACAGGTACCGCATGGGTCTCAGAAATTTGTTCAGATCCGAGAGATACATGGAGTGGAATCAGAAGAATACTGAGGGTGCAAAGACCTGTTCGAATATAGTACTTTCCGATTCCTTCTGGGATAAAGTTCACAATGTCGTTTCCTTTCTACATCCGATGTACAGGATCTTACGAGCCATAGATAATGAGATGTCGCCTTCGATGGGGTCAATGTATGAACTTATGAGAATTATGAGACGGGATAATGACTACAATCCCCACTTCGCATCAGTGGGTAATCGATATCATCGATCGTTGATAGACTGGGACTCTCAAGCATCCACTCCACCAAGCTGGTAAGTTTGTTAATACAACTGAGTACTTTAAGCATCACTTCTGTTTGCATGTTAATACAACTAAGTAACTAATATTTGGGTTTCAGCATAGTACCTAAATCCCAAATTTTATTATAAACGTCGGCTCCATGAGAATCAAGATTTGACGATGGCCGTCCACGAGGCGTTCGAACGATTGTTCCCAAAATCAACAGCGCAAGAAGATTTTGGTACCAGGTAATGCAATAAAATTTCTTCCTTATAGCCTTTAGAAATATGGGTGATTAAAAATAATGACCTGTGAATCCGTGTTTATAGTTGTTGCAGTTTAGGGATGTGAGGGGTACGTTCTCATCCGCACTAACAAAAGCGTCAACTGAAACGATGATGCCGTGTGAGTATGGTAACATAATTAGGTAATTGCATTTTTCATTTTAACTTCAAACTAAAACAAGCTTCTCATAGATATATAGGTGAGTGGTGGGCGATGTACGGAGTCGATACGCCCGCACTGCAGTTATTGGCAGCCTGTGTTCTCGCACAGACTATATCCTCCTCACTGTGTGAGAGGAATTGGAGCACATGGTCACTCATACACACCAGCAAGAGAAACAGATTAGCATATGAGAAGCTGCAAAAGCTCATTTACTGCCATTACAATATGAAGTTAAGAGAGAGACAGTTGCGAGTAGACCGAGACATGGAGGAAAATCAAGACCCGTTAGACCTGTTGTCTATAGGTAACATGGCACATATAAGTGATGATGATGAGGACCCACTTTATGAGTGGGTCAAATCAGCTGATTTAGATGATGCGGAGGGAGGCCCTGCTCCACAGGTAGCTGAGGGAGCAGCGGCTCTGGGTATCGACGTCGATCAGGTAGTAGAAAAACAGAAGGCGGATACAGACTCCTTTGATCCTTTGGTGAGGAGTTCGGCACATTCCAATCAGGGTAAGAAAGCATCTTCATGGCCCCCTCATCATCATCAAGTCGTAGTGAGTGATGATGATAGTGAGACTCAACCCCCACTTGATACTGGTCCTGGGGACGATGACGACGACGACAACGATGACGAGGAGACGGAGACACCGACACTAGTATAGGTGGTACTAGTGGGGGTGGGGGTGGCAGTGGTGGGGGGTACACGACGGCTTAGAGCCAACGATCCGTTGGCCAGTTCACTGAGGAGCAAAGCTTCGACCATGCCACTCAGGACAAGGATCATGGATCTCGTCCACCATCCAGGGCGAGAGCATCAGAGCCCAGATATATGTTCGAGCGTCGTTCGAAGAAGAAAGCTGGACGCGACGCGGCTGATGCTCTCATACGCAGCTTGTCATCTATGGACATAAGTTCAGATCAGGGGAGCTCCACCTCTGTCCCACCTTATGCTCATAGGGGATATCACGGGTATGACCATGACAACTCTGACATTCAGTCACGCTCATCTACCTATAGGTACAGGCAGCCAGAAGATAGTTCTTCGAGTCATGACCCTTTGACAGGAAGATATTTGGGGTACCCGTATGACTGGCAGCAATACTATCAAGGAGTTGGGGTTGGACTTGATCTATTCCCTCAATACCCTACTCAGGAAATGTCGTCGATGTATGTCACGCAATTCCCACGTCTAGGCGTACTTGTACAGTTTAGGGAGGATGACTATCAGAGGTACACAAGAGAGTTCCTCAATTAGTACGAGCAGAGGATGACCTGGGAACAGTACTGCCAATATGTTGGGCGGCAATACTACTCTCAACTGCCACGGGATCCGGACAATGATTACGAGCCACCTCGTCACTCTATGTGGGGATGAAACATGGCTAGAAATGTATATTTTTTTCAATTCATTTACTTTTGCATGTCTTAATTGTTGTAAGCTTGCAATTGTATTATATAAACTAATTTTGGTTACTATTTGAGTGATTTCTTACGACAACGCATACTTTTTTGCCCCCATTAAATGGAAACTTCTAATTTAATGCATTCTTTTTGCAAAATTTTCATTCCTAAATATGTAAATATGTGGCATGTCCTGAAGTTTCACTGAAAAATTCCACCATTTTCCCCGTATTTCCCCCTTTTTCCCTGCATTTACGGTTATTGGCGATATTATACGCGATAATGATATTATATCTTTATCTCCGGCCAACGAAACTTGTAGCGATACCGACAACTCGAACACTGTGTACAACCCTCTTTAATGAATTATCTTCGTAGAGATTCCAGCTGTAGTGGTATTTAGGATTCAGGATTACAGTACGCGATCTTATAGTACTCACTACACTACGCACGCGATCCAATAATGTATTTCTCAGCACCAGCTCCTCGATTCTCCAAGTTACTTTCATCAACCTCCTTTCCAATACTTCGTACTCGTGAGAGGCGAAAAGCTCTCGTAACCCCTGTTTGTGTTTGAGTAGGCTACTTAGGCGATATAATTTGCGGCGAACCGCGTCGCCCCGGGGCGTACTATATCCCCACCACAGCTCCAAGTTACTTTCGTCAACCTCCTTTTCCATTCTTTGTAATTATGAGAGGCGAAAAGCTCTCGTAACCCCTGTTTGTGTTTGAGTGGGCTACTTAAGGCGATATAATTTGTGGCGAACCGCATCGCCCCGGGGCGCACTATATCCCCACCACACCACTCGCGCATCGCGGCTAATAACTAAGTGTGGTTGTATACGAAGTTTGTGATTAGCCATGCATCAGTAATTACGGTGTGATGCATATCCACTCTCCATCTGGTGGGGCCCCATGTATATTGCATCAGTAATTACGGTGTGGTTGTATATGAAGTTTGTGTATTCGATCCTAGGATCCTACAAGGAGGATTTCAATAATAAGAGTCTGATTCATAACGAGTAAACCCAAGATTATAACATCATAACCACAGAAAATAACTACAAGTAGTGTTCGAGTTGTCGGTATCGCTACAAGTTTCGCTGGCTGGAGATAAAGATAATATCGTTATCGCCAATAATATCGCCGATAACCGGAAATGCAGGGAAAAATGGGGAAATATGTGGAAAATGGTGGAATTTTTCAGTGAAACTTCAGGACATGCTTAAATATACATATTTACATATTCAGGAATGAAAATTTTCCAAAAAGAATGCATTAAATTAAAAGTTTCCATTTAATGGGGGCCAAAAAGTATGCGTTGTCGTAAGAAATCACTCAAATAGTAACCAAATTTAGTTTATATAATACAAATGCAAGCTTACAACAATTAAGACATGCAAAAGTAAATGAATTGAAAAAAATACACATTTCTGGCCATGTTTCATCCCCACATAGAGTGACGAGGTAGCTCGTAATCATTGTCCGGATCCCATGGCAGTTGAGATTAATACTGTTGCCCAACATATTGGCAGTACTGTTCCCAGGTCATCCTCTGCTCGTACCAATTGAGGAACTCTCTTATGTATCTCTGATAGTCATCCTCCCCAAAATGTACGAGTACGCCTAGACGTGGGAATTGCGTGACATACATCGACGACATTTCCTGAGTAGGATACTGAGGGAACAGATCAAGTCCAACCCCAACTCCTTGATAGTATTGTTGTCAGTCATACGGATACCCCGAATATCCTCCAGTCAAAGGTCATGACTCGAAGAACTATCTTCCGGCTGCCTGTACCCATGGGTAGAAGAGCGTGACTGAATGTCAGAGCTGTCATGGTCATACACGTGATATCCCCCATGAGCATAAGGTGGGACAAAGGTGGAGCTCCCCTGATCTAAACTTATGTCCATAGATGACAAGCTACGTGTGGGAGCATCAACGGCGTCGCGTCCAGCTTTCTTCTTCGAACGACACTCGAACATATATCTGGGCTCTGATGCTCTCGCCCTAGATGGTGGACAAGATCCATGATCCTCATCCTGAGTGACATGATCGAAGCTTTGCTCCTCAGTGAACTGGCCAACGGATCATTGGCTTTGAGCCGTCGTGTACCCCCCACCACCCCCACCCCCACCCCCACTAGTACCACCTATACTAGTATCGGTGTCTCCGTCCCCTCCATCATCACTGTCGTCATCGTCGTCATCGTTGTCGTCGTCGTCCCCAGAACCAATGTCAAGTGGGGGTTGAATCTCATCATCATCATCACTCACTACGACTTGATGATAAGGAGGGGGCCGTGAAGATGCTTCCTCACCCTCTTTGGAACGTGTCGGACTCCTCACTAAAGGATCAAAGGAGTCCTGTATCTGCCTTCTGTTCTTCTACTAACTGATCGACATCGATACCCAGAGCCGCTGCTCCCTCGACTACCTGTGGAGCAGGGCCTCCCTCCACATCATCTAAATCAGCTGATTTGACCCACTCATAAAGTGGGTCCTCATCATCATCACCTATCTGTGCCATGTTACCTATAGACAACAGGTCTAACGGGTCTTGATTTTCCTCCATGTCTCGGTCTACCCACAACTGCCTCTCTTAACTTCATATTGTACTGGCAGTAAACGAGCTTCTGCAGCTTCTCATATGCTAGTATGTTCCTCTTGCTGGTCTGTATGAATGACCATGTCCTCCAATTTCTCTCACATGGTGAGGAGGATACAGTCTGTGCGAGAACACGAACTGCCAATAACTGCAGTGCGGGCGTGTCGACTCCGTACATCACCCTCCACTCAGCTATATATCCATGAGGAGCTTGTTTTAGTTTGAAGTTTAAATGAAAAATGCAATTACCTAATTATGTTACCATACTCACACGGTATCATCGTTTCAGTTTATGCTTTTGCTAGTGCGGATGAGAACGTACCCCTCGCATCCCTAAACCGCAACAACTTCATCATCACCTATCTGTGCCATGTTACCTATAGACAACAGGTCTAACGGGTCTTGATTTTCCTCCATGTCTCGGTCTACCCACAACTGCCTCTCTCTTAACTTCATATTGTACTGGCAGTAAACGAGCTTCTGCAGCTTCTCATATGCTAGTATGTTCCTCTTGCTGGTCTGTATGAATGACCATGTCCTCCAATTTCTCTCACATGGTGAGGAGGATACAGTCTGTGCGAGAACACGGACTGCCAATAACTGCAGTGCGGGCGTGTCGACTCCGTACATCACCCTCCACTCAGCTATATATCCATGAGGAGCTTGTTTTAGTTTGAAGTTTAAACGAAAAATGCAATTACCTAATTATGTTACCATACTCACACGGTATCATCGTTTCAGTTTATGCTTTTGCTAGTGCGGATGAGAACGTACCCCTCGCATCCCTAAACCGCAACAACTATAAACACGGATTCACAGGTCATTATTTTTAATCACGCATATTTCTACAGGCTATAAGGAAGAAATTTTTACATTACCTGGTTACCGAAATTTGCTTGCGCTGTCGATTCTGGGAACAATCGTTCGAACGCCTCGTGGACGGTCATCCTCAAATCTTGATTCTCATGGAGCCGACGTTTATAATGAAATTTGGGATTCATGTAGTATGCTGAAACCCAAATATTAGTTACTCAATTGTATTAACATGCAAAACTGACTCCAACAAACTTACCAGCTTGGTGGAGTGGATGCTCAAGAGTCCCAGTCCATCGACGATTGATGATATTGATCACCCACTGATACGAACTGGGGATTGCAGTCATTATCCCCTCTCATAATTCTCATAAGCTCATACATTAACCCCATCGAAGGCCACACATCTCATTATCTACGGCTCGTAGGACCTTGTACATTGGATGCAGGAAGGAAACGACGTTGTGTACTTTATCCCAGAAGGAATCGAAAAGCACTATATTCGAACAGGTCTTTACACCCTCAGTCTTCCTCTGATTCCACTCCATGTATTTCTCGGATCTGAACAAATTTCTCAGACCCATGCAGTGCCTGTATAAGCTATCGAGTGCAATGAAGTTCGTGACGAACCATGTCGCGCCTTGTCTAACGATGTCCCCTCCACGACACTAACGCATTTGCAGCCAACAACCATGAGTGATTATATATAAAGTTTGTCACTCTCCTCGCATCTTGGATAGTATTCTTGACAGAATCCTTCATCCCTATCTCCTCGAGCATTAAATCAATGCAGTGTGCCGCATAGAGTCCAATAGAGATTGAACTTCTTCATCAATTTCTTCTCCGCCTTAACGAACGCACTGTCATTGTCCGTCACAACTTGGACAACATTCTGGGACCCAACTTCTCTAATCACTCCTTTTAGGAGAGCATATATGTATTCGTGATCTTTTATTCCATCCGATGCATCAATGGATTTGAGGAAAACCGGTTGTCCTCTACAGTACACCATAAAATTGATAATGGACAATTTCGTGGGTCCTGTCCACCTATCACACATGATTGTCACCCCGTACTGCTTCCAGTTCGGCTTGAGTCCACGTACCCAAGCCTGCATCTCCTCGTGCTCCCAATCGAGGTAGACGCCAAGAATCTCCTGTGGCACGGGAGGCTTCACGCCGGGCCCGGCACACGGCACCTCCTCAATCATATTTTTGAAGTGAGGACTGGCTGCTGCATTTGCTGGTACATGGCTCGAGATGAACCACCTAGATATAGTGCCACCCACTTTCTCCTTGAACCCCTTGCTCCACATATTTTTTAATCTTTTTTTATTAACGCCTGCGATAGGTGCATCTGGGACATGAGCGCTTTACGTGCGTTGTGGGCCATGCCCACTGCCTCCCTCAAAATGTCTACTGCTCCCACCAGCCTCATGTCGGGATGTCCCAAACGACGGCCTACTCTCATCAATCTGTCTTCTTTGCTCCCCCTCCCACTCTGAAGCCTGAGACTCACGAATCACTTATTTAAAATCACTCCTTTCTCGAGCCGTAACACAGTCATCGGGGTATGCGATCACTTCATCGTCATCGTCATCATACTCGTCGATAGCACATAGGCCCCGTCCAGTGCCAAGTAGCTCCTCCCTCATATCCCTCTCACAATCATTCTGCCGCAACTTGCGTGACTTCGCTTCAGTCAATACTCTTCTCATCTCCTCTCTCACTGGCCTTGTAACACTTGGACAGTCTTTCACATTCTTGTATCCCCCTGCCAAATGTTCCTTTAGCCTAGACACTCCCCCACTCCGTATCACTTGGCCACAATAGTTGCATATGGCTCCATATTTATTCCCCTCCACTGGTCGTCCATGTTTCCACCCAATGTCCCTTACTCCTTTTCCCGATCCAGACGACATTTTGCTCCCTAGTAGTATACAAATTTGCAATAATCGACACAAAAAAAAAAAGTTGCATTGGCTCGTATTCAGTGTAATAAGCCCAAATCATTTCAAGGGCTAAGATTTTAGAACAAATCAAAATTTCATATAAGTTACAATTGAGAAAAGAGTCTGCAGATTGCATACTGAGTCAACTTTATGGGGCCTATTGTGATTTATACATACAACATGATGGGTCCATGTAAATAAAGGGTGGATGTTATCTCCCAATTTTTTCCCTCGGGTGTAGCCCATTTAATTAATTGATCATCCTGATTTTTGGAAATTTGGAGTAAAATTCACGGGTTGGATTTTACTTTATGAATGCATGTGCATGTGCAACCCCAGCCTCATCCACGATAGTGCGGTCTTGATTGTGAGGCCCAACTTGATGTATTTATTCTATATCCACGCTGTTCATCTGTTTTTGTATTTAATTATAGAGTACTGGATAAAAAAATGAAACATATAATTTGAAAAGCCACAGGTGGGGCCACATATCGGCAGTGATAGTTTTCGAATGGGGTGACTCATTCCCAAGGATGTGGCATTTCTGAATGTTATCCAGACCATCCAATTTGTTAGGCCCATGGTGGATGGAGCACAACCCAAATATCATAAAGATTAAACGATTCTAACTGTTGATTGATGGTTACAAAATGGACATTTCAAAAATGCATCTGTTATCAGTCAGATATTCAATCAGCAAAATCAGATGGTTAAGATCAAACGTAGTCTTATTTCAGTCCATGGTCGATCAACAATGGGGAACACCATTGGGACAGTAAATCTATGCAACGTGTATATTGGAATGTGGATGACCCATCACCACTGGAAAAATGCTAGGACCTATTCAAATATCAATTCAGCAAGAGTATGGTGGTAGTTCACCACATTCTCTAAATTGGGGTTGATTCATCCACGGTGGTAACGACCCTAATCCCAAAATAACATTAATGGAATGATCCTAGTAGTCCAAATGGTGTATCCAAGTGAACCGTTAACATTATTGATGATCTTGTCCATCACTCCTTTCACAATTGGCCCACCGTTATACGGAGTGGATAGATCTGTTCAAGTGGACCCACCGCAGAAAACTGTGTGATCAGTCACACCCACTGTTGAAACATATATAAGGCCCACCATTATGTATTTTTTAGATCTAGCCTCTTCATAAGTTAACATAGAGATAGATGACGTGAAAACAAAAATATAAGCTTGATCGGAAACTTCTGTGCCCCTAAGAAGTTTTGAACGGTGGATCACTGTCCCCATTGCTGGGGTCCACTGTGATGTTTGTGAAAAATCCTTCCCGTCCATCCGTTTTATGAGTTCATTTTAGGACATGATGCCAAAAATGAACCCTATCTAAAGCTCAAGTGAGCCTCAAACGTGATAATTAAACATCCACAGTTGAAATATTCGTGGGGCACAGAAGTTTTGATTCATGCCAATATATTTGTTTTCCGTTCATCCCAATAGTAATGACATTATTAACGATATGGATGGCATCTAAACATCACTGTTGAACCCAGGAAGGTTTCAACGGTAGGAATTTCCCAAACTACATTTTCCTTTAGTACAGCTCACTTGAGCTTTGGATACCGTTCATTTTTTAAAACTAGTCCTAAAATGAAATCACAAAACGGATGGACGGAGAGGATTTCTCACAACCATCACAGTGGGCCCCACCTGAGCTTGCAGCACTGGAACAGGAGGAAAGGCTTCCGTAGGAAATCCGCGTCCCTGATCCACGCGCGACGAAAACGGATTTGGCTACTCCCCTACCGTGCTCTGTGGGCCCCACCACGAGGTATGTGTTTCATCCATGCCGTCCATCTATTTTTGTAGATAATTTTATAATATGAAAAAAAAAAAAAAGAGATATATATCCCAATCTCAATTGGACCACATTACAAGAAAGTGTTAAATGAACTTTGACCATTAAAAACTTTTTGGGGGCCATACAGGTTTTGGAAAAACCTGATCTTTGTTTTTTCCCTTCATCTGAGTCTTTATGAGCTAATTAACAGATTGGATGTCCCAATTCCTTAGAATGGTGGATATCCAATCACTACTATTTTCCCGTGGTGTGGGAAAACCTGATCTTTGTTTTTTCCCTTCATTTGAGTCTTTATGAGCTAATTAACAGATTGGATGTCAAATAAACAATACAGTGGGCCTTAGAATGGTGGATATCCAATCACTACTATTTTCCCGTGGTGTGGTCCACCTGAGTTTTAGATCTAACTCATTTTTTGGATAAAGCTCTAAAATAATATTTCAAAATTAATGGACAACATGGATACAACAGATGCATCATGGTGGGCCCACGGAGCACCGACCTACACCCTCAGAGCCGTGGTGGGGGGTCTTTTGAAGACCGTCTGCACCATCAAGGCTCACCTGTGGGGTCCACCGTGATTTGTGTATTTTATCCACTCCATCCATCCATTTTAATAGATAATTTTAGATCTTGAGCTTAAAAACCAAGTATATCCAAACCTCCACACGATAGGAAACAGTATGAATTGAACATTTACCGTTGAAAATATCTTGGGGGCCACAAAAGTTTTAGATCAAACTTCTATTTGTTTTTTCCCTTCATCCATGTCTGTGTGATCTTATGAATAGGTTGGATGAGAAATAAACATCACGGTGGGCCCTAGAAAAGTTTTAACGATGGAAGTCATTATTCAAACTGTTTCCAATGGTGTGGTCCACTTGATCTTTTGGTACACTTAAATTTTGGTCTCAACCCCTAAAATAATATGGAAAAACGGATGGACCGCATGGATATACCAGATACATTCTCTATGGGCCCAATAGAGTACTCGGTACGATAAGTCCCTACTGAGTAACCAAGTACGCAATCCCCATTCACGCCTCGATCCCCAATTTGCGATAAAAACCCCCAAAAATCCCTCTCCCATTCGAAAATTTTCAAAATTTTATCTCGTTCCTATCGATTTCTCCGGATTTTCAGCCCGAAAATCCCTCTTCCTCATCCCAAATCAAAAGAACCCTCTAATTTCGAACAAGATCTCCGCACGCTAGTGGAATCAAGAAGCTGCAAAAGATTTTTGGACGGAAAAAAAAAAATAATAATTTCGGGATTGATCTTACCGGAAATGCCGATTTGTAATCAACAGCAGCTGAATTCGCGTCTTCCTCCAAATCCGGGCGTAAAAACAGGTATTTCTTATCTTTTTTGTGATTTTCTCGCTGACAACCACCCTTTTTATCAATAAAAGTGGGTTGTTGGCTACAATTCCCACCCGTGGTTGGTGGGAACAGTGACATATCAGCGTGATATCGAAAATACCGATAATATCGGCGATACCTGGAAGCGACACAAAATATTGGGGTTTCGGTGTCGCTACACTGGCGACACCGATATTATCGACGATATCGCCGATAATTTGAACACTGACTACAAGAACATCATTACAAAATCCACTAGAAATTTAAACTTTTATAATGCAAGATTCTGAAAAGGGAAATACAAGAACAGTAAGAAGAAAACTCCAAGAGGATCAGGATTCGCCCCAGCTCCTGCTCCGCTCACTGGCCTGGAATTACCTGAACGCATCAATCGTGCATAAGCTTATAGAAAGCTTAGAGGGCAGTGTAAGTGTGTGCAGGATAGGCGCCAAGGGTTCAATATTAGAGTATGCAGAAATGCTGGCAAGACCATGAATATCATCAATACGATCAGTCATACCAAGGCTATGCTATATCAAGCATGAATGCTATCAGCCGTCACAAGCCTATGCAATGCAACATATGAGTACTAAGTGTCATACCAAGGCGATGCAATAAGAGGCCTACATGGCCAAATGCTATATGCAAGGTGCAATGCAATCATGCCAGTCCTCATATCAATACAGTTCCTCTCTAGGGAATCACCGGGGTCAAATACACTACCTGCTGACTGCCGCCCTCCTAGCCGCACAGCCCAGCGAGTGTAAGGGACCTCACTACACGCCTGTGGACAGCCAACACCAATAAGGCATGACGGTAGCGGACCAATTTACGAGCTAGTCAGACTCAGCCTAGCTATTGCCCCCTCACTCAGGCGGGTAAGGCCACACCCCTTCCCAACCGACCATGATACAGTGGGAGAGTCCCAGAACTTTCATGGTACCAGGAGATGCTCCAACGCCGAGACCAAGTGGAAAACATGAGCGCCGGTGCCTTCACCATTAGGCCGTAAATGGTGAAGGGGTGTGGCCTTACCCGCTAGGGTGAGTCTGACCAGCTTATAAATGGGTTCGCTACCATCGTGCCTTATTGGTGTTGGCTGTCCACAGGCGGGTAGTGAGGTCTCTTACGCTCGCTGGGCCATGCGGCTAGGAGGGTGGCAGTCAACAGGTAGTATATTTGACCCCGATGATTCCCCAGAAAGGAATTGTATTGATATGTGGACTTAATATGAGGATTGGCATGATTGCATTGCACCTTGCATACAGCATTTGGCTATGTAGGCCTCTTATTGCATCGCCTTGGTATGGTGCTCAGTACTCATATGTTGCATTGCATAGCCTTGTGACGACTGATAGCATTCATGCTTGATATAGCATAGCCTTGGTATGGCTGATGGTATTGATGATATTCATGGTCTTGCCAGCATTTTCGCATACTCTAATATTGAACCCTTGTTAGTGTTGGCTGTCCACAGGCGGGTAGTGAGGTTTTTTACGCTCGCTAGCCTGTGCGGCTAGGAGGGCGGCAGTCAACGGGTAGTGTGTTTGACCCCGGTGATTCCTCAGAGAGGAACTGTATTGATATGTGGACTTAATATGAGGACTGGCATGATTGCATTGCACCTTGCATATAGCATTTGACTATGTAGGCCTCTTATTGCATCGCCTTGTATGGCGCTCAGTATTCATATGTTACATTGCATAGCCTTGTGACGGCTGATAGCATTCATGCTTGATATAGCATAGCCTTGGTATGGCTGATAGTATTGATGATATTCATGGTATTGCCAGCATTTTCGCATACTCTAATATTGAACCCTTGGTGCTTGTCCTGCACAAACTTACACCGCCCTCTAAGCTTTCTTTAAGCTTGCATGCAGGTGCTTCCAGGCCAGTAGGTGGAGCAGGAGCTGGGGTGAGTCACTGATCCTCTTGGAGTTTTCTTCTTACTGTTCTCGTATTTCCTTTTTTGGAATCTTGCATTGTAAAAGTTTAAATTTCTAATGGATTTTGTAATGATGTTCTTGTAGTTATTTTCTGTGGTTATGATGTTATGATCTTGGGTATGCTCGTTATGAATTAGACTCGTATTATTGAAATCTTCCTTGTAGGATCCCAGGATCGGAACCTGGTGAATGGGCATCAGGAGCTGAGAATGGGGTACTACGAGGGCTGTCGCCACCGGATTCGGCGATCAGGATTTTTGCGAGCCCGGTTCCCGAGTCTGGGGCGCGACACCCTAAACTGGCAAATGAATGCCCTTTCCCATTCCGTATGCTCCATATCTAGTAAAGATACCAAATATTCCGCATGTAATTCATTGTTAAAATTGGAATGTACAAGAACATCTATTTTCCCAATATGGACATAATAACATCCTTTGTTTCTCCCATCTTTCCTTGTCATGCTTAGTAAAGAAAGCGAGAAACACTAGCCTTACTCTTTTTCCTTTAATGTGAAGATTGATTATAGTCTGTTTTATAGATCTTATCAATCTTACTTATAAAGGAGATGAAATATGGCACATTTCTTCCTTTTTTACATCAAAGAAATATATATTTCCTTCATTATCTAAAGTGACTTTTTTTTTTTCCTTCTAAAATTGACTGGTGAATAGGAGATAAAGAACTAGATGAAGCAACAGAAGATAACTCAGATATTGAAGAGTGTCTAGCAAGGGTAAACATCTTGATTTGAGGATTGTGCTGAAGTTTATCTGTTGTATCTTCTTCTGGAATTACCGCATTATATTCCGGAGAGAGTGCATAAGGATCTTGAGAATAACATCAGTTATTCAACTCGTAACATTCTACGTCTGTATAGATGGATGTTGTTTTTCTTCTTTGTAAAAATGAGGAGGTAAGGACTAATCGACTTGCGGAGATCCCCAGGAGGCTTCATGATATCATCAATCATCTTCCATTATCTGCTTCTGCTTCTGATCTATATTTTATCCCATGACCTAAGTGGATTACTTTGATGTTGATTCCTTTCCAGAGGCATAGGAATTTGTTCAGGTTTTGACAACGATTCTAGTGGAATAGTATAGAGATAGATCTACTCTTCATCAAGGATTTCGAATTCTGTTGTTCACTTGAACAAGTATGTACAAGTCTTTGTTGTATTCCAAAAGCTTGATGTGAGAGAGGAGAAAAAAATTCATCTCATTCTTTACAGAAAAACAATTCCATTGAACAATTTCTTCAATAAGGAATGGATCAGCCGTCCATTCCTCGTATTCTTCCCAAGGAGAGAACTGAGGCACTTCTCTCATAAATGCAATCAGATAGATATCTTCTATCTCATATGGATCACAAAATTTCTTATATTGCGATGTTCTTATCATCAATAGCATACTAACATTCTAACCTTCTTTTCGGAACATTTTTGCAATAATGATCCTCTATTATGAAGAAACAGCTTCGAAGTACATAGCCTTTTTTTAGTACAAGAACTTGAAAATTAAAACTATCAGTGGGCCTAGCTTCAAATTTCTTTGGAAACTTTACTAGCTTTGACTCCGATGTAAAGAAGGATAAAGGATCACAAGAATAAGGAGGAAATTTTTTTAAAGGGAATTTCGTTCATTGAGGAATACTCCTCTCTTGAGCATTTCATTAAGAAAGCAGTGACATTCAACAGAGATGGTGATGGAATGGTAGAGAAACACGGAGGTGAACAAAAGATAACAGATGACAACAGCGGAAAAATTAAAAACTTGACTCAACTGGATAGCGGTATCACTGAGTAGAGAGGAAAGCAAAGAAACAAAGGAGATCACTAACTGAAGGATTGATATATAAAGAACATATCGCAGGTTGCTCTGGTTGAACAGAGGTGCATGAACTATTAGGAGGATCCAAGGCAATGGCCACTTTCGACTTAGGTTATGAACTTGACACAATAATGAACAATGATACGGAATTCAGGGCAGAACCCGATTTACTGTACACTTGCGCACATATATGTGCATAGATGTATATATATGTATGCATATGCATATGTGTACATATATGTATACATACATATGTATATATAATGTACACACGCATGTACGTTCATATGCATGTGAGCAACATAGCATGTAACAAAACCTAAATGCTACTTCTAGATTTTTAAATCAAGGTTGCACTTGATTGCACTAATTTCATAATATTTTGCACCAAATTAGATTGATTAATAATTAAATTTAACAAATTTTCATGATATTCGGTGCAACCAAACACAACCTAAAGTAATAGGAAAGGGGCAATGATTAAGCATAAAGGTAGAGAAAGAGCAACAAAACTGATTTCATATTAGTAAATTATTTACTAAAAAGCATTGAAAAGATTAACTAATTGTAACAAATAATTGAAAACATTATTGTTTCATTTTTATAGTGAAAAATAACTTGTAAAGTAATATATGCAGTGTGTAGCATAGTCTATGTAGTGTGTAGCGTATGCAAATTATCATGAAGCATAGGTTACGCATGACTTAAGGTTATTTTCATGAGTTATGTAGCATAAGCTACACATGACATAGCATAAGCTATTTAAAACACTGATATGCATATAGCATTTTGCTAACATCCCCATTCCCCACCTTCATGAGGCATTAGCAATGTCCCCAAAACTTTTGAATGACACATGGGATGCCAATCATTGATAGTACCATAGGGAGTAAGTTGTGATCAAATAGTCCTAACCCTTTGAATGGGGACTCTTTTTTGTTTTAAGAATAATGGGACCAATTTGTTACAACCATCCATTGTTCAAGAACACTATAGAATATAGATCCCATGGTAAGAATTTTCAAACCAAAGTGCTATTTTGGAATCATAAGCAATACAATGTGGGATCTATCTAGTGGATGTTTCAAGATACTGATTGGACCTATTTTGTTTCTCCGCTGAATCTTGATTGTCCATTTTCCATGGTATTGATTGGCTGCTGAGGATGATCTGACTAGCATGATTTTTGCACCATAGTTTTCCCCTAGTTGTATGAATGACTGAATGGTTTACATTGACGATAGGTCGCCCCATGTGCCATTTAAAACCTTGTAGAACGTTGGGGACATTAGCAAAACTCGTGTATGTGTGTGCACATGGGTATAATATGTATAACCCTGCATATATGTATGTATATGCATCTATATGTGTGTGTGTGTGTGCAAGCTATATGGGTGGGTAGGGTTGGGGCAAGCTCAAGTCAGGCCTGACCCATTCATTTAAGGCAACATCTTCTGACTCGATACCCATAACCTGATAAACTCAACAGGCCTATGTGAAGGTGAGGTTGAGTATAACAGTATGTCTACCAACATGGGGGTCCTATATGACAATTTTTCTTCCTAAAATACATTGTTTACATAGCCAATAAACATCATATATGGAATATGGAGGAGGTTGCAACCAACATTTCTTCAAAAGTTCATATGCAAAAGAAATGTTTATAGGCAAGAGGACATAACGAATCTCAGAACATTTTAACATAGTTAGGTAATAAGAGAACATTGTGTGTGTGTGTGTGTGTGTGTGTGTGTGTGTGTGTGTGTGTGTGTGTGTGTGTGTGTGTGTGTGTGTGTGTGTATAAAGAACTAATGAAAATATAGTTTCTCCCCAGAACCTAGCCCAGGGTAGCCAGATGATACTGACAAGGCATATTTTGGTTTCCACTCGTAAATTAAAGTTCTGTCTATATCCTTCACATCCTTCACGTAATTTCTGACTCTCATTTAAAGGTTACAATGGCATACAAATCATGAAAATTTTCCTGAATCGATGTCAGCAAAAACTCCCTAGATAATATGCGTATGAAATATAAGAAAAGCATTCTAGGATCTGAAAACCATTATAAAAAACATAAAGAACATTGGAAGGATGCATACCGATGTATATTCAGGATCAAAGTAGCCAAAAGTGCCCAACACTCTTGTAGTCACATACATTTCCTGGCCCTCGGGCATCAACTTAGCAAGACCAAAATCAGAGATCTGGGAAAAGCAACACATGCATCAATTGTCTAACTGAAATTCTTTATTTCTTTTATTGTTTTATTTTTCTTTCGAATAAACTACTAAGTTATATTGCATATAGACATATCTTTGTTACCTTTGCGTCAAAATTTTCACTTAGAAGAATGTTGGTAGATTTAAGATCTCTATGAACAATAGGAATGCCGAGTGCTGAATTCGAGTGTAGATATGCAAGGCCCCTCGCTGCTCCAAGTGCTACTTTCAGTCTAAGAGGCCAGTCCATCTTCGATTCACTAATACCTAAGTTATCAGTATCAGAAATTATAAGTTTAAAGAACAACAATGGATGAATGGGCATCAGCGGGTTTGAAACAGATAATGATGATGAGCCTTGCTAAGCCCACACACTTGTGCAATAAAGCTCATGTACACACCACATATGTGCCAGCATGGCATGGTAAGACCAAGATCTAATCAATCCATCAGAATGGCAGAACTATGTTGATGCCCTGGCCCAAGAATCAGGTTGATCCACTGGTCATGTGGGCCACAATCTGCAGAAAAGGAATGTACAGCTCTGAAAATTTTGGTTGAAGTTTCCTAACCCATCCGCCAGTTTCCAATCTTGGGGCTCACATGCTGAGTGGACCAGATTTCCAACATGTACAAGGTTGAACCAACCTGATGCATGGATTGGATCTCGCACCTATGCGCCACACTGGCACATGTGGGTTGGATCTCGCAACTATGTGCCACACTGGCACATGTGGGGCATGTACATGAGCTTTATTGCAAACACAGGTTCGTTTAGCAGACCTCGATAATGATATAATGTCAAACTGACCATTTAAGTGATCTTGTAGGTTCCCATTGTGCAGAAACTCGTATACTAAAAACCGATGCTTTCCGTCAGCACAATATCCAATCAAGGCAACCAGATTCGGATGGTCGAGTCTGCTCAAGATGTCGACTTCCACCCGGAACTCACGTTCACCTTCAGCTGCTTTAAATGGTGGCAGCTCCATTTTCTTGATTGCCACAACCTTCAAATTGAACAACGAATGTTGTAAATAAAGATATCAACAGTTGAATTGATCATTTCATTCAGGAAATAAACACTTATACGGAAAAATAAAGAAGCATATATTTAAAGAAGCAATTTCAAATGATCTCAAGTCATTTTCTAACCTATCCAATGAAGCATATGTTTTGAATAGTCTATTCATGCCCAAGTGGTCCGCAATACTCCACATATGGATCCATCTTAGTGAAAAAGATACAGGTATTTATTGGCTTCAAACCCATTAGTACATGGCAAGAGGGGAAATAAAAAACCGTTGAATGTACAATTGCTCAAAAAATGACATAATGCTACAGCATGACGGCCGCAAAATCTATACTATATATAACGCAAGCATCTTTTGTACATTATTGCCCCTGTAGTTAGTCATGGGGAGGGAAAAAAAACATTCAGATTTTTCATTGCGTAACCCTTCAACCCAAGGGCATTTTTGTCCTTTCAACTCCTCCCTGGGAGCAGCTTGCACCCACTTCTCTTCTTTACCTAGAGGCTCACATGGACATAAAGCGTTACAGAGCCTGTGCAATAACAGCTTTGTGGGGCCGACCGTGATGAATTTGCAACATTGCCACCATACATTTGTTGTGCCGGCTTATGATAGGATGTTGGCTAAAAAAGAGGTAAATCTAAAGCTTGAGTGGTCACAACACTAGAAAAAGTAGGAATGGGTCACCCACCATGGAAACCCTCATCTCTTTCTCTCTTTGCATGTAGCCTGTGTATGCACCCTTTTTCTCAATCTCTCCAGTTCTCTCTCTCTTCTCTCTCTCTCTCTCTCTCTCTCTCTCTCTACTCTCCCCATGTGTGTAGCACATGCCATACCCCTAGTACTAGAAAAGCATGAGATGAGCTTCACATCCAAATACGTCATCATAACTTGGATTTGAAGAAGGCTCCCTAGTCTGTCAGCAAACTCAATTTTAAGATACATAAAAAATAAATAAATAAATAAGGTAATAAAAAACCAAATGATGCCCAAGCTTCAATAAAAACCGGTACACCAGCTATACTAGAAACAGAATATGTTCCTTGCTTTTCTGCTAAATGGAGTATGGTATATGGCTATATTAGCATCAGTGCAGCTTTGAAAAAATACTTTAGTGTCTGGCAACGGTACATTTGTTTGTCATTATGATGCCCAAGAGTGAACACTTGGGAGAAGGAATAGAACTCCACATCTCCTTGAATCCAGTTGTTTCATCATCATAGCTTCATCCCAGATATGTTTGGATGCACAATTAAATTGAACTGCAAACATTCAATTTAATCACCTCCACTATATTGAATTATCATTGCAATGCAATTTGATGTCCTCCTGTTTGATACTTTCATAATCAGGGGGAAAAAAAAAACACACAACTGGGATTTTTTTAAAAACAAACCAAAAAAAAAAAAAACAACGAAATTACTGCAACTGGGTATGGTTAAGCTGTACCATACAACACCCAAGATGTATCCAGTATTAGTATCGGTATTTATATTGTGTAGACATTGCCACACATAAAAATACCTGGGTATCCTATCTTAGAATTGGTCATGATTTCAAAGTATTTGTATCATAACGAAAGAGACCTAATCCACTCAATGGAAATTGTAGGCTTATTCATCAAAACTAGGCCGAACAATCATCAAAATCTCCAAGTATCATGTGTTGCTTATAGATGTGATGGTTAACAAAAATCATGAGTTTCTGACTCTGTTATTCTCAACCCTGCCTTCGGCATGTTCAATCTTACTGAACAGAATTTCCAGCACATTTCATAAGAAAGATATTTCCATACCTCCCCTGACCGTAGGACTCCTCTATATACACGACCAAATCCTCCTTTCCCGAGCAAGTTCTTCTCACTAAATGAGCATGTTGCTTCCTCCATTTCCTTGAGTGTGAAAACTGAGGACCCATGTCGTCTTTTCGATGGTTGGTTGTGATCCTCAAGTTGCCAATTTTCCACTGGCTTATATGTCCCTGGAGATGGGTATCAAATAAAAGTAACAATTCAACTTCGGCATGGAGGAAATATGCAGTTTGTGGCCAAATTGGCGTCGTTGTTTTTTTTTTTTTCTTCACCAGTAATTCCATATGAGGACCAGCTTTTCAGTAACCAAGATCATTCATCTGGTGGGCCCCACCACCATAGGGTGATGCCAAATAAAATTCATTTATCGGCCTGCAAATGGAATGTTAGAGACAAATCCATTACAACAGAAAATCCACTGGCAGGAGTCTTTTGATTCACCATTCATCTGCAGTGAGGCATGCCATATGAATGATCTGGATCAACCAAATGCAATCAAACCATTCATACCAAGTAGGCCCAGAAAAAAAAAAGGTCCAATGTGAATTTTTTTTTTAAAAAAATAAAAAATAAAATAAAATAAATAAAAAGCATACAGGCATCAGTAGAAGACAAATAACATACATGGTTCATTCAGGTCATGTGATTTGCTTCTCCGTCGTTTGTTCCATGCCGAAACCAAGCCAAACGGCATAATGTCTCACCAAACAGTATCGAATTCCTGCTGTCTGAGAAACGATTCAGCAGATCACCAACTTAAAAGAAAACAACCATTTCTCAAATGTCTCATAGCCAAAAAAAAAAAGATTATTCAAACCAAAACCCATTCATTTAAAGACCGTTCCGACGCAGAAAATGAAGAGTAGAAAACCAAAAAAACCAATTTTCTTCTCAAAGAAAACCAGAGAGAGACAGAGAGAGTGAAAATTTTTTTTTTAAAAATGAAAATGAAAATAGAACAATGGAAAGAAGAAAGTGGGTGGTGTAGGAATCGAGTCAAGAGTACGTATAGAGAAAGTGAAATAGAATTGGAGAATACTCAACAACCTATTTCACCAACAACGACCCAAAAAGGTACAAAAAGGAAATGCTTAAAGTACAAGGAAAGAAGGAATTGTATTTGAAGATTACAAAAAAGGAAAGGAAAGGAGGGGTGGTGGAATACCTGCAGAAGAAGGGGATTTTTACAGGGAGGCGTTTGTCTTTGGCAAGGAAATAGAGAAGAAGAGAAATGAACTGCTACTGGAAAGTGAGTGGTAGCAGGACGGTCTTCTTCTTCTCCTTCCATCTGAGAAGTGAGAGAACGTGGTGGGGTTGAAGAAGAGGGAGGAGAACAGAAAAAGAGCCGTTGAGGGGACGCTTTCAATCATTCCTTGGATTGGCCATCACTCCAGCGTTGGGTCAGTGTTGGGTCTTGTCCCTTTCCCCCAAAATGTACGAAATGGTAGAACAGGTAGCACCTGAAATTAGTAGAGAGAGAACTGAGCATTGCATGTGGAAGATTGATGATGATCAATCAAGACCGTTCATATAGTTGGAAATACTACGGATGGAAAATTATTCAAGATACACTAACATTGGACGATCCTAGACATCCGATTAGTGCGGCATTCAAAGTGACCATAGAAAACTAACATTAATAATTAGGAGCGACATTATCCTTAAAAGATAATTAAAAAATTAAGACAAACCATGAAAATTTGTTATATTATATGAGTTGTTTAATTTCATTTATAGTACTGATACTACCATTAGAAATAGGGATTTTATCATACTTACACCTACCTTTCAGGCTATGGACCAAAAACCTCCTGTTTTAAAACTATTTCCCGAAATTCAAAGTGAGGCATTGCACTGCTCAATGTTAGTTAGGCATACGATTAATTTTAATATTTTCGTATTAACGGAACTGCCTTCCATTGCCGCACCGGGTAGTCTCTCCTCTTCAATACTGGACCACGTGCCAACCTAACCCTGACCATACGTGGAGCCCAGCTTGATGCTTATGATAAATCCACCCGGTTCATCTATTTCTCCAGCTCATTTTACGGCATGAGCCCATAAATGAGACGAATCCAAAGCTCAAAGTGTGCTCCAAGATTAACCCAATTTACTTCAATGGTAAGAATTTAATCCCAATGTTTCCTATTGTGTGGCCCATTGGATATTGGTATCCCACTCGTTTTTTGGGCCCACGGTATAAAATGAGCTGAGAAAACAGATGGACAAGGTGGATTTGTCATTAACATTTCATGCTGCACAAATGTTTCAATTGTGGGCATTCAACTCCATTATTTCATGTTGGTTGTCCCACACGAGCTTTGGATCGGGCCTCATTTTTTACTCATGCTCTAGAATGAGATGAAAAATCGGGTGGATGGAATGGATTTATCATAAACATAATGATGAGCGTCACATATAGTCAACCAACTCTCGCTCGTGACTAGAATTCCCTCTGAACCTCAGTACGGGCGTATTGATTGACGTGGATTATCACGCTAACCTAACCAGTAACCTCGACCATACGTGGGGCACCTTGATTTTTTTTAGAAATCTACCCGTCCATCTATTTTCTACATCATTTTAAGGCATCATTATCAGGAGAGAAAAAAAAAAGTTACATCCATAGTTCAAAGTGGGCCCCTTAATGGCCCAGTATGTTTCAACGGTTAGTGTTCAATCCTACTGTTTCTTATCATGTGGGCCACTTAAGCTTTGTATCTATGCAATTTTTGGTCCATGCCTTAAAATATCAGGAAACACAAATGGACATGTAGATTTGTCACAAACAATTTGTGACCCCATTAATGTTTCAACAGTAGGCATTCAAATTCAATCTTCACTTTTTCTGTTCATTTGGCCCACTTGTGTTTTGAATCAGCCTCGTTTTTGTTTGGCGCATGTCCTGAAATGATATGAAAAATCCAACGGGAGGAGTGAATTTGTGGCAAACATTACGGTGGGCTCTACCTGATGAGGTACCCCGCCCTGTCTAGGCTTAAAATGTCAACTTCTCACGAAAACTTTATTGGCACTTAATTGTTGTGCCTACCAAACCTCTACCGTGTGGGGCCTACCATAAGGTTGTGAGAAATCTACACCATTCATTTATTTTGCTAGCTCACTTTAGGGCATGGGCCCAAAAATGAGAGAGATCCAATGCTCAAAGTGAGGCCCATGATGGCCCCAAAATGCTTTAAGTGTTCAATCCCACTACTATCCTACGTGTTGCCCTTGGCCTCATTTTTGAACCCATGCCATAAAATGAGCGGTCAAAACTGATTATTTCCTATCATGTTGCCCAGATGAACTTTGGATTTGCTTGATTTTTTGCCATCAACAGTGTATGGCAACAACCATGAGATCATTGGTATAGATAATTGTACAATATGGTTAAAAAGATGGCATGATTGACACCTTCGACTCCCACTAGTGAATATGTAGAAACAACGGACACAAGTACAAGTGAGTGAAATTTCTTATTATTATCCATACATGATTAAATCAATAATTTGGATGGATTGGATTATCCAACAACCATGATATATATAAAGTCTGATAAGTGCATGTGCGTGGACCAATACACTCCACCGAGCACCTAAATCTTTTCTCCTTCTTCATCGTCCCTAGAGTTATTGCTTGCCTTGCCTACCGACGATGGAAGTGGATTGTGTCTAGTCCCTGCCCATTCTAGCAAGGAATATGAAATCTGTGTGGGGCCACCGTGAAGGTTTCAATGGCATATGTCATTATCCCAATGTTTCCTTTGGTGTGACCCAGATATGCTTTAATTTTAGGCTCATGCCCTAAATTAATGTGGTATAACGGATGGACAGCTTCGATAAGCCATAACATCATAGACCCCACATATATCCGCATGCGTCTTTAGGCAGTGACGTTATGGAATTAAACCAGCTGGAATGGGAAAGAAAGGGTGGGAGTGCCATCATTTGGCAAAAGGTCAAAAAATAAAAAGGATCGGAGGGTACTATCTGCAGTCAACTCAACAGGGGGTAAGAGGGATTTTTCTATAGTTAACGACTCCACCAGTTGAGAATTTGTTAATGGAGGCAGCCATAGGGCCAATTTGAAATAGGTAGGTGGGTCGTGGGAAATAGTTTAAAAGCATGAGATTTTCAGTCCATAGCTGGGAAGGCAGGTGATTATGTGGAAAAATTCCTTAGAAATAAGACATGTTGACATCAATAGAGAAAATTTTGATCCTTTGCTTAACGCTGCTACTGCTTTTATGACCATATATAGTCACTAAAAAACATGTTAATATTGATATGCATAGCATTATTTCTATTATGGATTTTGACCCTATCAACATTGTGGTATGATCAAATTCTTGAAATCGAAGGAAAGTTTCAAATATTTTTAGGGTAGTCATCCGACAAGTTTTGAAAAGTTTTTCAGACCAAATTGCCCTTATCCTTATATTAGTAGTTGTGCGGTTTTTGAATGAAGTAGTCACGTGGTATTTAATCCTTAGAAAGTTACATCGACAGAAGTTGTCATTGGGCCTATTAGAATTTAGATCGAAGTCCTTCATTTTCTTTATAGCCATTTATTTATATGGAAATACGCTAACTTCTTGTTGACATGATCTCTTCGTGGCATACAATACTTGATGACTTATAACGGTGCTTGTTCGATACGAACTATTTTCTTTTGATGTAGTTAATGTGGCTAGCAGATGTTGATCAAGCTTCAAAGCATGGCCTTCCATGAAATTCCAAAGTTAATGGATGGAGTGAATTATGCACATATACGATGGTAGAACCCACGGATGGTGTATGAATGCCCTTCGAAGTTTTCTTATGGTGTAGTACATTTAAGAAGTGTTCAACTGTAGGAGTTCCATCACCATTGTTTCTTGTGGTGTAGTCCACTTAAGTCTTTGGTCTACCTTCTTATGGGGCTCATACTCTAAATAGTTCTGTTAAGATAAATAGGTGGTATGGATAAATTATATACATCATGATGGCCCATAACAATCAATAACAGTGTCCAGTAGCCGTTCACTCCTTATTATTTTATTGTAGTGGGGTCCACCTTATATGTGGATGTAACTTTTTCTTTTACTATAGAAACTGATGAGATTGAAAACCTACTATGTCATTAAATTAAACTTTGAATCCAATGGATAGAGTAGATCTTCGACATATATCCCATAGTGGGCCCCATATCCCTTAAACATGATAACCTAGACTCATAACACATGACAATCTCGACCCTTAACTTATACTCAATTGTGAGCCCCACAGACGGTTCCCTTATAGTATTAAGGGTCAAGATTGAGGTTGTCATATGTTAATGGTCGAGGTTGTCATGTGTTGAGGGTTGAGGTTATCACGTGTTAAGAGTCGGGGTTGTCACGTATTAAGGGTCGAGGTTGTCATGTGTTAAGGGTCGAGGTTGTCAAGAGTTAAGGGACGTCGAAGTTGTTATGCGTTAACGGTCGAGATTGTTATGAGTTAAGGGTCGAGGTTGTCAGGATCAAGGTTGTCATGTGTGAAGGGTGGAGGTTGTTAGGGTCAAAGTAGTCATGTGTTAAGGGTCGAGGTTGTTAAGGTCTAGGTGGTCATGTGTTAAGGGTCGAGGTGGTCATGTGTTAAGGGTGGTTGTCATGCATTCACTACAAAAAATGAATCAAAAGTTACATGATAACCATTTCAACCAAGGCAATACATTACAAAATCTAAAATTTATCTGCTTCATTGTCTTGCACATCACAACCACAACCATTCTTATCTACCTTCAATCCTTTCTGACAATTACTTCTCCCAATGACAACAAGTCAACAACAACCATGACCATCCCTCTCTATCCACAACTAAAAGTGGCTTCCATCTCTAAGAAAATATTGTTTTAAAAAATATATTTAAATTGTTCTGTTAAGATAAATAGGTGGTATGGATAAATTATATACATCACGATGACCCATAACAATCAATAACAGTGTCCAGTGGTCGTTCACTCCTTACTCTTTTATTATAGTGGGGTCCACCTTATATGTGGATGTAACTTTTTCTTTTGCCATAGAAACTAATGAGATTGAAAACCTATCATGTCATTAAATTAAACTCTGAATCCAATGGATAGAGTAGATCTGAGACATATATCCCATAGTGGGTCCCATATCCCTTAAACATAATAACCTAGACCCATAACACATAAAAATATCGACCCTTAACTTATACTCAATTGTGGGCCCCACAGACAGTTCTCTTATAGTATTAAGGGTCGGGATTGAGGTTGTCATATGTTAATGGTCGAGGTTGTCATGTGTTGAGGGTTGAGGTTATCATGTATTAAGAGTCGGGGTTGTCACGTGTTGAGGGTCAAGGTTGTCATTTGTTAAAAGTAGAGGTGTCATGAGTTAAGGGAGGTCGAGGTTGTCATGTGTTGAGGGTTGAGGTTGTCATAAGTTAAGGGTCGAGGTTATTAGGATCAAGGTTGTCATGTGTTAAGGGTGGAGGTTGTCAGGGTCAAAGTAGTCATGTGTTAAGGGTTCAGGTTGTTAAGGTCGAGGTGGTCATGTATTAAGGGTCGAGGTGGTCATGTGTTAAGGGTAGTTGTCATGCATTAACTACAAAAAATGGATCAAAAGTTACATGACAAGCATTTCAACCAAGGCAATACATTACAAAATCTAAAATTTATCTCCTTCATTATCTTCCACATCACAACCACAACCATTCTTATCTATCTTCAATCCTTTCTGACAATTACCTCTCCCCATGACAACAAGTCAACAACAACCATGACCATCCCTCTCTATCCACAACCAAAAGTGGCTTCCATCTCTAAGAAAATGTTATTTTATAAAAAAAATTAAAAAAATACTTAAATTGTTTTATTAAGATAAATAGGTGGTATGGATAAATTAAATACATCACGATGGCCCATAACAATCAATAACAGTGCCCAATGGTCGTTTACTCTTTACTATTTTATTGTAGTGGGGTCCACCTTATATGTAGATGTAATTTTTTCTTTTGCCATAGAAACTGATGAAATCAAAAACCTACCATGTAATTAAATTAAACTCTGAATCCAATGGATGGAGTATATCTTTAACATATATCCCATAGTGGGCCCCATATCCCTTAAACATGATAACCTAGACCCATAACACATGACAATCTCGACCCTTAACTTATACTCAATTGTAGGGCCCACAGACCGTTCCCTTATAATATTAAGGGTCAGGATTGAGGTTGTCATATGTTAATGATCGAGGTTGTCATGTGTTGAGGGTTGAGGTTATCACATGTTAAGAGTCGGAGTTGTCACGTGCTGAGGGTCGAGGTTGTCATGGGTTAAGGTCGAGGTTATCATGAGTTAAGGGACGTCGAGGTTGTCATGTGTTGAGGGTCGAGGTTGTCATGAGTTAAGGGTCGAGGTTGTTAGGATCAAGGTTGTCATGTGTTAAGGGTGAAGGTTGTCTAGTTCAAAGTAGTCATGTGTTAAGGGTCGAGGTTATTAAGGTCGAGGTGGTCATGTGTTAAGGGTCGAGGTGGTCATGTGTTAAGGGTGGTTGTCATGCATTCACTACAAAAAATGGATCAAAGTTACATGACAACCATTTCAACCAAGGCAATACATTACAAAATCTAAAATTTATCTCCTTCATTGTCTCGCACTTCACAACTACAACCATTCTTATCTACCTTTAATCATTTCTAACAATTACCTCTCCCCATGACAATAAGTCAACAACAACCATGACCATCCCTCTCTATCCACAACCAAAAGTGGCTTCCAACTCTAAGAAAATGTTATTTTATAAAAAATTTAAAAAATATATTTAAATTGTTCTGTTGAGATAAATAGGTGGTATAGATAAATTATATACATCATGATGGCCCATAACAATCAATAACAGTGTCCAGTGGCCATTCACTCCTTACTATTTTATTGTAGTGGGGTCCACCTTATATGTGAATATAACTTTTTCTTTTGTCATAGAAGCTGATGAGATTGATAACCTACCATGTCATTAAATTAAACTTTGAATCCAATGGATAGAGTAGATCTGCGACATATATCCCATAGTGGGCCCCATATCCCTTAAACATAATAACCTAAACCCATAACACATAAAAATCTTGACCCTTAACTTATACTCAATTGTGGGACCCACAGACGGTTCCCTTATAGTATTTAGGGTCAGGATTGAGGTTGTCATATGTTCATGGTCGAGGTTGTCATGTGTTGAGGGTTGAGGTTATCACGTGTTAGGAGTCGGGGTGTCACGTGTTGAGGGTCGAGGTTGTCATGTGTTAAGGGTCGAGGTTGTAATGAGTTAAGGGACGTCGAGGTTGTCATGTGTTGAGGGTCGAGGTTGTCATGAGTTAAGGGTCAAGGTTGTTAGGATCAAGGTTGTCATGTGTTAAGGGTGGAGGTTGTCAGGGTCAAAGTAGTCATGTGTTAAGGGTCGAGGTGGTCATGTATTAAGGGTCGAGGTGGTCATGTGTTAAGGGCGGTTGTCATGCAATCACTACAAAAAATGGATCAAAAGTTACATGCCAACCATTTCAACCAAGGCAATACATTACAAAATTCAAAATTTATCTCCTTCATTGTCTTCAACATCACAACCACAACCATTCTTATCTATCTTCAATCCTTTCTGACAATTACCTCTCCCCATGACAACAACTTTACAACAATCATGACCATCCCTCTCTATCCACAACCAAAAGTGGCTTCCATCTATAAGAAAATGTTATTTTATAAAAAAATATTTTAAGTGTTCTGTTAAGATAAATAGGTGGTATGGATAAATTAAATACATCACGATGGCCCATAACAATCCATAACAGTGTCCAGTGGTCATTCACTCCTTACTATTTTATTGTCGTGGGGTACACCTTATATGTGGATGTAACTTTTTCTTTTGTCATAGAAACTGATGAGATCGAAAACCTACCATGTAATTAAATTAAAGTCTGAATCAAATGGATGGAGTATATCTTCAACATATATCTCATAGTGGGCCCCATATCCCTTAAACATGATAACCTAGACCCTTAACTTACACTCAATTGTGAGCCCCACAGACGGTTCCCTTATAATATTAAGGGTCAGGATTGAGGTTGTCATATGTTAATGATTGAGGTTGTCATGTATTGAGGGTTGAGGTTATCACGTGTTAAGAGTCGAGGTTGTCACTTGTTGAGGGTCGAGGTTGTCATGTGTTAAGGGTCGAGGTTGTCATCAGTTAAGGGACATCGAGGTTGTCATGTGTTAAGGGTCGAGGTTGTCATGAGTTAAGGCTCGAGGTTGTCAGGATCAAGGTTGTCATGTGTTAAGGGTGGAGGTTGTCAGGGTCAAAGTAGTCATGTGTTAAGGGTCGAGGTTATTAAGGTCGAGTTGGTCATGTGTTAAGGGTCGAGGTGGTCATGTGTTAAGGGTGGTTGTCATGCATTCACTACAAAAAATGGATCAAAAGTTGCATGACAACCATTTCAACCAAGTCAATACATTACAAAATCCAAAATTTATCTCCTTCATTGTCTTGCACATCACAACCACATCCATTCTTATCTACCTTCAATCATTTCTGACAATTACCTCTCCCCATGAAAATAAGTTAACAACAACCATGACCATCCCTCTCTATCCATAACCAAAAGTGGCTTCCATCTCTAAGAAAATGTTATTTTATAAAAAAATTTTAAAAAAATATTTAAATTGTTCTGTTAAGATAAATAGGTGGTATAGATAAATTAAATACATCACGATGGCCCAAAACAATTAATAACAGTGTCCAATGGCTGTTCACTCCTTACTATTTTATTGTAGTGGGGTCCACCTTATATGTGGATGTAACTTTTTCTTTTGCCATAGAAACTGATGAGATTGAAAATCTACCATGTCATTAAATTAAACTCTGAATCCAATGGATAGAGTAGATCTGCGACATATATCCCATAGTGGGCCCCATATCCTTTAAACATGATAACCTAGACCCATAACACATAAAAATCTCAACCCTTAACTTATACTGAATTGTGGGCCCCACAGACGGTTCCCTTATAGTATTAATGGTCGGGATTGAGGTTGTCATATGTTAATGGTCGAGGTTGTCATGTGTTGACGGTTGAGGTTATCACGTGTTACGAGTCGGGGTTGTCACGTGTTGAGGGTTGAGGTTATCATGTGTTAAGGGTCGAGGTTGTCATGAGTTAAGGGATGTCGAGGTTGTCATGTGTTGAAGGTCGAGGTTGTCATGAGTTAAGGGTCAAGGTTGTTAGGATCAAGGTTGTAATGTGTTAAGGGTCGAAGTGTTGGGGTCAAAGTAGTCATGTGTTAAGGGTCGAGGTTGTTAAGGTCGAGGTGGTCATGTATTAAGGGTCGAGGTGGTCATGTGTTAAGGGTGGTTGTCATGGATTCACTACAAAAAATGGATCAAAAGTTACATGGCAATCATTTCAACCAAGGCAATACATTACAAAATCTAAAATTTATCTCCTTCATTGTCTTCCACATCACAACCACTACCATTCTTATCTATATTCAATCCTATCTTACAATTACCTCTCCCTATGACAACAAGTCTACAACAACCATAACCATCCCTCTCTATCCACAACAAAAAGTGGCTTCCATCTTTAAGAAAATGTTATTTTATAAAAAAAATTTAAAAAAATATTTAAATTGTTCTGTTAAGATAAATAGGTGATATAGATAAATTAAATACATCACGATGGCACATAACAATCAATAACAATGTCCAGTGGCCGTTCACTCCTTACTATTTTATTGTAGTGGGGTCCACCTTATATGTGGATGTAACTTTTTCTTTTGCCATAAAAACTGATGAGATCGAAAACTTACCATGTAATTAAATTAAACTCTGAATCCAATGGATGGAGTAGATCTTCAACATATATCCCATAGTGGGCCCCATATCCCTTAAACATGATAACCTATACCCATAACACATGACAATCTCGACCCTTAACTTATACTTAATTGTGGGCCTCACATACGGTTCCCTTATAGTATTAAGGGTCAGGATTGAGGTTGTCATATATTAATGATCGAGGTTGTCATGTGTTGAGGGTTGAGGTTATCACGTGTTAAGAGTCGGGGTTGTCACGTGTTGAGGGTCGAGGTTGTCATGTGCTAAGGGTCGATGTTGTCATGAGTTAAGAGACGTCGAGGTTGTCATGTGTTGAGGGTCGAGGTTGTCATGAGTTAAGGGTCGAGGTTGTCAAGATCACGGTTGTCATGTGTTAAGGGTGGAGGTTGTCAGGGTCAAAGTAGTCATGTGTTAAGGGTCGATGTTGTTAACGTCGAGGCGGTCATGTGTTAAGGGTCGAGGTGGTCATGTGTTAAGGGTGGTTGTCATGCATTCATACAAAAAATGGATCAAAAGTTACATGACAACCATTTCAAACAAGGCAATACATTACAAAATTCATAATTTATCTCCTTCATTGTCTTGCACATCACAACTACAACCATTCTTATCTACCTTCATTCATTTCTGACAATTGCCTCTCCCCATGACAATAAGTCAACAACAACCATGACCATCCCTCTCTATCCACAACCAAAAGTGGCTTCCATCTCTAAGAAAATGTTATTTTATAAAAAATTTAAAAAATATATTTAAATTGTTCTGTTAAGATAAATAGGTGGTATGGATAAATTATATACATCACGATGACCCATAACAATCAATAACAGTGTCCAGTGGCCGTTGACTCCTTACTATTTTATTGTAGTGGGGTCCACCTTATATGTGGATGTAACTTTTTCTTTTGCCATAAAAACTGATGAGATTGAAAACCTACCATGTCATTAAATTAAACTCTGAATCTAATGGATAGAGTAGATCTGTAACATATATCCCATTGTGGGCCCCATATCCCTTAAACATGATAACCTAGACCCATAACACATAAAAATCTCGACCCTTAACTTATACTGAATTGTGGGCCCCACAGACGGTTCCCTTATAGCATTAAGGGTCGGGATTGAGGTTGTCATATGTTAATGGTCGAGGCTGTCATGTGTTGAGGGTTAAGGTTATCACGTGTTAAGAGTCGGGGTGTCACGTGTTGAGGGTCGAGGTTGTCATGTGTTAAGGGTCGAGGTTGTCATGAGTTAAGGGAAGTTGAGGTTTTCATGTGTTGAGGGTCGAGGTTGTCATGAGTTAAGGGTCGAGGTTGTCAGGACAAGGTTGTCATGTGTTAAGGGTGGAGGTTGTTAGGATCAAAGTAGTCATGTGTTAGGGTCGAGGTGGTCATATGTTATGGGTCGAGGTGATCATGTGTTAAGGGTGGTTGTCATGCATTCACTACAAAAAATGGATCAAAAGTTATATGACAACCATTTCAACAAAGAAAATACATTACAAAATCTAAAATTTATTTCCTTCATTGTCTTCCACATCACAACCACAACCATTCTTATCTACTTTCAATCATTTCTGATAATTACCTCTCCCCATGACAACAAGTCAACAACAACCATGACCATCCCTCTCTATCCACAACCAAAAGTGGCTTCCATCTCCAAGAAAATGTTATTTTATAAAAAAATTTTAAAAAAATATTTAAATTGTTTTATTAAGATAAATAGGTGGTATGGATAAATTATATATATCACGATGGCTCATAACAATCAATAATAGTGTCCAGTAGCCGTTCATTCCTTACTATTTTATTGATGCGGGGTCCCCCTTATATGTGGATGTAACTTTTTCTTTTGTTATAGAAACTGATGAGATTGAAAACATACCAAGTTATTAAACTAAACTAAACTAAACTCTGAATCCAATGGATGGAGTAGATCTTTGACATATATCCCATAGTGGGCCCCATATCCCTTAAACATGATAACCTAGACACATAACACATGACAATCTCGACCCTTAACTTATACTCAATTGTGGGCCCCACAAACGGTTTCCTTATATTATTAATGGTCAGGATTGAGGTTGTCATATGTTAATGGTCGAGGTTGTCATGTGTTGAGGGTTGAGGTTATCACGTGTTAAGAGTCGAGGTTGTCACGTGTTGAGGGTCGAGATTATTATGTGTTAAGGGTCAAAGTTGTCATGAGTTAAGGGACGCCGATGTTGTCATGTGCTAAGGGTCCAGGTTGTCATGAGTTAAGGGTTGAGGTTGTTAGGATCATGGTTGTCTTGTGTTAAGGGTGGAGGTTGTCAGGGTCAAAGTAGTCATGTGTTCATGGTTGAGGTTGTTTAGGTCGAGGTGGTCATGTGTTAAGGGTGGTGGTCATGCATTCACTACAAAAAATGGATCAAAAGTTACATGACAACCATTTCCACCAAGGCAATATTACAAAATCCAAAATTTATCTCCTTCATTGTCTTCCACATCACAACCACAACCATTCTTATCTACCTCCAATCATTTCTGACAATTACCTCTCCCCATGACAATAAGTCAACAACAACCATGACCATCCCTCTCTATCCACAACCAAAAGTGGCTTCCATCTCTAAGAAAATGTTATTTTATAAAAAATTAAAAAAAAATATTTAAATTATTCTGTTAAGATAAATAGGTAGTATGGATAAATTATATACATCACGATGACACATAACAATCAATAACAGTGTCCAGTGGCCGTTCACTCCTTACTATTTTATTGTAGCGGGGTCCACCATATATGTGGATGTAACTTTTTCTTTTGCCATAGAAATTGATGAGATTGAAAACCTACCATGTTATTAAATTAAACTCTGAATCCAATGGATGGAGTAAATCTTCGACATATATCTCATAGTGGGCCCCATATTCATTAAACATGATAACCTAGACCCATAACACATGACAATATCGACCCTTAACTTATACTCAATTGTGGGCCCCACAGACGGTTCCCTTATAGTATTATGGGTCAGGATTGAGGTTATCATATGTTAATGGTCGAGGTTGTCATGTGTTGAGGGTTGAGGTTATCACGTGTTAAGAGTCGGGGTTGTCACGTGTTGAGGATCGAGGTTGTCATGTGTTAAGGGTCGAGGTTATCATGAGTTAAGGGACGTCGAGGTTGTCATGTGTTGAGGGTTGAGGTTGTCATGAGTTAATGGTCGAAGTTGTCAGGATCAAGGTTATCATGTGTTAAGGGTGGAGGTTGTCAGGGTCAAAGTAGTCATGTGTTAAGGGTCGAGGTGGTCATGTGTTAAGGGTCAAGGTGATCATGTGTTAAGGGTAGTTGTCATGCATTTACTACAAAAAAAAATGAATCAAAAGTTATATGACAACCATTTCAACCAAGGTAATACATTACAAAATTCAAAATTTATCTCCTTCATTGTCTTCCACATCACAACCACAACCATTCTTATCTATCTTTAATGCTTTCTGACAATTACCTCTCCCCATGACAACAAGTCAACAACAACCATGACCATTGTTATGCCCCAAACTTGGAAATCGTGCTCACAAAATTCCCGATCGCTGAATCCGGCACCGACAGCCTCCTTAGTACCCCATTCTCGGCTCCCGGCACCCATATACCAGGTTCCGATCCTAGGATGCTACAAGGAGGATTTCTGATAATCAATCTGATTTGTAATATGCATAACCATAAGCATAACTCACAAACAATAACCACAAGAACACCATCACAAAATCCACTATGATAAAAAACTTTTGAGTATAAGGCGTATGGAAGGGAAATATAATATACTGGAAATAACAAAAGCTCCAAAAGCTCGGCTGCACGCTCCAACTGTGGCGAGACTACGGCTGCGTCCTGGCGTCACCTGCACGCATCGATCGTGCATAAGCTTATAGAAAGCTTAGAGGGTGGTGTAAGTGTGTGCACAATATGAGCGTGCTCAGAATGTAAGGTCAGAGTAATGCGGAAACATGCTAATGAGTACATGAATGCAGTCAGCCATACCAAGGCTATGCGGTGCAAGATATGAATACTATCAGCCATGTCAAGGCCATACGATGCATAATGCAAGTTAAGCATACCAATCCACCTCCACATATCAATGCAGCTCCTCACTAGAGCATCAAATCTGTACGGTTCTCAGTTTGGATAATCACTGGGGTCTAGTACACTCTACTCCAGCTTGCCGTCCCTATCCAAATGCACAACTGGGAGAGCGGAAGAGACCTCACTATCCGCCTGCCAATATCGGGCCCGGCTCGTCGATAGCGGACTGATTCCTCAAGCTGGTCAAACTCAACCTAAAAATTGCCCCCTTTCCAACTGACCACAATACAGTGGGAGATATGGCCTACTGGTATACGGCCCTCACGCGCTCGTGTATCCACTCGGTCTCGACGTTGAAGTCATCCTCTGGTACTATCGGGTTTAGGGATTTTCACCAAGGGACATCTATGGTGCCCGTATACTAGAACCAAACACTTCCGGTATCCGATCCAGCCACCCACGATGTGTTTGTGGAGGCTATGGCCTTGGTGTCGCTAGGGCATACAGTAACTACAATCACACAATGCAAGTGCATGAGTCACATTACCAGTTATGCAATCATCCTGCGTGAAGTACGTGCTCATGTAGGGCAACTCCGCCTATCAGGGAGCTCGTAATAGTCTGCCCGAAGGCATATGCTATGATCAGTTACCCCTCATCTCAAGCATGCATATGATGTGTATGATCATGAATCATGGGGCAGCACTATACTTATGGTATGATAATGGGCGTTGCTCAAAGTGAAGATGGGCCTAAATGGACTGCAGAGTACAAGTATGGGCCTATTAGTGGGCCTTAGAAAGAGTGACAATGCGGGCATTTAACCGTCGTCACCTACAATGTGACGTCAAACCAACATTGTCCCCAAGGCCCGGCTCACCTTAAATACCATTAAATAAATTATGGTGGAATCACACATTGCAATGTGCCTTAGGTACATCCCACTGGGCCTCAAATGCATCAAATGGTCCGTATCTCATGGGCCTTATATTTATTAAGTGGGCCACCTCAATGAGCCTCACCAATGGGCCTTAAGTACATTGCAATGGACCATCACCCATGGGCCTTAGAATGCATTAAAATGAGCCCAATCACATAAGCTTTATGTGTATCAAATGGGCCTAATCGCATAGGCCTTATATATATATCAAAGTGGGCCTCAACAATGGGCCACAGATGCATCAAGTGGGCCTCATAACGTGGGCTTATATATATTAAGGTAGGTCCCAACAACGGGCCTATAAACACATCAAGATGGCCTACATACATGGGCCCATATATACCAAAGTGGGCCTCAACATTGGGCCTAAAAATACATCAAGATGGGCCTAAATATATGGGCCCATACGCATCCAAGTGGGCCTCATGTGAAGCCTACCATAATGTTTATTTTCCATTCAAGCCATTCATACGGTCACATGGGGCTAAGGCCCACTGAAATGTTTATTTTCAATACAACCCATTCATAAGGTTTCATGGGCCTAGGGTAGGGCCCACTGTAATTTTATTTTTTTTTTTAACGGTGGGTATTCATTTAACACTGTGGCCTGCAATGTGGGCCAACACACATCACGGTGGGGCCGTGCACACACATCACGGTGGGGCCAGGGTAGGGCCCACTGTAATGTTTATTCGCCAACCAACCTATTGACAAGGTTGCGTGGGCAGGGGCCCACGGTAGTGTTTATTTCCACCAACCTGTTGATATGGTCAGTAGACCAAGGAGCCCATCGTGATGTGGTCCACAAATCCAGCCCACACATTATGTGTGTCCCCCCAGACTGACGGTCCAGACTAAGTTTCAGCCTTATCCAAACTTCGGGTAAGCCCCACCAAGTGGTTTTATATGCCTTAAGCATGTCTTCACATGGTTTATGATGGTATGGCCCACCTGAGATCCGTATACGGCTGATTTTTAGGATACCCCATAATTTAAAGGGGAGCCATCAAATGCAGGGTGTTGATGGTCGAAACGCATCATGGTGGGGCCCACAACTGGGACCCGTGGGTCAGCCCAGATCAGCCGCCCGCCTGGCGTAGGCGTTGCTGCTGGCGTCTGCCGGCACCAGGCACGCTGTCTCGACGCCGCTACCTCCTCCTCTTCTTCTTCTTCTTCTTTTGTTCGCGGGGTTTTTCCCATGTGGGGCCCACCTCCAGAAGATCCACTCCAGCCATTGTATTCCATGGATCAAGACCAATATTCAGTATATTTTTGGCTCAAGGTGGGCCCTAGTCAATCTGATGATAAAAATCGATATTCACTATGCTAAGGCCCGCCAGGAAATCATATTGGGTTTATTCTTTGGCTCCACGTCTAAAATGATCTGGCAAATGGAATGGACCGCAAGGGTGGCCCATCATTTCTTTTTGTGTTAGCTCGTTAGTACACTCCCATATCAGTACACCACTCCATGTTAGCCTCTGCTCACGTCCAGCGTCTCTGGACGTTGGACGGCACAAATATCATGGTGGGTCCCACATGTACATGGCCATCTCATCAAGGTGGGTCCCGCATGTTTATGGCCCACTATGCATATAAATATTAATAAAATATTATAATATATCATATAATCTAAATAGGTGGTGGATCTCTCCTAAAATGAGGTGGGCCACCCCATTTGATGGATGGAGTAGATTTAACATATTGGTGGGGCCCACTTCATTCTAAGGAAGAGAGAAAGAGAGGGAAAGAGAGAGAGAGAGAGAGAGAGAGAGAGAGAGAGAAATAGAGAGAGATCGATGGAGTAGAGGGACCCCGCCACTATGGGCCCCTCTCTAATCATAAATACATACATCAAAGTGGATCCCATTATTTGTGGGCCCCTTTAATAGAAATCAACGGTGGATCACCCACCTCTTAGCCTTCTTAGCTCCTAGCCTCCACTTTTAATGGTGGTTGATGATGATCCAACAGTTGAGATGGGAGATGTGAGAGTAGGGGAAAGTGGGCCACCTTGGTGTTTGGGAGGGAGAGGAGGTTGGACGTGTGGGTGTTTTGAGAGATGAGAAATGGAATGAGAGAGAGAGAGAGGAGTAATGGTAAAAGGAATGAGGTGATGTGGTGGTTTAATGAAGAGGTAATGGGGAAGTGAGATTAGGTTTAAAATTTTTGAAAAGAGGTATGGTGAAGGGAGAGAAGAGTTGACTTATGGTAAAGGAAGGAGTGGTCATGTGTACTTGTTGTTGGGTGAGGTGTCATGGAGGTAAGGTGGTGTACTTGACTTAATTGATGGAACATCTCATAGAGATTCCCTCGTAATTCACAATGAGCGGTGTTTCTTCGGAAAGAACGTAAACTGACATCTTCCCACCTAGGTATCGGTTCGGTACGAGAGTCATGGCGACGACGCGATCGGTAGGATACAAGTTTCGGTTGGAGCCGACTTTGGTATGCAGGACTCGGCTTAGGCTCGCGCGCAACGTTGGAAATGGGTCGAGGATTGCTGAAAATCGACCGGTAGGATCGCGGAAACCTACGGAACGGTACGGACTAGGGTACAGGTCTTACAACCATCCCTCTCTATCCACAAATAAAAGTGGCTTCCATCTCTTAGAAAACGTTATTTTATAAAAAAAATTAAAAAATAATGTTTAAATTGTTATGTTAAGATAAATAGGTGGTATGAATAAATTATATACATCACGGTGGCCCATAACAATCAATAACAGTGTCCAGTGACCGTTCACTCCTTACTATTTTATTGTAGTGGGGTCCACCTTATATGTGGATGTAACTTTTTCATTTGTCATAGAAACTGATGAGATTGAAAACCTACCGTGTCATTAAATTAAACTATGAATCTAATGGATGGAGTATATCTTTGACATATATCCCATAGTGGGCCCCATATCCCTTAAACATGATAACCTAGACCCATAACACATGACAATTTCGACCCTTAACTTATACTCAATTGTGGCCCCACAGACGGTTCCCTTATAGTATTAAGGGTCAGGATTGAGGTTATCATATGTTAATGGTCGATGTTGTCATGTGTTGAGGGTTGAGGTTATCACGTGTTAAGAGTCGGGGTTGTCATGTGTTGAGGGTCGAGGTTGTCATGTGATAAGGGTCGAAGTTGTCATGAGTTAAGGGACGTCAAGGCTGTCATGTGTTGAGGGTCGAGGTTGTCATGAGTTAAGGGTCGAGGTTGTCAGGATCAAGGTTTTCATGTGTTAAAGGTGGAGGTTGTTAGGGTCAAAATAGTCATGTGTTAAGGGTCGAGGTGGTCATGTGTTAAGGGTGGTTGTCATGCATTCACTACAAAAAATGGATCAAAAGTTATATGACAACCATTTCAACCAAGGCAAAACATTACAAAATCCAAAATTTATCTCCTTCATTGTCTTCCACATCACAACCATAACCATTGTTATCTACCTCCAATCATTTCTGACAATTACCTCTCCACATGACAACAAGCCAACAACAACCATGACCATCCCTCTCTATCCACAACCAAAAGTGGCTTCCATCTCTTAGAAAATGTTATTTTATAAAAAAATTTTAAAAAATATTTAAATTATTCTGTTAAGATAAATGGTGGTATGGATAAATTATATACATCACGATGGCCCATAACAATCAATAACAGTGTCCAGTGGCAGTTCACTCCTTACTATTTTATTGTAGTGGGGTCCACCATATATGTGGATGTAACTTTTTCTTTTGCCATAGAAACTGATGAGATTGAAAACCTACTATGTTATTAAATTAAACTCTGAATCCAATGGATGGAGTAAATCTTCGACATATATCTCATAGTGGGCCCCATATCCCTTAAACATGATAACCTAGACCCCTAACACATGACAATCTCGACCCTTAACTTATACTCAATTATGGGCCCCACAGACGGTTCCCTTATAGTATTAAGGGTTGGGATTGAGGTTTTCATATGTTAATGGTTGAGGTAGTCATGTGTTGTGGGTTGAGGTTATCACGTGTTAAGAGTCGGGGTTATCAGGTGTTGAGGGTCGAGGTTGTCATGTGTTAAAGGTCGAGGTTATAATGAGTTAAGGGACGTCGAGGTTGTCATGTGTTGAGAGTCGAGGTTGTCATGAGTTAAGGGTCGAGGTTGTCAGGATCAAGGTTGTCATGTGTTAAGGGTGAAGGTTGTCAGGGTCAAAGTAGTCATGTGTTAAGGGTCGAGGTTGTTAAGGTCGAGGTAGTCATGTATTAAGGGTCGAGGTGGTCATGTGTTAAGGGTGGTTGTCATGCATTCACTACAAAAAATGGATCAAAAGTGACATGACAACCATTTTAACCAAGGCAATACATTACAAAATCTAAAATTTATCTCCTTCATTATCTTTGACATATATCCCATAGTCGGCCCGATATTCCTTAAACATGATAATCTAGACCCATAACACATGACAATCTCGACCCTTAACTTACACTCGATTGTGGGTCCCATAGACGGTTCCCTTATAGTATTAAGGGTTAAGATTGAGGTTGTCATATGTTAATGGTCGAGGTTGTCATGTGTTTAGGGTTGAAGTTATCACGTGTTAAGAGTCGGGGTGTCACGTGTTGAGGGTCGAGGTTGTCATATGTTAAGGGTCGAGGTTGTCAGGAGTTAAGGGAAGTCGAGGTTTTCATGTGTTGAGGGTCGAGGTTGTCATGAGTTAAGGGTCGAGGTTGTCAGGACAAGGTTGTCATGTGTTAAGGGTGGAGGTTGTTAGGATCAAAGTAGTCATGTGTTAGGGTCGATGTGGTCATGTGTTAAGGGTCGAGGTGATCATGTGTTAAGGGTGGTTGTCAAGCATTCACTACAAAAAATGGATCAAAAGTTACATGACAACCATTTCGACTAAGGTAATATATTATAAAATTCAAAATTTATTTCCTTCATTATCTTCCACATCACAACCACAACCATTCTTATCTATCTTCAATAATTTCTGACAATTACCTCTGCCCATGACAACAAGTCAACAACAACCATGACCATCCCTCTGTATCCACAATCAAAAGTAGCTTCCATCTCTAAGAAAATGTTATTTTATAAAAAAATATTTAAATTGTTCTATTAAGATAAATAGCTGGTATGGATAAATTATATACATCACGATGGCCCATAACAATCAATAATAGTGTCCAGTAGCCGTTCAGTCCTTATTATTTTATTGTAGTGGGGTGCACCTTATATGTGGATGTAACTTTTTCTTTTGTCATAGAAATTGATGAGATTGAAAATATACCATGTCATTAAATTAAACTCTGAATCTAATGGACGGACTAGATCTTCGACATATATCCCATAGTGGGCCCCATATCTCTTAAACATGATAACCTAAACCCATAACACATGACAATCTCAACCCTTAACTTATACTCAATTGTGGGCCCCACAAACGGTTCCCTTATTGTATTAATGGTCAGGATTGAGGTTGTCATATGTTAATGATCGAGGTTGTCATGTGTTGAGGGTAGAGGTTATCATGTGTTAAGAGTAGGGGTTGTCACGTGTTGAGGGTCGATGTTGTCATGTGTTAAGGGTCCAGGTTGTCATGAGTTAAGGGACGTCTAGGTTGTCATGTGTTGAGGGTCAAGGTTGTCATGAGTTAAGGGTCGAGGTTGTCAGGATCATGGTTGTCATGTGTTAAGGGTGGAGGTTGTCAAGGTCAAAGTAATCATGTGTTAAGGGTCGAGGTTGTAAAGGTCGAGGTGGTCATGTATTAAGGGTCGAGGTGATCATGTGTTAAGGGTAGTTGCCATGCATTCACTACAAAAAATGGATCAAAAGTTACATGACAACCATTTCAACCAAGGCAATACATTAAAAAAATCAAAAATTATCTCCTTCATTATCTTCCACATCACAACCACAACCATTCTTATCTACCTTCAATCATTTCTGACAATTACCTCTCCCCATGATAACAAGTCAATAACAACCATGACCATCCTTCTCTATCCACAACCAAAAGTGTTTCCATTTCTAAGAAAATGTTATTTTATAAAAAAAATTTAAAAAAATATTTAAATTGTTCTGTTAAGATAAATAGGTGGTATAGATAAATTATATACATCACGATGACCCATAACAATCAATAACAATGTCCAGTGACCATTCGCTCCTTACTATTTTATTGTAGTGGGGTCCACCTTATATGTGGATGTAACTTTTTCTTTTGCAATAGAAACTGATGAGATTGAAAACCTATCATCTCATTAATTTAAACTCTGAATCCAATGGATGGAGTAAATCTTCGACATACATCTCATAGTGGGCCCCATATTCCTTAAACATGATAACGTAGACCCATAACGCATGACAATCTCGACCCTTAACTTATACCTAATTGTGGGCCCCACAGACGGTTCCCTTATAGTATTAAGGGTCAGGATTGAGGTTGTCAACTATTAATGGTCGAGGTTGTCATGTGTTGAGGGTTGAGGTTATCACGTGTTAAGATTCGGGGTTGTCACGTGTTGAGGGTCGAGGTTGTCATGTGTTAAGGGTCGAGGTTATCATGAGTTAAGGGACGTCAAGGTTGTTCTGTGTTGAGGGTCGAGGTTGTCATGTGTTAAGGGTCAAGGTTGTCAGGATTAAGGTTGTCATGTGTTAAGGTTGGAGGTTGCCAGGGTCAAAGTAGTCATGTGTTAAGGGTCGATGTGGTCATGTGTTAAGTTTCAAGGTGATCATGTGTTAAGGGTAGTTGTCATGCATTTACTACAAAAAATGAATCAAAAGTTACATGACAACTATTTCAACCAAGGTAATGCATTGCAAAAATCAAAATTTATCTCCTTCATTGTCTTCTAGCTCACAACCACAACCATTCTTATCTACCTTTAATCATTTCTGACAATTGTCACTCCTTATGACAATAAGTCAACAACAACCATGACCATCCCTCTTTATCCACAACTAAAAGTGACTTCCATCTCTTAAAAAATGTTATTTTATATAAAAAAAATTGTAAAAAAAATTTAAATTATTTTGTTAAGATAAATATGTGGTATGGATAAATTATATACAGCACGATGACCCATAACAATCAATAACAGTGTCCAGTGGCCGTTCACTACTTACTATTTAATTGTAGTGGGGTCCACCATATATGTGGAGGTAACTTTTTCTTTTATCATAGAAACTAATGAGATTGAAAACCTATGTCATTAAATTAAACTTTGAATCCAATGGATGGAGTAGATCTTCGACATATATCCCATAGTGGGCCCCATATCCCTTAAACATGATAACCTAGATCCATAACACATGACAATCTCGACCCTTAACTTATACTCAATTGTGGCCCCACAGACGGTTCCCTTATAGTATTAAGGGTCAGGATTGAGGTTGTCATATGTTAATGGTCGAGGTTGTCATGTGTTGAGGATTGAGGTTATCACGTGTTAAGAGTCGGGGTTGTCACGTGTTGAGGGCCGAGATTGTCATGTGTTAAGGGTCGAGGTTGTTTGAGTTAAGGGACGTCGAGGTTGTCATGTGTTGAGGGTCGAGGTTTTCATGAGTTAAGGGTCGAGGTTGTCAGTATTAAGGTTGTCATGTGTTAAGTGTAGAGGTTGTCAAGGTCAAAGTAGTCATGTGTTAAGGGTCGAGGTTGTTAATGTCGAGGTGGTCATGTGTTAAAGGTCGAGGTGGTCATGTGTTAAGGGTGGTTGTCATGCATTCACTACAAAAAATGGATCAAAAGTTACAAGACAACCATTTCAACCAAGGCAATTCAATACAAAATCTAAAATTTATCTCCTTTATTGTCTTGCACATCACAACCATAGTCATTCTTATCTACCTCCAATCATTTCTGACAATTACCTTCCACATGACAACAAGTCAACAACAACCATGACCATCCCTCTCTATCCACATCCAAAAGTGGCTTCAATCTTTAAGAAAATGTTATTTTATAAAAAAATTTTAAAAAAATATTTAAATTATTCTGTTAAAATAAATAGGTAGTATGGATAAGTTATATACATCACGATGGCCCATAACAATCAATAACAGTATCCAGTAGCCGTTCACTCCTTACTATTTTATTGTAGTGGGGTCCACCATATATGTGGATGTAACTTTTTCTTTTGCCATAAAAACTGATGAGATTGAAAACCTACTATGTCATTAAATTAAACTCTGAATCCAATGGATGGAGTAGATTTTGACATATATCCCATATGGGCCTCATATCCCTTAAACATGATAACCTAGACCCATAACACATGACAATCTTGACCCTTAACTTATACTCAATTGTGGGCCCCACAGATGGTTCCCTTATAGTATTAAGGGTCGGGATTGAGGTTGTCATATGTTAATGGTTGAGGTTATCATGTGTTGAGGGTTGAGGTTATCACGTGTTAAGAGTCGGGGTTGTCACGTGTTGAGGGTCGAGGTTGTCATGTGTTAAGGGTCGAGGTTGTCATGAGTTAAGGGACGTCGAGGTTGTCATGTGTTGAGGGTCGAGGTTGTCATGAGTTAAGGGTTGAGGTTGTCAGGATCAAGGTTATCATGTGTTAAGGGTGGAGGTTGTTAGGGTCAAAGTAGTCATGTGTTAAGGGTCGCGGTTGTTAAAGTCGAGGTAGTTATGTATTAAGGGTTGAGGTGATCATGTGTTAAGGGTGGTTGTCATGCATTCACTACAAAAAATGGATCAAAAGTTACATGACAACCATTTTAACCAAGGCAATACATTACAAAATCTAAAATTTATCTCCTTCATTATCTTCCACATCACAACCACAACCATTCTTATCTATCTTCAATCCTTTCTGACAATTACCTCTCCACATGACAACAAGTCAACAACAACCATGACCGTCTCTCTTTATCCACAATTAAAAGTGGCTTTCATCTCTTAGAAAATGTTATTTTCTAAAAAATTTTTAAAAATAATTTTTAAATTGTTCTGTTAAGATAAATAGGTGGTATGGATAAATTATATACATCACGATGACTCATAACAATCAATAACAGTGTCCAGTGGCCGTTCACTCCTTACTATTTTATTGTAGTGGGGTCCACCTTATATGTGGATGTAACTTTTTCTTTTGCCATAGAAACTGATGAGATTGAAAACCTACAATGTCATTAAATTAAACTCTGAATCCAATGGATGGAGTAGATCTTCGACATATATCCGATAGTGGGCCCCATATCCCTTAAACATAATAACCTAGACCCATAACACATGACAATCTCGACCCTTAACTTATACTCAATTGTAGGCCCCACAGACGGTTCCCTTATTGTATTAAGGGTCGGGATTGAGGTTGTCATATGTTAATGGTCGAGGTTGTCATGTGTTGAGGGTTGAGGTTATCAGTGTTAAGAGTCGGGGTTGTCACATGTTGAGGGTCGAGGTTGTCATGTGTTGAGGGTCGAGGTTATCATGAGTTAAGGGACGTCGACGTTGTCATGTGTTGAGGGTCGAGGTTGTCATGAGTTAACGGTCAAGATTGTCAAGATCAAGGTTGTCATGTGTTAAGGGTGGAGGTTGTCAGGGTCAAAGTAGTAATATGTTAAGGGTCGAGGTTGTTAAGGTCGAGGTGGTCATGTGTTAAGGGTCGAGGTGGTCATGTGTTAAGGGTGTTGTCATGCATTCACTACAAAAAATGGATCAAAAGTTACATGACAACCATTTCAATCAAGACAATACATTACAAAATTCAAAATTTATTTCCTTCATTGTCTTGCACATCACAACCACAACCATTCTTATCTACCTTCAATCATTTCTGACAATTACCTCTCCCCATGACAACAAATCAACAACAACCATGACCATCCCTCTCTATCCACAACCAAAAGTGGCTTCTATCTCTAAGAAAATGTTATTTTATAAAAAAATTTTAAAAAAATATTTATAATGTTTTCTACGTATCAGTGGCTTCTATTTCTTTCAACCACGACAATACATTACAAAATCTAAAATTTATCTCCTTCATTGTCTTGCACATCACAACCACAACCATTCTCATATACCTTTAATCTTTTCTGACAATTACCTTTTCCCATGACAATAAGTCAACAACAACCATGACCATCCCTCTCTATCCACAACCAAAAGTGGCTTCCGTCTCTAAGAAAATGTTATTTTATAAAAAAATTTAAAAAAATATTTAAAATGTCTTATACGTATCAGTGGCTTTTATTTCTAAGAAATGTGGTAGTTGAATAAAAAATAATACTTTTATAGGGCCTTAGAAGTTGTTGGCGGTGCCTGTATGCCTAGGGGTGTACATCGAGTCGAACCAAGTCGAGCTGGCCTTAGCTTGACTCAGCTCGAACACTGGCTGACCTCAACTCGAACTCGGCTCGGCTTGGTCCTCGAGCCTAACTGGCCAGCTCGGCTCAGTTCGGTGAGTTCAAGCGGAGTTCGCCATTGAGGCATTTCCATAAACACCTAAAGTGCAACTTCAAAAACCCACTGTTTTACAAACAGAGACAATGGTTTTACAGGTGTTTTATCAAACACCTTCTAAGTAACATAAAAACCAAAAAAGAAAAGAGAGAGAGAAAAAAAAAGGTATTTGTTTAATGTACATACCTTGCTTGCCACCGGTCAAACCTTCGTTGCCACCAGCCACATCTCGTTGAGTAATTTTATCAAATAGTTGGTGAGCAACATCAATGGCAATGTAACTGAGTCACCAAATTGGTTCGATCCGAGTTCGATTCAAGCCGGATTCGACCTAGATTCGATCCGAGTCGAGTCGAGCTGGGGCCTACTCGAACTCTGCTCGAACTCATTTTCAAGCTAAAAAAATCAGCTCGACTCGACTCGAACTCGGCTTCAAACTGAGTTGAATCGAGCTTTTTCGAGTCGAGTCGAGCGAGCTAACTGAGCTAGCTCAGTTCGTGTACACCCCTACGTATGTCAGAGAAGTTGATGGCGGTAAACATACGCCAAAAAATACAGTCAAAAGTGGTGGTGGTGGTTTCTTAGAAGGCATGTTTGAAAATGAAGAAGAAGCTCAGGGAAAATAACAAAGAAAAAAGAAAAATATTCATAAGGGACCAAGTTCCAAAGCAATGATATTTTCGTCCACTAATTCTCCAAAAGGTAATTAGAATGCCAACTAAAGAATATATTTGAGAGAACAAATATTCAGGGCATTTCGCAATACCATGAGCTAATACGGGCAAAATCCCTTTCTATTACATCAGTATATGTACCATTATATATTATTTGAAGTGTTGATATTAATATTGATATTTTATACAACTTAAACCTTCAAACTTATGGCCCATTTGTTAAATATGAAGTCTGGATCCTAAATCTAAAATCTAAATCTAAAGTCTAAATCTGAAGTTTGAAAACAAAATATTGAATTTAAAACATGTTTATTAACTAACGTATGGAATATGTGAAATATGTTACTTTGACACATTTACCCCCATCTTCATAGGAAACAATTATGATTGAATCTCTACCATTAAAAAAAATTAGTGAATTCCACTGAAATTTTTATTTGTCATCCAACCTATTGATAAGGTCAACAAAACTTAGATGAAGAGACCACACAAATATCATCTTAAACCAAAGATTTTGAGGCTCATAAGAAATTTTCAATGGTCATTTTACCATTGTTTCCTATGCTATTGTCCATTTGAGATTTGGATCTACTTCATTTTCTGGATCATGCCTAAAAATGAGCTTTCAGTAAGGATGGACAGTATGAATGTAGTCGCATACATCATTGGAGGGCCCACAATCAAGGGTCACGCCCATCTCACTAGATCCAAATTGCATACTGACAATGCCAGTAGCCCCTAACTATTGGACAGTGTTGTGTGGCCCCCACATAATATATGTGTTTTATTTATACACTTTCATCCATTTTCCATATCATTTTAGGGAATGATCCCAAAAACGAGGAAGATACAAATCTCATATGGAGTGGTGATTGAACACCCACCATTAAAAGCTTCTTAGGACGACAAAAGTTTTGGATGAAGTTGATATTTGTGTTTTCCTTTCATCCAGGTATGTGCGACCTAATGAACATATTGGATGGTAAATAAACATTACGGTGAGCCTTAGAAAGTTTTTAATGGTGGGCATTCAATCACCATTATTTTCTTGTGGTGTGGTCCACTTGAGATTTAGATTTGTCTCATTTATGGGCTCATGCCATAAAATGATCTGGAAAATAGATGGATGGCATGGATAAAACACATACATCATGATGGGTCCTGTCCAATAGCCACCTCCTTATTGGTAGCATAGGTAGTCAAACCGCATGGGGAGCCAATTTGGTGACTTCTGTTGTGTGTTGATGGCACTAAGTTCAGTGGGCCCCACCATGATGTATGTTTTATATCCAAACCGTCCATCCATTTGTGAGAACGGTTTAAGGCCTGAGACCAAAAATGAGATGGATCAAGTCTCAAGTGGACCACACTTCAAAAAGTAGTGGGGACTGAATGTCTACCATTGAAACCTTCTTAGGGTCACAAAAGTTTTGGACCCATATGATATTTTGTTTTTTTCCTTCATCCATGTTTGTATGATCTTATGAATAGTTTGGACAACAAATAAACATCATGGTGGGCCCTATGAATGTTTCAATGGTGGGAATCATTTTCCCCATTGCTTTTTATGGCACGGTCCACTTGAGCTTTTAATGTGACTCATTTTTGGGCTCATGCTCTATACTAATCTTGCAAAATAGATGAACGGTTATGAATATAACACATACATCATGGTGGGGCCCACGGAACTTGGTGACACCACGCAATATGCTTCCCCACAAATGGGGGGTGGGGGATTGGGTACTACCCCCGTTAGGATCTAGCTAAAGACCGACAATCATGTTAAGGGTTTTATGGGGCCCATCGTGATGAAAATGTTTATCCACACCGTCCATCCATTTTTCCATATCATTTTCAGGGACAAGAACAAAAATCGGGCAGATTTAAGGCTCAAGTGGGCCACACTACAAGAAACAAAGGGAATTAGGTGCCTACCATTGAAAACTTCTTGGGGCCACAAAAGGCTCTGTTCAAGCTGATTTTTGTGTTTTCCTTTCATCCAGGTTGGCGTGGCCTTAGAAGAAATGTCCCAATGTACCCTATCACATGCTACATTATGTCAGAGTCTCAAAAAACTTCCCTTTAGTAAAGCATGTAAGGCCTGTTTTACAATGCTTATCTAATCTAATAAGATCTTAAGAATTAGGACTTTTTGTTCTCTCTTGTTTTATAATAAGCTCGTTTGGTAAAATCACTTTATCATAACAGAAAAAAAAAATCTTATTTAAAGTACATTTGGTAAAAGATTTAAATAAGATTTTTTTTTTTTTTTAATATATAGGAGTAATTGTTATCATTTTAAAAAATTGCAACAACTCCACTGTAATCAATATGGACTGTTCATTTTTCTGGCTATTGATTGGATTGCTAAAATCATCTAATCAAAAGGAATAGGCAATCAAAGGTGGGGCACACCTTTGATGTGGGTCATCCATCATGTGGAACCTACCTTTGATGTCCAACATTTGGCCCACCTTTATGTGGACCATTCATCATGTGGGGCCCACTTTTGATATCCACGTCCATCGTATGGGGCATACCTTTAATGTGGACCACCCATCATGTTAGGCCACCTTAGATATGGGTCGTCTATCATATGAGACCTTGGATGTGGACAATTCATCAAGTGGGGCCACACTTTGATGTGGACTACCTATCATACGGGGCCATACTTTGATGTGGGTCATCCATCATGTGAGGCCGACTTTTGTGGGCCTAACTAAAGGGCTTCATAAGTGGGCCTAACTAAAGGGTTTTTATGAAGCACAAGTGGAATCAAACTTTTTCTCGATGTATTCAAACTCATTATGAGCATGCATATGTGAATGAGGAGTTCTAGAGCTTACTTGCTTTATAAAAGAAAATTGCCATTGTAATCTCAAATGACCTCTAGCCTAAGAAAATAATGGAGATGGCCCGTGTCTTTTATAGAAAACAAGTTGCCTAACATTGAGATGAGAGATTTCAGAGAGTGTCACGCCCCAAATTAGGAAACCAGGCTCATAAAATTCCAAATCGCCGAATCCGGTGCCGACAGCCTTCGTAGTATCCCATTCTCGGCTCCCAGTGCCCATACACCAGGTTTCGATCTTGGGATCCTACAAGGAGGAATTTCCAATGTACATTTATCTCGTAAGAAGCATAACCACAAGTATACCCAAATCACAAAGGCAACATCATCATCACATATCCACTAATATAAACATTTGAATACAATGCTAAAAGAGAAAAATATATGTCAAAATCAAAGCTCCAGAAGACGGCTGCACGCTCCAAGCTAAACGCTGCTGCGACTTAACGCCACCTGCACGTATCTATCGTGCATAAGCTTATAGAAAGCTTAAAGGGTGGTGAAAGTGTGTGTACAAGCTAAGTGCCAAGTATTTAATAAAATGCCATAATTATACAATATCAGAAATACTGACAATCCATAAATTGTACAATATCAGAGTACGCAATGCAGATGATAATGAGCCAAATATCATATATAGCGGATGCAATGCAATATGCAAATCTCGCAAGTCTGTCTAGGCCATATAAGTGTAGAAACGAAGCAACTCAAAATGTCATATGCCGCGGATGCAGTATGCGATATGTGGTGTGAATGAAATGACCAAGCGGGAGTGTGAAGTTGGGATGATAGTACGCAATATTGCAGGCTACGGGGTCCACCACAATAGACTTCTATCTAAACCAGTCTCATACCTAAATTTGGATAGTCAGACTCAATGTGGTAAACTCCTGATCTCAGGTTAGTCACACGCCCCAACCGAAATCCTGGTCATTGCGAAGGTACATGTAACAAATAGTTACGCACCACCAGCCTGAGTGGATAGTGAATGAATGAATGAATGAGTATGCAACTCTTACTCAATAAGTCCATATATCAGTACCGTACATCTCTGGGATCATCACCGGGGTCTAGTACGTTCCAAGCTGGCTATTGCCCCGACCGGCCGCGCAGCCCAGCGAGTGGAAAAGACCTCACTACCCACCTGCTAGTAGTATACCAATGCCTACCCAACTCATCGATAGCAGACCCATTTAGAAGCTGGTCAAACTCAGCCTAGCTTACAGCCCCCTCACTTAGGTGGATAAGGCCACACCCCTCCTAACCGACCACGACATAATGGGAAACGTGGCCTATTGGTACTCGGCACTCGGGCGCTCATGTATCTACTCGGTTTAGATGTTGGGGCATCTCCTGGCCTCGGAGGTTTAGGAATTTTCACCCACGGACATTAAAAGTGTCAAGATGCTCGAACCAAACATTTTCGGTGTCCCATCTAGCCATCCACGACATGCCTGTGGAGGCTATGACCCTGATGTCGCTAGGGCGTACAGTAGTCACACTCTCACAATGCAAGATGTATGAGTCATGTAGTCCAATCATGCATTAATCCCGCGCATACCGTGCGCTCATGTGGGATAACTTCACCTATCAAGGAGTCCCATAAACCATCTGTACTATGACATATGCAATGGTCTATCATATCTCATAATAAACATGCAGATGATGCGTATGAGCATGTATCATAATGCTATATTGTCTCATGCTCATAATCGGTATCAATAACCGGCATCAACAATCAGCCTCGACAATGTGGACATTTAACCAACATTGCTCCCAAGGAATGGCCCACATAGAGCCGAACATATAATGGACCCATGGCCTCACACAAGGGCCTAATATACAACACCATGGGCCTTACTCAAGAGCTTAATACACATCACGATGGGCCTCTCACATGGGCCTAATATACATCACAATGGGCTCCATCGCCTGACACTCAAATGCACCACAATGAGCCTCATCACATAGGCCTCATATACATCACATTGAGCCTTAAACACGGGCTGAATACACATCACGATGGACCTTAAATACGGACTGCATATACATCACATTAGTCCTTGACAATCGGCCTCGAGAATCGGAATCGGCCTCGACATTGCTTATACAATCGACCTCGCCACAATCGGAATTGGCCGATTCAATGTAATCTAATCGCCTCGATAATCGAATCGGCCTCGACATCGGCCTCGACAATCGGAATCAGCCTCAATAATCAGAATCGGCCTTGACAATCAACCTCGACAATCGAAATTGGCCTTGGCAATTGGAATCGGCTTTGATAATCGGAATTGGCCTCGATAATCGGCCTCAACAATCAGAATCGACCTCGACAATCGGAATCAGTCTCGACAATCAGAATCGGCCTCAACAATCGAAATCAACCTTGAAATCGGAATCGGCTTCGACAATCAGAATCGGCCTCAATAATCAACTTAGACAATCGGAATCAGCCTCGATAATTGAAATCTTCCTCAACAATCGGAATCGGCCTCGATAATCAGAATCGGTCTAAAGGAAGGTCATAATGTGGACATTTAACCATCATCGCCCATCAATGTGGACATTTAACCATCATTGCTCCCTAGGAGTAGCTGTAAGGCCCGTATCCTAGTCCGTACTATTCCATCAACTTCCGCGATCATTCCTGACGAATTCTGGCAACCTGCGACCTATAATCGACGTTTGCGCGCGACCTTAAGTCGTATCCCATAGATTTGAGTCGGCTTAATCTGAGACTTGTACCATTGTGACTGTATCATCGCCGCATCTTGCACACTAATTTAATATCCTAGCCAGGAGATGTGGGTCCGTATTTATTTCGAAGAAATGCAGTGCATTTATAAACCCAAGAGAATCTCTACAACCCATCCCATCAATTAATCAATCAATCAAAGTACACAACCCATGCTTTCTTTCTCCCCAAGTCAAGCAACTACCCTAAGTCAACTCTCAAGTCAAGTACATCTATCACTCACATCCATCACTCACACCCATCACCTCTCTTACAATTACCATTTCTCTCTCTTTCTCAACACACTTTCCAAGCAACAAGAAGTAGTGGACGTCCAAGCTCTTCCATGGAGAGAAAAGTGTTGTGTGTGGCCCACTTCCTATCATAAAATCTATCATCCTAGCCCATCAACTCTCATCATCTTCCATCAAAGTGAGACACAAGAAGATTGACGTTCCATCGGACCAAGAAGATCGAACGATAGGTGTTTCTATAGGCCTAGATTTCATGTTTTTATGATGGGCCAAGTGAGGCCTACCGATTAATGGTATGGATCTCACTTTAGACCCTAGATGTGGCTGATGGCCCACCTTGATATATATGAGGCCCATATGATGTGACCCATATGATGTATCTGAGGCCTTTAGGTCGAGGCCCAATGGATGTACATAAGGTCCATTGTAATGTGTAATTTCACTATGGTTTATGTGATGATCTGTATGGCGGGCCATGCCTTGGGAGCAATAATGGTTTAACGTCCACATTATAAGGATGATGTTGGTTAAATGTTCGCATTGTAACTCTCCCTAGGGCCCATTGATAGGCCCATACTGGTTATGTGTAGGCCGTCTAGTCCCATCCTGGTTGTAAGGACAGTTCATCACTTTATAACATGCTTAGTATAATTTCATGACTCATGCCATACACATCATATGTATGCTTGATATGAGTAGTGACTGATCATAGCATATGCCATTGGGCAGATTATTTATGGGACTCACTGATAGGAGTTACCCACATGAGCGCGTGGTATGCGCAAGATTGTTGCATGACTGGACAATGTGATTCATGCATCTCGCATTTGTGTGTCATGATCATTGTATGCCCTAGTGACATCAAGGTCGTGACTTCACAGGCACATCGTGGATGACTGTATCGGATATCAAAAATACTTGGTTCTAGCACTGTGGGCACTTAGGATGCCATTGGGTGAAAGTCCCAGAACCTTGTTGGTACCAAGAAATGCTCCAACGTCTAGATTGAGTGAATACACGAGCACATGAGTACCAAATACCAGTAGGCCATGTCTCCCACTGTGTCTTGGTCGGTTAGAAGAGAGTGTGACCTTATCTGCTAAAGTGAGGGAGTTGTAAGCTAGGCCGAGTTTGACCAGCTTGCAAATGAGTTCGCTATCGACGAGCCGGGTAGGTATTGGTAGATTACTAGTCAAGCGGATAGTGTAGTCTCTTCCACTTGCTGGCTATGTGGCTAGAGAGGCGGCAGTCAGTGTGAGGTGTATTAGACCCCGGTGATATCCTAGAGAGAAATTGTACTGATATGTATACTTAATGAGGACTGACATGCTTGCTTTGCATCTCGCATATAACATTTGACGACATAGGCCTCACATCGCATGACCTTGGTATGACCGATAACATTCATGCCTTGCATCACATTGCTTTAGTACAACTGATAGTATTCATGGACTTACCGCATATTTTTGCATTACTCTGATATTGTATACTTGGCACTTGCCTTGCGCACACACTTACACCACCCTCTAAGATTTTGTAAGCTTATGCACGACTGTTGTGTGCAGGTAACGTTGGATCACAACAGCGCTGAGACAGGAGCGCGTATCAGACTATTTTGGAGCCTTTTGATCACCATGTATTTCCCTTTCCGCATTGTACTTAAAGTTTTTGATATAGTGGATATGTGGTGATGTTGTTTTGTGACTTGGTTATGCTCCATTACAAAAAAAAATTCATACTGAAAATCCTCCTTGTAGGATCCTAGGATCGGAATCTCACATATGAGTGACAGGATCCGAGAATAGGGCACTACGGAGGTTGTTGGTGCTGAATTCGGCGATCGAAAATTTTGTGATCTCGTTTTCCGAGTTTGGGGCGTGACAGTGGCCCACATAGAGTCAAATGTATAGTGGGCCCACGGCCTCACACAAAGGCCTAATATACATCACAATGGGCGGCTTCGGCACCTGGGCCATAAATACATCACATCGGGCCTCACTCATGGGCCGCAAAATACATATGAAGTGGGCCTGACGGATGGGCCACAAAATATATCAAGGTGGGCCTCAAGTGGGAGGTTAGATTACATCTAAAATCATTTCGATAGTTGCAGGTGCAACATGTGTATCGATGTACACTATCATTCTATGGGGCACATGGCACCCTAATGATGATCAGCACCGCCCAAACATTGTCTATGTAAATCAGCACTGTCCAAACATTGTCTAGCACTGTCCAGCATAATCTGGGTGGTGTGGATGAAATAAATACATTGTGGTGGTATCCTTGTTGGCAAAACAGGTGGACGGCTTGGGTAAAGCACATATAAGGTGGGTCCACAAATACACACATCAGGTGGGCCTCATCCTATAAAAATGGATGGACAGCGTGGTGAACACATACATACATCAAGGTGTGCGCCACACAACACACACACACACACACACACGATTGTAGGGGGTCCCCTCGTCCCCAAACAGATGGACGGCTAGGATGTAAGGCACGTACATCAAGGTGGGTCCCATGCACGGACGGTATAGATCAAACATATATCATGGTGGTCCCACACGATCTGGATGGTGCAACACATACATCATGGTAGACCCCAGGCCAGCACAGATGAAACACTTACAGCCACACATACATCATGTAGAGGGGCCCACATAGATGGGCGGTGAATATAAAGTTCATACATCTGGTGGGTCCCATCGTCCTATCCATCTGGACAGTGTGGATGCACACACGTGTAGGGCCCCACCCGAATGGACGAATGGTATGGATGTTTACACATCCTCATGATCAAGCCATAGGACGTACTGGCATCCATACAACAGCTATAGCTATTGGTACGCAGTACTCCAGCTAATCCTCTTGCAGGTGGGTCCCACGTGGGGCCCACCATAATGTTTATCTTCCATCCCAACTGTTGATAAGGTCACACAGACTTAAATAAAGAGAAAAAAATTTTCATATATATCCAAAACTTCTGGGACCCCAAAAAAAGGTTTTAATGGTAGATGTTCAATCCCTTGCTGATTTTGATGGTGTGGGCCACCTGAGTTCCGAGAACGACTAATTTTTGGAGAATCCCAGTTCCTAAAGGGGACCCATCAAATGCACGATGTTGATCGATGCTCCACATACATCACGGTGGGGCCTGTGGTGGGACCCACGGTCCCACCCTTCAACAAACAGCAAGGACGCTGCTTGCTACAGCGTCCTCTGGACACTGGCAGCAACAACGTCCAGACCCCATTTTATTTTATTTTTAATCGGTGGTTTATCATAGGTGGGGTCCACATTCGGACGATCTAGTCCGCTGGTTGAGTTCCCAGGCTCGTGACAGGCCCAACGAGACTAATATTCAATATGTTTTGAGGCATAGAAACATCACAGCGATCCGTAATAGTTTTGACAGTAAATTGCTGTCATCAGTGGTGTGGCCTACTAGAGATTCAGATTGACTTCATTTTTCGGTTCAACACCTAAAATGAGCTGAGAAATGGGATGGACGGTGTGGATTAGATACATGCATCAAGGTGGAATCCACGTGATCAGGCCTTCAGAACTTGTTAACCACAAATAGCTGTTGTGTGGTATACAAGCCAATCCGCTTCCACGGTCAAAGTGCGTCCACACGTGTGGCCCACCTCATCTTGGATTAAGATGATATTTGTATTTTCCTTTTGTCCAGGGACACTGGAAGTCCAGCTAATGGGCGGCCCCAAATGGGGTAGGCCATCAAGGTGGGTCCCGCGGTTAGATGGCATGGATATAACACATGTTGGTGGGCCACAAATATACACATCAGGTGGGCCACACACCTTTTCATCATCATCACCATACAAAAAAGAAAAGAGAGAGAGAGAGAGAGAGATTGGATGGTGATGGAGGGACCCCGCCACTATGGGTCCCTCAAGGCGATACAAACCATACATCAAATGGGTCCCGCCATATGTGGGCCTTCAAATAATCGAAATCAAAGAAATTTAATGCTATGAACACCCACCTTAGATCTCTTCTTCTTTCTTCCGCCAATGCATGCTAAAGTTCTAATGGACGAATTTCAACGGTTGAGATTAATCATGGAGGGTGGGATTGGGTGATAGGGAGTGGGCCACACAAAGCTTTTCTCCTCTCATGGAGCTTGGACGATTTCTTGCTTGGAGAGAGAGAGAGAGAGAGAGAGAGAGAGAGAGAGAGAGAGAGAGAGGTGATGGGAGAGAGGGATGGTGAGTGATGGATGGGTGTACTTGACATGTAAGGGAGAGAGTTGACTTTAGGGATTGCTTGGGGATGGGGCATGTTCTTGACATGTGAGGTGATGTGTACTTGATTAATAGGATTGATGTGATGTTCTTTTAGGTTTTACAAAGTACGACATTTTCTTGAATTGAACACGGGCCCACATCTCTTGGCCCGGGTATCACTTCGGCGCGCCAGACGCGGCGTCAGAACTGCGGTGACGGCGCGGTCGCAAAGGTACAAGTCTCGGGTCGAGTTGACTCAAATTGATAGGGCTCAACTTAGGGTCGTGCGCAAATGCTATCTACACGTTGTGGGTCACCGAAATTCGACTGGAAAGACCACGGAAGCCTACGGAACGGTACGAGGTATCATATAGGTCTTACAGAGAGGATGGGTCACTTCCTGTTATGATGATATCATCAACATATATCAGTAGAATATTAACGTATGAATTAGCCCCACAAATAATATGGATGATCAACTTCGGATCTGATGAACCCTAACTTCAGCAAATAGTTTGCGAACCTTTCAAACCAAGCTCTTGGGGCTTCCTTAAGATCATATATGGATTTGTGAAGATAACACACATGGTTTAGGAGTTGAGGATCCACGAAGCCAGGAGGGTGTTGCATGTAAACTTCTTTATGTAGATTGCCATGTAAGAAAGTATTTTATACAACCAATTGGCAGGAACTTAATTGTGAGTGTGAGAATAACCCTGATTGTACTAGGTTTGGCAATTAGGCTGAATGTTTCTATAAAATCAATACCAGGTTTCTGATAATACCCATTTGTGACTAGTCGAGCCTTATAGCGTTTAAGTGATCCATTGTTATGATGGGAGAGATTGTAGAGAAAAGAGAAGATGGAAAAAAAAAAAATTCTTTAAAAGTTTAAAGACAAACTTGTCCTAGAAAAATCCTTGAAACATTTAACCATTTATCAAAATTAGTAGTTGCAAAAAAGTAAACTCTCAATATAAAAAGAATTAAGACGTAAAATCTCTTATGTCAAAATTAGTAGATGTAAAATCAGGCCACTGCGAAACAATCTATTTTTGAAAAATACTTATTGGTTTAAAAATGAGCAAATAGGCTCTTATTAGTAGAGATGTTAAATGCTCCCTTACTCTCTCTATTAGTATTGCATGTTATATATGCTACGATTGATATAATATTGTAGACACCTTACCCGAGATAAGGGAATTGCTTTGTATGATCCAAACTAGGGGTGCACATCGAACCGGTAAAATCGTGGAACCGGACCGGAACAGATCAAACGGTCCGGTTTGGTTCGGTTCTAGAGTGCACCGGTTCCGGTTCCAAAAATTAAAGAACCGTTTAGTTCAGTTCGGTTCCGGTTTGGGGGTATGTAGAACCGATCTGAACCGTGGATCCGATCCGTGGAACCGAGCTTGGAACCAAACCTAGAACCATGGGTTTACAATATATTTTAGTTGTATATTTGACTCATGATTTATGGTTTACAATGCACCCTTTGCTTATTTTTATAAATGTATTTTTTCATACCATATACAACATCTAAACCATTCGTCAAGTGGATCACAACACAAATGGACATGGGCTAAATTATAAAATAGAACATACAATTGGGCTGGATTATAAAAAGCCCAGAATCGTGGAACCGAACCGGCTTTCATGGACCGGTTCAGGTTTGGTTCTAGGGTGCTAACGATCCGGTTCTAGTTTCGAAAATCCTGGAATCGTAAGGAACAGTTTGGTTCCGGTTTCACCCCAAAACTGGACCGAACCGAACTGTGCGCACCCCTAATCCAAACCAGCATCTGAAACCAATTGTTTGGCTGATCCGAAAATTGATAAAAATTTAATCTAGGTAATCTAAGAACTCTCTCATATCCTTCCAAACCAACCCCGATAAGAAAACCAAAGGTGATGGTGACAGTGGGAATCATTCCTACTAGCCACCATCCACCAATCAGGGTTGACATGTGAGACCTGGGATTTATGTGTGGCAAATGCATATTAAAATATGAACTTATATGCTAGCATGAATCTGATTCCCTTTGTGTCCAAAGTCAACTCTCTCGAACACATGGTTATCGAAAAAGCATAGGAATCAAGATCAGCCACGGTGACAACCGGCAGGAATCTGATTCCCACCAACTCTCTTTATATAAATAGACTACCCCCACTCGATCAAGGGGGTTGGTTGAAGAGAGAGAGAGAGAGAGAGAGAGAGAGAGAGAGAGAGAGAGAGGGGGGGGGGGGGACTTTGTTTTTCAATCTCTTGCATTGGTTACATCTCGATTATGATCAATGTTGAGCGTTCTATCTCCACAATTGTGACTAGAATTTTTTTCTTTAGTTCATTTTTCTTTTGGTTCATTGTTTATAGTCTTTGAAATCTTGGTTAATGTTAAGCGCTCATTCTTTGGAATCTTGATCTCAGTTAACGATAAGACTCTAGAGCTCAATAAATTCCCAAAAATCTCTAAATTTCATAAAGGATTAGATGATTGTGTGGGTGGAGAAGGGTGGCTAACCCCTTCTCTATCATCAAGGCATTTACTCAAAATCCCCAGCCAAAGGCCAACCATAGATACATTCAAGTTAGGGGATTTTTTACATTCCCCCAACTTCTAACGATTCCACTCTGTCTAGCCGACCATAGATTCCAAGATCTATCTGCTAGTGACAACTGCAAGTTCCATAAGAAGCATTCATGAGCCAATTCACCTCATACATCGAAAGAAACTGACAAAGGCCAGTTTGCCCATGCGTGTGTTGATTGATTTGGTGACTCCACTAGGGAAATTCTTGTTGGTTACTAGCTAGGTACAAATCAAAACATGAGATTTTTGAATTTGTTGAGATTAATAGTTCCAATCCGTTTACTTTTCATTGCTTTAAATAAATTCTTTTTTGATATTTTCTTTTTAATTTTTGTAGATTGTGTTGGGAGCATGTAGTGTATGAATGCAATTAGGTTTTCCTGACTTCAATAGTTTTTCTAAGCAATATACTTTTTGGGTCATTTGAGCTAGTCTACGTGGCAAGTGGTGCTCACAGTATGAATAATGCCAATGGTGCAAGGGCTCCCGACAAAAGATAACAAATGCAGGAAAAAGTAAAGATACAAAAAATAAATCATTGAAACTTAAATGCTGAAATGTAAATGAACTAGTATTGAAAATCTCCACAAAAAAAGAAATTCAAAAATCTTATTTTCAAGTCGAGCTTGGCTAGTGGCTGGAAAAAAACTTCTAGTGGAGTTGATAGTCTGTAGATATGTGTGAAGGGTGTGGCTTCAATGGTTTGGTTCAATTTGGAGTCATCACTAGTCAATGGTTTTATAATATATGGTCTGCTAGACACCATAAGTTCACAATAAGTCGGGAGAATTAAAGAATCCCTAACTCGAGTGACTCCTCAAATTAATATGTAATTTTTGATCTTAGGTAAAGGCCTCAGTGATAGAAAATGAAGAGATTAGGCACCCTTCCATACTGATACCGAAGTATGATCTTTACATTAAAGTATTTAATAATTTTTTATTATTTAGTTATAGAGAGAAAAGCCAAAACAACTTGATTACGATCATGATTATGGAGATGGAATGCCTCATATTAATTATAATTAAGCTTAATAAGGGTAGCGGGAATTAGATTCCCATTACTAGACTAAATTTGAATATTGGGGCATTCTTAATGTAGTGTAGCTCTGGGTTTACTAGTAAGAATCCGGTTTAAATTGAACCATGTATATTTTCCTATCTTAGGTGAGGTGTATACACGGGTAAAACAAAGTGGGACAATTATATGGGACATTGTTTCCTCATGGGTAGGGGTGTGAAACATTTTGGCTGTTTATACATGTAAATTGGTGGGTGTGAAAAGGTTAAATGGGCGCAAGCAATCATGGAAAAATCTCATTTGCATATGTAAATGATGCATAAACAAATGTCCTCTTAAAGAACAATTTTTATGAATATTAACAACAGCCAAAGACTTTTGGGGCCTATTTAATTAGTTACCATCAAAGTTCTGTTAAGATAAAAAATTTTGAACACATGTCCTACTAAGAGTATTTGAACATTCTTGTATGGATGGATTAATTTTTTGCTACTGTTTATTGTTTATTAATCACCCTGTATGGCTCTTGTAAATAATAGGCATATTGGCAAATATGTATATGTACCCAATTTGGAAAAGGTTGTCTGAATGGAACATTTTTGATAACCAAACTGTTAACTAGAGCCAAAGACTTCTTTCTAGGGTCCATTTGATTACTATCAGGGCCCTTTTGGATACCATCAAATAAGTTACTTTTTTCTATTTACAGCAGTAGATAAGTGACTTAGTTCAGTTAAGTTTGGTTTATGATTAGTTATAAGTAACTTTTTTACTTAAAAGTACATAATCACTTTAGTTAATTATTTTAGCTTTTCTACTTTTCATAAGTTGCTGAAGAGAGACATTAGGAGAAACGCAAGAGAGGAGAAGTTGATAAATATGTTTTTGCCAAACATACTTATCTTCTTAATTAATAAGTAGAAACTAAGATATGCTACAATGTGGAATAAGTAGCTTATCTTAAGCAACTTACGATCCAAACGCCCCCTTAAAGTTTTATTTAGATAAAACTTTTTGAACATGTGTTCTGCAAAGGTTATCTGAATAGGCTTATATGGATCGACTAATGTTGATATATTGTTTGCTATTTGCAAAGGTTATCTGAATAGGCTTATATGGATGGACTAGTTTTACTATACTGTTTGTTATTTGTCAAACACTGTTTGGCGAGAATGTGTGGCTCTTGAGTATAATAGACACATTGGCACATGTAGACTTGTAGCATACTCATAGATTAATAATAGATATGTACCCTATCAAGAATGTTTGAATGAAACTTTAATTCTCAATAACCAAATGATCCCTTAAATTATGTATAAATGGGCATAGTGGCCCATTGCTGATCAAGCTATGGTGATGATGGACAACGACACTGTCTAGTTTCATATAAAGAAGAAAGAAGAGAGAAAGGTGGAACGAAGAAGAAAGAAGACGAAGAGAGATGGGAGATGTTAGAAAAATAAGTGTTTCTTGTACATAACGGAGGATAGAAGAAAAATATAACGAGACGATCAGATCTATCAGGTTCAAGGCTCGACTTGAATAGTTAATTTCTCAAGACAAATTTGCTGCCCATTTTCTGGAAGTTCCAGCAAGTGCAAACGAATGAAATTTACAAATTGTCTTTAAGATACAATGAACTCTCAATCTGATTTTCAACATGAAAATTTGCACATATAAGTGTTGAACAGATCTTTAGTTTTAACACTGATATGCCTTTAAGACGTTCAGAAAAAACTTAGTGAGAGTACTTGCACAGAAGATGATATAATCTTAAGAATTAAGAGTATTAACTTTTAAACAATATTCTTTCAAAAAAGGACATGACTCTTTGTCCTTTTACTGTATCCACATAAGCGACACGTGACATAGGTGACACATGTACAATTACGTCACAGTTACTCTTAATCAACACAAAGGTAATAAAACATCAAGGTAAACCCTAGTTCAATTCCAGTTGTACGATGCGCACGTGCGAAGTGCTAAGTGCTCCTAATAAAGCGCTTAAGCAACCCTACAGCCCTCAAGGAGATTTGAACCCTGGTTGCATAAGCAAAAATCCCTTCTCTTACCGACTGGCTATACACACTATTTATGAAAAGTTTAAATAATTAATATATTTATTTTCTTTCTAAAAATAGCTTTTATTTTTGAAATTTATTTTTATTCTAAAAAACACAACAAGAAATGTGAGGAGGTTGGGTATCGTAAACCCTAAGCCTTTCTTCTTTTATTGATCGGGTGTATAAACCGTGTAGGCAGTTTCAGGCTTTTGAATGTAGGCTGGGTCTAATACATTACTTATTCAACTACTCGCTTGAGTTTATTCAATTAAGTATAAAGCTTATTCAACAATGTTACTTTGAACAAAAGCAATTAAATTGCTTCTAGAAAAAAACTACTTATGGAAGAATTTTTAACAATAACTTTGATAGTAGATAATTGATTAAGGACGTTGCAGTCAATAAAGCTTCTATTGAAATGAGGTATATTCTTCTCAACCATCATAGCTTTAACCATGTCATATAATCTTATATGCTTTCTTCTCAACCATCATAGCTCTAACCATATCATGTAATCTTATATACTTTTCATTCAGTTAGATATTCTTAATATTTAATAACTTTAAAGGGGTAATTTTGAAATTGTCCCAAACATTTAAAACTAATTTTCTTAATTAATCTATCGAATGGTACCCATATTTTATTAATTATAAATTGATTAGTTGTTTGGTTGTCTCTCTCAAGAGGGAATGAAGAAAAGCGACTGATAGATTGTCTTGTCTGTATATTTTTAAAAACATAAGCCATTCATGACAGGGATTTCACTAGATGGAGGGTCCAACCACATCCAAAAGAGATGGATCTACCATAATTTCGTATAACCTAATTATTATAGAACCATCTGTCACTTATCATCAAGGAATAGCCATCTTGTGGACCATTCATCAATGGAAAAATAGATTGGTACGAGGATTATGGGACATCCAATCAGTGGCCTTCCAAGATGTGGAAAATAGTGTATACTGAAATATGTTGGGTTGTAGGCAATTGGCTTTTTTTTTTTTTTTGTCTAGCGGTTATTATTCTAATTTAGTCATGTTCAACCTGATGAGTGGACCCCACTTTCTAGGTGCTGGTTGGAAATGTGCATGAGAGAGGGTGCATGATGGCCTAGCAAAAGTCCACCCTCCACTTTTTCCTCAACCCTCAACAAAAAGAGAGGTGCTTTCAAGGGTCCGCAATTTATTGAATAGACAACAACGCGCACTTGTCTGAGCTCAAGAGTCAGGCATGTCCGTTACACATGTATTAGAAAAATGCATAGTTATGAAAAAAAAAAATGGTACATGCATATTCATGAGTGTATGCATGGCCGACTGAATTATAACTGGACCGGCACTGTTATTGAACGGTCCTGATCTCATAGATTGCATGATGCTCCACTCATGTGCCCCTGTAAATGTGGCATATAGGCATTTTAATCTAGACCATCAAATTGAGGCCCAATGCACATCACTATAATCAAAGGTCGAATGATGTTAATCATCTGATTTCACCCTTCAGATTTTGATACTTTTAACTGTTATTTGGTGAGAACCAATTGAACAAATTTAGGATCATTTCAGGCTGTTGGTCCACTAATAATTTTGGTGCTCTCATACGTACCTTATTCACTAATGGTAGAGTTTCACAAAATTGTAACAAATGCAGATTCACGTGGAATAGTTACAAGGAAATCCAGATCGTTAAAATCATGGACCGAACCCAAATTCACACTGATAATATCATAGTAACCATCTGATTTTCCTTTGAAATTTGGACCACTTACCATTTTACTGTGTCTGCAGCCATCTAATCGCTGGACACCAATTTGATGGTTATGATTTATTGAATAGTGTAATTTTAGATACATGCCCGACAATTCAAATTGTCTGGACAGCCGTACATGCATGCTACATATGAGGAGGATGAGTCACCAATGTTTTCAAAATGATGGTGAACTGTCATAGGAGTCAAGTCCTGTATTCTTCGTATTATTTATTGTTGGACCTTTTGGAATGAAAAATGAAAGAATAGGCCATTTACAAAAAAAGAAAAAAAAAAAAAGAAAAAACATAAAACATGAAACAAAAACCAAAAAGAAAAAGAAAAAGAGAAATAAAACATAAAAACGAAAAGAAAAAGAAAAAGAGAAGGAAACATAATCCATGGGATTACCTGTTCAATACTGCTCTCTAAAATTATGGAATTGCTGCATGGTGCGGGTCTCAGCTCATTTAGGGCCACTTTGGCATTTCTCACGGAAGTATATGAATACCATGAGCAAAAAGGTGGCCATGAAATATTTTAATATTCCCAAAATCAAAATATTGTTTTAACAAATCCTATCATGTGATTTTTGTGATACATAACCAATACCACATGATACATTTTTAAATTATCAATCTTGTGATTACATTGAATTATTTGTATAAAGTAGGATTGGATGGCATTTCTTTCTCACGGGCATCTACCGTGGGTCCCACTGGTTTCACTATGATTATTTCTAATAGAAATCCATGAACAATTCCAATGCAATGAGTTCACAATCAAATGTATGCAATGTATGCTTTTCCATTGCCAGTGACTATAAATTTCCAATATCTTACAATGTGAAAAATAACGAAGAAATATGAGAAACGATGAAGGGTGCATCGTTTAAAGTAATTACTTTTTCATAAGTTACTTTAAACATTATTTTTCCTTTTTCTAAACCTTGGATGTAGAGGCATTTTTCATTCATAATTCATAATTATCCCTTACTATCTTGAAAGAATTAAATATGCTGTGATTTCTATAAACATGTTTTGAAGCATTAGAATTTACTCACCAGCTAACATTCTTAAACACCTTGTTCAGATGATTGATGCCAGATTCACGTCTTCTGTTGTATTGACTTGTAATTTTTTTCTTACATTTTTATTTTGTACATTTAACAGTTTTCTTAAAGTAGCTCAGAATTTTGCAGCTGAGCATAGATCTTTCTTAAACTTGTTCTCTTGGATCCTCAATTATTCGGTTTGAGCTATTAATCATTCTTGAAATATAGCTTTAGGTTAACCTAGGCAAGGATCTCTAGTTGTTATTCTTTTATTTTTATTTTTATTTTAAATAAAAAAGCTTAGATTCCTTTTTAATTAGAAGAAATTTTAAGAGATTTCTTAAAGACATTTTCTTCTTTTCCTGTTTTTGAAATTTCCTAGTATCTTTCCATTCATGTGGTAGTTTGGTTATAATGGTAGATACTTAAAAGATCCATTGAATGATGACTTATAACTCATGAACTTGATCAATGACAAATCATTTATCTGATATTTTAGATTCTAATTAAAAATTGACTCGACTTATAAATATTTTTTTATTGCCTTAATCTTCTGATGTGTAGTTAGCTAGCAACACCTTCCACAATTCTTTAGTAGTCTTCTTTGGTGGTAGACAACATAGAACAAGTTGGATAGGACATTGAAGATGTGGTATTTACATAAATAGTACTCGCCAAGTTCTCAATCTTGTCATTTTTCTCTTTATGCCGCATGCGCATTGGAAGGTGGTGCAGGATGAACGTTAGTGAGTATATGTTCTAACTTGAGTGATGTGAGGAAGTGGCGAACCCGCAATTATCATTGAAGGAAATTTGAGCCATCGAACAGTGTAATTCAAATGAAGTCGGATAGCCATTGAAGGGGCTATAATGTTACTTTAAAAATATGGGAAGAGAAAAAGCATATGGAAGCAATGGAAATAAAATGCATACTAAAAAAGGCTTAAGATACGTTACAACATCACTCACTATCTTTAAGACAATATTTACACCTTATTGATAATTAATTAAATTTTTTTGCAAGAAAGTTGTAGCAAATTGGTCTCTAGGATATCGTAAACATCTTCTCTTGAGCTAGAGAAATATGAGCTTTTAGCTTGCAAAACTGAAAACTGCACTTTCGAACTTTCGATACACTTTTGCAATATACACTACCAACTTCCTTACTTTTATCAATTTCTATAGATTTTCGTAAACACCTATGGTATTTACTCAAAATGAAATAGCTTGTGAGAGATTTGAGAAAAGAATAGAAAAGGCTAGAGAGAAAAGATTGTGGTTGTTTGTGGAATTATCCAAAGTTGGATTTTATAAAAACAAAATATATACTTTGAGGCCCTTTATTCATCGATAGACAAGTGCCCTTTCATGGTTTCTTTATTTTATTTTATTTTTTAAATTTTAGTACTCGAAACTTTTAGCCAAAACTTGAATCCAAAGTTGCTATATTCACCGAGAGATACTAAGATTCACAGCCAACAGTCATCGAGAGACGATGAAAAGAAACAATCAAAACTCCCTTATTTTCGGAAAAAAAAATAAAAATACACAAAATGGAAGAGGGTACTGTGCATGATGGTCTAGCAAACGTCTATTCTCCACTTTTGCCTGAACACTCACGAAAAAAACGATACGTGGCTCGTTATAACTTTATCGGCTGGACAACAACATGCTTTATTGGAGTTCAAGTCATTAGATGGGTCACACATGTACTACAAACTGCACGATTAAAAATCAACGGTCCATATTCAGTATACACATTCGGCCCCAGTTATAACTGGACTGGCACTATTTTTAGGCCATGGCACGTTCCTGATGGTACCTACTGAATGAATGGCCCCGATATCACAGAGTACATGATAGTTGACTCACGTGCCATTGTAAATGCGGCATACAGGCCTATTAATCTAGAACATCCAAATCACGGGCCAAAGCACATCAGTAAAATCAAATTGATTTTGGATACGTTGTAACTGTTATTTGGCGAGAACTAATTGGGCAAATTTAGGATCAATTGGTCAGGCTGTGGTCCACTAATAATTTCGGTGCTCTTGATTGACATGCATATGTGCCCTATTTGCTAGGGGTAGAGTTTTCACAAAATTGAGAAATGCAGATTCACATGGCATAGAAGGAAGTCCAGATAATCAAAATCATGGACCTAACACAAAAATCACACTGATATATAATATGATAAGAACCATCTGATTTTCCTTTGAAATTTGGACCACTCACCAGCTTGCTGTCAGCCATCTACTCCTTGGATGGTTATGATTGCGTGATACGTTGAATTTTAGACATATGGCTAATAGAAAATGTGCCCCACATGCAATTGTCTGGACGGCTATATATGCATGCCACATTTGAAAAGGATTGAGTCACCAAATGATGGTGAACTGTCACATCTGTCTAGTCCTGTATTCTTGACATTTTTATTGTTGGGGATTTTGGCATGAAAATGAAAGAATGGACCATTTAGCAGCCAAAAATAAAATAAAATAACAAAAATAAAGGAGAAGGAAAATATCGGTAATCCAAGGGATTACCTGTTCAAGTGATCCCACAGCTACCGTGGTTCGTGGGTGAAAACTATCAAACTGCCTGCAGTGCGGGTCTCAACTGAATTAGGCCCAGTTTGGCATTTCACATTGAAGTTTATGAATCATCAAGCATAGAAGGTTGTGATGAAATATTTTATCCCCACAATCAAAATGTAAGAAATCTTATCATGTGAATTTTTGTGATAGATAACCAATCCCACATGATACATTTTGAAATTATCAATCTTGTGATTACATTGAATTATATGTAAAGTAGGATTGAATGACATCTCTTTCTCACGGGCATCGACTGGGGGTCCCACTAGTTTCACTATGATTATTTCTAGTAGAAATCCATGAACAATTCCAATGCAACGAGTTTACTTTTCCATTGCCATTAGTGTTTCATCATGTTTAGCAGTGATTATAAATTTCCGATATATCACAATGTGAAAAATAATGAAGAAATATAAGATACGACCAAGAGTGCATTGTTTAAAGTAATGACTTTTTCATAAGTTAGTTTAAACAATACTTTTCATTTTTTAAAACCTTGGCTGTAGAGGAATTTTTCATTTATAGTTCTTAATTATCCCTTACTATCTAGCAAGGATTAAATATGTTACAATTTTTACAAACATGTATTGTAGTACAAAAATTTACCCACTAGCTAACATCATTAACCACCGTGTTCATTTTAGAGTTGGTTGTTGCCAAATTTATATCTTCTGTCATATTGACTTGCCATTTTATTTCTTACATTTTTATTCTATACTTTTAAAATTTTAAAAGTAGCTCAGAATTTTGCCGCTAGGCATAGATCCTTCTTGGATGTGTATTCTCTTGAATCCTTGATTATTTAATTTGAGCTAATAATCATTCTTGAAATATAGCTTATCTAGTTCTTGCTTCACACAATTTTTGAATAGGTTAACCTTAGTGAGGATCTCTAATTGTTGTTGGTTTTTCTTTTTTTTTTTTTTTTTTCTTTCTAATCACAAAGCCTAGATTCCCTTTCAATTAGAATTAAAAAAAAAAAAAAAAACCTTCAAAGAATTCCTTAAAGACATTTTTTTTCATTTCTCTATTTTAGATATTTTGTAGTATCTTTCCATCCAGGTGGTAGTTTGGTTGTAATAATGAATACTTAGGACTAGTCAGGGTTAATGCTAATGGAAATGATCCATTGGATGATGACATACAACTCATGAACTTGATCAATAACAAGTCTTTTATCCAATATTTATATTCTAAAAACTAACTTATAAAGAATATTTTATTGCTTTAATCTTTTAGTATAGGTAGCTAGTTGTTGGGGGCCTTGCACAAAACCTTAGGATCTAGCCCTCCAGAACAAACCAGAATTATGGATAATAAAGCAATGAAAACAGTCAATGCATCAATCACATACCACATAAGAGATTTTTACGTGGAAAACCCTCAAAGAGGTAAAAACCACGGGAACTCGTCTAGATCAACAATCTACTATGAAGTAGAACGTTACAACCTTCTTCACTCACGCAGAAGTGGATAAACAATAAGAGAAATAGAGAAAACGGAGAGATCTAACCGATTACGAGGATATAGAAGCGCTGAGATATGGATTGCACAGTAGATAACCTCTACGAGCAGAACCTCCCTTCTATAAGCTTCCTCTCTCTCTTTCTCTTTCTCTCTCACCTTTGATAGCCCTAAACCCTTTAGCAAATCCCTTGTAAAGCTTTAGGAAACCCTCTTGCATTCTCTTGTGATACCTAGAAAACCCTAGGCAACCCCTTTTATAGTTTAGGAAACTTTCCTTTTGCATCTCGGTTGCGAAAGGACTCAAATCTGCAGTTTCGTGCAAAATCGTAGAACAAACTGCGTAACCTTCGACTAGTTGAAGCCTATCCACGATCGGTCGAAGCCCACCTTCGACTAGTCCTGGAATTCCAAGACTGGTCTTAGCCTCCGAGAAAAAATAGCACGAACTCGCTGGACTTTGAGTTGTGCTAGGGCTTGAACCTACGACTGGTCGAGCGCCTCTCACGACCGGTCGAGCGGGGCTCAGGACAGGTCGAAGACGGGAAAAAAATCCCATCAAATCTCTCCCCTTTTGACCCAGGAGGGATCCACCTGCTTCAAGTTAGCCAGGTTTCTACAAACCTCAAACTTACCCTTGAGCAAAGCCTTGGTCATCATGTCTGACCCATTATCGTCCGTGTGGATCTTCTCAAGCTGTAACACCTTTTGTTCCAAAGTATCCCTGATCTAGTGATACCGAATCTCTATGTGCTTCGACTTGGAATGCTGACTTGGATTCTTGCTCAAGTGTATAGCACTCTGACTATCGCAATAGACCACGTGCTCCTCCTCCTTTAGGCTAAGTTCCTGTAGGAACCTTTTCATCCAAAGCATCTCTTTACATGCCTCTGTGACTGCAATATACTCGGCCTCTGTCGTCGACAATGCTACGACCTTCTGTAGCTTGCTCTGCCAAGAAATCGCTTCCCTGCAAACGTGAACATGAACCCCGATGTAGACTTCCTGGAGTCTATGTCACCTGTCATATCTGCATCTGTGTAGCCCTCTAACACAGGTTTACCGTCACCATAGCATAGACTCAACCTGGATGAGCCTCTTAGATACCGCAGTATCCACTTCACCGCTGCCCAATGCTCTTTGCCAGGATTGGCAAGATACCGGCTGACAACACCAACCGCATATGCTATGTCTGGGTGTGTACACACCATAGCAATATCAAACTTCCTACAGCTGACGCGTAGGGTATTTTCTGCATCTCTTCCACCTCTGCCTTCGTCTTGGGACACTGCCTGTCGCTCAATCTGAAGTGACCATCTAGTGGAGTACTGCCCGGCTTCGCTGCATTCATATTGAACCGCTCTAGGACTTTTTCAATATACTGCTCTTGTGACAGCCATAGCTTCTTACTGCTTCTGTAACGGGTTATCTCCATTCCTAGGATCTGTCTAGCCGGGCCCAAGTCTTTCATCACAAAAGACTTGCCCAACTCCTGTTTCAGCCTGTCGATCTTCTTAATGTCTTTTCCCATGATGAGCATGTCATCAACGTATAAGAGCAGTACTAGGAAATCACCATCTGAGAACTTGCGCGTGAACACATAGTGGTCCGACTCCGTTCTGTCATACCCATGTTTCAACATGAACGAGTCGAACTTCTTGTACCATTGCCGTGGAGCTTGTTTCAGCCCATACAAGCTCTTCCTCAACCTATACACTATATGTTCCTTGCCCTTGACTTTGAACCCCTCTGGTTGGTGTATGTAGATCTCTTCTTCCAGGTCACTATGGAGAAAGGCAGTTTTAACATCTAACTGCTCTATCTCCAAATCCATGCTAGCCGCAAACCCAAGCAACACCCGTATGGATGTCATCTTCACCACTGGTGAGAATATCTCCTCGAAGTCTATGCCTTTCCTCTGACCAAACCCTTTCACTACAAGTCGGGCCTTGAACCTCGTCTGTGAATTCTTCTACTCAATCTTCTTTCTGAACACCCACTTGTTGCTTAAAGCTTTCTTGCCCTTACGTAGTTTCACCATATCATAAGTGTGGTTCTTATATAAGGATTCCATCTCCTCTTGCATAGCTTTCAACCACTCCCCCTTATGCTCGTCGGCTAAGGCCTCAGAATAATCTTCTGGCTCTCCCCCATCGGTTAGCATAATGTACTCATGCGGCGAGTACCTCTTGGACGACTGTCTGTCCCTAGATGACCTCCTCACCTGTGGCTCAACATGTGGATCAAGTGGGGGCTGCTCCCCTGGTTCATCTTCTGAAGAAATTCTCTCATCCTCTGCACCTTGCTGTGCTCCCCCGTCATCAGGCACCACGGGAGGAGTAACCAGATCCATGTCCTCTAGCTCACCTGAACTAGGCTGGTTCTTCTCTGGCTTACCAATGTCTTCTATACACGGATCTTCAAAGAAAACCACATCTCTACTCCTGACGAGCTTCCTCTCGGTCGGATCCCACAATCTGTAACCGAACTTTTCATCACCGTACCCTAAGAACACACACTGCCTGATCTTCATATCGAGCTTGGACCTCTCGTACTTTGGTACGTGAATGGATACCCTGCATCCAAATACCTTGAGATGACTGTACGATGCATCATGTTCAGTCCACACCTTCTCAGGTACTTCTCCATTTAATGGGGCTGATGGAGACCTGTTTATCAAATACACCGCCGTGTGCATTGCTTCTCCCCAGAACGTCTTGGACAACTTCGCATGGGATAACATATATCTGATTCTCTCAACAATGGTGCGATTCATTCGCTCAGCTACACCATTATGCTGGGGGGTTTTGGGAACCGTCTGTTCATGCCGTATACCCAGGGACTTGCAGTACTCATGAAAGTCGCCAATGTATTCACCACCATTGTCAGTGCGGATGCACTTCAATGATCTACCTGTCTCTCTCTCGACCATAGCATGAAACAATTTAAACACACCAAAGACCTCGTCCTTGGATTTTAAAGCATAAACCCAAACCCTCCTAGATGCATCATCTATAAAAGTAACAAAATACAATGCTCCAACCAAGGTTTTTGTCTTCATAGGACCACAAACATCAGAATAAACCAAATCTAATGCATGCACTTTATTAACATGAGAAGAAGTTTTAACAAATGAAACTCTATGTTGTTTCCCTGATAAACAATTAAGATAGGTTTTGAGAGGTGTACCTGTCACGTCTGGAAGGAGCCGCTTCTTTACTAGTACCTGAAGCCCTTTTTCACTCATGTGACCTAGACGCCTGTGCCATATGTCAATAGCTGAATCTTCTGCTGCGTTCAATCCACCCTTGCACATACTGACACTTGCCTTGTACAGGGTGCAACACTTCTTCCCTCTGGCCACGATCAACAAACCCTTGATGAGTTTCCAGCGCCCACTTGCAAACCGGCTTTCATAGCCATCATCATCCAGCCTTCCGGTCGACATCAAGTTGAGGCGAAGGTCAAACATCAGAATAAACCAAATCTAATGCATGCACTTTATTAACATGAGAAGCAGTTTTAACAAATGAAACTCTATGCTGTTTCCCTGATAAACAATCAAGACAGGTTTTGAGAGGTGTACCTGTCACATCTGGAAGGAGCCGCTTCTTTACTAGTACCTGAAGCCATTTTTCACTCATGTGGCCTAGACGCCTGTGCCACATGTCAATAGCTGAATCTTCCACTGTGTTCAACTCACCCTTGCACATACTGACACTTGCCTTGTACAGGGTGCAACACTTCTTCCCTCTGGCCACGATCAACAAACCCTTGATGAGCTTCCAGCGCTCACCTGCAAACCGACTTTCATAGCCTTCACGTCGACATCAAGTTGAGGCGAATGTCTGGGATATGCCTCACATTCCTGAGAACCAATGTGTAGCCCACATCAGTTTTCACACAAATATCACCGACTCCCACGATTTTTTATACGCCAGAATTTCTCATCTTCACAGTCTCATAGTCACCTGACTTGTAGCGTGTGAAGGAGTCCCTGTGTGGAGTCGCATGAAATGAAGCTCTCGAGTCTATTACCCAGTCGGTGTCCTGACTCGTAGCCGTGAGACATACGTCATGATCTGCAGAAAGAATAACTACCATGTCGCCATCTGAAGCGACCGCAATGGAATCTGATTCATCTTCCTTCCTTTTTCCTTTCTTGTCGTTTTTCTTACCACGACATTCATGCTTGTAGTGGCCCTTTTTGCCACAATTCCAGCAATCAACGTCTTTCCTGTTACTCGACTTGCCTCTTGATTTATCTCGGGCCTTCCCGCCCTTCCTGTTCTTTCCTCTCCCCCGTTCCTGTGTCACAAGAGCCTCTTGCTGAGTAGACCCCTGAGACTTCCTCCTTGTCTCTTCATTGAAGAGACAGCTAGTCACTTGTTCCATGGATATCTTTCCGTCTGGCGCAGAGTTACTTAGAGACACCACCAATGTCTCCCAACTGTCAGGTAATGAACTAAGCAATAGTAAAGCCTGCAATTCATCATCCAGGACCATCTTCATAGAGGTGAGTTGGTTCACTATATTGCTGACTTCATTCATGTGCTCGGCCACAGAACTACCATCCTTGAATTCGAGATTCACAAGTCGTCTTATCAGAAAAATCTTATTATCGGCTGTCTTCCTCTCATACAACCCTTGTAATTTCAGCCATAGGCTAGTGGCTGAGGTTTCCGTAGACACATGGTGGAACACAGAATCATCCAACCATTATCTAATAAACCCCACCGTCTTTCGGTCCATCTTCTTTCAATCATCATCAGTCATATCCTTGGATTTTGTTGATATGCCTAAAATTGGAGAATATAGGTCCTTGCAATAAGGCAAGTCCTCCATCTTAGCCTTCCATATGGTCCAGTTAGAACCATTGAGGCTGATCATCCTTGATGAGCCACCTTCCATAATTCAAACCGATCCTACCCCGTTCAATGAACTTGGCTCTGATACCACTTTGTTGGGGGCCTTGCACAAAACCTTAGGATCTAGCCCTCCAGAACAAACCAGAATTATGGATAATAAAGCAATGAAAACAATCAATGCATCAATCACACACCACACAAGGGATTTTTACGTGGAAAACCCTCAAAGAGGTAAAAACCACGGGACCTCGTCCAGATCAACAATCCACTATGAAGTAGAACGTTACAACCTTCTTCACTCACGCAGGACTGGATAAACAATAAGAGAAATAGAGAAAACGGAGAGATCTAACCGATTACGAGGACATAGAAGCGTTGAGATATAGATTGCACAAGAATAACCTCCACGCAGCATAACCTCCCTTCTATAAGCTTCCTCTCTCTCTTCCTCTTTCTCTCTCACCTTTGATAGCCCTAAACCCTTTAGCAAATCCCTTGTAAAGCTTTAGGAAACCCTCTTGCATTCTCTTGTGATACCTAGAAAACCCTAGGCAACCCCTTTTATAGTTTAGGAAACTTCCCTTTCGCATCTCGGTTGCGAAAGGACTCAAATCCGCAGTTTCGCGCAAAATCGTGGAACAAACTGCGTAACCTTCGACTAGTCGAAGCCTGTCCACGATCTGTCGAAGCCCACCTTCGACTGGTCCTGGAATTCCAAGACTGGTCTTAGCCTCCGAGAAAAAATAGTACGAACTCGCTGGACTTTGAGTCGTGCCAAGGCTCGAACCTACAACCGGTCGAGCGCCTCTTACGACCGGTCAAGCGGGACTCAGGACCGGTCGAAGACGGGAAAAAAACCCCATCACTAGCAACACCTAACAAATATTTAATAGTCTTCTTTTGGTGGTAGACAACATAGAACAAGTTAGATAAGACGTTGAAGATGTAGTACTTACATTGGTAGTCTCCAAGTTCTCAATCCTGTTAAATTTCTTTTTATGCCATATTCTTTTTAGAAGATGGTGCAGGAGGAACTTTAGTGAGTATATGTTCGAACTTGAGCGATGTGAGGAAGAGATGAACTCTCAATTATCATTAAAGGAAATTTGAGCTGTCGAGCGGTGTTATTCAAATAAAGTTGGGACAACCTATAGAAGAGGCTATAATATTGCCTTAACATGGGAAGAGAAAAATCATATGAAAACAATGAAAATAAAATGCATACTAAAAAAAGAGCTTAATTAAGATACGTTAGAACATCACTATCTTTAAGGTGATAATTACACCTTACTGATAATTAAATTTGTTTTTAAGAGAGTTGCAACAAATTCATGTCTAGAATACAATAAATATCTTCTCTTGAACTAGAGAAATATAAGCTTTAGCTTGCAAAATCGAGAACTACACTTTTGTGTGGGGTGGTAGGCTCTCAGGAGTTTCAACTCCCAGTCAAGGGTTCGAGTACCCATAGGTAGTGAAATTCCACCCGCGTGAGTGTGTGTTAAAAAAAAAAAAAAATAAATAAATAAAAAGAGCTTAATTACACCTTACTAAAGAAAATAAAATGCATACTTAAAAAAGAGCTTAATTAAGATACGTTAGAACATCACTATCTTTAAGGTGATAATTACACCTTACTGATAATTAAATTTGTTTTTAAGAGAGTTGCAACAAATTCATGTCTAGAATACAATAAATATCTTCTCTTGAACTAGAGAAATATAAGCTTTAGCTTGCAAAATCGAGAACTACACTTTTGTGTGGGGTGGTAGGCTCTCAGGAGTTTCAACTCCCAGTCAAGGGTTCGAGTACCCATAGGTAGTGAAATTCCACCCGCGTGAGTGTGTGTTAAAAAAAAATAATAATAAATAAATAAAAAGAGCTTAATTACACCTTACTAAAGAAAATAAAATGCATACTTAAAAAAGAGCTTAATTAAGATACGTTAGAACATCACTATCTTTAAGGTGATAATTACACCTTACTGATAATTAAATTTGTTTTTAAGAGAGTTGCAACAAATTCATGTCTAGAATACAATAAATATCTTCTCTTGAACTAGAGAAATATAAGCTTTAGCTTGCAAAATCGAGAACTACACTTTTGTGTGGGGTGGTAGGCTCTCAGGAGTTTCAACTCCCAGTCAAGGGTTCGAGTACCCATAGGTAGTGAAATTCCACCCGCGTGAGTGTGTGTTAAAAAAAAAAAATAAAAAAATAAAAAAAAGAAAGAAAACTACACTTTTATAATATACACTCTTGACTTCCTGCCTTTTAGCAATTTCTGCAGATTTTCCAAAACACCTATGTTATTTATTCAAAATAAGATAACTTGTGAGAGATTTAAGAAAGAATAGAAAAGGCTAGAGAGAAAAATATTATGGTTGTTTGTGGAATGATCCAAAGCTGGGTTTTATAGATATAAAATGTATACTTTGAGGCCTTTTAATGAATAGACAAATGCTCTTTCATGGTTTCTTTTCATTTAGTCGAAACTTTTAGCCAAAACTTGAATCCAAAGTCTCTCCATTCATGATCAAGAGTTACTTAGATTCACAGCTAACAATCATATCAAGAGATTTAAAAGAAACATTCGAAACTCCCTTATTGTTGAAAAAAAAAAAAAAAAACTCGAAATGGAATAGGGTGCATGATGGTCTAGCAAAAGTCTATTCTCCACTTCGTTGCACGTCCACACTTTATTGGCTGGACAACGTGCCTTTATTGGAGTTCAAGTCATTAGATGGGTCACACATGTACTACAAACTGCACCATTAAAAAATCAATGGTCCATGCTCAGTGTACACATGCGGCCCCGAATTATAACTAGACTGGCACTATTTTTAGGCCATGGCACGTTCCTGATAGTACCTACTGAATGAATGGCCCTGATATCAGGGAAGACATGATAGTTGGCTTATGTGCCACTGTAAATGCCGCATACAGGCATATTAATCTAGATCATCCAAATCAAGGGCCAAAGCACATCACTAAAATCAAATTGGTCGAATGATGTTCACCATCTGATTTCACTCTTTGGATTTTGGATACTTTATAACTGTTATTTGGCGAGAACCAATTGGGCATATTTAGGATTAATTGGTCAGGCTGTGGTCCACTAATAATTTTGGTGCTTTTGATTGACATGCATATGTGCCCTATTTACTAATGGTAGAGTTTTCACAAAATTGTGAGAAATGCAGATTCACATGGCATAGAAGGAAATCTAGATCATCAAAATCATGGACCTAACACAAAAATCATCACACTGATAATATGATAGCAACCATCTGATTTTCCTTTGAAATTTGGACCACTCACCAGCTTGCTGTCAGCCATCTACTTCTTGGATGGTTATGATTGCTTGATACATTTAATTTTAGATATATGGCTAATCGAAAATGTGCCCACCAATTCAAATTGTCTGGATAGCTATATATGCATGCCACATTTGAAAAGGATTGAATCACCAAATGATGGTGAACTGTCACAGGTGTCTAGTCCTGTATTCTTCACATTCTTATTTTTGGGCATTTTGGCATGAAAATGAAAGAATGAACCACTTAGCAGCCAAAAATTTAAATTTAAATTTAAATTATATATATATATATATATATAGAGAGAGAGAGAGAGAGAGGAACACTCAGCTACGCACTGGTTCGCACGTTTGAAAGAGCGAGTTTTCTTCTCTCGCACGTCTCTTCACCATATTCTCTTCCTCTCCAAAGAATGCGGCGGAATTCTTCCACTGGGATGCTAGTTGGGTCCCACCAAGATGTTAATGATAAATTCACGCCGTCCATACATTTTTAAAAATAATTTTATGGTATGAACCCAAAACCGAGGTATATTAAAATCTCAAGTGAGCCACACAGTGTTGATTGAACTCTCACCGTTAAAAACTTCCTGGCTACCAACACCACATGACACATTCTGAAATTATCAGTCTTGGGATAGTATCGAATAATATACGAAGTACGTACGATTGGATGACTGTATCTCCTTCTGTCTTAGGGGCATCGACGGTTGTCCCCACTCACTAAGATTATTTCTAATAAGAGTCTATGGACAACTCCAATACCATGAGTATACAATAATCAAATGTATTCAATGAATGCTTTCCCATTGCCATTAGCGTTTTATCATATTCACGGACGAGTTCCACCGTCTATTTCCAATATGAGTTCCAATGTGATCCGACACCGGTTAGGCTGGTGATCTCTATTGGGTTGCAAGGGTTTTTTCAGAAGGAATCCTTTACATGCCTTTTCGGCTTATATTTTTTGTATCCCTGGGCAAGAGATTTATATCTCATTCATCTTTGTTTGGATTTTCCTGTTCTTCTCACATGGTGAAACGACCCTAATCGTGGGGTTTGTCAGGTAGTTTTTAACCAGCTAAAGATAGCCATACAAAGATAAAGATAGCCATACAAAGTGAAAAGAGGCCATGTTGGCGGAATCCGATTGGCTGGTGTACCACAGACCCGATTTAGCTGATGTGTTGACGTCAGCAAGTGCTGTGGGTTCATCATGAGGTATGTATTATATCCAAAGCGTCCATTCATTTGAAGATCTGGTATTAAGGCTTTAAAAGAAAAATAAGACATCTAAATATCAAGTGGACCACACTGAAAAAAGCTGTGGGGGATTGAACCTTTACCATTGAAACCCTTTTGGGGATCACAGAAGTTTTGGATCAATACGATATTCGTTTTTCCTAGTCATCCAGGTCTTTGTGACCTTATGAACAGATTTGAGGAAAATAAACGTTATTGTGGGCCCTACGAATGTTTTAACAGTGAAAATCATTAACTAGCTGCTATTTGTGGTGTGGTCCAGTTGAGCTTTCAATATGATTTATTTTTCATCTCATTCTCTAAAATGATCTCGAAAAATGAATGAACGGTGTGGATACAATAAATATATCATTTTAGGGCCATGCAACTTTGATGTCCTTTGAACCGTTCGTACAACTTGGAGCTGGGGGAGCGTCAGCGGGAAACGGATTGGCTACTCCCAGCCAATGGCTGGTGGTCAGTGCTATGTGGACCCCACCATGATGTATGTGTTTCATCCATGCTGTCCCTATATTGTTTTAGATCATTTTATGGTATGATACCAAAAATGAGGTATATCCCGATCTCAAATGGATCACATTACAGGAAACGGTGTTGAATGAATGTCGGCCATTAAAAACTTTTTGGGGGCTATAAAAGTTTTAGATCAATCTGATGTTTGTTTTTTTCCTTTCATCTGGGTGTGTATGACCTAATCAATAGATTGGATGTCAAATAAACAGTACAGTGAGCCTTATGATGATTTTAACGGTGGATATCCAATCACTATTGTTTTCCTGTGGTGTGGTCCACTTGAGATTTATATCCCTCTCATTTTTGGGATCAAGCTCTAAAATGATATGTAAAAATAGATGAACGGAATGGATGAAATACATACATCATGGTGGCGACCAAAGAGCACCGACCATCAGCCACCGGGCTAGTGGCAGGGGGAGTAGCCACTACGTTTCAGCGTCAGCGCTCGTCTTCGCACGACATGTACCCACACCAGCCATATCGCTGGTGTGTGGTACACCAGCCAATCCGCTTCCTGAAGGGACTGTCCTACATCGGTGGTTAATTGAACCTAGGTAGAGGTAGGAGATCATCTGAATTGGACTTTTGGACACGTTGAAATGATGAAGAAATAAAGTAACACGAGAAAGGGTGGTCGCTAGGTGGAAGGTGTAATTTTTTATTAGAATCTTTCATTTCAAGTAATCGGTTGGTCTGCACAGAAATAAATAGTATTCGATGAAAGAAATAAAACATACAAGTATAAATTGGTCACTGAAATTCTGATAAACGAATTCAACTGTCTAATCGGTTTGATTTTCAGACTATGCCCCATTCACAATTTTGTTTGTTTGGTTTAGCATGCATGTGTGATATGTAGGATAAAAGAAGTTTCAAATGGGATTATTGTTCTAGGACTTTTTAACATGAAATAAAAGGAGGGGCCATTTCTAATACATAGTAAAAAGGAAAAAGGACAAGAAAAATAAAAACTTGTGGCAAGGCTCTGATTAGGGAAAATGATGGAATTAACATAGATCTTTCACAAAAGAAGTAGAGATTTGGTGGACCACTGGGGGCTAATTGAAGCCAGGGAGGGAAGGCTCAGCATATTGGCTGGCTGTTGTTGACCCAGATGACATCAGGTGTTGTCATGTGTGCAGATTAGAAGAGGGTGGTGCACCCAAAATTTGTAAGAGGCTATCTGACGCAGGGATGAAACGTGATGACGTACATCACTACTCAAGGATAACTACTTCCAATTTACGGAGTTTATCCGGACTCCTCGTAAAGACTTCTCGAATCCATGAGGAAAGAGAAATAAAATAGAAATATTATTCTAAAAAATTCATAAATTGATTGATGAATGAATAAATGAGTTCACACCACTTTAAATAGGGATACTAAGCCATGGAAGAAGTTTCGGAATTAAACTACAACTAAAACTTCTAGAAATCGCGACTTACTATAAATAGTAAACTTACTATTTCTAGACGGTTGTGATTCCTACTAGTGTGCATGGTTTTCGGTAAAAAATAGTAAACATCCTATTTGGCCGAACCATGATGTCCCCTAACTATTTTAAGCACTTTTCATGTTGGGCGCAACAACTAAAGCCCAACGGATGAAGAGTTATACTCAAACTAAAACTTACTATAAATAATAAAAACGAAATTAAAATAGGAATTCGACCGTTGATATGATGGTATTTTGCGAATTCAGCGTGGGCAACCCAGCATAACAGGGTTGGGTGGCTAAAGTAGCTCGTCCTACCCCAAAATTATATATGGTACTTTGGATGACTCATTCCAGTTTGCAAGATACGTTTGTTGTAAAATTTAGACGGTCTGGATCGCTTCCGCTTATGATCGAGCCTTTTCTGATCCATCTTGGCCATGAAATCGTCTACAACCCTCACTACATCACTATTCTAGGGATTTGGCCACTTTTGGTTCTTCATGTAGTGGTGTATGTGTTAGAATGTTGGAAACTTATGTACAGTGTACATGTTTCATATTATTAAATGGCCTTTTAAATGGATTCATGTCACCCACTATTGGTCTTCAATTCTGGAGTGCTGCCCTATGAGTGGGTCGTGCCTCCCACCTCTTCTCTTGGTTGTCTCGCACCCACTATCGATCTGTTGCTTTAGTTGCTCTTTTCTTTCTTTGCACACAGGGAATGGTATTGATTTTGATGAAATAGCATATATGACTTGAGTCGCCACTTACCAAAATGATTATAGAATCTATAGCTAGGTAGAAGCCATGAAATCACTTGTAAAATGAGAGATTTAGAGATCCCTTGATTTGAATGATTGTTATGGTTGATCTGCAATCGGAGATTCTAAATAAGGGCCTTGGTGGCGGAAACGTAATGCTTAAGTGTCATTTTTTACTTGCACAAAATGCGGTCTCTACTTTATAATATTCTAAATTTTTTGAGAATTGGTGAAAAATTCTAGAGATAACTACATTTAGGGTGCAAGTGGACAAATACTAGAGAAAAAAATAAATAAATAAAAAGAAATAAAAGAAAACAGAGAGTGATAAGTAGTGCTAGTACTGTATGTGTGGGATGTTAAGCGTGAACCAATGGAAATGTGAGAATAGAAATAGGAAAATCGAGTACTCTTTTATAGAAAGAGCTAATTGAGCATCCCTCATTCTAACTCTACTCTGTTGATCGGCAAACTCTGAAAACTAACAGCATATTGACATAGAGAAGGCCGCAAAGGGGAGAAGGATTCTCCAAGCTACCAGAGCCCTCCCAAACCCTCCAAGTTGCTGTCTTTAGCCCTTCATAGCTGCTCCCGTCATTTTCATTTCTATTCTACTCGTTGTTAGCATTTTTTAAAATGGAGGTTGGCTTCAAATTTATAGACATGACCTACTTGAATTGAATTCCGCTGGTGGGTATGATAAGGAAGATTTTGAGGGCCAGTGGGAATTGGATTCCACCTGGTCTATTTCACATACTTTGAGGCATTTCTGCCCCTTCGGCATGCTATAGTCCCCATCTGTTGGTCCCGATTGGTGCCAAATGGCCACTAGAAATTCAATTTCTGCCGGTCACTTTCAGCTGATTTGGATAGTCAGTTGGCATTTGATGGGTTTAAAGACCCCTTCAGTACCATTCATTTCCCATTTCAATGCTTTCTTGAATACGATCTAATGCCCTTTTTTTAGAATATGTTGTGATCACGTTTAAGTATTGTCCTCATTTTGGAGTAAGGGTGTGCACATCTATATATTTCTATTATTGTCAATGAAATAAATAAGTTACAGCTTACATAATGTAATCTTCTCGTGTATGTCTAGAGGTAGAGAGAATTTTAGAAAACGGTAGAAACACGTAGAAAGTAGTTTAGATATAGGGTTCTACCAAAAATAAAAATAAAATCTTTTAGGTTGGGTCTAGTTTAAAATGTTTAATCAACGTAGTTAGCTAGCAGGTGAAACTCTACTCAAATCTCATTTGTGTGCCATGTCAGGTTTGAGCTAGCTTGAGGTGGCCACGACAATACTAATGTACACACATTCATTCATACATTGACTAATCTACTTGTTTAAATTTCTTAATCGGCTGGGATTAGGCTAGAAATTTTTTTAAATGGGTCAAGGTCTAGCATAAAAAGTAAGCCCAGGCCTAAATGTTAGGCTCATGTCTTTCGGGCCTGGACCATAGCTAGTAGTTTGGCATATGGCAGAAATTACTAGAAATATGATTCAAAATTCTCCATAAAATTGGAGACACAGGAAATTGCGGATGGATATTTACAGACATAATACGGTTTTAACCGAAATATATGGGACTAAAGAATGCCATCATGAGCAATATTTCCGGCAGTGCCTTTTCAAAAACGAAATTACGGTACTCTCCCTTTGTTTTTTTTTTTTTTTTTTTTTTGGTTTCTTTACAAAGTGGAGAAATCCATAATTGTTGGGCTAACATGGGATGTATTTAACATCCAAACCATCCAACATGTTCACACCAATATGGTTATTAGGTGAACCAAAAATATTGGGGGTCCAACCATAAGCCAATCCATAAAAAATAACATACACCACTCAAAATATTCAAATTCAAGTGTGGGCCATCTGATGTTTTGATTGGCCTGATTTTTGGTTCGTAATATCGTCATGGTAGGGTGCATATGTTAGATGGCTTGGATGTTATACATACATCACATGGGATCCACAAGTCTCGACTTTAACTATTTTTTAAAGAAAAAATTGAATGACTGCATTTTGCAATTTCTTTCCTTGAAAGGCACCTCCTTGTAATTTCTAATTATTGGGGCATTTTCCTAAGAGATTTTACCCTAAAATTCCCAATTAAATTTAACTAGAAAAGTAGCTTTAAAACGGAGAGTTTAAATGCTTAAATCAGGGAGGTTGGAAAGATGTTTTATATTTGAAATAATGAATATCTATACTGTATATAATGCAAGAAGTATTTGGACAATTTTGCCACTGCAATTAGTTTTCCTTTCTAGAAGGTAAACGACTTTATCTAAAATCCACCCCATTGATTAGGTGCATCACCCTATGTTTGGACGATAGCAAAAAAAATTCAAGCAATTTAACATTCAAGTAGGCCACACCATGTGAAACAGTCGAGATGGGATATTCCACCATTAAAATAGTTCAAATTGCATGTGGAATCTACCATGGTATGAATATGCCATATAATCGACTTATCTGATATTTCTCAGTAAGATTAATGGATTTCTAGCAAATCAACAACGTTTTCGCTGAATTTTTTATTCATGATGAAAATATGACAACCCATTTGATGGATGGGGTGAATTGATGCATGATTGTCTTACATAGTGATTAATTAGCACAATTCAGGCCCTTCGTATGCCTATACAATTCAGGCTATCTCAATTTCTATTTCTCTATTCTTTCTTGTTTTCACGTGCTTTGTGGGTGCCCTCACCTGGAAAATGAAAGGGGAGAGAGAGAAGGTAGAAGGAAATGGCACATGCTACATAGAAACATCAAAGGAGAGAACTATTAGGGTATTTCAACATTATACACTACTTAATTTTATTTTTTCTAATGCCATGACCTATTCACGTTTTAGATTTACTTCATTTCATTTCGTAAGTTGATGTCCTAATATATATAAGTGCAATGGACATATAAAGTAGATATTATAATGCCATTATGATAGTTTCTACAACTTCTGTTGCACAAGCTCCCTAACCATTGGCTACATATGGAGTTATCACATCGCAATGACGAGGAGATGTAAGATTTAATGCAGAATAATGGATCATCTATATATCAATTATGGATATCTTAAATTGAATGACTGAATCTTAAAAGTGTATTTGAAAGATACCAGATTATTTATATGTGAATGGGTAAATTAATGAACTTAATTGACTTTTAATATATGGCTTCTCATACTTCATACCCTCTTTGAAAACCTTTTCAGTGAGACTTGAATTTACGCGGTGTGGATTTAAAGACCAAGACACACACACACACACACACACACACACACATATATATATATATATATATATATATATATATGGGAAAAGGTACTATGCGCTCGAGCTCACGGTAAGCTCCCATGAGGTCGAGCTGTGTGGGCCCCACCGTGATGTATGTCAACCATCAACACTATGCATTTGATGGGTCCCCTCTAAATTATGTGTGTCCCACTTGGATGAGGGTCCAGACCAAGTTTCAGCCACGATACGCATCTAAATTTGTGATGGGCCCCAACAAGTGCTTTTATATGTTTTTGGCATGTCTTGGGACACATGATTTTAGATGGTATGGCCACATCTCGAGTTCCATATTATGAATGATTTTTGGGATATCCCATAATTTAAAGGGTACCATCAAATGCACGTATGTTGATGGTCAAACACATCACAATGGAATGGGGCCCACACATGACTCGACCTCACGGGTAGCTTATCGTCACTTCCCAAGCGCATTGTACCTTTTCCCATATATATATATATATATATATATATATATATATATATATATATATATATATATATATATATATATATATGGGAAAAGGTACAATGCGTTCTCGAGCGTAAAGCGGTCGTCCGTGCGGTTGAGCTGATGTGGGCCCCACCGTGATGCGTTCGAAAATCTACCCCCTCGCTTAGATGCACCATTCCGTATGGGGCCCACACGGTTGAAAATCAAATCAATCCGTGACTTTGTGGGCCACACCACGTACGTAGAGTGAGAGGGGCCGTGCACCATTAAACATTCAAAACCATTTGTGGGGACCTTTCGAGACGTTTTTTGATGATCAACACCGTTCATCATGTGTGTTCCACTTGGATGTAATTTTAGACCAAGTTTTAGGTGGTATTCACAACTCAGGTCGGGCCCACCAAGTGCTTTTACATGTTTTTGCGTGTATACTTATGTTTCCCGATGGTATGGTCCACTTGAGGTACGTGGACATCTGAATTTGGGCCGTGTGAGCCCACCCTGGGCTCGTGCATCTGGTGGACGGTGTGGATCTTCGAACGGCATCATTGTGGGGCCCACACAGCTCGACCTCATGGACGACCACTTTATGCTCGAGCGCATAATACTTTTTTCCTTATATATATATACTCGAGCGCATAGCACCTTTTCCCTATATATATATATATATATATATATATATATATATATATATATATATATATATCCTTAAAGTAACTTAATTCATCACAACTGCTCTTATCTTATTAGTGACCACACCAAATATAATCCATGTCTAATTAAAGTGCTATAGATACGTAACACAGACTAAGTGCACCACCCCATTACATACGTAAATTGATCATAACTGTAGTGAAGCCTACCGACATGCTCAATCTAAATATCCAACGGTCAGATCTTCCAAACCATCTATCAAGTGGGGCTACGTAATAGAAAAAGTCTTATAAGAGAAAGTCAAAAGTAAGTTTTATTATTATTATTATTATTTATTTTTATACACATGCACACACCCCACACACTCACGTTAGTGGAATTTCACCACCTATGGATACTCGAACCCTTGACCGGGTGTTGAAACTCCTCGAGTCTACCACCTGAGCCAGAGTGAAGATCCAAGTCAAAGTAAGTTACTTGTTAATATTTTAATGAAAAAAAGCTTCTGTTACTTGGTTAAATGACTACTGATTGGATAGATAATTAAATTAATTGTGCGGCAAAAATGTCTAAAAGCCTCTCCCACTTTATACAGTAGATATGTTGGCTAACTCTCGGACGATGTGAGCCTTACCCTGACTTGGCCAGGTACATACCCTTGACAGCCATGTCAAGGACGTCATATGGTTTTGCACCTTTACGCATCCTTTTGGAGGACACCCAACGGTAAGCAATTAATGCACGTTAAAATAGTTTACTGTGATAATGATTTAACATCGTCCAAGGGCTAGGACTCCAGTCCATTCGAATCACTGGTCCCATGATGGTACACGACTCAAAATCAGTGTCAGAACGACCCTGAACATCCAACTGCCTACTATTAAATGGCTGGCTGAAAAATCAGGTGGTTAAAATGGGCAAATTCGGTACCTAAAATCACCCGGTGGTTGTAATATTCCAAACTCGATTCTTCTGCAAACTGGCGTATGGTTTTGGAAGGTCCAGGTCACCTCACATCATATAGAACGCATTTGTGGTGGATGAGAACCGAGTCGAGCTTGGCAAAGCTCAGCTTGGCCAGCAGTCATCTCAGAGCTTTTCAATGCTTGGTCAGAGGATTATGGCATGATTGGAGAGACGTAGGCTTGTAGCCCCGATGTACGTACTACACCTCCAAGGAAGGAAAAGGAAGTGAATCTAATAAATTGAGAGTACGGACCTTATCAGAGATATATATTCCTTGTGCACAGGTGGGTGTGAGATCAATTTCAGTCATACTATCTCTGTTGACTGGCCAGCTCGGCTCAGTTCAATAAGCAGCTTGGACTACATTGAGCTGAGTTCGAACCTGTAAGACATTTTCTTAAACACATATAATGTATCTCCAATTTCTCACGGAATGCAAAATAGTAACAACATCACACAAGTATTTCATCAAACACTCAACAAACAACATAAAAAAACAAGATATAATGGCAATTCTATAGTATAAAGTTTTTTTTTTTGTTTTTTTTTAGTGATTTGTTTCATATCCATTCCTTTCTCGCCACCATCCGATCCTACTGAGAGTGTACACATCGGAAACAACACCTCATTGAGTCATTTCATCAAACACTTGGCGAGCAATATCAAGATAAAAATAACTGAGTCACTGAGCCGATTCGATCCAAGTTGATTAAAGTTGAAGTTTGAGCCGAGTTGAGTTGAGCTCGGACAAGCTCGAACTCAGCTAGAAATTTTTTCAAGCTCCAAAAACCAGCTCAACTCAGTCTAAATTCAATTTCGAGCCGAGGCGAGTTGAGTGAGCTGGCCGAGCTAACTCGACTCGTGTACAACTCTGCCATACTGCCATTAGTGGTGGCAATGCGTTGGGTAAGCTTGTGGGTTAACTAGACTGATCCGCTTTTGAGGTGGGTTCATGCGAAGTAGATGGAGAGTGGGTCAGGCTCAAGCTGATAATGCAACTCATTTAAGTAGATGGGTTGGGTTCAATTGAACCTTACCTGACCCAACCAACCAAGGCAGGTTGTCAATGGGTTAAGGAGGCCGTTCTCATCTGAACCAACCCAAAAACCACCAAAATAAAGAAGAAGAATATAGATGTTTTTAAAATATATATTTTTTTATATGCATGCAAGCATTCACCTGATTTGGTCATGCACAACCTTTAAGTATCATATCCTATTCTTAAATTTGAATTGGGTTGGATCCTTACTCTTGCTCGGGTGGTGGACTCTTAGGAGTTTCAACACCCGGTCAAGGGTTCGAGTATCCATAGGTGGTGAAATTCCACTAGTCTGAGTGTGTGGGGTGTGCGTGCATGTGTAAAAAAAAATAATAAAAAAAAATAAAAAAATAAAATTGAGTTGGGTTGGGTGGATTGAATTAGGTCAGTCGAACTTAGCTTATTTATGAAGTGATTAAAATCACTGTCAACTACTTGATGTAATTAGAACTACTGCTCAAGCAACATGCCACCAAAATTAATCGCTTTTTTAATTCTAATGATACATAGAATATGTAAGGATCGTGTATAATAAATATAAAGAAGACAATAGACAAAAATTTAAAATCATAATTAGATAAGAACACATGAATAGTTCACTGGTTGGGCTCTATCCACAAGCAATTTAGCAAAGAAAATTCACTATAGTGAGGAGAGATTATAAATAAATAAAGAATGAAATACTTATTCAAAAATATAATAGAATCTCATTTAATCCAAACTTATAAGTAAAACCCTGCACAGTTACAATGCTAGTAATAAATCTTCTCATCTTAAATATCTTGTGAAAAAAAATATCGAAGCACCTCTTGATAAACCTTCAAGTCTTGAATTAAGCCTTCAAGAAGAAAATTCCATTCTTGAAACCCTTTTGTGCATGAAGAAACCTTCCATCTAAAATTTGTAACTTCACCTTAGTTCCTACGCAACTTACTCTAAAAGCCTCGTTTCACGAGGAAAATGTCAAAAATACTCTTTAAAAGGTTCACTAACAACTAGGCTTTATTTGCTTAAGTGAAACTGGCTCATATGGGCTTAAAAGTTAGCTAAACCCATAATGATTTTGATCTAGTCTGTCTGCTTAGATTTTCGGTTTGTACACGTGCAGCCTCTGGTTCAGTGATCCTGAGCAGCTGCCTCTTGGCCACACCATGCATGACCGTGCTCAAGAAAAAAAATTCCTCAATAGTAAAATCACAACCTTTCAATTGGCTGCCGGAAAATAGGCAGTTAAGATGAGAAACCCAGGAACGGTCCACATTCAACTTAAGAGATGTGCAAGATTGGTGGTTGGGATCTTCCAATCTAAGAGATTTCAGGATCATTCAATCTGTATATCCTGCCTTATTCATCTATTTAGATTGAACAAACTGAAAGCTTAGAATTTTTCCATCAAATGTATTTATTTATTTGTTTTACGTGGTCCACCATGGTTTAAGCAGCAGACCCGTGGTCTGAATTACTCAACCATGTCGACCCCACTTCTCATAACTGAGAAACCAGTTTTATACAAAGAATTGGGCTAGTTCTGGACAAATTTTTCTAGAGATTTTCAGATTTTTTACTCTGGAAAATCTCCCTATAATAAACTATATATTAAAGATATCTTATATATATATATATATACACACACACACACACACACACACACACAATAAAGTATTTTGTCTTGTGTGATAATGGACTGATTGGGTATTGATAGTGTTCTTGGGTCCTGTTTGTTTGGTTTATGTTAGAGAATCAATGTATGTTTTGTATGGTTTTGCCTTGGTTTAAGGTAGAGCCCTAGCACGGTTAAATATATCTTTTTTCATCCGATATACACTTTTGTGACACCGACCCACCTTTTACACACACACATGTTGGGGTCCCTCCCTCATGTGGAGGTAGGACCCACATGTGTGTGGACTTAAGTAGTCTTGTTTTGACCTCATGTGTCATGTGTGGGTGGTATTTTAGTCTTTTGGTGAAACAAACTAATAAGAGAAAAACGAGGAGTTTTGACCTCATTTGGAGTTTTTTTTTTTTCTCTTGGAGAAAAACAAAAGAAAAAAGAAAAAAGAAAAGGAGAGAAGGTATTTTGTACAATAGGAAGAACAAGAGCCCTGTAACGTTGAAATCTTTACATCCGCATTCATAGGGGTTCATCCACAAGGTTGGTTTTTTTTAATTATCTTTTTCAAGGATTGCGTCGGGGGTTTTCTACAATCCCTGAGTGGTGAGAAATTTCTTTTTTGCATTATTACTTGTAATTCACTTTTGAGTGATGTAGTTTGTGTAGCAAAAAAAGGTATTTGGATGATTGTATTTCCATTACTTTTATTGTTGTCAAAATCTGGGTGAACAAATGTGATCGATCAGTTGCAAAAGTAAGTCCACTAATGAACTTGTAAAGACAAGATGAAGAAGGCAGTAGGGGTGCCAATAACAGTTGTTGACCTTCCGATGCCTAAGTTAGGCAAGTAGACTCGAGTTAGAAAAGGCTTGAGTTAGGATTTTTTGTCACTTACTTCCCTTCGCTTACAACAAAAGTATTTATAGGGTTTATAAGGTAATGTTGAGATCACGTATCTTGTGGGATTCATCGGATATGTTGGAAGATCTTATCTGGATGTGGATTTTCTTCCAGATCTATCAGCGAGCTCGCCTCGGTCAGCATGACATTCAGATACATCGGATCTGATCTCTTGACCTGGGTTTGGATATTTTTCGAGATCCTCACCCCACCTTGGTGCTAGTCAACCTACTCAGCTCGGGAAATTACTCTTGCAATTAAGCTCTGCCTTTAAGGATCATTGAGCTCGCCGTTGTTCAGGATCGATCTCTTCAAGCCTTATGCCTTGTTAGTTTGGGAAGCTCAGTACTATGGAGTTCCTTCTATGTCAGTTACACTTTTCATGTGGTAAGTTAGTTTGGTTTTCCTCGCAACAGCTTTATTATAGTAGATTTGTGTTGGATTAAGTCCCGTGGTTTTTTTCCCTTGACATTGGAGGGTTTTCCATGTAAAAAATATTGGTGATTCTTATATATTATATGTTTGATGATTAGCTTATTTGTGTTAGAAGTGATTATCATCCATTTAATCTCTTATTTCTCATTGACTGACACATAGAAGGAAAATGCGTGTGGTTCCCAACAACACCCACCCACATACAAAACTTATAAAATTAATAAAATTGCAATCATTTTGCCTTTAAATTGCAAAAAACAAAAAAAAAAAACAAAAAAACAAAAAAAAACAAAAAAAAACAAAAACAAAAACGAAACATAACAAAAATTTAAAATGCTAAGAGTTTGAAAAATATAGCAATAATATTATCACACTAATAATATCTTTTGATCAGCTATAGACCAAAAAATTCATAAGATTTTCAAAATATCATTCACATTTATCAAATCGATCCTATAAAATGAAATATTTTATTAGGGAATGATCCCATTCATTGTTGTCGGAACATATGTGATTTTCCACGCATGCAGTTGAGCTCCTGTGGGGCCAATATGATGTGTGTGGATCAAAATCGTACGTGAATCAGGCGAACTGCCTAATGTTCACCAAAATCAGGTTGATTCAAATCTTAGATGGGCCATACCCCACGAAACAATGTAAACTTGGGCCTAAGAGCTATATGTAGCCCCAGCTATGTTATCAAATGGCCTAATTATTAAGGTATCCCTTCGCCCTTGTGGGGAGCCACTCACGACTACAGCCTATTGGCCCCACACACAATCTGAAAGTTTTTGTTAGGGTAGGTGTCAGCCTCTCATTGTTCCACCATTTTCACATTTAGTGTGGTCCACCTGAGCAAATAATATTTGTGCCGGGTTTAGACATATCTTTAAGGCACATGGGATGAGCTTGAGCTTAGGTTTAAAAGGTTACTTACATCGAGTTGCGCTTGCGCTACACACGGCTCAGACTGTCCGACCCATGCCAATGAAAGCAATTTCTACCCTAGTTCCCATCTACCCCTGATCCCCTCTTACCTGAAACCCAACACTAATTCATCTACTTTCCCCCTTTTATTGGCTTATATAAAGTTACCCAATGCAAGTAGGCATGGCCAGCATGTAAGAATCCTATAAGGTGGGCTTTATTGATCAATGGTTTGGATTGTCTAAAGTGTTGGATAATATGATCGGGTGTACTAGTGGGCCCGCTAAGTTGTGACACGTCCAGAAATTCGGGTAAGGGGCAGAGTGCTACAACTGTGATACACACACGGTGGTTTAGAAAAATTGGGATTACCAATTTGTGTGGAGCCTTGGGGAGAAGAGTTTTGATGGGTTACAAAATCCTCACCCCACTAACCTATATTAATAGGGCTGGGTCCCCAATCCAACACTATCAACAGAAGCTTGAGCCCCATCGTATCTTCTCTAAAGGGTGTTATAAGGAAAGGAAGACTTCAGCATCCCTATCTATAGCAATGACATTCCAACCAGGTAAGCCATCTAGTCCTTTTGATTTTCATATCTGATGCACAACAAGGTCCTATTGTTTTTGGGTTCAGCTTGGGGAACGTGAAGCATATGCTTTGGCCTGGTCCATTGACATCCCAACGTGGGGTACGCAAGGTTACAACACTGAACATCAAGGTGGCCTCAACAGCTCGACTGTGTGTGAACCCACCTACTTTGAAACCTATGTAGTAATGATGCTTCCATACTGCAAAATTGGAAGTGAACGTCAGGTAGGGGTTGGCACAATGAATTGTCTATTTCATTGTGACAACTCCACTCGAGCCCTATGTGAAAATGAAACTGCATTAGTAATATCTAATTTGTACATAATAATTCAACTCTGACAGAAACTTACTGTCCAATTAAATCCTACTATGTTTGTGCCTTTCAAAGCTTGATACAAGCAAGGAAGTATAGGAAGTATGCAATCTAAGTCCAAGGCTCACATTGTTAAGCCTACATCGAGCGTTTGCGACATCCAACCTTCAAAAAGGTATGCCCCACCATGATACCAGGATGTATACCAAGATAAATAAATAGAGAAAACCCAAGCTAACCATCAGGCGGATCATACCATAGAAAGCAATATTGCAATGCCCAAACATACGCAGTTTCCTGTGCTGTGCTTTGGTACATGTGGTATAAATGTGGCATTCAACCCACACAAAAGGTGTGCCATGCCATGACAATATTGCACCCCAAAAGTTAGATCAATCCGATCAGAAGGTTGGGCCCCACCACTTGGACTTTCGAAATTTCAGGGCACTTTTCCATTGTTCTCTGTGGTGTGGCCCACCGGATGTTGGATCAGCCTGATTTATGGATGTTAAGCATCATGTTGGGGCATAGTTAGGGCAGTACGCACCATGTGGGTTTCATAACACCCATTGCCACAACTAATAACGGTGGTCCCAGTACCATGGGAGTGACCCATAGAAAACTAGCTAGTATTTGAAATACTACAAATAACTAAGTAGAAAAATAATAATTTTTGGCCAACCAATCAAAACTCATGGCACACTTTCATTGAGCAGGGCCATTAAATATACCCACCAGAGCGTACCTACAGCATTAAGTGCAGACTTCCTCGCCTTCCATTAGCAAATTGCTAACCTGATGTACTATGTGGAGCAAGAGCCTTCCATGTCATAAATGACCAGAAGAAGTTCAGAGAAAAATTAACAAAATTTCAACAAAATTTCAACCTAGTTCGATTGATCAAAGTTGATCGAGTCGTTCGATTGATGGAAATTTGGATTTAGGTGAGAGTTTACTGGACAATTTTTGCTCCGTTCAATCGATCGAGTCGATCAATTGAAACAAATATGATTTTATAGGTTTTAGTCTTTGGATGTTTTGTGCCATTCCGATCAATCAATCAATCGACAAAATGCAAAAATTTGCATGTTTTTCAGTATTTGTTTCCTTATTTTTCTAATTGCGTCTTAGGGTTTGTTTAAGATTATTAAATCATGGTGTGGGTTTGAGAAACTTATCTTGTGGGTTCAAGAGAGTCTTGTAGATTCAAGGTGTTTATTGTTCAAAGAAGACGGTGATCGTCCTCACCACGCCCTTTCTTGCGTCAATTTGGTATCAGAGCGAAGTTCTTTCTTGGATCGATGGTTTTAGATCGAGCAACAATCCCATGGATGATACTCTAGAGAATTATAATGGTGGTGCATTCGAGGAGGCGCAGTGGGAGAATCAGCAAGTCATGCAAGGTTTGTAGGCTGACCGCTTACAGAGGCCTTAGGGAAACTTCGTGATCGTGGCGATGATCTGCCTTCGAAAGGTATTGGAATTCGCAATCATGTTGATCACTGGGTGATGCCATTAGTGAATTGCAGAATCACACCTAATGATTTGGGATCTAACGACAAGGATATCGATGACATGATCCTCCAACACCCCGGATAAGAAGTAATTAGGTAGATCGGAAGAATCGACAATTCAGGATGAAAGTCGATCTTCTTAACTTTAACAACTAACTCGACATCGAAGACTTCCTCGATGGGTTTTTTGAAGTTGAGCGCTTCTTCGACTACATGGAGATCCCTGAAGAGACGAAAGTTAAACTTGTGGCTTACAAGTTGAAGGACAGAGCTTTAACTTTGTTGGAGTAACTTCAACTCGCATGATTAAGATAGATGAAGGCATCAATCCGCATGTGGTAGCGGATTAAACAACTGATATGTGTGCAATTCCTTACCAACAATTACGATCAGGTATTGTTCCAACAATACCAAAATTTTCGGCAGGGTAGTCGATTAATGAGGGATTATACTGAGAAATTATATAACTTTGTGGCATAGAAAGACTTAGTCGAGACTAAATCGCAACACGTCGCCCGATTCAATGGAGGTTTGTGTGTTGCGATCCAGGATCAGGTTTAGATGCAACTCATTTAGACAATGAACGAAGCGATCAAGTTGACCACCCGAGTAAAAGCGCATATTGAGCGATCCAACACACAGACATATCCTATGAATAGGGTAGCCACTGGGGCTCCTACACAGGAGCACCACAACTTCCTACACTCATGAACCGAGAGTCAGGGAGTGGACAAGCGAGACCTCAAAGAGTAGCGACTACTGCTACTGGTCCAAGCAGGATCTCTAACCCCTACAGTTGGCCAAGGCCAGACCACTGTTACTGATGTGGCAACCAGGTCACTTATCAAACATATATTCTCATCATCAAGTGGCTAACCTCTCTATTAATGATGTGAATGATAAAAATATAAACGAAGATCCGGAGATTGATGAAGGAGAACATACCATGAATGATGAAGCAGATGAAGCAGATTGTGTTCCGCAAGATCATGGTGAATATTTAATAGTGAGACGCCTATTATATACACTAAAGAGGGAGGTACACCTACGTTGATATAATATCTTTTGAACAAGGTGTACGGTGTATTAGAAAGTCTGTGATGTGATCATAGACAGTGAGAGCAGCAAAATCTCATCCCCAAAGTCATGGTAGGAAAGTTTCAGTTGAAAACAAAAATATATCATTCCCCATACATAATCATTTGGATTAATAACGTCAGTGAGATGAAGGTAACTGAACAATGTACTATCTCTTTCTCAATTGGTAAACATTATAAGGACCAAATTATATTTGATCTAGTTGGCATGGAAGCTTGTCATATATTACTATCGGTCATAGCAATCAGATTGTGACGTCACTCATAACTGATGAAATCATATAGACATCTTCGTCGAGGATGGTTGAAAAACTATACTCACCTTTTTGGATTCGGATGAGCAGCTGAAAGCTTCAAAAGTGGAGGGGCGTTCTCCTAGCCATACGGAACTTTGTGGAGGAATCCAAAGAAATGAGACAATTTTATACATTGATTGTGAAAAGGTGAAGAGGTAGACCCACGATTATTCTCAAAAAACTAAAACTATTGTTGCAAGATTTAAGGCTTTCCATTGGGTTGGCCCCATGTGTGATATACAACACAATATTGACCTTATCCCAAGGGCTAACTTACCCAATCGCCCTCATTATCGAATGAGTTCGAAAGAGTGCAATATCTTACAGGGGCAAGTGGAGGAATTGATCCGTAAGAGTCTAGTGTGAGAGAGCATGAGTCCATGTATCGTACCGGCTCTATTGATACCTAAGAAGGATGAGAGTTGACACGTTTGTATCGATAGTCGAGCAATAAACAAAATAACTGTAAAGTACATATTTCCTATACTAATGATGGACGATATGTTAGACATGCTAAAGGGGTAAAGCTATTTTTCAAACAAGATTTGAGGAGCAGTTACCATCAGATCCGTATTCGGGCAGGTGATGATTGAAAAATAACATTTAAGAACAAGGAGGGTCTGTATGAATGGTTGGTCATGCCTTTCGGACTCTCAAATGTGCCTAGTACATTTATGAGGTTGATGAACTAGGTTTTGAAACAATTCATTCGGTGATTTATGGTGATTTATTTCGACGATATCTTGATATATAGTCAGAGCGAGGAAGACCATGTAAGGCATCTTAAATAGGTGCTTCAAATGCTCACCGAGAAAAGGTTATACGTCAATCTAAAGAAGTGCATCTTTTTTCCAGAGAGCCTCTTGTTTTTGGGCTTTGTTTTGATATCCACGGGTATCTGTGTGGATGAAAAGAAGGTGAAAGCTATAAGATAATGGTTAGTTCCAACAAACATTCATGAAGTGAGAAGTTTTCACGGTTTGACGATGTTCTATTGTCAGTTCGTGAGGAACTTCAGTACCATCATGGCACCGATCATTGAGTGCATGAAGAATGGACATTTTTAGTGAAATGACGAGGCCAACAAAATTTTTGTTGAAACTAAGCGGAGATTGTCCACTACTTCGGTGCTCGAACTTCTCAACTTTGATAAATTATTTGAAGTTAAATGTGATGCTTCGTTTGTTGGCATTGGGGGTGTGTTGTCTCAAGAGGGCAGGCCAGTTGTCTTCTACAATGAGAAACTTAGTGATGCTCAGAATAAATGATTGATCTATGAACTAGAATTGTATGCAGTGGTTCATGCTTTGTGGCATTTGAGGCATTATTTGATTAAGTGGGAATTTGTATTATATACGGACCATCAAGCCCTCAAGTTTATTAATAGCTAGGTTAATATTAACCATGTGAATGCGATGTGAATTTCTTTCTTGCAAGAATTCACATTTGTGCTGAAGCATAAGGTCGGGCAATAAAACAAGATGGCTGATGCGCTTAGCCACCGTGCATTCTTGTTAGTCACCATGAGCAACAAGGTTATCGGGTTCGAATACCTCGATGAATTATATGTCGACGATGATGACTTCAAGGACATATGGATTCGATGTCAGGAGGGTCAGTCCAGTGATCTACATATTCAAGATGATTTCCTTTTCAATGAAAATCGGTTGTACATTCCACATAGTTCGTTATGAGAACGAGTTATCCAAGAGTTACATAGAGGTGGCTTCGGCAGTCACCTAGGGTGAAACAAGATAATAGCTATCTTGGGTAAGCGTTACTATTGGTCATAGCTGAAACGGGTTGCTGGAAAAGCGGTACAAAGATGCCATACATTTTAGGCCTCTAACGGAAGATCATAGAATATGAGACTATACACTCCATTGCCTTTACCTACAGCCCTTGAAAAGATTTGTCCATGAACTTTGTGCTAGGTCTTTCGCGGACCCAACATGGAATGGACTCAATGTTTGTTATAGTCGACAGATTCTCTAAGATGACTCATTTCATACCGTGAAAGAAGATTCTTGACACTACACATGTCACAAACATATTCTTCTGAGAGGTTGTATGATTACATGGTGTCCTAAAATATATCACCTCGAATCATGAAACTAAGTTCTCAGTAACTTTTAGAGGACTTTTTGGAGGCGATTTGACACCAAGTTATAGTTTAACAATGATATCATCCACAGATAGATGGGCAAACTGAAGTGGTGAACCGTACACTCAGGAACCTTATACAATGCATCTTGGGTGATAATCCCAAACAGTAGGATTTTTCCTTCACTCAGGCGGAATTCGCGTTTAACAGTATGCAAAATAGTTCTATCGGCAAGTCTTCGTTTGAAGTTGTGTACGAACGAGTACCTAAACATACTCTTAATTTGGTTCCATTGAACAATTTGCCAGGCATGAGCATTTTTGTATAACATATGATGGACCGAATCATAAGTGTACACGCCGATGTTCAGTTCAAGTTGTTGTAAGTGCCCTAGTTTATCAATTAGCGTGAGTTATGAGTCTTAGAGTCAGGAAAGCCCCAAAGAAGAATCAAGTATGAAGACTCAAGGATTGAAGGCGTCTAATTCACGACAAGGTAGGGAAATGGCAAAGACCTCGTTAAAACCTATACCAATACCCACTAAACAAAGCCGATCTACCCCATATCTTCTAGTAAAAATTATCTTAAAGAATGCTAGTTAGTTAAGAAGTTAGTGTAAAAATAAACATATCAAAACAGACAGTTTCGATGGCACCGAAGTCACATCGAACTTCCTTCGATGACATCGAAGACAAATTGATGGCATCGAACTCAAATCCTAAACAGTCTAGCAACAAAATGTCTAAATTCTTGATTTTCTCGATGATATCGAAGCCACTTCGATGACATCAAACAGGAGCTTAAACTATCTAGCAACTTAAAACTAAAATCCTAGAAATTTTCGATGGCATCGAACTTAACCTCAGGTCAAATTTTTGGAATTTCTCAATGGCATAGAGCAAGCCTTCGTTGGCAACGAATGACTTCTTCGATGACATTGAAGGTCACTTGATTACATCGAAGGGACGCTTCGATGCCATCAAAGACCATTCGATGACATCAAAACTAACAGATTTCTACCATTTTTTTACCATTGCAAATCTTCTCTACATATACGAAAGATGGATTTCTTGGCAATTTGGTGAGTAATAGAGAGAGTCTTGTATAAGTGAATACCCATAGGTATTACCCATCTTCCTAAAGCTCTCTTTTCTCATGGAGTTCATCACTCAATCCATGTCTTAAAGACATTCCTTGAAGCATTTAAAGCTTGGGTTGAATAATGAACTCCAGCATTCATTAATGCTTTAGCAACCATACTCATTGGCAAATCTTTATGCTAGCTTGTATTAAATACTCAGTCATAGGAATCCTTAACTAGTTCATAAAGACTCATCAATATCAAGTTAGGATTCACCAAATCCATGACCTAAAAACCTCGATATCTTTAACGACACATCATCGTACGGTCACGGTACAAGAGAGTTGAAGATCCTTTACGATTTGAGAAGATCTTCATCAATGTGCTTAAAGGGGTCATCCACTTTTAGGTAAGAAAGTATTTTTGAGTCCGTAGTGTTTGGAAACTATTCCTTATGTAGGATTGGGATTCAGAGTTTGAGCCACCGAACACGACAAGTCCTTGCGTGGTCATGTAAACAAACCCTGTTGCGCAGCCTCGCAACAGGCTAGCATCCTTCGATGCTCAAATCTTCTTCCTTCATTTCTCATGGGTTACTTCTCGTGAGGGACCTGAACGTTGTGACTCTGACTCTGAGGACTCTCGAATGCTTCTCAAACTTCTCTGATGATGCAAATGAGAGTGGGAGGAGGTTATATGCACAATGGAGTGTGTTGTGTGGTTGTGAAATGTACCCCTGTTGCGCGGGCGCACAACAAGGTCCCTGACTGATATGGGCAATCTACCCCTGAAATAACACCTTGACTGCATTCTATGTGTTGTGTGGCCGTGCAACACGTACACCTCCTTTGCACGATCATACAATAAGACAGTCTTTTGTGAAATTCTCTAATTTTTTAAGCTCCGACACTTACGAATGTCTCTGCCTTCGATAAACTGTGTGGCAATGGCTTTGTCGAGCTTGGCAAAAGAGCTGATAGACTTTGGCTTTAGGTTCCTTACCACTTCCATATAACAATGGTGTGTGTTAAGGAGAATGCCCTACACATCACGTGTCCGGAAGTTCCATGGAGCTTCATCCATACTTGGAATGACTCTAGGTGCTCAGCAGGGTTGCTTGAACCCGACTAAGGTTGTATTTGGGGCATTAGGAATCTATGCGGTAGCTGGGCCTGCATGATGTTGTTAGTGAATGGTTGCTCGATCTGCTCAAGGAGGGCGTCAACAGATATCGGGGCCTTTGCTCTGTACACTTGTCGGATATTACCAAGCTACTCCTGGATCTCTTTAATGTCTGCCCCCAATGGACCTCACTTTTTGCCGTGACTTTTGGGGCTTTCTTTCCTGAGCATGTCGCTTCTTGTCGAGGGTATGATGGAAGTCAGATTCGGTGAGCTCTGTAGTTGCTCATGTTTGGGATGGGGCGGCGAGGCTTTCTCCAGCTCGTACTTGCCCCTGATGTTATTCAGGGCATCATTGCTTAGGTTGGGACTGCTCGGTCGCCGCCTCCACTGCTTCCTGTTGGTTAGCCGGGGACGCTTGCTACCTCTCCAGCAATCTCACGAAACGATCCACGTTGTCAGCCAAGTCTACCTCCTCGATTCTACGATTTCTGGACCACAGCCTACGAGGGAAACTGGGACTGGGGAGGTGACCACGAAGCCTCCTCCTCCTCAGACGTGGCCTTGTAGGAGGACTCGATCAATTAAAGGGGCCTTCCCTTTTTTCTTTGTAATCAGAGGGAGGGTTGGGAATAGTTGTAGCTACTCAAGATGGTGAGAACATGACTCATCATTCACCACAGACGACGCCATTCTGTTGTTGCCTGAATCTGGCCAACAAATGAAGTTGATGTACAACTGAGACGGCTTATGACCTTGTTATCACCCTCGAATAGATTTGCGAAAACCAAAGAAAATAGGGGGGAGGGAGTAGATTAGGGTACCTCCTTTTTCTTCTTGGTTTAGAGTCTGTGGTCATATATATAGGGCATGAGAGAAGGTTTCAGACCTCCAAATCCCTCAATTCTACGTTGGAGAGCCCTGATCTGGCAGGATTCTTATCCCAAGTATGTCGGAGTGATCTTTGGCCAAGACCAGGCCCTATCCTTCTCCTTTGGATCCAGGGTGAGATTCACCCCAGATACCGCCTTTCTGGCAATGGTCGACCTGTTCAGCTTGGGATGCTAGGGAGCTTGGGCTCATAGCCTAACCTCATTCATGGGTTCCTTTCCCATGTTGTAAATAATCTTGGAGGAGTGGTCCTCTCCTACCAAGCTACATCCTCTGATGGCTCAACCCAATGGCTGGTCTGTGAGTAGAAAGAATTGCTCGTCAGTGCCGATCACCCTTCTACTGACCTTGGTCATCCCATCTTAGAGGTTCCTCCTAAGCTCTTAGGCATATTACTTATAGATAGCTATCATTCTTCCTGTGTGAGGGACTAGTCCGATTTTTCCCACAATATTGATCATGCGGAATCCTACCCAGGTAGAGCCAATTTCCTCCTAAGTGCACTGCAACTAACTAGGAAGTAGATTGCGTCCTGCCCCACCCGGAGAGAAAGAGTCGGGATCTTCTGTTATCGGGTCAACAGAGAATTCCTGTTACCCTAATGGTTCGGCGTCCGAAGCTGTTTTTTATTTTATTATTTTATTTTTTTAGTGAGTGGTGACGTGGACCAATGAGGAATAGGGTATTAGGAATTCTCTGTTGACCTGAACAGAGGATCTGGACTCGGAGAGAAATTGGTCCGTGCAAGGGATCTATAGGGCCCACTATGATGTATGGGTTTTTTTTTTTTTTTTATCCACGCCATTCATCCATTTTCCTCATTATTTTAAGGTACAAGCCCAAAAATGAGGCAGATCCAAGGCTCAAGTGGACCACACCACAGGAAGCAATGTTGATGCCCACCATTGAAACCTCCCTGGAGCACAACGTGATGATTATCTAGCATCCAATCCATTCATAAGGTCACATAGACCTGGATGAATGGAAAACACAAATTTCAGCTTGAACCAAAACTACTATAATCCCTAAGAAAATTTTAACCATGGGAGTTCACTCGCCATTGTGTGGTCCACTTGCGCCTTGGATCAGCCTCATTTTTGGGCTCATACCCTAAAATCATCTAAAAAAAAAAAAGGACAAATAGTGCAGATAAAACCGATCCATCACGGTGCTCCCTAAAGAGCCCATGCGTGTACCGACGTCCAACCAGGAGCAGGACGCAATCCACTTCCAACTAAATCACCTCCCACCTTCCCAAACATTTATCCTTTCATTTAAGAGTGGCCATGGAAAGATACAAGAGCAGTAAATCCACCGACTTTCAGACTTCAGTTGTAAGATGAACATTAAATGGGCATAGAATTGTGTAAACGACCTACTCATCTGACTACATTTAAGGCACCGGTAGGTTGGTAATAAGCCAGGTATGGGTCAAGTTACCCGATGTCCCGAACCCAGCTGGCTCGAGTGAACTGAACATCATGGCCACGTTAGTCTATGACAAAATAATCCGCGGATTTTGTACTCAGTAACTCGGTATACTACAGCGCACTCTACTAACTCTGTGGGACGGACCCATCATGGATGTATGTCTTTTCCATGGACGCAGTTTGGCTAGTGGTGCTGCCACCAGCCAGGTGGGTCGAAGCTATGTAGACCCTACCATGATGTATATGTTTTATCCACACCGTCCATCCATTTTAAAAGATAATTTTAAGGTTGAAATCGAAAATGAGTAGATCTAAATCTTAGGTGGACCACACCACGGGAAAATGGTAGTGATTGAATGTCCACCATTAAAAACCTCCTAGGACCCACTGTAATGGTTATTTAACATCTAAACTGTTGATTAGGTCATACAAACTTGGATGAAGGAATATATATATATATATATATATATATATATATATATATATATATATATATCAATCAGCTGGATCCAAAACTTTTGTGGCCCTCAAGAAGTTTTCAACGGTGGGCGTTCAATCAACACTGTGTGGTCCACTTGAGATTTGGATCAACATCATTTTTGGTCTTTTACCATAAAATGATCTGGAAGAATGGGTGGACGGCATGGATGAAACACATACATCATGGTGGGCCCACATAGCACCGACCACTAGCGGCTTGTGTCAGGGTGAGTACCAGATCCGTTTCCCTTATCCATACCGTCCATCCATTTTTCCGTATCATTTCAGGGGATAAGCGGAAAATTGAATTATATCCTAAACTCAAATGGATTGCACCACGGGAAACAATTGGATAATAACGTCTACCGTTGAAACCTTCTATGGGCCCACCATAATGTTTATTTGCCATCCAACGGTTGATAAGGTCACAGACGTGGATGAAGGGAAAACATAAATACATCTTCAACTAAAACTTCTGCGGCCCCTAATAAGTTTTAAATGGTAGACATTCAATTTACACTTTTTCCATGGGGTGTGGTCTACTCGAGGTTTGGGTATGCTTCAATTTTGGGTTCAAGCATTAAAATGAGCCGTAAAGTAGATGGACCACGTGGATAGTACACTTAAATCATGGTGGTCCCACGGAGTTTACTCGAGTTGTTCTTTGGGGGCACCCCACTTTGGGAAAAATTGCAGTTGCTTGCTTATCTTAGCTAGAGGGGTTGCTTCCTCTAATTATGGAACAAAACTCTTCATTGGCCATTTCTGGCCCAAGGAATTTGAGGGGAAATTCTTCTCATATTATGTAGAAAATCTCGTTGAAATAAAATATGTTAAAATAGTTATTATGAATTATTAAATAATTTAAAATTTTGAATATTAACATATAATTTTTATTTTTATTTTTTTCATCCAGGCGATTTTGTGATAAAATTGCAAAATTTTAAAAATGCTGAGATTTGGAAAATCTTGCGCTACCAATGCCTCTAATAATGGGGAAATGAATCAACCTGCAAGAAATTCACCTCAATCATGGGGTATATTATCCCTTGTTTGTGTTGAAAATCGGATAACTCAAATTTGTGGTGAAATAGAGGCTTTTCACCAGCTGCGATATTGATTTTTTGATAAAATTTTCTGGACGGATTTTTGTATTTTTGATAGGTCAAAAATGTTGGTCGATAGGTTGGTTGACTCGACAGGTCGATGTGTTGAGCAGTTTGCGCATTTTTTCATGAATTAGTTCTATTTCTATTTTTCTGCTTAAATAAGAGATTGTAAATGAGATTAAGGTTAAGCCAAGTGGTGTTAAAATGTTTGACATTCGAAAAATTATGGGACAAGTTAGTAGGTTGTATGGATTCAGATTACACGGCCAGTGTGGATAATAAAAAGGTCAACTTCTAGTTACTCGTTTGCGTTAGTGGGTGGAGCGATCATTTGAATATCAAAGCTTCAATCTGTGGTAACTCTCTTTATATAACCGAAGCTGAATACATGGTAGTGACAAAAACATTCAAAGAAATAATTTGGTTGAGGTGAATGATGAAATTGCAGTAGAACTGTTATTACTAAAGTAGGAAGTACGTCCAACTGTCCTAAGGAGGGTGAATAGGATTTTTTAAAAAATTATTTTTTAATAAGAACAAATAATGCCTAACTTTAAATGAAAGAGTAAGGCAAAGTAATTCTATGGCTTCCAAGTTAATAAAGGGTCTAAATCACATAAGCTTATACAAGATTTACATATAAAAAACAAGCCTATTAAGAATAGTGTATATGATAGTGTGTGGTGTTGAGGGTCAAATATTGTATATCAGACCCTAGTTACTGCCAGATTTTACATACACAATAATGTTTAACGGAATATTTTAATTGTGTTTTGTTGCGACTTGTGCAATCAGGATCGTTATCAAAATATCCCAAACTAAAAGTGTGGATTTGACACTTCACGGTTCACCAGAGCAAGGTACGGACTCCATGGGACCAAGATCGACGATTTTACACCGAGATCCGAGAAAATCGAGAACCGAAGCTCAAGTGGCCCAAAGTCACCAGAATGCAAGATCACAAAACATTTCCCACCATCCGTTTGTCCCAAAATTTCATGACCACCGTTTAAGAACATAAGTTAACCGTACATGAAGAATTTCGGCCGTTGGATCTGGTGGAAGTAGCCTTATCGATAGATTGTCCCTCGAATCATGATTCTCGCCCACCTGGCCGTCCTGATATGTTCTAATTTGGTTCCCATGGTTAAAATGAGATGAAAAAATGAATGGACGACCGATTTCTTGAGTGCATCATGAAGGACTTTATATGTACATCCAGGTGTGTGCGAAAGACTTCTGCAGGGATGTGCACCTGACGGTAACTTCGGTCAATCGTTTCCCACCTTCTCAAGCTTTATCCTCTCATTTAAGTGAATGAAAGAACAAGACAGTAAATCCACCGGTTTTGTGTAGTGGGACCCACTCCGCTCACATTTCTAATCCACACCGTTCATTCGCATCGGAAGGTGTCCACGCCAGGTAGTGTAGGTGCCCTTTAACCCAATATAAGCATCCGAAAGTTTCCAACCATTAAAAGCAAGATGGACGGTGGAGTAGATGATCTCGTATACTATAGCCACACCAAAACTGTTCCAAAATCGTCCATTCCCAACGGTTTTCGATCTTGCAGCCAGTAGACGGAGTGGATTGCGGAACATCAATATAGTGGGTCCCACCAATCATCGTTGCAAGTATCTATTTTAAAGATCCGTTTTAAGGCTCGAAACAGAGTTGTGGACGGATTTAGTGGGCCACCACCGTGTTTCAATGTCCAATCCGGACCGTCCATCTAGGCCCACATGAAGTTTCTTATCACCGCCTGTGGCGATTCAAAAGATTGTAAGGAGCGAAATCCACCATTTAAATGCAAGTTGGACGGCGATAGAAGAAATCGGTGAGTCATCACGAACCGGATCCAAAACCAATCATGACCAACCGGTTTTAATCAAATGATCTGGAAGATGAACGGAGTGGATTTCATCATGGATGAAGCACAAATGAAGGATGTGGACCCCAAGCGATGCCACCTGGCCGCAAGTGAGAGCGTTATGTGTTTACGCCGGATGTTGTTTTCGTGAAGGAGTCTTGACCGATCTCCCTACCTGATGCTTATATAAGAGAGGGAGAGAAAACGGCTGGAGAGGAGGATCACCAGGGACCAACTTGGCTTGGGGCTTAGACGTGGATCGGTCGAGAGAGAGAGAGAGAGGAATAGTTAAGTTTTTATTTTATTTTTTTTATTTATTGATGTATAGCCTATCCATGCTAGGCTAAACCTCTTAGCTAGGGCTAAGGGGTGAAGCTTGTAGCGTGATGGGATGCCTCTTGCTTGTGCCTTTGTTTAGACTGAATTTGATGTTAATTTGAGTTTTTATTAAGGGAATGTTTTCTTTTAATGGTGCGGGGACAAAACTCTTCATTGGAAATTACAATGGGTCTTGGCTTCATGAGCATGTTCTTTTTCTTCTTTATGTTTATGACGTCGGGAAGCCCATATTGTTCACCATCGCCCGGGCATGGTTGGATGTTTTACATCCTTCCTAACCTTCATGAACATGTTGATTGGTGGATAATTAGATTAATTCTGTTGTTTGCTTTGTCTCCTGGGCATGGTTTGGTGATGGAATCCATTCTAATTTATATACCTCTCATCTCTTGAAAACTATATCAACGGCAGTTCAGTTAATTTCCCTAATTTTTAATCCAGGCATAAGATCTCCCTGATCTCTACAAGTGGATCCTCTGAATCCCTAGTTTCCCTTCTCTGATTCTTTCTAAGTTTTAGATTAATATTTCATCATTATTCCTCAAATCATAATTGGTTTAGATTTCATCTTAGCCTAGTTCTAGATCTAGTTATTTTTAGATAACGTATAGGTTTCAGTCCCTGTGGATTCGACCTCGGTCTTATCGAGTTTATTACTACGTCACAACCCTGCACTTGGGGTGTGAACATGTGGGATGTGATTTCTATCAATACCTGTACATTAACTAAATCATGCATCATAAAAGTCATTTGATAATCATAAGCATAATTAGAATAATGCACAAAAAAACAATCCTAAACACAATCATATATAGTGGTTCGGTTACTTGCCTACTCCACTCTAGAGTGTACCGAATTTCACTATCCAATGGTTTTAAATCAGGTTAATCATGAATCTTCACAACCTACACAAGGTTAGCTAAGGGACCTACACAAGGTTCCCTTAAGTGCCTACACAAAGCGACGAGTCCTACACAAGAACACAACTAGAAGCCTACAAAAGGCAACCTAAGCCTACACAAGGAAAATGCTTACACAAGGCAACCATGCCTACACAAGGCAACTCGTCCTACATAAGGACCATGTATTCTCCCGTCGAAAGCCTATAAAGAGGTTTTGGCGAGTTTGTCACTCAAACTCTGAATCTCAATCCTACACAAGGAATGAGCTTCAGACTCAATGAACTTTGTATACTTACAAATAAGTGAGCCCATTTCTTGCATAATGTGAAGATCTTCGATGGTGACAAAGAGTCTTCAGCTTCCTTGAACCGCAACCGCTTCTGATGCTTCCATCAATGCTTCGAAGTTGTGAGGTTTAAGGTTTTGTTCTTCTTTATTTAGATGATATGATTTAAATATATAGACAAGGTTCCCATGAGCTATGCATTCAAGAGTTCTAATACTAAGATTTACCTATGATGAGGTTAGTTGGAAACTTAATGAATGCTAGAGTTCATAATTCAATCTAAGCAGTGAAAATGATGGGTTAATGCTTATGCCTAGATTGAATGATGAACTTTCATGGAAATGAGGAAATGAGGAAGAGGGTATAATCTCTTTAAAGCAATTCTCTCAAACTCTCTTAAATTCCAACTCATTTTATAAGAAACAACACTAGTGTATTTATAAAGTTAAAATCCCAACGGTCAAAAAACGATTAGAAATCTGACATTGTCGATGCCATCAAAGGGTATTCTATGTCATCAAAATTTAAATTTTGATGCCATCGAACCTTCTTCGATTGTATCACCTTTCTACACTTGATTTTCAAATGAATGTAGGACAGATTCGAATCGTTCTCATCAAGCATCCCTCGAGGTCATCGAAGTGCACTTCGATGCCATCGAGGGATGTCTCGATGCCATGGAGATTTCTTTTGAAAAATACACAAAGGTTTTTGGACAATTTTATCCCTTAATCAATGCCATCGAATAGACTTTCGATCCATCGATATTTGAATTTCGATGGAATCAAACAGTCATCGATGAACTCGAAGAAAAGAAGATTTTCTTTGAAAACTTGCTGGAAAAATTGGAGTTAGTTTCAATGCAATTGATCAGCCTTCGATGTCATCGATAACTTACTCTCGATGACATCGAAAAGGGTTCGATTGCATCGAGGAGCACTTAGAGTATTTTGAATTTTGGAAGAGGTAAGTCCAATGTCGATGCAATCGAATGCCATTCGATGTCATCAAAACATAGGTTTCGATGTCATTAAACAATATTCGATGCAATCAATAATTTCAACATTTCTTTCATTTTGTTGTTGGACAATATGGACGTGTATTCGATGCAATCGAACGATGTTCAATGGCATCGAAGATATCCTCGATTGCAGTTTGATGCACTTAACAAGGACACATGATTTTCCTATTTTCATTTCTTTCTTCCAATAATACTCAAGGTGCAATTTAACTCTAACCTTACCAGAAGATTTTTTTAAATATATAATTTTTAGGGTAACTTGGATTTTTATGGGGGCATATACCTGTCAGGGTTTGTTATGGGTTGATGAGGCTATAGTTTACTTGTTAAGCATGATCACACGCCTTCTTCTTTGAAGAGTCTTGGTCTTGACATCTTCGTCTTAGGGCTCATTAGACTCAACACTCATATATATTAACAAATAAGGGCACTTTCAAATGATATATCAGTTAGGGTTTTAATAAGAGGTCATTCTAGTTAATTGTAGCAGCGAAAACGAGATCAATTCGGCAAAGAACTCAGTTTATCATTCTAGATCACTAAACATATTGATGTGTGTCATCATTTTATCCGACATGTGTTAGAAGAAGGCGACGTGACTCTCGAGAAGATACACACAAGTGTGAATCCGACAGATATGCTTACGAATGTAGTTCTTATAGAGAAGTTCAAGTTCTGTGCAACTTCTCTAGGTCTGACAAAGACTAAGTGAAGATAGATTGTGCATGAAAAGCAATGATTATGGAAATGTGATGGAGATGAAATAAAGATGAATGTTTGAACGTGGTATATGTTGCAACATGAATATTACAGTCATGGTGGAGATTGTTGATAATCTGATGCTTCAAATCTGTGTTGAAACAGGGGATTTCAACCGGTCAACAGTTTGATCGACCGATCAAAGGATATCAAATTAAATTTCGATTTTTTGGCAAAATTATCTAGACAGATTTTGGCGTTTTCAACAGGTCGAAAATATTGGTTGACAAGTCAACATGACCGGTCGACGTGTTAAGCAGTTTGCACAAATATTTTCTATTTTCATTTTTTGCTCAAATAAGAGGGTGTAAACTAGAATAGGGTTAAGGCAACGTTGGAGAGGGTTTTTTAGAGAGAAAAAGCCTGGGGCTTTCTCTTAGGTACTTGACCAGTAAAATTTTTTATCAGTAAAATTTCATCTCTTGTAATTTTTCATAATGCATTCTCTCCGTCTTGTAGATTTTTTTCAAGAGTTTTCCACATAAATTTGAATTGTTCTTTGTTGGATTTGTTCATGCCGTTGAAGTTACTTTATTTGATTCCGCTCTCTATACTGTCACGAGTCCCAACCATTTAGCAATGATCTAAAAAATATATAAAAAATCAGGTTGATTTAGCATTTAGCTGGGGTCGTAAAAAGTACGGTTGATTCAGTGATTAAGTCAGCTGCCCCCTAAAATTATACCTGAAATCTCTAAATTCATGCAACGGCCCACCTGAGTTTTGAAATAATGTTTTTATTTATTAAAAAAAAAACATAAATCTCTAATCCTGATGAAATACCCGAGATAAATGGACCCTATGGCATATAAACAACATGGGAGAGCCCTGCACAAAACTAATGGTGAGCGTCCATGCCAAATGTATCCTACGGTGTGGCCCACTTGAGTTTTGGATTATCATGATGTTTGGGTTCTATATCTAAAATGAAGTGGCATACTCGTTAATGGATGGCCACGTACGAATTGTAAACTTACACAGCTAGTGGTAGTGTTGCTATTAGCTGGTGCTCTGTGAGCCTGGCGACGATGATATATATATACTTTATCCATGCCAACCATTCATTATGAATAATTATTTCAGACATGATCTCAAAAACAAGTCAAATCGATATATAAGTATACCACAGGGAAACAGTGTAAATTGAAAGTCAACCATTAAAAGCGTCCTAGGGCCAATGTGATATTTATTTGTAACTCTAACTTGTAAATTAAGTTACACGGACCTGAAAGGTAAAATACAAATATTAGCTTAATCCAAAAACTTTTATTGCCGCAGAAAATTTCTAGCTGTGGTCTGTGGACATTCGATCACCATGGTTTCCTGCGGTGTGATTCACACAGATATAGATCTACCGGAAATGAGATGAAAAATAATGGACAGAGACATACGTCATGGTGGGCTCCTCGTAGTATCCTCAGTATAATTCGCATCCATCGTGGAAAATCTTACGTAACCACCCACATGGCTCTCGTTGTGGGAAACGGATCGGCTACTCCCCCTACCACCTGCCCCACGGCTGGTGGTTGGTGATCTGTGGGCTACCATGATGTATGTGTTACATCCATTACGTTCACTTATTTTTACAAATCATTTTAGAGCTTGATACTAAAAATGAGATGGATATAAATCTCAGGTAGACCACACCACAGGAAAACAATAGTGATTGGATATCCTCTATTAAAACCCACCTAAGGCCTATTATACTGTTTATTTGACATCCAATCCGTTGATTAAGTCATTCAGGACAGATGAAGGGAAAAAAAAAACAAATATCAGCTTGATCCAAAACTTTTATGGCCCCAAAAGGTTTTTAATGGTCGACGCTCATTCAACACTGTTTCCTATAATGTGGTCTACTTTAGATTGGGGTATACCTCATTTTTATTTCGTACCATAAAATGATCTAAAAAAAATAGATGGATGATATGGATGAAACACATATATCATAGTAAGGCCCACACAGCACCATTTGCTGGTGGCAGGGAAGTAACAAATCCGTTTCCCTCGTTGAGGTAATGGAAACGGATTGGCTGCAGCCGCTCCCCGATCCAGCTGCCACCAGCCCTGTGGCCGCTGGTTGGTGCCCTGTGGGTCACACCATTTTGTATGTGTTTCATTCATTTTTACAGTATATTTTAGGCCTTAATACTCAAAATGAGAGTGAGTGATATAAATCTCATGTGGACCACACCACATGAAAAAATAGTAATGGGATATCCACCATTAAAATCCTCCTAAGGACCACTACACTGTTTATTCGACATTCAACCTGTTTATCGAGTCATAAACCAAATATTAACTTGATCCAAAACTTTTATAACCTTCAAAAAAAATTTAATGATCGGCATTCATTCAACACTGTTTCCTGTAATGTGGTCTACTTGAGATTTATTTGGTCTCATATTATAAAATGATCTACAAAACTAGATGACCGGCATGGATGAAACACATACATCATGGTGGGGCTCATAGAGCACCGACCATCAGCCAGAAGTACCATTCCGTTTCCAAGGGTAACCTGGCATGACGTAGGGAGATGAATACTGACAGCGGTTCAAATTTACAATCAGGCCTGGCCATACTTTTATGCACATGAGCTGTTGGGTTTTGATAGAGCATTGATCACCGGGGCATGGATATAAGCCGGGGGTTGTTTTCGACCATAGGATCCTATCTCAGATGCAATCTCTTCTAACGGTTTCCAGGGCCTCTCGCATGCCAACGTGGCATACCAGAGAGCCTCTCACAATGCTTATCTCCGTGTCCGAAATTCACTCGCTTGTCGGTTGAAATTGGACAGTTGTTGTTTATATTTCAATTTTAGCCATATTTTAGGTGAGGCATTTAGTAGCGGCAGAGGAGTGGGGTTGACGCACGGGAAAGCAGGTGCCGTTCATTAACTCAAATTAAAGGGTAGCGGATGGGATGGTGTACCGCACACCAGGTATAGAGCTGGTGGTGTAGATACGTGTCGTGCGTAGACGAGGGCCGACGCTCTTCGAGCTCAATGGAAAACAAAGTTACGTGGCCCACAACGATGTATTTATTATATCCATACGGTTCATCCATTTTTTGAGATCATTTTAGAGCATTATAAAAAAATGAATCATATCCTAATCTCAATTGGACCACACTAAAAATAGCAGTGAGGATAATGACTTTCACAGTTAAAAAGTTAGTAGGGCCCACCAAAACGTTTATTTCCCATCCAATGTATTAATAAGGTCACGAATATATGGATGAATAGGAGAAAAAAAATTCATATTGATCAGAAACTTTTGTGACCCCAAAAGATTTCAGTGGTAAACGTTCAATCCCCACTATGTTTTACAGTGTGGTCCAATTGATCTTTATATCTGACTTATTATTCGTCTTAAGTCGTTGCCAAATGGATGAACGTATTGGATATAACACATGCCTCATGATGGGACCCATAGAACTTGCTGACGTCAATACACCAACTATATAGCTGGTGTAATTAAAGCGACTGGTCCAGCTGTAAATACGTCATTACCTAAATATCAGATTCGACAATCCGTCCAAACCGGATGCGGATTAGTGACGTCACTAAGCACTATGTGCCCCACAATTACGTATGTTTTTTATCCATACCGTACACCTATTTAGAGAGATTATATTAGGTCATGAGCTAAAGCACGAGTCAGATCCAGAGCTCGATTGGAAACCGTAGAAAACAGTGGGAAGAGTGACGGCCACCGTTAAATGCTTCTGATGGCAACAAAAGTTTTCGATAAAGCTGATATTTGTGTTTTCGCTTCTTTCATGACTGCCTTAACACATGAAATGGTTGGATCTCAAATAAATATCACGCGGACCTTAGGAAGGTTTCAACGGTAGGCGTCACTCTCCCACTGTATCCCGGGGAGTCTACTCCAACTTTGTATCTGCCTCATTCTTTGCTTCATGCCTAAAATTCTCTCTCCAAATTGATGAACGGCGTTGATACAACACATGCATTATGATGGATTCTACAGAACTTGGTGACATCGCTTCAGTAGCGACTCAACATGTTTGTAGCTATCCGCATCCATCCAAACCAGGGGTGTACACGAACCGAGCTAGCTCGGTTAGCTCCTTGGACACGACTAGAAAAAGCTCAATACAACTCGGTTTGAAGCTGAGTTCGAGCTGAGTCTAGTTAATTTTTTAAGCTCGAAAATGAGTTCGAGCTGGTCCCAGCTCGACTCGACTCAAATCGAATCTAGCTCGAATCGAACTCAAATTAAACCAGTTCAGTGATTCAGTTACTTTGATATTAATGTTGCTCACCAAGTATTTGATGAAATGACTCAACCAAGTGAGACGGGTGGCGTGGCTGGTGACAAGGAGGTATGTACATGAAATAACACCCAGATCCATAGCTCGAGTGGTAGACTGAGTGAAAGACACCTCGTTTTAACACTGAGGTCTTGGTATCGATTCCCTAGTGGGGGTGGCTAACAGTGAAGTGTGAACTAACCGTGGGTGTACTAACAAGCTAACAAAAAAAACAAAAAGTATGTACATAAAATGTGTTGCTTAGAAAGTGTTTGATAAAATACCTTGAAAACCATTATGTTATTTCCCCTACAGTGGGATTTTGAAGGCGCAGTCCAGGTGTTTGTGGAAATGCTGCATAGGCGAACTCAGCTTGATCTTGGCTCGAACTGGTCCGAGCTGCTGACCAAACCGATCTGAGCTGGCCAGTCAGGATTGAGGACCGAGCCGAGTCGAGTTTGAGCTGAGGTCAGCTAGTGGCTGAGCCGAGTCGAGCTGAGGCCAGCTCGACTCGGTTCAACTCGATATACACCCCTAATCAGCTCGACTCGGTTCAACTCGATATACACCCCTAATCCAAACCTCTGATTAATGAGCATTTGCTTGTTGAATTTGGATTGATGAGTATTTTCAGTTCGATGGGCACGATTTGGTTGGATCCTTTGTTCCACTTAGGTGGGTGGGATCCCAGTCGCCAACTATGATGTATGTGACTTACATCCGCACCGTCCATACATTTTGAAAGCTCATTTAAGGGCATGATTCCAATAATGAAGCAGATCTAAAATATTAGGTGGACCATACTATAAGAAACAGTAATGATTGAATCTCGACCATTCAAAAATTCATGAGGGCCACCATAATGTTTATTTTCCATCCAACTTGTTGATAAGGTCACAAAGACTTGTATGAATTGACCACAAAAATATCAACTTGATCTAACACTTTTGTGGCATATGAGAAGTTTTTAATGGTCGATTATCATTGTTTCCTGTAGTATGGTCCACTTGATATTTGGATTTTTATCATTTTTTGGATCTTGCCCAAAAATGAGTATTAAAAAAGAATGGATGACATGAATATTAGACATATACATCACAGTGGGCTCCATAGTTAAGGATCCCACCCACCTTGATGAATCGGGGTTCAACCGAAGCTGCTCCCCTAATAATCATCTGCTTATAAGTTCAAATAAGTACGGGCCATCTAACTTGGGACCCACGATTTGAATGGTTTAGTGTGATTTACATGCAAGCATACAATTTCTACGTATCAACCATCATATACCTTAGGGTACCAAACTTGTTCATTTTAATTTATATCATTATATCCAGAGTTGTAAAAAATCGAACCGAGTCGAGCTTGGCACAGCTCAACTCGACTCGGCCAGTAGCTGACCCTAGCTCGAACTCGGCTCCACTTAGTCCTCGAGCTTGACTGGCTAGTTCGGCTTGGATCGGTCAGCAGCTCGGGCCAATTCAAACCTCTGCAACATTTTCTCAAACACATATAATGCACCTTCAATTTCTCATAGTATGCAAAATAGCAATAATAATTTACATGCATTTCATCAAACACTCCATAGGTAGCATCAAAATCAAAATACAAAGGTAGTTTTATATGTAAAGTCTTTTTTTTTTTTAATAAATAAATTATTTTAATGATTTATTTCATATAATACCTTCCTCGCCACCAGCTGATCCTGCAGAAAATGTATGCACCCATAACACTACTTCATTGAGTCATTTCATCAAATACTTGGTAAGTAACGTCAATATCAAAATAACTAAGTCACCGAACTAATTCGATTCGAGTTCAATTTGATTCGAGCTTGGACAAGCTCGAACTCGGCTCAAAATTTTTTCGAGCTCAAAAATCAGCTCGACTCGGCTCGAACTCAGTTTCAAATTGAGTCAATTCGAGCATTTTCGAGTCGAGTCGAGCGAGTTAACCGAACTAACTTGGTTCGTCCGCTCTAATTATATAATAGATTTTCTCACCGCACACATGAAATAAAGCTTGTGTACATGCTACACGTGTGCTAGCATGGCATGATGCGACGTCCATTAGGTTGTTTTCTGAAAATAAAAGCTGGGCCAATCAGCACATGGCCCCATTATAGGAAGCAGGTAGATGTGCTAGGAAACTTGACCCAAGTTTTTGAGAGCCACGACATTTTGCAAACTGTGGTCCACATGACAAGTGGATTAACCTAAATCATGGGCTAGTGAGTCATGGCAGTGGTTCCATTCATATGATGAAATGATCTTGTACCTATGGTGCCATGCTGCTACATGTCTATCGTGTACATAAGTTTTATTGCACACGTGTGTGGGCAGACAAAGCTCTGGGAAGAATATTGAATCTGGTAGGAAGTCTTTCATAATCGCGATGTTGTAGGAGCTGTTGTTAATGTTTCAAATCTGTCAGAAATCTCATGTTCGTTGTTGGACACTTTGTGTTATTCTACTTGATGTCATAGAAGGAGTTTGATGTCATCGGCATGTCGTTGATGCCATCGAAGTCTCATCAAAGGTGTCATAAAAAAAAAAAAAAAAAAAATCTGAAAATTCATATTTTGTTGCTGGAACATTTTGGTACTACCATCGAAGGTGCTATCGAACTACCATCGAATGTACTATCGAACTACCATTGAATGTGCCATCGACTATTCGGGCAGAATTGCGCAAGTGCGGAATTTGTTTTCAATTTTAATTATGATTCTAATAGATACTATATATATATATATATATATATATTATATATATATATATATATATATATATAAAGATACTATATATATATATATATATATATATATATATATATATATATATATATATAAAGAGAGAGAGAGAGGCATGCTCACACACAACTAGTTGGACCGTGAGTTTTGGTCTAACTATCTGGGCATTTAATGAAAAAATTCCCCCTTTTATACAATGCATGCACTTATACTAAGGGATTTTAGAATGCATGTCATAGTTATGTAAAGTGGCATATATGTTAAGATCTAAGCCATTCATCAGTGAGGATCCGCTAAGGAGAACTTATATGCTAAAATCTAAGAAACTACACTTTTAAGAAAAGTACAAGTGTGCATTTTAAATATAGATCATTGGACTATTTTATTAACAACCCATTACTTTCATAAGTATTTGACATGTTTGATAGTAAGATCATCATTTTTTATTTTTATTTTTTTTGCCCTTAACAAGTTGATAATGTAATTTATCTAATGTACGGATCTGATTTTTAGTTGGATGGTCCAAATCTATAATAAGTGTGTAGTCCATTTTACATTTAATGAAAAAAAAAACTCTCTTAATTAATGTAAGTAAATGCTTCCATGGTAGACTAATTACATTTTGGCATGGAAAAGGGCCCACAGCTTGAGTGGGCCCATCATTGCGTTAATGTAAAATCAACCCCGTCCATTAGGTATGTCACCCTATATTAGATCAAGGTTTCAAATTTCATTCCCATCCTTAGTACAGGTGAATCACATGATTAGAAACAGTATATATAGAAAGGTTACCCTCTAAACTCTTTCCATCAGTGTGGCTCATATGAATCATATATGGACTTCATTTTTGGGACTCAGGCTTAATTTTGGTGTGATATCTAATGGCTTGAATGGATTTCATAGTTTCTTTACCATGGGTCCTGAAAAAAATCAAGAGCGGATGTCTCTCTCTTAATTGTTCCTATTGGTGTGGCTCATCTAAACCACTGATTAGCCTAATATCTTTGTTATGGGGCTATCATTGGATTAAACGTTTAATGGTCGGAGTGGATCTTACATACATTTAAGAGTGGGCCCGTAAAAAATTTGAGGTGGGAGTGCGTGTGGTACCTGTTCCCATTTGGCGTAATTTAAAGCTGTAATTAATGCTCATAACGCTGGCATAAAGGTGACGCTGTTTTGGGACAAGGATTTCCTGCGAAAGGCTTTCGCAGGAAGTTACTGTGCAAGGATGCCGGGTGGAGCCCAGTGCAATGTATGTGAGAAATTGATTCCGTCCATTCGTTTTGCGA